>CM060921.1:163643483-164268483 GCA_030737875.1 Allium sativum
TACAGTTCGATCCATACTCGGTCCCTCAGCTGCTGCTCGCAGTGCACGCCTTGCCTTCATCTGCCTTATTCCACATGCATTACAGAGAGACTGCAGTGCAGTTATAATTAACCAGTTTGAGTATAATCCCCAGGCTTCAGGTGATATATAAAGGAATAGTTTAAGCCTACCTTCGGGCCTTGTGGGCCACTTCTCCAAAGAGGGGTTTTTGTGGTTTTGCAGCTGGAGCAGATTCTGATGATTTCACTCACTGAATTGTTGGTGCTACTGCTTGCTTGATTTACAAAAACTTGGTTCATAATACCCATTTTGGATGGTATCCACTTAACCGAGTCCTGACCGTTGGTCTGACCGTGTTCATAGTTGAGTTCTGATCCTCGAACTGAGTAGTAATCATTTATTGGCTGCCAAAAAGAAAAGAGAGAAGTATAATAAAAAATATTTTGATAATTCAAACAATTATTGATCAGAGAGAACAATGTATGATCTTAACTTGCCTCTTGATGGTCATCTGCGGAGTCGTTGAGCAGAACTGAATAAGAGGACGATGAAGTGGCATCTGTAGATATGGAGAAGTGGCTGTAAATTTGATGTTCTTTCATGGCGACCTGAAGAAAAGCGAGGAGATCATAGGAGATGGATAAAGTATGATTTGAAAGGTGAAGATAAAAGGCTAACTAATTAAGCGATGGTATGATATATACCACCATATATATACATGGAGAGGATGGCTACACCAAAATCAGCCTACAGTAGTACTGTGTCCACGTACCATTATATTTTCGGGTACAAGAATTTAAGTGATCTGCGATGCGAAATTTTGAGATGTTTTACCATAAACAACAACTCTACGAAATATACCTGTCTCAAGAATGCTTGAAGGCCCGAAGCTTTTTTGCTATTATATTCTGTCAAATATCAGGTATTGAGATAAAAGGCTAACATTTCCTCTATAATTTTTCATTCTAGTCTGAGTGCCATGACCTTTCATTTTTGGGATCCCCTGGCATTGTTCTACTCATTGGTCTAATTATATGTGCACATACAGGTCTAATTATCGAGTTTTAGGATTCTAATATCATTTAGGATTGATTAATCATGAAACATCAAATCTAAAAATGTGATCCACATTGATTTGATTGAGAAGAAATTATAGGAATATAGATAAATTAGCTGAATTCTAAATTCATAATTGTAAATTGAAAAACAAAATTTTATTTGGTTTCCATATTAAAACATGTTGTATAAATCTGATATAGCTTCGAATTTATAGTTGCTAGTTTCATGATTTGATCAAGAAAAAGAAGCAAAACTAGATAAGAGCTGAATCTGGTCTTTTAAATTATAACAACATCTATAGAGTAGTGTGACGTTTTAGTTTGAATCTTTAACAAATTGAACATCACTTTGATCTCTATGCATTATTTTCATTATAGTTTACATCTTAGATATCTTATTACTTTTTTTGATCAATTTAATTAGACTTTACACCTAAATGACATAACACGTTTTATTTTGCATGTGTAAAAATCCATCAACAATTACATATACCAGTACAATAAAATATCATACATAAATCATGGATGTAGCATGAAAATAACGTGAAATGTGATCTACACATATCCATTTTCAATTGATGTAATTTAAGTAAGCTCAAAACGTTTGATATTTGAACAATCTACAATGTAAAGTCAACTTTATTACTTGACTTCCAATCAAAAATATAACTATATACATACATACATATATATATAACCATGCGACAATACCAAATACAAACTCTTCATAAACTGAAATATCATTACACAAAAAGTTACGCTAATTGAGCTACATGTTCACGAAAGGCCTTGGGTAATAATCCTTTTGTATGCGGATCCGCCATAATAGAGTTTGTCACAATATGCTCTGTTAATTGAATTATAACCTCTATTACACTGTGTTTTATTGGAAATAATATATGTTTATTATCATAATATTACTTGGTCTTTCAGTTTATTTTTCAACATTTCGTAGCTTATTGAATTTTTTTTGCAATTATTGTTTGGATGTGCCAGAATAGAAAATAAACGCTCGTTCTGTAGCAAAGGAGGGCATGATGACAATTTTTCTTACATACCTCTACCAATTATTATTATTATTATCATCATCACCATCATCTGACGTCGATCTTTTGAACTTTTGACATATAAAATTTTCAGATTGTAATGATTTATGATCTTCAATACTGACACCAAAATCTAGCATAACTTCCAATGAGTTCAACGAAAAGTTAAAACTAAAATAAACAGAAAATGAAAAAGTAAACAACAGAAATGCGATAGAAAGAGACAAGGAGATTTATAGGGGTCAGCGTTGTTGTACCTAAGCCCAGTTGGAAGATTTGTTCATTTTATTGTTGAATTTCAAACTTACAAGTTATTGGATCGATAAGACCCCGATTAGAATATGCCAAATTAAATCAATGCCAAAAAGATCCATTTTTCATCCATGTAGTGGGTATTTATAGGTGTAGATAAGGCAAGAAAGTCGAAAGACCATCGGAGAAGTTTCAAAGGAGGCCCAAACCCATATTAAATCAAGTGATGGATCATATCCGATCGTTTATAGGGATTAGTACCAAACCCTAATATTCAAAGCTATGCACTTGCGATCTCTTGTGTGGGTCCCACCTCATGTCTTGAACTGCTATGTAAAGTTTCATGTGGTGGGGTCTCTAGTTTGTGAGTTATGGTCATTCGATTGTTGAAGTAGAGTTATTCTGTCGATTCATCTCGAAGCTAAACGTTATCTCAATAGGTTTTTCTCATCTCTCATTGAAAGAGCTCTCAAACACAATTTTGGTAGGCTAAAGTGACAGTCATCATGTGTTGCCATTCCGGCATGATCTCTAGGCCTTCGGATGGTATATCCGAGTCGCTGGCTTTGAAAATATCTGTTGTGTCAATCCGAATAGTTTCTAATAGCTAGCCAAAAGGTCGGATATCACTTGCCCCTAAAGTACGTCTCGTGTGAATATGACGTATTTTGAATCAAAACAAGTCTTAGCAGTAATAGTTGACTCCATGTTGCGCTCAATGAATGGTCACGATCCTTCCATTGAGTAGTGTATACCAAAGAGTGTGTTGTTTCTGAATAGTTGTGAATCTTTGTCGAGCTCTAATGGTGTAAGTATATGATTCTCGCTTTGTTTGCGGTTTAGTCTGCCTGTTAGAATCCAACCATCTAGACTGTATTTCGTCAGAATTCTCAAGTGAACACCTAATCACTGTTGAATCATGGAATTAGTTGTTAATCGTCGACTATTTCTTACGCCTGAGTGTAAGCAAGTCGTTTGCCGATATCGAGTCGTGTATGTGCTCACATGCTCGTGCGTGATTTTTTAGCGGTACACTTGAAATTTTCTGTACATGATACATGAGAATGTAAAGATATGCTTATGGTTATATATGTTGGTGTCCAGAATCTGATTGTGTTCAAGTATCGAACATATACCCAGGAGTTAAATGAATTATTTAAGTTTTTGTTGGTAAGTGCATTCTCAATACACGATGCGTGGTCACATTAGTAATCAACCATTAGTATACCATCATGTATAAACATAAGTATGTTAATTCATGTAAGCAAGTGCAAGTCCAAGCCCTTCTTTCCTCCTTTTTTTATATGTAAGTAAAGTAAAGGATCAATACCGATCTATTTTGAGGGATTGATACTAATCCCATACTTAACAATTTATGCAATTTGCCAAGTAAATAGAACCAATCTCTCCCCCAACATCATCTCTCCTTTCCTCTTCAACTTTTCTCTGAATTGACTCGAAATCTCTTAGATATCGTGAATCCTCACTTCCTTTTGCACCACCATGTATTTTCACGAACCTCGCGCTACAACCTTAAGACCTAGCTCCACCACCCATTGACTCAGTTTCGGTCATCAACATTGCTAAAGATGGTTTCTCCTCACCTTCATCGTTTTTGATTCGCACTTGAAGATTTTAGTGGCGACGCGGAGATGGAGATGGTAACCAGACATGACTGGAGGTACTTGAGCCATAGCTAAGGAACGGAGACGGATAGTTGAAGTGAAGAGGGTGAAAAGGAAGGAGAAAAGCAAGGGAGTTTGGATCGGGTAAAAAGAAGGAAAAAGGAGGAAGAGAGGGATCAGATTTTTAAGACATAAAGATCGGACCGGGGATCCGATACATTGAGCATGGATCAAATTAGGCCTCTAATCTTAGGACTGGATTATGGATTATGAACTTCGAACGAGGGATTAGTTCGATAATTTCAGACTTGGAGCATAGGGTCGATCCATATACTAATTGTGATTGACCTAATCAATTCAGCATTTGAGCTTACATCATTACGAATACATTTTGAGTTAGATTTCTTTTACGAGTTTTGATTGAACGATTAGTGATTTCGTCAGAGTCTATCGATATCTTGATAGTTTTACACATAAATACATAATCGAATATTGAGCTAAATTAGTAACTCAGACATGCATACGGGACAGAGCATAAACTGGTGTGTGAACACATGATTGAATTATCGACCTTGAGGTCCCTTTTTCGATCCAAGCTTTAATGGGATATCATGATTCAATCCAAATGTTGGAAAGACAGTCAGTGATGATGGTCGCTCTAGTTATTGACTGAATCTCGTCACCATGTCCCAAATTGTTTAATTGAATTTGCACAAGCATGCACGACACTACACGCTCTACGTTAATTTGAACTAATAGTGAGTTATAGGTTAGTCGCGCTAACTATGATTTGTTGCAACTATAGTTAATTATAGAAACTAGAAGTTTAAGACAACTCAGAGGCTTACAAGCTAAGAGTTCTAAAAAGGCTCCAAAATCCAGTTGTTTAGTGAGTGAGTCAATTCCTTTATCTAGAAATCACTTGACCTATGGAGAATTAAGTTCATCTCAGCAAGTGCATCAACCCGAGGGTTTAGATCAAGGGCAGAAACCTGAAGATCAACCCGGTGGTGACGTACATGTTGAGCTGAAGCAAGTGGAAGCCAGCTCACAAGAGGTCGACCAATTGGATATTGACCAGGAAGATGTTTTGTCAGCTCTAAATACTTTTGAGGATGCAACAATTCTTAAAAACCCAATAGATTCAATCACATCTAGGATTGATGGTCCTCTGTTGGCATGAATCTGTATAAAGTATGGTATACCACTGGATGACATTCGAGCATAAGAACGGGACGATAGAATGGATCACCTTCAAATGGGTGCACTACCTACAATAAATATATGTGCTCTATCATGTGTTTACCCCCATTCTGCTCATTCATTTGGTATACGCTTTTTTTATGTGATGAGCGCCAACATAGCTCCATCTGAGTAGCTACACCTTCATGCTTAGGACATGCATACTATATGTAGAGATTTTGGGTTGAGAGCCAATCAGAGAAGATATCTGTTATGTATACACTTTCGAGTAGTGGAGGGGAGTCACGTCACTTATGTATCTGAAGGCACTACCTATAACAACCCATAATTTTGATGAAAATTAATTTAGTTATTTAATTAGATTCCAAAAATGGAATTTTTGCAAACGAGGGAATTTGCACCATTGCGTTTGTGATGGAATTCGGGTCAACTTTCATGTTAGGAACTTCGCGAACAGAGTCCATATGAAAAAGTTACAGGCAAAATAAGAAAATGGATGGAAAATAAATAAATAGAAATAATATATGAATGGTAATTAATAATCTTGTCCCCTTCCACTGCTAGGTCGACCATTGTAGTCGACCGCTGCATCGACCGCTTGATCGATCCAAGCATTGGCGGCTAGGGTTATATATATGATAAAAAAAATTAACCGACGGATTTTTCTAGAATTCAATCTGATGGTTCTGGGTCATTTCTACATATATAAATAAAGGGCTAGACCCTTACTCTTTTGCTTGTATTTTTTAGGAGGTAGCAACGTAGTTGGGCTATTGCCAATCCTCCAATTTAATCTAAAATATAAATTATAAACATATACAAACTAATTAACAAGATTTAGAGAGATTGAATTCAGATTTATGCAAAAAGCTTAGTTCTTCGATTAGCTAATTCTCTTATTTAAATTTCCTTCTTCTTTTCCAATTTTTCATTTGGATCTACCAATCTGAATCAGTGTTTGTGAATCCCCTTTGTAAATAAATTATAGATCTATAGGTTTGGGAATTGTGAGCCTCAAGTCATGTCCAGATTCAAATACGGATATCGTTTAGGTGAGTGGAAAATATATGCATTGTTTATAATAACTTGTATAATTCATTTGTGTTGAATACAAATTATATGCCTAAAAGTTTATTTTATTGTTTGTTATATCAAATCTGAAATAATATATATGAAAATTAGGTATGGATTTGTAGGCCTTTCAGTTTAATATTTTCATATTGCCTACAACTATTCTTAAATTGTTTGTGGTTAATGTAAACACCTTATCAGATCTGGAAATCACTCCCAAAATTAATATTAGATGTGTAGTATTTTATTCCAGATTCATAAGATTTTGGTGTTGATTTGTAGTTCGTGCAGTTTTGATTAGAGTAATAATCCTGATTGTGTTTGATATTGTTTGGGGTTTTACCTGATTTTTGTAAATATGCTATTTTCTTCTTTTTAAATAAAAAAAGCATTATTTGAATTTAGCAAGAAATATAAACAATAAATACTTCCTATTTCTTATGACTTGAAACATGTCGATATTCCTCTTTTAAATATTTTGGGGTAAAATTTACAATAATTATAGCTATTAACCTTTTACAAGATTTTGAATCTTAATCAAGACTAAACATAATAAGGATGTTTTGGTAGTTAGTTTAGACCAAAACATAAATTGTAATAAAATAAAATTATTAACTACACTAAGTCCGCACTAAAAATATAAAATATAAACATATGTTATAATCTTATCCGTCCAAATCTACATAAATAATGCTATTATATTATGCTTTTTGTTACATATTTGAATTTAAATAGTTTTTGTTTTATGGGGATTTATATGGAAATATAACCCATCTTAAATGAAAATAAATATCATGATCGTTATTGCAATAAATGTGGAATTGATTTGCTATAAACAAAAAGGTCATGAATAAGGTAATAAAGTTTTAATCATGTATGTTTTGGGAAAATGAATTGAATAGGAAATAAATGCCAAAATGATTACAATTTAAATTTAGATTTGGAATAGGGACTGTAACACCAACAAGGGAAATAAATAAATAAGAAACTTATATATATATACATATATATATATATATATTCAAATAAGAACTTAATGAAATTAATTTAGTATTTGGGATTTATAATAGTTATTTTTGAATTTTATTGGGTCTAATATAAATGGAAATAAATAGAATGATTAATGCTTTAGGAAATATGACCGTTAGGGTCATAAACGGCAGACAATCCTAATAGAAATAATAAATGGAATAAAAAGGGGATTTATGGGTATTGGTTGTCGTATTGAATGCTTAGTCCAATAAGGAAATAAATAAATTAATATGCTAGAGTACAAAGTTATAGGTTTTCCTTATTTTATTCTAGGTAATCTAGAATTGATATAATCATGAATAAGGATTGGATTAGTAGGTTAATGATGCGAGGTTGTCTTATTCGGCAGAAGTCTGCACTTTCCAATAGTCGAATATATGTACAACTGATGTGAGATATCATTAACCATAGAAACTCGTGACGATAGTTAATTGTGTAGCAAGGATATTTTCCTAAAATAAGGTTTACTTCAAGTGTTGACATATTAAGTGGTTGTAGGGTCCGCCTTCCGTCCAAAAGAAGAAACCAAAAAGGAAATAATTTATGAGCATAACCTACTTCTGGATTTGGGGTATTAAGTAGTGGGATCCATTAATTAGTTATTAAGTGATTTGATTCACTACAAGGGTAGAATCATTGGGTCTGCCCTTAAAAAGGCATTAAATAATCAAATAGCTCGCCTCTCCGTAAATAAGAAGTATTAAAGGCTGACTGGGTAAATATTGGTAATCTCCATGATAGTCTGCTTCCTCTAGGTATTAATTGACTAGGGTTAGAGTCCCTAGGAAAATGTATTAAATGACCGCCATGGAGGTACCATTGGTCGGCCTATCCTACGAGAAGTATTATGTGGCTAGGAGATTATGTAGTAAGGTTAGTTGGATAGTAAAACGAGGGTCTGGTAGGGAAAGGTCGTAAATGACGGTTAGTTGTCTACCTACCCTATAGTTAATAAGCGACTACTTACTATCTCTTGCCTTATGTGGTGCTTGGGTATATACGTGAATGATGGATGCCTTAAATTAGTAGGACTTAGTAGCTACTGTTCTCTAATTTATATTGATGTAGGGTAAACCACAGAGTAAGGCAATAAAAGATCAGTTGTATCCTCCTTGCGTCTTTAGTGATCGAATTCGATCCACCCTTATCTTATATTGATAATGAGATCTTAAGTGGCTATATAGAAATAACTTACCTCCTTATGACATAATGAGTAGTTGGAAAGTGCGCCTCTTAGTTTTTGGTTATTGGTTGAAGGGCGGGTTAAAGGCTTCATACTTATGAGTAAAAGTTCTACATTAGTATTGCGATATCATTATCTTTGGGGAATGTTACCTTGGGTTTAGTAGATAGTCCTCGTCTGTAAATCTTTACAAGGTTGGGTTAGAATTACTAGCCTTGTTAAACATATATTTTGGTGGAGACCAAACGGGATATATTTGTGTATTCTGGTCATTCCCCACCCATCTAAACACTACAGTGCAAAGGTAGCAAAAAGGGAGGGATGTCCTATAAACACTAGCTGGTCCTGCGTAGTGGGTCATAATAGATCGCCTAGCTCACTAGGATTCCTCCAAAGATAACATAGGTGGCTCTTCTGATCGTCGGGTGCATCTAGTCATAACTCCTTGCCTTGGGGATAAGGTTATATTGTAGGATGAAAATAACTAATATAGCTATGGGGACAAATGTCCAACATGCCAAGCCTCGTGCTGGGTTCTAAAAAACCTATCCTAAGTCATCATCATCTGTCATCTTGACATTGTCTAGATCATCATCGTGCTCATGATACCTAGTTTGTCCTTAGCTGGGGATCAATGGAAGCAGTTATAACTTCCTTAACCTCCAACTAGAAGGTCCCCTCGTCAAGTGTAAAACTAAAATCTAAATTAGCATAAAAAAGACTCAACGATAAGTTTTCCACTCAAAAGCATCATGACAGAGAAACATAGCTAGCCCCACATTTGTGAATAGTGACCAACACAGATGACAAGTCTTCCTATGGAATCACAAGCGAATATAAAAAGCTCACGAAGACACCATCTTCGGGCTTACATTGAATCAAAACCTTTCGCCCTTCCACATCCTCGACTCTCACCTCAAGTTTCTCACAATTCACTCTTGTCACATAACACTTGAGCCAATCCATGCCCAAGATAATCCAAAACCCAACGAAGTTCAAAACAAAACAATCATACACAAAGGAGAAGCCATGACTCGATAACACAAGACTCTAAAGCATACTAAGGCTGGACGAACCCCCAACTGGATTGGTCACAACCAAAGGTTTATCACAAATCTCAGGTTCAAACCCAAGCGGCACACAAGCTCATTACTAATGAATGAATGTGATGCTCGAGTATCGAACAACACACGAACTGAAACACCTGTAATGGAAAGAGTACCTTGGACGACAACACCCTTCCCTTTCTTCTCTCCAGTAGAAGCTCTTGAAGAAGATGGAACAACCTCCAAAGCATAAGCCTTCACTATCTGCTTCCCCTTTACTAGCTCTGGAAAATCCTTCTTATCATGCCCATGTTTTCCACACTTGAAACACTACTTCTCAACTTTAGGATTCTTGCATTCATTAGCAAAATGGCCCTTCTGTTAGCAGTTGTAGCAACCAACTCACTTTTAGGTTTCTTTTGCCATCCTTTCCTTTCTGTTGTTGCTGCTTCCTCTTCTTATTATTATTACCACCCTGTTGTGGTTTCAGGACTTCTTTGGCTGCAACAACAACAACTTCTTTCTCTTTGGGAAACAAGTTTTCATGTATCACACCTTTCTCTACAATCTTCTCATATGGATCATCAAGATGATCCACCAATGGCCTCCCAATATAGGTATCAAAACCCATAACAGACTTCTCGTTCTTCTGATAAAGGTAGTCAATATACGAACGAGCATACTTGGACAAGGCCTCGAAATTAGAAACATATTCTAGCATTATCGACCATTCTATTTTAGCTCCATAAACTTCTTGAACAAAACAGACTTCTGAGCTATAGAGATAAACTTCGTCTCAAACTTAACTTGGAACCGTTCCCATAAAATCTCATCCTCCGGAGTTTCCAAAGTAACGCAGTTCCACCAATCCATGGCTCTGCCTTGTAGCTACCTTGATGCAAGCTTTCTCTTCATTGCATCATCTATATCCAAGTATCCAAAAATCCCAATACAAGTATCTAACCACCTCTGAACTTCTTCAGTCGGCTCTGTCCCTTGGAACGGTTTTCTTCCAAGAGAGGTGAATTCCTTGCACAACTTTGCAAATTCCACATCTCTCAGCACCTGCATATGAACTCCTACATTTACCACGGCTATCTCCTAAGCGGGTACCCTCCTCATGATCGCTACCATCATGGCCTCGAACGTAGCTGGGTAGTCTGGTACATTACCATTACCCCTTACAGGAACAGTACTCTCCCTAGCTGCATGTCTCGTTGGTCGACGACTCATTCTAAATCTGCAATACAGAATGATTATCCCATGCATGAGAAAATCTCCTATTGGAGTTCAAACGCTATTATACTATACACTCACATATAGTATACATCCATCCGAAATCTACAAGTACATATCTCATACGTAATTACGTCTTCGAATTTTGGCTAAAATCGATAAACAGAGTTCTGATACCAAATGTGACAACCTAGAAGCTTCTTCAACGACTTAACCTCTATTTCTTGGAGAACAAGCCACACGACCCAACCTATGTAAAAACGATCCGACTCCAGATCTGACCAAAATAGCTCCAATCTTGGCAAATCTTCATCAAATGACAACATCGATGCAAACAACTCATTTTTACCGTCCAACTCAACAATCAACACTTTATAAAATCATTAACAACATCTAAATGACAATTATTCATCAATAATCATATCTAATTCACCAAAATCATGATAAATCAATGAATAAACTAAAACAATGGATCTAACTTGCACAAACATATGGATTGGCATAAGAATTGGTTGTTTTAAATTGCAAGATTAGATCCTATGGTGATTCAAACGAAAATATACTTACATTGATGTAGATCTAGAAGAAAACAACATATAAACGATGAAAACAAGTTCAAACAACCCATATACTTGATTGAATCCATGCGAGAAATGCTTATCACTCACCATATCTTCGATCTATCTTAAAAAAGATGAATCACGAATCCGAACAGCGAAGAACAACCACCAACCCTCTTGATTTGATGCGATCTCTCTTCACTTGACGTAGACTTCTAGCTTCAATTGATGTTAATCTTCAATCTTCACATGTAGATCTAGAATTTTAGTGGTGGAAAGGTGTATTTGATTGAGCAAGGAGCACCACGAGCTCAACTAAATGAGAGAATAAAGAGAGTAAACTATTCTCCATTCTTCTAACCCCGTATTTATAGCCTCCAACCATCCCACTAATGGGCCTCTCCATATTAGCCCATTAATGGCTTCACAAACCTGAACAGAAAATTGTGAAACACTAAAACATTGATTCCTCCCAAACCGATGAACCAAATCTTTATTGTGACCACTCTATGGAATTGGCAACGCCATTTCCTTTCCAATGAAATCGATTTCAAGACCTAATTCGATCCCTGTCAAAAGTTATACCCTGTTCAAAAATGACAGGGGAAAAATGATCATAAATAAAACTGGTAAAAATTATAGACATGTCTCACATTCCCTTAAACAACATATCAAAATATGAGAATGAACCAACCTTAGGGAACTAAATAAAAATATTTCATGATCCTCTGAGACGTAATATACGGGCTGTTACATAGGACCTACTAAACCTGAGCTCTAACGCCAAATGTAACAAACTACACTCCAACCGGCCCAAATTTTTCGCAAAAAAGCTAAAATCTAAGTCCCTACCAAAGCACGAATTGTGCATTTGGTATCCTACAAAATAAACAAAGATAAATGTATCAGACCTCAATTAAATAAATCAAAACGGAAGTAATTTGAAATATAGTAGTAAATAAATAATCATCAAGGGAGGAATGATTCTTTCTAGATTAAGAGTCTATAAGTTGAATAAGCCTTTTCTTTTATTTAACCTACTCGTTGTTTTGAGAAGGGGTCAGAACTGATGTTTTGGCGGTTCCTAAATTATATTTTAAGAAAAACATTATTCTATTACCATCTTTATTATATTTGGTTTATTACGATTTAAAATTCTCTACTTTACATATAAATTGCACTCATTTAATCTCTAATAGATTTAACCTAATATACAATACTCATATATACACCCAATGTACCTTTCGTTTCCCCCTCACTAGGATTTCTACTATCTCGCAGTGAAAGAGCAGAAGATACGTCCATAATGAATTGCCAAAGATAGCCTACATGAAAGATGTTCTATCATCTGGTTTGAAGATGTTTAAACTACATCCATAATAGACCACTCCTCTAAGCATACATTGCAGATATCCACAATGGACGGTCTCACTATTCCTACATTTTTGACATACATGTAATCGTTATTTCTATACTTCTTAGTTCTGCTCATAAAGGGTGCTAGTGCCTATGTATGGAACTCGGTCGAGGATTCACTTAAAGTATGGTATGTCTCTTTCCATCATGGCTATGGTTCTGCACATCTATTCCTTTCTGTTAGAAGATATTTCTCATGGGTTAATAGCCTTGCCCAAAAGACACAAACTAAAACAATCATATGGCATTGCATAACCCTAATCCAGTGTCCTAATAGTGAAGAATCATTAGCCTATAGATGTCTAACCGAAGCCCTTCCCAATGCTTTCTACTAATTGATGATGATCTTTATTTACGCCACTACTATCCTTTTTGGGCTTCACCACACAAGGCCTCGACCTAGGTGTCGCATTATTACCTACTCACCTTTCTTCCATTAGACTGCCTAATGCAATACCTTTTTGATGGACACTGCAGACCTCACGTCTGGTGGACCGCCATACATCATAGGGGCATCTTTGGGTATACTCTACTCTCTTTGAAGTCACTTATTTACCACTCCGATGAATATCTAGTTCATCGTCAATACTGATTTCCCCTATTCGTGTTCTCTTATGGAGTCTCTTACTTATGTCCCTGAAGCATATCATTATCGTCATTAGTATGGACTCCTTATATTCTAAAGGATCTTTGTTGGACCGCATCTAACTGCCTACATCCAGTTCCTTTTAAACTGCTCTTATCGCATCTTATGAGATAACCTTGTAATCTCATTCTTTATTAGACCCTATATAGAGTTCTTTTCTTATGCGTTTAATTTATCTTTCCCTTCTTTTACTTACTTGGTTCTTTTACTATGAGTCACTTATTTACTGCTCTAACAGACTAGTTTTTCACTAGTATGGATCTTAACTATGTTTATTATTGTAATATTTAGTTCTTTTTAAGCTCTTTAATGTTTAATGATATTAACTCTCTAAAAATTGTATTTATCTATCAAAAACTACTTATCATAATAATTCAATTCTTTTTTCTACTTACATATCTTAAAGATAAATGTTAATTATTTTCTTTTTTCTTTATCTATCTTTGCATATTTTATCGTTTATGTTTTATCTTTCCTTAGCTCACCGAGTATTCAACTCGGTTATTACCTTTTCTTTTATCTTTATTTTAGTTGTTATATTTTCCACTTCTCTTGCTATTATCTCTAAGTCTTATCCTTACAGGGCTGGTCATATTCTAGTAGGTTGGCCATTGAGGTTTAATTGAAATACATTTCCGTATTTACTATAAAATAATTTCTTGTGCAATGATCCGTACTTACTAGATATCTTTTCTTTTCTTTCATGGTAGGTGGTACAATATAAAACAACCAACTCTATTTTGTACCAGTCCATTTTATTCCGTCTTTATTCTTGTAATTATGTTCCCACATCCTTTTAAAACTGCAATATGGAAATCTATTACAACTAACTAAAATATTGCTACTTTTCCTAGTTCAGGTTTAAATAAATTTCTTTTGATTCATTTTATACATTTATTATAATTACTAAAATTCTTTCTTAATAAGGTTTACGCCCTTTCTTTCACATTTAAGTCAAGATTTACTTCAAGATTCAGTTTATTCCTATTTGAGTCACTTTTGCACCTAAGTACAAATTCATTGTAATTTATAGTTTAACATGAATAATTTTTAATGAACCAATTTCCACAATCAGTTTAAACATAAAACTTCCACTGAATAAGTGAATGGAATTACAAATTCTAGATCTAACCCAAATTCAGTCTTATTATCCACATCCTCCTCTTTGTAATTCTTATTCGGGATCATAAATTGGAATTCATACGAATCTACAAATTTGAAACCAAATTATCTAAATATAAAATCAAATCTGAAATCTTACCTTGTACAAACTACAATTTAGTGCAATCCCAATCCTAGATCTACGACCTTCTTCTGCCAATTTGTTAATCAGAAGGCCTGAATCTAAATTATATAATTTTCAAAGAATTAGAGAACAAAGAAAAGTGATGGGCTTCCGGACCTATTCAGGACAAAATGAGTTTGGCGCCTATGCATTTATTCGTTGGGGTTTAAACTAGCTTGATTGAAAAGGAGAAAATTCGAACACCCAAAATCCCTTTAGCACGTGGTTTCGAACCGTGTTCGGGTCAACCGCTCCCCTTAGGCGGTCGACCGCTAGGGACTACCCAACCCAAGGCTCTAGATCTACACGGGAAAAACCATGTGGTTTAGGATGCACTTTGATTTTATTTATTAATTATATATTAACGATCCTTATTTGCTAATTGTAACATTAATTGTATAATGTTAATTCCTTGATTTTCTTTAAAAATTGATTTATTTTTGTATTTGGCGTACATTAAAATTTCAAATTCAAACGTATATTTATTTCTCAAATTCTTACGTATGCATACTTATTATATACACACACATACACACACACACACACACGTGCGTGCACGTTTATTCATATAATTGTTTTTTGACATCGAACTTCGAACGTCAATAACTGTTCCATACGAAATCAGTTAGGAGCATATTATTCATGTAAATTTTTAGAAAATCACTGTGAATGCAATAGAAAATAAGCCTCATGGCTAGATTTCAACAATCCTAAAATTGTTTATTTTCTCAATATAATAGTTAAATCTCATTAACTACTCATTGAGAATGCGGGTTGTTACATGCAGGTTATATCTTTTAAAAAATATCATGTTACATGTGCACACACATATGCATATGTATATGATACATATGTATGCTTATAACTAAAGTGAAAATATATTATATAAATTTCAACTAATTATAGTTTATAAATCTAAATGAAACATATGATTTTATTTAAATTAAATCCAGAAAATTTTCTAAGTAAATTAGACTTCATACGCTCAATAATGATCTAATGGATTTTTTTTTTGAAATTTACCAACAACTTCTGTTGTGGGATGGCTGCGTTTCGACTTGTACGTCCAATGTGCTATATTAATATCGTTAACATAAAGGGATCTTTATACTGGTTTAGCCCATCCAATATCTCTACAACGAGTTAGGTTATGGTATAATAGCTATCATAGTAATTTTATGCTAATGATGTTATATACCATTTCAAACCTTTCAATATCCCTGCATCATGTAATTAATTATTTTGCACAGTTAAGGAAATCAACACAAAGTTTTTTTTAATAGTTGTTCAACCATTTAATATCTATATAACCGGTTCAATCCATTTATGATGGGAACTGTTATTCGTATTTCAAATTTGATTAAGGGATATCCAATTTTAAGGGCACTCCAATCATACTTAGAATTATTATGGGGTGTTATGGACACAAAAATTAATATACGAAAATACCTATACTTACTTCTTTGAATGGCTTTATTCCAAGGAACTGTTACTGACACTCCAGAAATGGTTAAGAGGAGACATAGTTGAAAATAAAATTCGGTGTACACCCACCGTTTTTTCGCTTTTTTTTCTTTCCATTTTCATCTGTCCTTTGCTGAATTTAAGGGTGAAACTCAATCACGTCCCGCAGAATTCCGTGAATAAATATGACAAAGTCTTGCCGAATTTCTTCTGTGTCCCTTCCTTAACCATTTTTGGAGTATAAACAACAATGCTTTAATGGTAGTTTGTTTATATTATTATTTAGTTTTAAAGAGAAGTTATATTCTAATTTCCTCCCGCTGATAAATTTAAAAATAAATAAATAAAATATGAGTCATCTCTTAATCAAATTTGGAGTGCGAACAACAGTGTCCTTCATGATTACTTCTTCCAAAATAAGAATTAGTACATTTGTTACATAAGTAATACAGGACATACAAATGAGGTCCGAGTGCCTTGATTTTCGTGTTTTTCGAACTATGTTGCCATCAACCTTCATAGCCAATACGATATCTTCGGAAAAAATATTTGCTATTATTAACGGACCTTCCTAATTTGGTCCTAGGGCCCTATCTACCGGGTCTTTCATGTTGGACATGACTTTCCTTAGCACAAGGTTCTATCTACTTAATATCCTTTTATTAAGTTTCATATTGTAAAAAAAAATTCACCCTTTGTCAATATGAAACCAGGCCCAACACAGAGGCAAGGCAACCGAGACATTCGTCTAGGGTAACGCCCGAAGGTAGAGAGGAGGGCAGCTGGTGGTGGCTGCTACTTTAGTAAATAGGTTATATTTTTAGGTGGAAGGGCAATGTTTTCACTAAGAATAGTTTGGCTAGTGGTTTGATGTCTTAAGTTGTAGGGGTGGTTCGATCCTTGTTATTCACAGTTTCCTGTAACCTCTTCCCTTTTTTTTCCAATCTTTTTGCCCTTACACCTTGCCTAGGGCAACAATTATGCTAGGGCCGACACTGTGTGCAGCCGATACCATTGTTGTCTCTTCTCTTATTACCTATATGAGATCAGGGTTCGCTTCCTTCTATCTTTTGTTTTCTGTCGTGTATGATATTCTTCTAGCAAAGGGATTTCTACATTTATTGGAGGCATGACCTCATACTTATTGTATGGTGAAAAAGAACTATGGATTGTTTGAATTCTAATGGAGGTCCTATAGGACCATAATGCTAAAAATAGCGCATCTTCAAACTGCTCATTTGCTTTTGTGTCTGTGACGAAAGGAAAACTTTTTGAATGGGTCAATCTTCTCTCAAAGCTCTTTGAGCTTCGTATTTTTGACTTGGGTTCCATTATATAGGATTATCTTGTGCAAAATTCTGAGCATATCAATTTTATTTCTAGTGACAAACGTGACCATTTTCTTTGTTGCGATAGTGGCTAAATTTTTTCTTCCACTTACATAGAGAACTGATCAAGTAATCAATTGCTTCTGTTGCATACTTTGTTCCTCTTTTGTCACAGGAAGTTTGTCAACTAAATCTATATCTCAGATATTGAAAGGTTGCTTCTGTTTGGAAATACTTGCAAATCGTTAAAACCTGTCACTTCTCCTTACAAATTCTTTGGCATCTTGAACTGTCTTGGACTTCATGCACTTATCTGTTGACCTCTACCCACTCTCCTTTGAAGATGCACCAAAAATTAGGATGAAAATTTCTCCTAAATATATAATTTACCATCAAAGGAAGGGCTGTACTAAGCTTGATATCCTATCTGCTTTTTTTGATTGTTTCCTGATTTTGAGACTCTTGAATTGTTGCCTCTGGGATCAGGTCAGTATTAGTATTTGATTTTATCTTATTATACTTGGTTGTGCTTGATTCCCTTTCGTACTACCTATATTTCATGGCTGGTTCTATTTTAGTGAGTAAATCTAGAAAAATGATGACTAAACTATCCAGCTTTACAATTTTTTTTTTCAATTTTCAACATGGCTCGTAGAGCCCCTACGAGATTCTTTAATGCACCTCGTAGGGGCCCTACGAGATTCTCTTGACCCTATGAGGTGATCTAAAAGCACCTCGTAGGGGATCTACGAGGTATACAAAAAAATCTTGTAGACCCCATATGAAGCAGGGTAAAATTAGCTTTTTTTAATAATACATAAGTGAAATCAGCAAAATACTGAACTCCTCTCGTCTTTTTAGTTATTCGGGGATACTCAATGATTTCTTGAGTCTAAATAGAATTAATCCTGTTTCATTTGTCACATGGGCGCATGATATTTTTGTTAAATAGTAGGAGGATGTGTTGCACTTGTATGGAATTTGTTTAATACAAAACTGTTGGAGTAGTTCTAGAAACTTTTTTCAAAGACCTACAAAATTAACCAATGTTAGTTCCTTTTCTTGCAGGTTGCTCTGTGCTTAGCTGTGACAACCCACCCCGCACCAACCGACATTTACTCCAAAAGTGCGCTGTACACATGTACAGTTAGCATGGAACGGTCGTCAGAAGGAAAGAAAGAAGACAAAGAATCAACAAGGAACATGTAGAATGTCTCACAGCGCATGGAATAAAATATAATCACAACATATACTTGACATAAAACATGTGAGACAGTGCATAAGCTGAAAACAAACTATCATAGCAGCGGAAAATCCAAATACAGCTTATGTTCCACATTATCATTATTACAACTTTTAAAACTGTCTCAAAAGCAAAGTAAGGAAGGTACACTACTAATGCCCAAGTAGTGACCACCAACGACACAGGGAGAATATCTATTTATATATATCATACGTGGAAGCCTCCTGCTCGCCTCCGAATCAGCTACTCGTGCATCACCAGCTAACCTGTCTCTAGTCTGCTCGTGTGAGCACCCAGAGTAATAAAAAGAGACATAAAACTCTGGGTCAGACAAAAAGTCTGGTATGAGCGATAAGCAACAAAACAGAACAATAACAGGTATAATCCAATCATACCTGAACCTGGACCTGCAACCAAAGAGTTAGCACTACATACTATACAACACTCTAAGGTGCCACTAAACAGATGGTGTAAAGAATACGGGGGTGGGCATTCATAATGATGGCAAACAAATCAAACATAGCAACCATCCTCACATCTCTCACTCAATGAGTAAAGTATACGATATCCACTACCTTGGTCACCTATCCATTGGGCCATGACGAAATCCAATCACGTACAACTATCACTACAAACCCACTATCCGTCTCTCAGTGGTGAACCACAGTTATGAATACCGACAACCCCTTTGCACACGCCCCGCAGCAAAGCCCAATCATGAAGTGAACTCATAGGTTCCCATCTGGATCTTGAGCTCTAACTTCCATTAGGACTATCTTTGCATCTTGGGTTTTTAGTCGTCACCGGATCGGTTCGGTCGTAGCTATCCTCCTCTGGTGGTTCGGTTCGACCATGTATAATGCTCAAGCTCCTGCTCGAAATACAATACTCAGTCTTCACGTTCGGTTCGGATATATGCAACTCGGTTCGGTTCAGATATATGCAACGTGGTTCGGTTCAGATATATGCAACTCGGTTCGGTTCATCACGCCTTGCCTTCGGTTCGGGTCGAGATGCCCAGGCTCCGGTCTGATCCTCCTCCCAGCCTCCGATCCGATCCCCTTCTCCTATTCAGTTCATGTGGCCTTTCTCCTGTGCCAAGCTCCGGTCCGGTACTCCTCCTCCGATCCGATCTGAAACCCTGCAGTTCTTCCTGCAACTTCCAGCGACTGTTTATACGCCACTCGACGGCGTTTTCGACCATTCCAACTACTCTAAACAATCACAAATCATACCATACAGTCATAGCAACATGTATTATCAACCACAAACATCAAAACAACAACTTGATAGGATAAAATGGATCAAACATACCCAAAACTCATGTTTTTCCCTTAATCCCCCTTAATCATGTTTAAGCATACAATTAGTAAAACTTATCCAAATGAGCCAAATTTTCTAATAGATGCCTAAAATAATATTTTAAAATTTTTGAATATTTTTCCAGATTTTTATAATGCATAATTTCGCTAATTATCACTACTCAACCCTTAATCCCCTAAATTCCGGGATTAGCAAAATTAGTCCAAATTCATATCAGAGGCATAAAATAATATTCTGGAATTTTACAAATTCTTCTAGATTTTTCTGAGTTATAATTTCGCTAATCTTCGCTAATTACCCTAATCGGCCGTAATTAGTGAAGAACAATGCAAATCACTCACCTTTGCCTCAAAGTAAACTATAGATCTGAAATGATTCTCTGTTTGGGTCAAATTACAATGTATTCCAGCAACTCTCTCTCTGATTTGGTGCTAACCTCCCTTGATTTGATGTAGTTTTGCTTAATCTTCGATTAGAAAGTGATTAGAGACGATTTGGGATGAAATTAGAAGGTGGAGGTCATGACTAGGGTTAGAGAAATGTTTGAGGCGGCTGAAAAATGAAATAAAATTCGTTTTCCTACTGTTCTCAGCCTCCCCGTAACCTTAATCCCGAAATGGGTTATGGGCCCATTCACTAATCACCCTATTTGGCCCGGTTAAGCAGTTTTTCGCCTTCCAAACCTTATTTCAGCCATATCTCCCAAATGTTAAGTCCGTTTTTCACATGTGACCACTCTACGGAAAGGTAAACCATCAAACGAATCTAATGGAAGTGGTTTCAGGTCAAAACTCCTTTCCGATCTAAAGTTACGGCCAAAAAAAGATCAGCTAGGGGCAAAACGGTCATTTAAAAATCGGCAAAAATCATGAACATGGGAAATGACCCCAACAGTCGTCTCCCAAAGTTACATGACCATAAGACTTCATATGCGAAAGAAATAAATATTCTACGATCCTCCGATGCGTAGAATGCGTAGAATGCGGGCATGCCTTTCATCCATAAAACAACAATCAAACATGCAAAACAAGCAAAACAAGTCTATCCTAGCATGCGGAATAACTAAATTGCAAAATAAATCTTACCAGGCAAAGAGTTTTGGATACGACTTTCTTATGTCATTCTCTACTTCCCAAGTACAGTCGTTCTCTCGCCATCGATTCCCATCTCTACCCTAGAGGTAATTTCCAATAGGTTGGGATTGTCCCTCTGACTGGAACCGATCCACTTAATCTAGATCGATCTAATCGTCAAGCTTATTTGCGTTTCTGAATCAAATTCACATTTAAGTCTGAAGTCATATCCCATGATATACTCTAGTTGCTTCCATTCCAGAAACATAGCCTCTAAACTGGCATGTCTCCTACCCAATGCATCAGCTACCGCACCTAGTCTGGTACTATGGCATCCGTCTATATTGTCATCTTCTTAGGTAATTCAACCCTATACGCTAAATTTCCAACTACATTCCAAATGTCCTTTCAAGTCCAACTTGAGTCCTTCCTACATTCGTACTGCACGTCCAACGTACATTCCTAAACATTTCTCTCACGAGGTCAGTAAACATCATCCTCATGTTAGCAGCATTCCCATTATTGGCTCCTCTACCAGCACCTCTTGCGTATCGGCTCATCGTTCAATCTGTAAAGAGAAAACGATCAACCATCTCTATAGTGGTGCTAGTGCAGTGCGACTTCATCTTAGCTATACTAAATATATATATAGCTTTTAAAACCAAAATAATCACAAATACGCGTTCTCATATACGTACACTATCTCTTCCTGGTGTTTTTACCTAGGTTAACTACGCAACCTAGAGCTCTGATACCAAATGTGACAACCCGCCCCGCACCAACCGACATTTACTCCACAAGTGCGCTGTACACATGTCCAGTTAGCACGGGAAGGTCGTTAGAAAAAGGAAAGAAAGAAGACAAAGAATCAACAAGGAACCTGTAGAATGTCTCACAGCGCATGGAACAAAATATAATCACAACATATACTTGACATAAAACATGTGAGACAGTGCATAAGCTGAAAACAAACTATCATAGCAGCGGAAAATCCAAATACAGCTTATGTTCCACATTATCATTATTACAACTTTTAAAACTGTCTCAAAAGCAAAATAAGGAAGGTACACTACTAATGCCCAAGTAGTGACCACCAACGACACAGGGAGAATAACTATATATATATCATACGTGGAAGCCTCCTGCTCGCCTCCGAATCAGCTACTCGTGCATCACCAGCTAACCTGTCTCTAGTCTGCTCGTGTGAGCACCCAGAGTAAAAAGAAGAGACATAAAACTCTGGGTCAGACAAAAAGTCTGGTATGAGCGATAAGCAACAAAACAGAACAATAACAGGTATAATCCAATCATACCTGAACCTGAACCTGCAACCAAAGAGTTAGCACCAAATACTGTACAATACTCTAAGGTGCCACTAAAAAGATGGTGTAAAGAATACGGGGGTGGGGTTGTGCATGTCATAATGATGGCAGACAAATCAAACATAGCAACCATCCTCACATCTCTCACTCCGTGCGTAAAGTATACGATATCCACTACCTTGGTCACTTATCCATTGGGCCATGACGAAATCCAATCCCGTACCACTATCACTACAAACCCACTATCCGTCTCTCAGTGGTGAACCACAGTTATGAATACTGACAACCCCTTTGCACACGCCCCGCAGCAAAGCCCAATCATGAAGTGGACTCATTGGTTCCCATCTGGATCCTGAGCTATAACTTCCATTTGGACTATCTTTGCATCTCTAGTTTTTAGTCGTCACCGGATCGGTTCGGTCGTAGCTATCCTCCTCTGGCGGTTCGGTTCGGCCATGTATAATGCTCAAGCTCCATCTCAAAATACAATACTCAATCTTCATGTTCGGTTCGGATATATGCAACTCGGTTCGGTTCGGATATATGCAACGTGGTTCGGTACGGATATATGCAACTCGGTTTGGTTCGTCTCGCCTTGCCTTCGGTTCGGGTCGAGATGTCCAGGCTCCGGTCTGATCCTCCTCCCAACCTCCGATCCGATCCCCTTCTACTATTCAGTTCATATGGCGTTTCTCCTGTGCCAAACTCCGGTGCGGTACTCCTCCTCCGATCCGATCTGAAACCCTGCAGTTCTTCCTGCAACTTCCAGCGACTGTTTATACGCCACTCGATGGCGTTTTTGACCATTACAACTATTCTAAATAATCAAAAATCATACCATACAGTCATAGCAACATGTATTATCAACCACAAACATCAAAACAACAACTTGATAGGATAAAATGGATCAAACATACCCAAAACCCATGTTTTTCCCTTAATCCCCCTTAATCATGTTTAAGCATACAATTAGCAAAAATTATCCAAATGAGCCAAATTTTCTAACAGAAGCCTAAAATAATATTTTAGAATTTTTGAATATTTTTCCAGATTTTTGTAACGCATAATTCGCTAATTATCACTAATCACCCCTTAATCCCCTAAATTCTGGGATTAGCAAAATTAGTCCAAATTAACCCAAATTCATATCAGAGGCATAAAATAATATTATGGAATTTTACAAATTTTTCTAGATTTTTCTGAGTTATAATTTCGCTAATCTTCGCTAATTACCCTAATCAGCCGTAATTTGTGAAAAATAATGCAAATCACTCACCTTTGCCACAAAGTAAACTATAGATCTAAAATGATTCTCTGTTTGGGTCAAATTCTAATGTATTCCAGCAACTCTCTCTGATTTGGTGCTAACCTCCCTTGATTTGATGTAGTTTTGCTTAATCTTCGATTAGAAAGTGATTAAAGGCGATTTGGGATGAAATTAGAATGTGGAGGCCATGGCTAGGTTTAGAGAAATGTTTTAGGCGGCTGAAAAATGAAATAAAATTCGTTTTCCTACTGTTCTCAGCCTCCCCAGAACCTTATTCCCGAAATGGGTTATGGGCCCATTCACTAATCACCCTATTTGGCCCGGTTAGGCAGTTTTTCGCCTTCCAAACCTTATTTCAGCCATATCTCTCAAACGGTAAGTCCGTTTTTCACATGTGACCACTCTACGGAAAGGTAAACCATCAAACGAATCTAATGGAAGTGGTTTCAGGTCAAAACTCTTTCCGATCAAAAGTTATGGCCAAAACAAGATCAACTAGGGGCCAAACGGTCATTTAAAAATCGGCAAAAATCATGAACATGAGAAATGACCCCAACAGTCGTCTCCCAAAGTTACATGACCATACAACTTCATATGTGAAAGAAATAAATATTCTACAATCCTCCGATGCGTAAAATGCAGGTTGTTACATTAGCTCACGACTAATTAGTAATTACTACGAATTTTATTGTGGGTTAACTTCATTGCCCGAATATTTTTAGGCTTGCTAGGGAAACTCCACATTCTGTCACAATATTCCTTGCTTTGAAACTGAGGTTTACTATCCCAAATGATTTCTTCATATCTTAGGGTAGTCAGTACATAAAAGATTCCTATGCCTTATTCATATAATGCGCCACTTACGAATAATTTCTAGAACTGTAGAGCATTTGCTTGCTCCATTGGTTGAGCTTCTATTATAACATATAATTTCAAACTGGTCACTATCATCGGGAACTTGTTCATTTTAGAATAAACAAGTAACAACTATCAATTTGGTATTATTACCTGGTCTTTTGGCTCGACTATCAAAAGTTATTCAAGTTGACACGACTCAACGATTATCAAGGCTAATGGCACTTAAACATCAACCGAAGGCCCAGAGATCAAGTCTGCATGGCACCAAACAACGATGATCACTTCAGCCTAGCAAAAGAGTGCCCAAGAACACTTCTAATGAGGGATCATAAAAACCAATATTGAGGGATTAGTACAACTTTGAGATAAACCCGTAAAATACCTTTACTTCGACATCAAACGACCATAACTTGCAAACTTGAAGTCCAAATAAGAAGAAACCTCACGGAGTGGTTCAAGACATCAAAGGTGACCCACATGAGAAGTTGCGAAGCCCAAACCTCATATGAGGGATCGGTATCGATTCCTATAAAAGAATCGAGATAAACCACTACCTTGGCCTAATATGGGCTTATGCTTTCTACTCTCCCTCTTTAGAAGTCTTCCGACTCTTCTGGCCTATCTGTATTTATAAATACTCATTGTATAGATGAAAATTGGTTTTTTTTATTGTATTTAATAACTTTGCATTATACGATTTGGAGTCTTATCGATTAGAGCAATTGTAACTTTGAATTTCAGTAATAAAGTGAACGAATCTTCAAAATGGACACTGGTTGATTGATGCCGAACCATTACAATCGCTTTGTCTCTTTTATTGTATTTCTATCACTCTATACCTCCTTTTCCATTAATTTCATTTTGACTATTCATTGACCAAATCGGGTGTTGTACCAATATTTACTATCAAAATTCTAGTGCTTTCGCTGAGAAATAAAAACTCAATTTTTCCTACCTTCTTTCCATTCAAGTTTCTGAATCTCCTCAGATCTTCGTTAGATCTACTTATGAAGATTGAAGCCATGGTGAATAAGAAAAGATCTCAAGACGTTAGACCTTTTAATGCTGAATATCTGGAGGCATCAATCCATCAATAATATTCTAAAATTGTTGATCCTAATACTTTAGCTATGAACGACGTGGCTGCTTCGTCCAATCCTAATGCTTTAATTACTCATGCTCAGATGCATTATCCATTGAAAAAACTAAAAGAAACTCAAAGTCAACTCAATCAGCAGATCAAGAAAAAACTTAAACTGATGCAGCATTTGTTGCTATCCTTTGGAAGGGATATTCATCGCCTTTAGAGAAATAGGAGCTCTCGAGCTTCTAGCAATTATGTCTTCAAAAGTTCTTTATCCGACTCTCACCGTAGAAATCGAAGCTAAAAGAGAAGGAAATCTCTAGACGCCATGGGAGCCACCAGCACTGAGGAAGTGAATAAACTTGATCGTTCTGGGTTTGCAATGGATCTCAATTGAGGGGATGGAACCAAACCCCTTACAGTTTTCCTTTGGCCGCCACGATCCAATTTTTTTTCACTGGACTTCCAGTTGGTAACCTAAATCGAGTGACTTCTATGCATCCTCTGTGGAACTAATATAACAATTTTTTTCAACTGAAAGATGATCATCGTCCTCCAATGAGGCACTGCAGCCACCATACTCCAAAGTCGGATCATGATCATTGCAGTCCGATAGGCATCGCTGGAGTTCGATAGGCATCTGAACTCCTGACCTCCCGCTATGGTCTGTAGTATCATGACATAGTCACAATATTACATTGTTGATGACTGGGAAACTAGAACAAGGTGTATCCCCTTTATTGAAGTTATTCTAAACGTCGAATGGCCATAACGAAGTAACGTGACACAAGTGGCCTCATACTTAGGAAAAAACGATCCGTGATAATTTCTCAACTAATACGAGTGGCATATGGACTCAACTCGTTCCACCAATGTGGTAAGTGCAAGGGTTTCCCCATATTCCTTGAAGGAGTGACCCTGCTATGTTTATCTCTACTTGCAACGAGAACCACATTTTTATTTTATTAAACCACTAGGCCAAGGGACATCTAGACTATTCCCTACATATTCTGTGAAGCTGAAGAATCATTGAAGAGTTTCATGAAATGGTTTAACAACGCTCTTGCGGAAGTTAACGATCCACAAACAAAAGTTGTTCTCTTGGAACTTGTAAGGGGAATTCTCCCTGAAACCGAATTTAGGAATTAAATTGATCGAAAGCCTCCAAAAACTTTAGAGTGATTCTATGAGAAGGCCAAAAAATATACATGCCAAGTCGAAGTACGTAGGAGCCGGGCAGCACAGGGCTATCCCTACAAACTACAACACAACACTGTTCAAAGCAATGTTGCTGTTAAACAAAACGGAGAGAGCTCTGGAAAAGGAAATGTGATTGCTCCAAACAAACCTAAACAAGAATACGATAATTCTAAAGGCCGTGGTAAAAATTAGGAATCAAAGAAAAGACCCAAATTTCCATTGTACAACAACTATTATCCATTGAAAAATTAGCTGAAGACAGTCTATTTAGAGGCGAGAAACTTCATACGGTACAAATAGCCCAATTCGATGGAGTCCATGAAGAGGGAAATGTAGTCACACAAGTGCTGCAGATTCCATGAGATGTACAGTCACAACACCAATAATTTCCTTCATCTTCGAGGAGCCATAGAGAATCTCATATATGAGATGCGTCTTGAGCAATATGTTTAACCTCAAGCCCCAATAGATGGAGCATCTGGTCCTTTAGCACCTGCACAACCTTAAGTAGCATAGAGTCATCTTGTTCCGGACCTCCTTATTGAGGAACTGTCATAAACACCATCTATTGTAGGCTCACCATGTAGATAAAACATTTAGACATATAGAGGAATACTTTAACTCTGTAACACACACGCATAACACGAAGAATGCTTTCCTGTGCATGAGGTTGTCCCATTTGAATTCCGGAAGACAATTAATATCGACTTTGTGTTTTGCAAAAGGGAATCCATAGGGGTAGAAGCTTCAACCATCGACTATTTCATTATCTCAACCTACATTGGTCTAGCTTATGTTCGAAAGGTCCTCATTGACTCAAAGAGTTCCATAAACATCATCTTTAAAAAGTCCTACGATCAAATGAAACTTGAGGCCAAAGACTTAAAGCTGTGTATAGAAAAAATTCATGGTTCCAATGGAATTAATAACAAGCCCGTCAGAATTATTGACCTATCAGTGCAATTTGGCAAGGGAGACGCAACAGAGTCATAATCCTCTCCTTCGTCCTTATTGCATATACTCTCCCTATACTGCCTTCTTAGGGAATCCTTCTTTGTCCAAATTTCGAATCTACATGGTGTTTTAGTACATACTATTTAAGTTTCGTACTGACAATGGATTCGAAGTTCTCTATGAGGATCAAATAACTTGGAGCGCATGCTATTTGGTGGAATGCAGAGATGTCGCCCGCCGTGAGAAAGAAAAGATTGTAGAGACTTCACTCTACAATGCCTACAACCAGCGTTCGAGGCTTAGCTTGGAAAGCACGGTCTTCTTTACCAAGAACTTAACCCTAGGAAAGACGAAGAACCAAAATATAAGAGACCAACTCCAACTGAGCAAATCATTGATTTTCTAGTCAGCTACGAGGACCCGACTCGGGTCCTGAAGATTGGATCACAGCTCAAAACGACTATGAGGAAGGAACTACCTAATTATAGGCCAACCTTGATGTTTCTCTTATACCCGCTCCAATATATGCGATATTGTGTTATGAATTGCAAGCCACACACTGTAATGATATGAAATTCCTTACAGTGGATCCAAAATGCTGAAACTTGGGTTTAGAGAAATCGACAACACTTAAAGAGGATGTACTTAATAATGACTTTATTTGTGATTCTCTCTACTCTGGATGGATCTCCAATCCTTTAATTGTAAAGAGTTTAAATTGGAAATGGCGGACATGTTTCAATTATTCTATCTCCATAATGTATGCCCTAAAGACAACTTCCCACTTCCGAAAGATTGACCAGCTCATCGACTTAACTGTTGTCCATCATCTCTTATCATACATGGACGCGTTTTCAGGCTATAACCAAATCTCAATGCACGTTTCTAGTCAAGAACATACAACCTTTACTAATACCTAGGCTATATTGCTATGTTTCCATGCCCTTTGGATAGGAAAATACTATGTCTATCAATCAATGACCCATCAATCGTATGTCAAAGACTATATCTAAAGGTCCATAGAGGTTTATGTGGATGAAATTCTCATCAAGTCATGTTATTCGAATGACTACATCGATGATTTCATGGTTATGCTCAATGTTCTTTGCACGTATAACATGAGACTCAATCCCTTGAAATACTCCTTTGATGTTGCGTTGGTAAAAAAACTAGTTTCATAGTCAACTCCTAAGGGATTGAAGCTAATCCCAAGGAAATTAATGCCACCCAGGGAATCAGAGTTTGAAAAAAATATTAAATATGTTTAGAGTCTAAAGGGGAAGGTTACCTCCCTAAGTAGATTCATCTATAGAGCCATTGACGAGTGTCTTGCTTTCTTCGACTTGATCAAAAAAGGGAAACATTACTTCGCTTGGACACCTGAATGTGTTGCTGCATTCCAATTCATACAGAATCACTTAGAGAGACCACCCATCTTTCGTAGCCTATGGATCATGAGGATCTATTTATCTACATATTTGTTTATGTGCATGTTGTTAGTTTCACTCTTGTGTACATGGAGAATCGTGTCCAAAGGCCCGTATACTATACCTGCAAGAGGTTAAGAAGAACCCAAAGAAACTATTTGAAATTTCGAAAAGCTCGCATACTACCTGTAAATATCTTCCCGGAAACTCCATCCTAATTTTTAATCTCATGCGATCAAAGTCTATACTGACCAGTACTATGATAGGTCCTTCAGTAGCTTGAGGCATCTGGAAACTCTTGAAATGGAGCATCAAAGCTAGCTAGTTTGACCTTACATTTAAACTTGGGAGGGTTATCCAAAGATAATAATTGGAGGATTTCATTCCTCGAATTCATTGCTCTTGATAATCCACTAAAAAGTAGTAAACAACATAATATCCAGTTGAAACTATATGTTGATGGATCTTTTAGTAGTCAGCGTTCTAGTGCCGAAGCTAAATTTGTTACTCCTATGGAAAAATTGTTTTCTTACGCCTTGAAACTTACCTTCCACGCAATTAATAACGGCACAAAATATGAAGCTTTAATCATTGTACTTAAAATTACTAAGAGTTGAACATCAAATCTAATATGATCTTCTTAGACTCTTAACTCATTATATGTTAAGTGCAGGGGAAGTTTTAAGACAATGGAGTGCGGCTAGTTCTTTATCATGCTCGTGTATAAGAATTACCTGGTGGTTTTCAGTACTATTTTATCACTCGTATTCCTCGGCATCAAAACGAAAAAGAAAATTCATTGACAAAGATTTCCAGTTTCTGGGATACACAACTCATGGGAATTATCCCTATCGAGGTACTTGAATATCTGAGTATCGATCATATGGAGTCTAATTGGATACTAATAACTGAGCTTGATCCTACATCGAAGTTGGGGATGAGAAACTATCACTTCTTTGTAAGGCATCACACTATATCATTTAAGGAGTACTGTATAGAAGAGGTTTCTTCATTCCATAAGTCCATTATGTACCTATAGCGATGCAAAACGAGTATTAGATCATGTACATGTAGGCGTGTGTTGTGAGAACAATAGTGGACAAATTCAAGCAAAGAATATCCTCCGCTATGGCTATTTTTGGCCAATTGTTAATCTGAATGCAGTTGACTACACCTGAAAATGTGAAAAATGCTAGATGTTCTTTAAGATTCGAAGAGCTTTAACTGTTGAACTAAATCAAATGGTCAGTTTATGTCCATTCAAGATTTGGAGAATCGATATTATTGGAACCTTTCCTCTGTCAAAAGTCTATGCTCGATATGCGATCATCGCAGTCGATTACCTCACCAAATGGGTTGATGCTAATCCCATCACCATAATCACTACTATGAAAGTAATCAACCTTTTAGTTTGCAACATCATATGTCACTTCTATGTTCCCAAAATCACCATTTATGTTGACACAACCCAATTTGATAGCTCTAAGTTCAAGGATTTTCCGACTCCATCGTATCAAAAAGCGATTGTCAACTATTACTCATCCTTAGAAAAATGGGAAAATTGAAGCAGTTAATAAAGTCATCAAGTCCATACTCAAAAATCGATTGGAAAAGGTCGGAAGTAAGTGGGTAGATAAACTCCATTATCCTTTTAGGCATATTGAACTACCCATAAGTCAACGACTGACCATACTCCATTCGCTCTATCTTATGTCTCTAAAGACGTAATTCCTGTTGAACTTGATGTTCAATTTCATTGTGTTACATACTGTGATCTGCAAACGAATAGGTATCTCCTTTTGGAATCTTTGCACATGTTACACGAGAAACGAGAAGGAGATGAACCCAGAGCATCTTCACACTGCCAACAGGTCGCCAGATACTTCAACTTTAAAATTGTTTCATAGTACTTTGACATTGATGATCTAATCCTAAAAAAGATGTTTCCCACACCGACATGTCTTGGCCCCCAATGAGAAGGTCCTTACATCATTCAACCGAGGCTTGAAGATGGAACCTTCAAGCTAACGTCTGTTGATGGCATGGAGCTTTCAAGATCATGGAACAACGAACATCTTCGTCGCTACTTTACTTAGCCTTTATTTAGCATATTTATTTCCATTCTATTAGTAGTTTCTTTCCATGTTATATAATAAGGCAAATGTTGCCCTCATTTTGTTATTTTTTTAGTATGGCCCTTGATACCTCGTGTTCTTGGTGTTCTTTCATTGTACACAGTATGATAATTGTGGTACAATGGACTTACATGCACGAGCTCACTACCATGAAATACAATGTTTAAGGGCTTGATGTCGATTCATCACTCTAAGTCCACCATTCAACTCTAACAACATAGGTGCGATCTGACCACTCACAAACCAATTAAAGCCTTGAACAAACAATACAGCTGAGTATAAATAACTCATGGTGCTCATGAATTGAGTATCCAACACCGACCATTGGTCTCTGAACTTAAAGGAAAACATTCCATCCAAAGTGAATGCGATATCGATCATTATCTTAGCACAATCTGATCCTTAGTTCTTCGATTTGAGTATAAATTGGTAAATAAATGATGTCCACAACTTAAATTCGAATGGAACAATAGGAAAGTACAAAGGACGAATCAACGACGTCCATCACTCGAACTTGAACAATCGACGAGTTAGTATAGAGGGATGATTATGACATCAAACTCCAAACTCCATAAGACTTGGGACCAACGACCAAAAGGATGACTCGGGAGAAGGTCCTATCTCTGAGTTCACATGACTTGAGATCGAAGCCCAGAAGGAGGTCTCCAAAGTGAATTTTCCAACTTCAAATAGTGCATGGCTCCAGTTTATGACTAAAAGAGGACCTCAAGATTGATGTTCCAACTATTAACTCAAGTTTAAATGTAGCAATGAGTTACAACGCACCCGCACAACCAATGTAAAGTGTACAAAAGCTCGAAAACTTAAAAAAGATTACATAAAATGAAATGAAACAAACTTTTATTTAAAAATAAAGATGGCATACAAGTGATATAGTTAAAAATTAATCCAAAAGCAAGGTCAGCATTCACGATCTCTGTAACAACCCAAATTTTAGCACACAGTTTTTCATTTATTTTTCGTGTTGAACCTAAGACATCAATCAAGACAAATCTTGTCATTCCTAAAAAACACCCACGGGTGGTGTATAACCGGTTTTCAATATCTTCACACCACCGAGAATTTGTACACACAGAAATTAATTAATTAAATAATAAATTGAAAAATCAATTGAATATGACAATAGGGATTGTGCTCATTAGGTCCGTTATGACTTTTTGGTTTAGATACATATATGGTTTGTGTAAAACAGACTTAAAACGAAGGAGTTACGGTGATGCAAAGTTTGGAATTTAAATCACAAAATAAAAGGAAAAAATATAATGCTGTATTGGAGGACCCAACAACAAACCAAGTCGACCCATTGGATGATCCAGGTTGTATGTCGATATACCTATATGTCAACCCAATAAGGGTCTGGATCGACCCATGTCGTGCATGACACATTGACTTGCTGACACGAAATCATGGGAATGAACGAGATCTACATTGAGTTTTTGTAGTTGTCATGTTGGATTCTGAGTGGCTGACATGGTAATTCCTGATTGATCCAAGGATACAATCAATTTATATTTAAAACCTAAATCTAACAGTTGAGGATCTTTTGCTTCACCTATAAATAAACCTCCAAGCACCCTCATTCTTCACAACACATCTCTTTCTTGCCTAGGCTAGTCTTCTTTTTGGATGAGACAAGGCCAACCTAACTTAAATTTTAGGGGACTGAGATTTTTAAATAAAAATATTTTTTATTTAATTTTCTTTTGAAGGTGGGTTCTACTGGGCCACGAGGGAAGTTTTTCTAGTGATTTTTTAATTACTAGATTTTTAGATATTTTTAAGTAAGTAGGCATTAAAATAATTGTAGTTGAAAATTGGCAGTTTGCTTACAGTTTTACAATTTTTGTTTGTTTTTTCTATAAGCTATAATTTCCTATAAATATTCTTTTATTTAAGTTATTTTGTTGTTTTTCCGTCTTTCTTTCTTACAGTTTTTAGTTAATTAATAATTAAAATACTATAAGATTATCCTCTTAACCTTCTTTCCCTTTTCTGCATCTGTTTTACATTTTATTATTGCTACACCCAAATTATGCTTAATTTGCAACATTGGCATAAGTATACGACTGATTTAGACATACATTTATATGTCTAATTTTATGCGACTGATTATAATCCTTTGTTTTGTGCATGTGATATAAGACTAGCTTAGGCACTAATTGTGCACCTAATTTTGTGTGATTGATCAATCCTTTTAATTTTGTGCACATTGGGAAATTTAATTCAATTAGAATTATTAAAGAAAAAGGATCGGGTAATTGGTGCTAAATTGACATAAAATGTTGAACTTTAACAAAATGGAGTATTGGACTAAGAATATGCAGACTTGATGAAATTCACAAATTGACTGTAATATATTTGCATAAATATGATAAATTATACAAACACGAGGAATAATAATAAACAAATGTAGTTTATTTGAAGATTTGAAGGTGACATGAAGTTGTAAATGAATAAATTGGCTTAACATGAAAATTAAACTTAAAATGACGGATAAGTTTATAAGCCTATATTATTCATTATTCTGTAGTGGCCTTTGCGATTAGGCATTATTCTATGGTGATCGTGCGATTTAGTAATTCTATGGTGGCCTTGATAGTAGGCATTATTCTATGGTGGCCTTGTGATTAAGAATTTCTATGGTGGCCTTGTGATTAAGAAATTCTACAGTGGACCTGAGATTAGGAGTCCGATGGTAGATAAACAAACAAATGGGCTTAATATAATAATCAAACTAATGTTATGTTGTAAGCCTAATTTTTTTCTTATTCTATTGTTATGGTTTTTATGGTAAATCTATGTCAGGGCCCAAATCAAGAGTAATTTGGGTCAAGTAGGATTTGTTTGTTGTAGATCTGTACCACTCAACATACCTTTTATCACGTATAGTATCACAAGAGGCAAAGGCACGTGCCATGCTAAGCTATGTAGTAAGGTGGTCCAAATAGTGGTCGGTACGGGTGAGTTTTGACTCTTCGATGTGCATGCATTGAATCGAATTGGGGGGAAATAAACATTGTGACACATGTGGTAATGTTATGTCTTTTTACTGATGGGTCAGGCCTAATAAACCCAAGACCCATAGTGGGAATAAGTTATTACTCTATGGTTTAGTAGTCGATCGATGGGTAGTATTTGGAAAATCAACCTAATTATATCATGTTCTGCAATTATGAAAGTGCAAACAATCAAATGAATAGTGCAATTAAGTAGGTGATCAAATGAGATATCAATTAGCCAAACCTTTTGTCTTTGTACACCATTCCTATATGTTCACATGGTAGTTGTGCACGTACACTTCCTTACAGACACTAGAATTATTATCCTGTCTATTGCTTTTATTTATCAATCAAGCTAGTAATTATACAACTCACCAAATTTTATGTCTGACTCGCTCCTCTTCCTTCCTTTTTTCTGTCCTAGTAGTTTACATGGAAGAGAGTGATAGCAGCTTAGGAAGATTAGTGTCCATGACCATATTTAATTTCCATTTGTTGTATTAATTTCATTTTGTAATATTTTAACTGTCTTGAGTTGGATTTGTACTTAATAGGTGAAAGTTTTATTATACTTTGATTTGAGCTAATATTATTTAAGAAATATGTAACACCCCGTAGTTCTGTAACATTAAGTTTCACAAATTAAAGTATAATTAAATTTTATAAGAAGAATTAAGGGAAACGGGTTACGCCATTTCGTTCGTCTTGAAATTTTGCTTGAGATAGAGTCCGAGTTTACGTAAATCGGACTCCGTACGAAGGAGATATGACCTCCGCAAGTTTAAGAATTTATTTAAAATATAAACAGCTCGAAAAACGAATTCAAAATTTAAAAACAGGACCAGACCCGGGCTGGGCAGGAAAATTCCTGCCCAGGGCCCAGGTCGACCATAGGGTCGACCTGGTTCGACCATAGGGTCGACCATAGTGTCGACCTAGTTGACCCAGGTCGACCATAGGGTCGACCATAGGGTCGACCTCCCCTGTCGACCTGGTTAGGTCTGGCTGGCCTGGTCTGTGTTCTGGTCGAATTTCTGGGCCTGGTCTTGTCACTAGGGCCGAGTTGTCTTCTTTTGAATGGCTTCTCTTTAGAACAGATGACTTTGATTAAACCTGGCTTCATCGATGGCTCTAATTAACTTGCAACTCTATAAAAACACCCTAGGTCTCCAACTAAAATTCACACAAAAATAAGAACTTGAGCCGCCATACTGTCGGAAGAAAACTAAGGAGAGCCTCCGTTTGAAAAGAGACGAACAATGATTCCGAAACATAAGTCTAACCTAATTTCTACGTAACGTTTTCTACTCCAAGGGAAAGCTTTGCAAATTCAGAATAATAGAAACCAAAAAACAAGTTTCAGCGCCCGTTGTAAGTATAGTGGTTTTCTGAATATGAATAGAAATTGTGATGTGATTCGATGAAATTGAAATTGGGGTTTTACTATTGTAAATATTGATGTAAATTCTGTGTATTGCGTTGATTATGTCATATTTTGTATTGGGTGTTTGTGGCATAAATTGATTGATGTGAGCCTATTGATGTTTGTATTTGAAGATAAATATCACTTGCAAGTTTGTAGTAAAAACTAGAATTGACATCATTATGTTATGTCGTTAACATGGTTAGCATACATTCTTTTTAGGCCTAAGTTGAGACTCATGTAAACATGTTCCAAAATGAAACCTTTTATCCCTACACGACTCAAAACCTTTGTATACATTATTATGTTTATTTGCAAGTGATAATTGGGTCTATGCAAGTACCTTTTGGTTACACAAATTATACTAGTTTCATGTTGAAATAGGCTACTTGATGTAAAGTAAGTTTACACCTTTGGGTTATGATAACAAGTGGACATTTTTATGCCAGTTTGGTGTTTGACATTATGCCTAGTTATATGTGTATAAAACCATGTTTAAACAAGTCTAAAAGTACGCCATTTCATGTGACACCAATTTAGTTATATCCTTATTGAATGCAAGTTCACATGACCCACAATCTATGTAGTGAAAACGCTATGCTGCAAGTTCATGCGCCACACACTTTTATGTATTCTAGAACAATTCATGATTCTGTGCTTCCCCTTTTTATGTTTGTGAGTTGGGCTGAAATGTTAAGCCCAACATATGTTATGCTGCGTATGTACAAATGGGGGAAACAAACGTTGGGTTTAAAATAAAATACATGTATTGGCACGTTTGACACATGCCAATGACTAGTGACATTTAAAGCGGTATAAATTGTTTTACCCAAAAATTAGTGAATTTGGATGGTTTGGCCATAAACATTTACATATAAAAATGAAAAGTGACAAATACGTAATTCAAGAAAATACGATCATGCTTAACCTGAGGTTGGATTGAGTTGTGATGTAAACCTGCCCGGACCCGCGCGGCTGTCCAGTAATCACAACAATACCTATCCAATGTGAGAGGTTAAGGCATTGAGCCCAATAAAGACCCGAGGTTAGACTGAGTTGTGGCGTAAGACTGCCCGGAACCGACCGGCATACAGGCAGCCACAACAGTACCTGTCTAATTTGAGTGGTTGGTGCTTTAATAAGACAATTAAAGCTAAGTTAGGATTGGTAGGGTTAAGTTAACTAAAACACTTAACCAACTTAACATGTTAACAAGACAAGACTTGTAGGGGTTAAGTAACTAAGAAAACACTTAGCCAATTTAGCATGTTAACTAGACTAGAAGGTGAGGTTAAGTAAAAGTTAATACATTTAACCAGTTTTACATATTAAATAGACTAGAGGGTGAGGTTAAGTAAATTCAGGACACTTAACCGTTATAATCTGATAAGTGGGTGAGGATAAGTAAATTTAGAATACTTAACCACCATAACACGTTAGCTAGATAAGTGGGTAACGTTAAGTAAATACACTTAGCCAGTTTAATATGTTAGCTGGACTAGAGGGTAGGCTTAAGTAAACTTAGAACACTTAACCATCATAGTGTGACAAATTGAACAGGGTTAAGTTGAAACATAAAGGGACAATACCTAACCATTAGAACATGTTAATTAAACAGATGTTAGGGTTGAGTTAACTAAGGGAACACTTAACGTTATAACATGAACAGATGGGCAAGGTTAGGTTAAAAGGGACACTTAACCAATACAAGATGAATGGGTAGGGTTAAGTAATAAGAAATACTTAACCAATATAACTTGGTTTGTGATAGGGTTAAGTCAACATGAACTACTGATAACACTTAGCCAGTTTAATATGACAAAGGAATGGGTTAAGCTAACTTGAACTGACTAATGACACTTAACCAATCCAACTTGATGAGAAAGAGGGCTAAGTAGTAAACCCTAGTTAAGAAACAATCGAGAACGGGAGCTAAGTTTAAATCCCCAGTTAAAGAAACTAAGCGATAAACCTTAGTTAACAAGATTTATGGGAAAAGAAACTAAGTGGTAAACCTTAGTTGAGAACAACTAAGTAATAATTCTTAGTCAAGAAAACTGAGCTGGTCCATAATAGATGAATAACCCGATATGGTAGATCATCGCTTAACAAGTACATGAGAAGGAGCAACGTTTATCCGATTTCGAAAAAGGCTCCAGCGGGCTGGGTTTAGAAGCACGTAGCTTCGGGGGACGTGAGGGTACTCTTGGTATCTCTCTATGAGGTTGCAGATGATCCGCCTGGGCTCACAGAGGTTAAGGTCTGCGGTAGAAGAACCAAGGGTATGCCTTGGTTGCAGTAGGAGCAACCTAAAGACTAGGGTGGATCAGCGTGGGTCGGCGATACTTAGTTTAGCCCTGTGATAGCACGTCGTCGACTACCTACCATCTTCAGTCAATCGTAGTACGCATACGGAAAGGCAAAGAACTCCCAACAGACCATATACTTGCTATCTAGTTATGGGTGAGGCTGGCCAATAGGAAAGTGGGGCATAGGTGGCAGGAGTATAGTTCTCGTACTTGATTTTCTTGGATTGCCTTTCATTAGTTGAGGGAGGGGTCACGTGGGACCATAACTACTGGTAGAAAAATAGACCTTAGCATCTGCATCGGCAGATATCTGAAAGCTCCCGACCGAGTTCTGTGTTTCTAGAATAGCCCTGCCACGGGACTCGGGTCGCACATTTCAGGACATGTGCATCTAGACAGCGATAAACGATTCGCGACACATACGTGGGGAATGTCTAGGAACATATACCACTCTAGGTAGTGTGTCCTAGACTAGGGGCATCGTTCGACAGGTAGCATAATCCCTAGTGGACCTAGGTGGCATGAATCCTGAATCCGAGAAGTATTAGATAAGCCGCATAAACCCTAGTTGAATCTAGGGAACGCTCGATAGAAAACCCTAGATTAAATATAGGTAATAATTAATAAATGTGCGCCTGATGGCAACCACAGTTACAGGGACTGGGTCACGTTATCATTTTATACAGATTACTAGTTGGAGACTAGTTAGGTGGTGCAGAGATTAGTATGGGGTGCGATAGTAACTTCGATTCTAAACCGCTTTGCCTTAGTCTATGGTATTTTCCCATTTTCAGTTTAGGCCTGTCATGTCCTTTTCCTTATTCATATACCGAAGCACCACTAGACTTACCAGGCTTTATGTCTGACTCTATGTTTTCTTTCGTCTTCTTTTCTTCCATTTCCCCCCAGGTAGTCAGTGAGGGAATAGCTCAGATTTGTATGGACCTGTTACTCTTTCCAAGCTTGAAGACTCTTTGATGTGCTGCTTTGGACTGTCTTTTCCACCGCTATGGCTGGCTAATGTTTCATTGGGGAATATCATTGTATATTTATGCTTCTTTATTTTGTTAAACAAGATAAATACTTTGTTGTTGGAAAACAATCTTTGTACAAGCTGTTTATAAATGAAATAAAGTTTTATTCACTTTTCCGCTACTTTATTTATCTATCTTGTAATTTATCTGCATCTTTCACCTATAATACTTCACAGAACTTAGTGCATTCCCCTTGTGAGTGACACTAACGGTTGTGGGGTGTTACACGTGGTATCAGAGCTGAAGGTTACCGGATCAGACAAAAGATTTGAAAAATTATTTTCAAAACGGGTTTAAAAGAAGCATTTTCAAAAGAAAAGTTTTGTTTTAAAGGCATATTCCCCAAAGCCATATGCACTATCTTTTGATTCTCTGTTTGAGTCCTTGTTTCCTTCTTTTTTGAGTCTCTGGGGCTCCTGGCTTTTTGGGAGGTAACCACATCGAAGGGCCAAGTAGTGCCCGACTTCCATCTATAGCCGTAATAGTTTCACCTACGGCTAGTTTTCTTTCAAGCTTGGTAGGGTTTTCCGTACGATTGAAGCAGCTTTCGAGAGATTTGTCAACATGATTACACAAGGATGAGGATGAAGAGTTTGGCTAAGGGGCACAAGCCAAGGATGAGGAATTCAAGGATATGGACTTGGCTCACGAAGGAGGAAGGAATTATAAAACCTAAGACAAGAGGAAGTAGCTTTTCTACGGTATAATAGGGCATATAATTAAGGACAAGGGAAAGGACGAGGGAAAGGATTTTCAGGAGGACGAGTGCGTACTTTCACCACCAGAATACCTGGGAGAGAGGTAGTAAAAGTCTCCATTGGAAAAGTTTATCTTTTCATTTGATCAACCAGTTAGTACTCTTTTGATCTTAGCGCTTCGCATTCGTTTATACCTGCTTCCATAGTTGAGTCTCTGCACCTAGGTACTTATATAGTAGAAGATCCCAACTAGTCTCAGATCCAAATTGGTGGTTCGGCCCGTTTACCTTTGGTTTGTAGGGATTTGAGGATGGCCACATTAAGTGTTGAGTTTAAGCATAATGTTTTGGTTCCATGGGCTATGAGTTGATCCTAGGCATGGGTTGATTGGCTAGTAATTTTGAAAGTTAGACTTTTTCACTTGCCTTGGAAATACCCTTGAGATTTCGTGATCCTAAAAAGATCAGTTAGGCTTAGCTATCTAGAATCGCTTAATACATTTATCAACGATTTGCAATCCATTAGAATAGTCCGTGAGCACGCAGATGTTTTGATTAGGTTAGGGGTTTACCCCTAAAACGCGGGATAGACTTCCGCATATATCCAGTTGACAATGAAAAGCCAGCTATCCGATCAATGACAATTTTGGAAATGGAGGTCAAGAAGCTTCACAATCGTGAAGATTAACTAGATAAGATACGGTACAAAGAAGCTCAAGAAAATGCGACTTAGAAGACTGAAGACTAGATACGTGCATCATACCCTTTTTCTTAAGGGTATATCCTTTTTCTAGGAGTTTTATGCCTACTTGTTTCTAGCTTTTAAGGTACATCCTCTAGGATGTATCATCGATACTTAGGTAGAAGCCAATGGATGTAAACATGTATTTGAAATATGTTATGATTGATGGTTGCAAGTGGTCGCTCGTGGATGCATATACATACCATATGCGCTAGAACGACTTAGTCACTTTCATATTGCATTCATATATATGTATTTGCTTAACGGATTTAACTTGATATGTTATCATATGGATGTTGCACATGGATTAATGGCTATGCACACATGTAATATTTACATAACTAGGGATGCTTGCATACATGATTGGACGCATGGCACTGACATAATTCGCATTAAGGAGGTCAACTGAATCAGTAGACCGCCTGATTTTGCATTAGATAAAGACATATACACAAACTGTGCATATGAACATGAAAGCATTAGAAATATTTTTAAGGACAATGAATGCCTGTGATTGAATGTTTAAGTAGATGTGTGATTGGATGGTAGGACACATTCTTCCTAACTTGAAGATTTCGGGGACGAAATCCTTTTAAGAGGGGGAGAATGTAACACCCCATACATTAATTTCAGAAATTAAAGTATAATTAAATTTTAAGAGAATAATCAAGGGAAATGGGTTACGCCATTTCGTTCGTCTCGAAATTTTGCTTGAGATAGAGTCCGAGTTTGCGTAAATTGGACTCCGTACGAAGGAGATATGACCTCCGCAAGTTTAAGAATTTATTTAAAATGTAAACAGCTCGAAAAACGGATTCAAAATTCAAAAATAGGACCAGACCCGGGCTGTGCAGGAAAATTCCTGCCCAGGGCCCAGGTCGACCATAGGGTCGACCTTGTTGACCCAGGTCGACAATAGGGTCGACCTCCCCTGTCGACCTGGTCAGGTCTGGCCGGCCTGGTCTGTGTTCTGGTCGAATTTCTGGGTCTGGTCTTGTCACTAGGGCTGAGTTGTCTTCTTTTGATTGGCTTCTCTTTAGAACGGATGGCTTTGATTAAACCTGGCTTCATCGACGGCTCTAATTAACTTGCAACTCTATAAAAACACCCTAGGTCTCCAACTAAAATTCACACAAAAATAAGAACTTGAGCCGCCATACTGTCGGAAGAAAACTAAGGAGAGCCTCCGCTTGAAAAGAGACGAACAACGATTCATGAAACATAAGTCTAACCTAATTTCTACGCAACGTTTTCTACTCCATGGGAAAGCTTTGCAAATTCAGAAAAACAGAAACCAGAAAACAAGTTTCAGCGCCCGTTGTAAGTATAGTGGTTTTCTGAATATGAATAGAAATTGCGATGTGATTCGATGTAATTGAAATTGGGGTTTTACTATTGTAAAATATTGATGTAAATTCTATGTATTGTGTTGATTATGTCATATTTTTTATTGGGTGTTTGTGGCATAAATTGGTTGATGCGAGCCTATTGACATTTGTATTTGAAGATAAATATCACTTGCAAGTTTGTGGTAAAAACTAGGATTGACATCTTTATGTTATGTCGTTAACATGGTTAGCATACATTCTTTTTAGGCCTAAGTTGAGACTCATGTAAACATGTTCCAAAATGAAACCTTTTATCCCTACACGACTCAAAACCTTTGTATACATTATTATGTATATTTGCAAGTGATAATTGGGTTTATGCAAGTACCTTTTGGTTACACAAATTATACTAGTTTCATGTTGAAATAGGCTACTTGATGTAAAGTTAGTTTACACCTTTGGGTTACGATAAAAAGTGGACATTTTTATGCTAGTTTGGTGTTTGACATTATGCCTAGTTATATGTGTATAAAATCATGTTTAAACAAGTCTAGAAGTACGTCATTTCATGTGACACCAATTTAGTTATATCCTTATTGAATGCAAGTTCACATGACCCACAATCTATGTAGTGAAAACGCTATGTTGCAAGTTCATGCGCCACACACTTTTATGTATTCTTGAACAATTCATGATTCTGTGCTTCCCCTTTTTATGTTTACGAGTTGGGCTGAAATGTTAAGCCCAACATATGTTATGCTGCGTACGTACAAACGGGGGAAACAAATGTTGGGTTTAAAATAAAATACATGTATTGGCAGGTTTGACACATGCCAATGACTAGTGACATTTAAAGCGGTATAAATTGTTATACCCAAAAATTAGTGAATTTGGACTGTTTGGCCATAAACATTTACATATAAAAATGAAAAGTGACAAATATGTAAATCTAGAAAATACGAGCATGCTTAACCCGAGGTTGGATTGAGTTGTGATGTAAACTTGCCCGGACCCGCGCGGCTGTCCAGTAATCTCAACAATACCTATCCAATGTGAGAGGTTAAGGCATTGAGCCCAATAAAGACCCGAGGTTAGACTGATTTGTGGCGTAAGACTGCCCGGAACCGACCGGCATATAGGCAGCCACAACAATACCTTTCTAATGTGAGTGGTTGGTGCTTTAATAAGACAATTAAAGCTAAGTTAGGATTGGTAGGGTTAAGTTAACTAAAACACTTAACCAACTTAACATGATAATAAGACAAGACTTGTAGGGGTTAAGTAACTAAGAAAACACTTAGCCAATTTAGCATGTTAACTAGACTAGAAGGTAAGGTTAAGTAAAAGTTAATTCACTTAACCAATTTAACATATTAACTAGACTAGAGGGTGAGGTTAAGTAAATTCAGGACACTTAACCGTTATAATCTGATAATTAGATAAGTGGGTGAGGATAAGTAAATTTAGAATACTTAACCACTATAACACGTTAGCTAGATAAGTGGGTAAGGTTAAGTAAATACACTTAGCCAGTTTAATATGTTAGCTGGACTAGAGGGTAGGGTTAAGTAAACTTAGAACACTTAACCATCATAGTGTGACAAATTGAACAGGGTTAAGTTGAAACATGAAGGGACAATACCTAACCATTAGAACATGTTAATTAAGCAGATGTTAGGATTGAGTTAACTAAGGGAACACTTAACCATTATAACATGAACAGATGGGCAAGTTTAGGTTAAAAGGGACACTTAACCAATACAAGATGAATGGGTAGGGTTAAGTAATAAGAAATAATTTACCAATATAACTTGGTTTGTGATAGGGTTAAGTCAACATGAACTACTGATAACACTTAGCCAGTTTAATATGACAAAGGTATGGGTTAAGCTAACTTGAATTGACTAATGACACTTAACCAATCCAGCTTGATGAGAAAGAGGGCTAAGTAGTAAACCCTAGTTAAGAAACAATCGAGAACGGGAGCTAAGTTGAAATCCCCAGTTAAAGAAACTAAGTGATAAACCTTAGTTAACAAGATTTATGGGAAAAGAAACTAAGTGGTAAACCTTAGTTGAGAACAACTAAGTAATTATTCTTAGTCAAGAAAACTGAGCCGGTGCATAATAGATGAATAACCCAATATGGTAGATCATCGCTTAACAAGTACATGAGAAGGAGCAAACATTTATCCGATTTCAAAAAAGGCTCCAGCGGACTGGGTTTAGAAGCACGTAGCTTCGGGGGATGTGAGGGTACTCTTGGTATCCCTCTGTGAGGTTGCAGATGATCCGCCTGGGCTCACTGAGGTTAAGGTCTGCGGTAGAAGAACCAAGGGTATGCCTTGGTTGCAGTAGGAGCAATCTAAAGACTAGGGTGGATCAGCGTGGGTCGGTGATACTTAGTTTAGCCCTGTGATAGCACGTCGTCGACTACTTACCATCTTCAGTCAATCGTAGTACGCATACGGAAATGCAGAGAACTCCCAACAGACCATATACTTGCTATCTAGTTATGGGTGAGGCTGGCCTATAGAAAGTGGGGGCATAGGTGGCAGGAGTATAGTTCACGTGCTTGATTTTTCTTGGATTGCCTTTCATTAGTTGAGGGAGGGGTCACGTGGGACCATAATCCCTGGTAGAAAAACAGACCTTAACGTCTACATCGGCAGATATCTGAAAGTTCCCGACCGAGTTCTGTGTTTCTAGAATAGCCCTGCCACGGGACTCGGTTCGCACATTTCAGGACATGTGCATCTAGACAGCGATAAACGATTCGCGACACATACGTGGGGAAAGTCTAGGAACATATACCACTCTAGGTAGTGTGTCCTAGACTAGGGGCATCGTTCGACAGGTAGCATAATCCCTAGTGGACCTAGGTGGCATAAATCCTGAATCCGAGAAGTATTAGATAAGCCGCATAAACCCTAGTTGAATATAGGGAATGCTCGATAGAAAACCCTAGATTAAATCTAGGTAATAAATAATAGATGTGCGCCTGATGGCAACCACAGTTACAGGGACTGGGGTCACGTTATCATTTTGTACAGATTACTAGTTGGATATTAGTTAGGTGGTGCAGAGATTAGTATGGGGTGCGATAGTAATTTCGATTCTAAACCGCTTTGCCTTAGTCTATGGTATTTTCCCATTTTCAGTTTAGGCCTGTCATGTCCTTTTCCTTATTCATATACCGAAGCACCACTAGACTTACCAGGCTTTATGTCTGACTCTATGTTTTCTTTTGTCTTCTTTTCTTCCGTCCCCCCCCCCCCCCCAAGGTAGTCAGGGAGGGAATAGCTCAAATTTGTATGGACCTGTTACTCTTTCCGAGCTTGAAGACTCTTTGATGTGCTGCTTTGGACTCTCTTTTCCACCGCTATGGCTGGCTTATGTTTCATTGGGGAATATCATTGTATATTTATGCTTCTTTATTTTGTTAAACAAGATAGATACTTTGTTGTTGGAAAACAGTCTTTGTACAAGCTGTTTATAAATGAAATAAAGTTTTATTCACTTTTCCGCTGCTTTATTTATCTGTCTTGTAATTTATCTGCATCTTTTACCTATAATACTTCACAGAACTTAGTGCATTCCCTTTGTGAGTGACACTAACAGATGTGGGGTGTTACAATATATGTAAATTATTGTTTTGTAATGACAAGTTTATTAAAGAAATAAATGTTTCTAATATCTTTACTTTATGTCTTATGAATCTTAATCTCTGTGATTTGTTTCTTTGTACCTATAACTCTCTACATTCCTTAATATAACCTTAATTGAGAATACTAAGGGTGTTAGGCGGTACATTTGGTATTAGAGACTAAGGTTAGATAATTCCTAAAATTTATTTTAAAAATATAATAGTTTTGTAAAGAAAAATAAATTTTCAAAATAAAAAAGGTAGTTTGAAAATATAAGTTTTAAAAAAAAACCCAAGCCCATCTACTTTCCTTGTCCCATTTCTCATTTCTTCGTTAAGTTATCTATAACGAAACCTATCTAGGCTTTTCTATATGTGTAGAAACCTTATAGGTTGAAGTTTAGAGTTATGGATAAACCCATTTAGCTTAGTATTTTAGGAAAAAGAGAAACTTGCTACATGAAAAATGTTAAGTAGGGCTAAGCATGGATAAGATAACCTTAGAGGACAAGGATGGCGAGATAACCAGAGAGGTATTACTGTAAAGATTTGGGAAGATATCATTAGCTGTAACCAGGAAATTGGTTATATAGCATTAGTCCAAGAGGGTTATCAAGAAGATGTTGGTCTAAGGATTGAGAAATAAAATTGTATAAAGGTTAACGAAAGAGATGTTATCTATCTCTAGTTCTTTCTAGTTCTCATGTCCTATCTTATTTAGAATTATTTCAATCCTTTACCTTTGATTCGCAAGTTTGGGATGGATGCGTGGTGCCATAGTCATGTTGATATTGAACATGCCATGTAAGGCATTTGTATTGTAAGCCTATCGAAACTGTCCTTTATAGATATAGTAAATCCCCGAGTGTGCATTAGTAGCACTAGTTGATTATTTTCTCTTTTCTAGGCCCAGTAGTAGTTTCTTAACTCTATAGGGAGATATGCATTGTTATCAATGGTGAGTCAGGGTTTGGAACTAGAAATCTTGATTTAGGAGATGTTTGTGGCATTTTCTGGTATGGGTTCGTTTTGGGTCTAGAGAGTTTAGTCATATAGCTGGTTATCTTAGATTTTGACACTGGTAGTAGAGTTTTACAGAGATGCTTACATTCTAAGGCTTTTGAGGTAGGAAAATTTAGAGGATGGATTAGTTAGCCAACTATGAGGCTATTTTTTTGCAAGAGAAGAATTGTCTGGCTATTATATGTAGTGGATTAGTTCTTGAGATTTCTTGCAACCTGAGGGTTAGTCATGTTGATTTCTTAAAATTTTACTTTGTGCATCTCTAGGAAATATCGATTAAATTCTACTTGTGCTATATTTTTCATGTATTGGAAGAGGTTAAAAATTACCTTCTAGAAAAGATATCGATTTTGGGATGGCAATGTTAAACATGTAGCATTATCAGTAAATCGTATGGTTTTATGGGAATAAGAGAAAATTGAGTTTCGTGCTTATGACTAGAATCTTTTCTAGATATGGAATTATGCTTATAGCATTACTGTGTGTGGATTGGTTTGGGGTTTGGATAATTTAGCTATATGATGAGCCATCTCAGATGTCGAGAGAATGGTAGCTTATCCGGAGGTATGCATAGCAGATGCACCCTAAGGTTGATCAGTGAGGATCCAATTGAAAAGGATTATTTTACTCCTTATACCTATCTAATGGTAGATCGAGCGTGGCTCCTGTAATGGGAGTTTTCCATATGTGCTTTGAAGAAGTTGTTGGACTTCAGCCGTAATGGAAAGATTTTGGGGGAAAAAATGAAGGATCTTTTGGAAAAGTACTAGTAAGAGTAAACATTTTTGGATGAAAAGAATCACTCGTATTTGCTACAGTGACGGTTAGTTCCTTTAACATTTCTCTTTGACAGATATATATGATCTTTTTGATTAATTTTTGGGAACCATATTGTCCTTATAATTAGATTTCTTTGCTTGTGATTTCCACTAAGTTTTGAGTAGTGGAAAAAATAGATATAGAGTTATTCATTAAACATTCAGTGGATTTTAAGAATGGTACCATACTTTTTAGACTAACTTTTGCCTAAGCCTAGCTATTGACTTGTGTAGAAGGATAATTGGTGAGGTTCTACAATAAGTTGCTTGGAGTCTTTTGTTGATGACACGTTAGTCTAAACAAAGAATGGCAATGGATAAATTATATGCGCACAGACCCAAGACCAAGTACTTTGAGTATTAATTTTCTTGGATTAGTGGGTTATTATAGAGAGTTATTAAATGTATTCCCAAGATAAAAAAATTCTCGACCTACCTCATCGAGAGAAGTTTGGCTTTTGTGAAAACAAAATGAGAAACTTTCTTTAAAATAATTTGGGTTAATATTTTAATATCAATTTTGTTGGTAGCATTAGTAAGAGGAGCTACAAGGTTAGTTACCTTGGATTAAATACTATTAGTTTTTCAAATGTCATTTGGGGGGGCATCACCTATTATAGGGAAAGACAAAAATTTCAGTGACCACGGGTTGTTTATTTGTTGTTCCCTATAAGGAATTAGAACTTAGGGCAAGGAATATTTATTGAATTCAAGTGTGTAATGATTTTTGGGATCTCCTTGTAAAAGTAAGATTGTAGTTGACATTAATTTCTTGGCTTTTGGGTATAAGAGTTCATGTGGCTTCTACGGAAATACCTTGTAATATAGTAAGCACCATAAAGAATTTAAATTGAAGGTATATCTTAACATTTTTTATAGGAGCTCACCATTAGTTATACTCTAGATTGAAGTTTCGTGTTTGTCAAGGTTATGTCATTTGGGCATGAGTCGAGGATCCTAGAAATTCCATTCGAAAAAATGATTAAAAGGATATAAAGATTTCAAACGGATTAATGGCATGAAAAACATTGTGTTTCTAGATAAAATATTTGAAGAAAAGTGTTCTGAGGAAAAAGGAAATTTGTAGAAATAATTTGAGTTGAAACACCATACATACATATGATTTCAGAAATAGAAATTTCAAAAGGGAAATATGTTTTGGTATGAAATTTGTATTTTTGGGGAATTTCATAAAAGTAACTATATATATTTACGTATATTTCAGAAGAATTTTTTTTTGACCTTATGAATAGTAAATTATCTCACTAAGATTTTTCAAGTGAAGTTTTGAAAAAAAAAATAGGAAATTGAAAACGGAGCAAGTCCTTATAGGGTTGGACAATATAAGTGGAACTAATAAGGGAACATAAGATAGTAAAGGTAAAGATAAGAAATCAGATTGTGGATATAATAAAAAGTGGCCCAACTTGTAAGGTAGAGTAGGTTCAAGGATTTTAAAACCAAATGAATTAGCCATGTTAAACTAGTTCAAAAAGGAAGCAAATGGAATACTTAGAATATTTCTTCCTAAAGGATTTTAGATGGGTAAGATAGCAAAAGGTCTTTAGCGAATGCGACTAGAATAACCCGACAGTTATAAGAGAAACCATTCTGAATTGAGAGTTTGGAGAAAAAGTACGAGTTAATTGTGATGAGACATTAGTTAATCCAGTAATGTAATCTTTTACCTCATAGGGAGAACTTCTAGTTATAACAACTTGGGTATCTTCAAGTTTCTTACCTATGTTTTTTTGATAAGCGTATCCTTTTTAATATCCTATCATTATCTTTTTCCTTTGATTAAGGTCTTTCTTATAAATATCCTTAGGAAGAATAGATCTTAGGATTAAGCCTATTTATGGTAGGAGTGGTTGTAAACATGCTATTAGAACATATTATGTATGATGTATACAAGTGGCTGGAAGTATTTTCAAGTGGATGCATATATACACACTAAGCACTGTTGATGAAAAAATAGGACACTAACATATGCATATGGATGTGTGTGCATTTTATATTATTTTTTTGGATGATGTAAATGGATATTATCACATGGTAGTTGCATATGATTGATGGTTACATCACACATATTGAACAATCTGTTATCTTTACGGCTTTTTGCATACATTTGGAAACATGGGAACAACATGATTGCACAAAAAGGAGGTCAACTGAATATGTAAACTGAATAATCTTTTGCACTAGTTAGGTACATATACACTACACTATTGCATAACCACATGAAAAGCATTAGAAAGGGTATGGACAATGGATGCAAATGGATGATGTTTGAGTAGATGGATATTGATATTTAGATGATAATGCATATTTTATTCTTCTATCCTTGGAGATTTCGTGGACGAAATCCTTTAAGGAGGGGAGAATTTTGAAACCTAAATTTTAACACATAAAAATTAATTAATTCATTAATAAGTTGAAAAATTATCAGAATGTAACAACAATGATTGCGTCGGTGGGTCTATTACGATTTTCTGGTTTTGGATACACATACAGTTTGTGTAAAATGGACTTAAAATGAAGGAGTTACGATGATTCAAAATTTGGAATTCAAAATTAGAAATTAATATATACATATGTATGTATATATAATGTTGCATGGAACGACCCACCAACCAACCATGTCGACTCATAGGTCGACCCAGATTGTATATGGGTCGACCCATGTATCGACCCAGTGAGGGTCTGGGTCGACTCATGTCGTGCCTGGAATGTTTACTTTTCAGATGCAAAATCCAGGGAATGGACAAGATTTACATCGAGTTTTTGCAGCTCACGTGTCATATTCTGATTGGCTGTCATGGTAATTCTGGATTGATCGAAGGATACTGCAGTTTAGATTCAAAACCTAAATCTAATGGCTAAGGATCTTTTGCTCCACTAGTTCTTTTCAACACATTTCTTCCCCACTAGGCTAGTGTCCATTTTCGAGAACAGGGCCAACTAAAATTAACCTTTAAAGTTCTATTTTATTTTCTTCTAGAGGTATTCTGTCAGGGCCACGATGGAAACTTTTCTGGTGAGTTTTTAATTACTAGATTTTTGGGTATTTTGAACTAAATAGGCATTAAAATAGTTGTAGTTGTAATTTTACAGCTTTATTTACAATTCTTATAGTTTTTGTCTATTTTTCTATAAGTTATAGTTTTATGTAAATATTATTTTTTATTAGTTATTTTGTAGTTTTTCTGTTTTTCTGTTTTTCTTTCTTACGATTTTTCAATTAGTTGATAATTAAAATAATGTAAGATTATCCTCTAAGTCTTCTTTCCCTTTTCTACGTCTGATTTTACAGTTTATTGCTATTACGCCCAAGTTATGCCTAAATTTGCAACATTGGCATATGTATATGACTAATTTAGGCATAGATTATATGTCTAATTTTAATCGACTGGTTATAATCCTTTATTTTGCATGCGTTGTATCGCCTGATTTAGGCACTGATCGTGCACCTAATTTTATGCGATTAATTAATCCTTTTTATTTTACGCACGTTGGAAATCTAATTCAATTGGAATTATGAAAGAAAAAGGATTGGATAATTTGAGGCTAAATCGACGTAAAATGTTAAATTGCAACAAAAGGGAATATTGGACTAAGAATATGCAGCTTGATGAAATTCACAAATTGAATATGGTACAGGTTACGATAGAAAAATGAACTATAACATACTTGCGTAAATATGATAGATTGTACAAATACAAAGAATTATAAAAAACAAACATGGTTTATCATGTTTATAGATATAAATATGCTATGAAGTTGTAAATGAATAAATAGGTTTAACACGAAAATTAAACTTAAAATGACAGATAAGTTTATAAGCCAAAATTATTGATTATTCTATGATGACCTTGCGATTAGGCATTATTTTATGGTGGCCTTGCAATCAGGAATTATTCTACGATGGCCTTGTGATTAGGCAATTCTTTGGTGGCCTTGTGATTAGGCACTATTCTACGGTGTCCTTATGATTAGGCTATTCTATGGTGGTATGGTGATTAGGGAATTCTATGATGGCCTTGTGATTAGGTGTTCGATGGTTAAAAAAACAAATAGGATTAATATGATAATCAAACTAATATTAAGTTGTAAGCCTAATTCTGTGTTTATTCTATGGCTATGGTTTCTATGGTAAATCTATGGGGGCCCTAATCAAAGGGAATTTGGTTCTGGTAGGATTTTCTTGTTGGGGATCCACACCATTCGGCATACCATTTTATCACATACAGTCTCATAAGATGCGAAGGCACACACTATGTTGAGCAAGGTATAAGATGGTCTAAATAAAGGTGGGTACGACTGCATTCCGGAGGTTCAATGTGCGTGCATTGAACTAATTGGGAAAATAAGACATAGTGATACCTATGGAAAAGCTGTGTCTTTTCGCTGATGTGTCGAGCCTGATAATCCCTAAGAACCATGGTGGGCATAGGTTATCACTTTATGGTTTAGTAGCCGATCGAAGGGTAGTATTAGGAAAATCATCCTCATTATATTGAGTTATGTAATCATGAAAGTGCAAACAATCAACTGACTAGTGCAATTAAGTAGGCGATCACATGAGATTGCAATTGACCAAACCTTTAGCCTTTGCGCATCAATCATATATGTTCACTTGATAGTTGTGCACGAACACTTCCTTACATGACACTAGAACTATTATCCTGCTTATTGCCTATATTTATTAGTCGTTTTAGTAATTATATAGCTCACCAGACTCTATGTCCGACCCACTCCTCACAAAAGAAAATTTGAAATTAATTTTCAAGTATTTGAAGTAAAAACGTAGGAAATTGTAAGTTAGCTTATAAATGGTGTTAGAACTTAGAAATGAAGATTTATGAAGATTAGTATTCTGAACGACAACTCATATATAAACTGGATTTGACTTGTGAGCTAAGTTCTAAATGATTTGAAGTTCTAAACGATGATTTGAAGTTTCCATTATGTTATGCTAAACACCAATAACTATGGGATTTTATAAGAAACAATGTTAACCATGACATTGTTTTAACCCACATATCATATAAATCTACAAGGATTTCACAGGGTTTTAGTAAAATTTAATTTGTAAATTCCATTTGGTATTACATTGGAATTGAATTCATGATTTCATCCGTTTTATTTGAACCAAGATTAGGGACATTTCATTTAGTATTAGGCCTATAAATGAATAATTTTGGATGACAATTTTCATAAAAAGTACTTAGTGAAATGATAAATCTAAAAGAATAATGATTACAGACTTTTAAAGTAGATGGCGAGTTTGAAAAAATGAAGGGTTCATCTCTATACAAGTAAATGAAAGAATAACAAATAGAACCTCAACGATCAAATGAACCGAGTTTTTTGATGATTTTTGACAGTTAGGAACCTCGAAAATGATTCAAAACTTAAAGTTGAAATGTTAGTGAAGATATAATAGCACTTGATTTAAGAAGATAACAAGTAAAGAAGAAAATTTGTTGAACCTACTCGTTAGGAAAAATGATGTAGATGTTTGTTTATACTCTAATAGGATGTAACGGAGTATTATACAAGTTGAACATGTAAGTATACATAGAATATTTTATTCGCATTTTGATCTGGATTTGAATACGAAACTTGATTTCCTTATCTCAGTCCAAAAGAGAATTTATCATTTGATGTTTGGCGGTGAATATTAATTAGGGTATATGATCGAACATTTAAGATTTTTATCGTGGTTGAGATCCATGCATGGAAAGCAAAATTTTCTTATCAGAGAGCCTGATTCTAGTCCACACTAAAGGATCGGAGGATCAATACTAGTTCGGGAGAAGAAGTTGTGAATTTGAGTTGAAGATCAAATTAGGTATTACGTATGAAGGATCTACATATACCTTATGAGAGTAAGAAAAATAAAGTGTAGTGAAGGGGAAAACCACCTTGGTTTTATTTCGGTGTGATTTCGAGGACGAAATCCTTTAAGGGGGAAGGATAAAACTAACTGGAATTTGACGGCCTTAATCAGGGATATCTAAGTTATTTTAAATATCCAAATATGATTAATTCCAACTAATAACGAAATTTAAGGTAGAAAGCAATAATAATAGATTTATTATTAGGAAATCAGCTTGGAAAATAATCCCCTGCGGAAATAATTTCAAAATGACTGAAATCATTTCATCAATAAAATTGATTGCTATACATAAAAATTGTGTGAATAGTTATGGATACATACACTTATTTTCATAATGAAGCAAGAATATGAAATAAGATGTTATAATTTAAATCACTGAAAATTTAATGAACTGATGACATCATCAACAAGGAATATTATATTCAATAATTGAATTATGAATTTAAATGGATAATTTAGCAATTTAGTAATTTTTATAATAATTTAGATAAGGATATAAATGATTGAAACCATTTTAGACATGTTATCTAGCCATAAAAAATCGGTTAGAAACAAGTTGTATAAAGAAATATACTTGACTTAAAAATATCAGTATCTCTTTAATGGTAAATCCCGAGTTTCATAAATAAAGGATAAATATTATTTAATAGGATTTTAATGAATAAATAATAATTTTTTTGATTTTTTAAAAATAATAAGGAAGTCACTTTTAAAATTTGTTTAGCTAGATAAATATTTATAGTGAAAACATAAAATGTGGCCGATAAACGAGTTTCGTATTTCGACGGTTTAATGAACAAAAGTTGCACGATAGTGTAAAACATATGTGCACACATATATATTTATGATAGCACAACCATAATATGCAAATGAATCGATTAGTTAAGCTAAGAAGAAATAAGAAAAGTAAGTATAAGAAAACAAATGGAGTTTACTTTAATATAATACTACTCCCCATCATAATTTCGCTAAACAAACCATCATTTCACTTAAATGCACATTACTTCACCATTTTCTAGTCACATCACAAAGGGGTTTGCAGCCATGTAGAGCGTTAGGGGGTAGGTAAGGGTATTTTGGTAATTTTCCACTAAGATATTTTATTCTAAAGTTTTCATATAAATTCCCACCGATTTCTCTTTATTTCTTCTCTTCTTTCTCTTCCTAAATCTCTTTAATGGCTTCTATAGCCTAATGCATTAATAAGAAAAAGAAAGAAAATTACTCACCGCTCAAACGAATACAAAAAAGCATCGAAACTATTGCTAAACCATTTCTAATCTCCTTCCAAAAGCCACCACAACTCGAGGAAGATCCGAATACCAAAACTCTACTCAAATCACCTTAGGCCATGAGCATTTAAGAGAAAAGAGGGATACCAAGCACATCAAGGGGAGGAGCTATTTTAAGAAGCTTTTGTGCAATCATAGTGGAGCTATAACCGATTTTGGAAACTTATATAACCATTGAAGGTAAGAAACTCAACCTTAAACAACCTTAATTGCACAAGTAAATGGTTGTTATGTAAATGATACTATTTGCATATGAATGCTGAATGATTCTTACGAATGCTATGATGATTGTTTTACAAGTTTGGATGCTTATATGTTTAATTATATAGGTGTTTAACAAGTCATGTTATATACATGCCACTAACAAAAGGAAATAACTTTCCTTTCATTGAATGAAATGGTAAAAAATGGATTATTGAACCACTCAAGTATGATTTTAAATGTTTTAAAAATGAAATATAAACACTTCCAAGTGTATTAATGAAGTTTGAAAATAATACGAATTTTCAAGCAATTTTGGTTTGCCACGAATCGGTAATTCGCGATTTCATTATTTAAAAAGTAATTCTTTTGTATCATGGAAAATATGAATCCTAATTCTTTAAACTAAGGTTTTTACCAATCATTATAACCGTAGCTTTGCAACGAGTCGATAAAATCAAGATACCGTTGGGTAGATTTATAAATATTACAAAAACAAGATTTAGGAAACATCGTGGTTTTGCAGTTCAAAATCCTGTAAATGCATTAGATAAAAAAGAGATTTTTAATCTTTTAAGAATATGAAATAAATCTTTTAAAATGTTTTAAAAGTTATTTAAGTTGCATATATGAATCTTGCAATGATTGAAAAGTCGTTTTTATGAAATAAGCTTAAATAGCACTTTTGCCAACGCTTTTGCAACACTTTTCAATAATGAATAAAATTGATGTTTAAACTTAATAAATCTTCTCTAAACCTTTAATAATTGTTATAATATGATTAAATAAGTTATTTGGAGAATGTTTTGAAGATTTATAAATCAAGTGAAGATATTGATGATTGAATTAAATAAAATAAGCAATGATTTAATCGTGGCTCTAACAGGGCAATGAGTAAGCCTATTTTTCTATTTCGAAGATCCAAATGTGGGTGTTTAACCAAGGAGATGTTTAGGAGAAACCAATTATGTGTCCCACCTAGTCCTTTCATGGGCGAGGACTAAATAATGCTGAAATGTAGAAAACGAGTTAAGTGTAAAAGATTTTGAAGATAAGTAAATAAGTTCCCTTAGAGACGAACTTGTTTTATTTTAGTATTAAACTCCATAGAGGGAATCCTTACTATCTGTAAGAAATTAAAAGATGTTTACAACTTTACTCAGTGAATAATCGAGTTTGAAGATGGAAATTGATATAGAGTAAGACAAGTATGATTTCTTCGGATCTTTTAAACTAAAACGGACTTAACATCCAAATGACTTAATAAATCCGGCTCAATAATTCTGTGGATGCACTCGAAAAGTATTTTAAAGTTGTACATCCTTGAAAGATGTTTTATGAAGTAATGAATTAAGAAATGAAGAACACCCAACTCCTAAAACTACTTAAATAATATTTTTGCGATGGTTAATCTAAGGAGATTGGGATTAGATTTAGACGATTCTTATCTGAAAACCACTTCAGATTAGTTAAACATTTTGAAGTAATGAAGATTGGAGACTGAAGGATTATGAAGATTGAATGAGGCATTGCTGTCACGACCATCATAGGATTTATCATCTATTACAAATGATGGTGATTTTGTATGTAGATCTTCGATCGGTTCATCTAATCCCAGGATGACTTGTATGAATGTATATCTGATGTTGTACTTCTAATACGTATTTATTGATATCCACGAATGTACTTCTTATTGGTGGTGGACAAGATAACTTCTCCTAGCTTAACACCTTTTTCTGATATATATGAGCTTATAGGTAGTAAATTAGTGAAAAATCAGCGTCGTATGTTGGATTTGGAAATGTGGCATTCAAAGTCAAGAATTTGCTTAAAGAAAGAAATCGTAGACCTGTAAGCCTCCACAACGGGTGTTGGGAAAATTTGGGCATGTAGTGAGATCATTTTAGTTAAGTAGTGGTTTATGCGAAGAGGCATCGGGAGATTAGGTTGACTGCGACCGAAGCGATAACATATTCGGGGAGTGCACCACCTGGGGAAAGTGTTTGTGTTCGGGCCTTGCCAGTTAGCGGTTGAGAGTGGTCATTGGTAAATCCCATCTAGAGGTGTACTATTCACAAAGTAGACTCTTACCTTGTTATTGTATAGAAATCTATTTTACTAAGAGTTCTGTATTCTATTATAGAGCCCACAAAATGTGTGTAATTTAATTAGAAATGAATTTCACATATTTTTATAATTTATCTGTAATGGGTTTTGTGACGGCCCATCCCAAACTAACCAGACATTTCTCTGAAATGCGTTGTGCCGATGCCCGACTAGCACGGGATGGTCGTCAAATGAAAGGCATTGAAACAATGAATCGCCAAGAACCTGTAGTATATCTCACAGCGCATGGAGTAAAATATAATAATAACATAACTTGATATAAAATAGGCGAGACAGTACATAAGCTGAAAACTGAACCATATCCATCAGACTAGCGGAATCCAAATATACAGCTTATGATCCAAACCATTATTACAACTTCAAAATACTGTCTCTAAAAAGGAAATAAAATAGGTGCACTACTAATGCCCAAAGCAGTGACCAGCAACAACACAGGGAGAATATATGTATATAGTACGTGGAAGCCTCCTACTCGTCTCCGGACAACTACTCGTGCATAACCACCTAACCTGTCTCTAGTTTGCTCGTTTAGGAGCACCCAGAGTAATAAGAAAAGACGTAAAATTCTGGGTCAGACAAAAGTCCGGTATGAGCAATAACAGCAAAATAAAATTATAACAGGTATAAATAATCATACCTGAACCTGCAACAAAAGAGTTAGCACAACAAGATGTACAGTACTCTAAGGTTACACTAACATACAGTGTAAAATGGGAGTGCGCGTCTCATGGTGATAGCAAAAATCAAACATGGCAATCATCCTCACATCTCTCATTCAGTCCGTAAAGCATAGAAATCCACCACTATTATCACCAGAACCATTGGGGCCATGACGGAGTTATAGATATCGATAGTCAATACCCACTGCACTGGTCCATAGTCAATACCCCCTTCCTCAATAGTGAACCAAAGCTATAGATATCGAATAACCCATTTGCACACGTCTTGCAGTAAAGCCCAACTCTAGAAGTTAACTCGTTGGTTTCCGTCTGGATCTTGAGCAATAACTTCCCATTTGGACTTCCTTTGCATCTTGGGTTTTAGTCGGATTGGAGTTGATCTTCAGGAGATTTTACGATCGTCATCGCATAGCCCAAATCCGATTCGGTTCGTGATTCTCCCTTCCTGGTTGGTTCGGTTCGTGTAAGATCCTCTGGGTCGGTTCGGTTCGGATATATGGGTTCTAAGTCCTTCGTTCGGTTCGGTCCTCCGGTCCGGTTCGGTGCTCCGCTCCGATCCCATGCTAAGCTCTAATCCGCTCTGCTCTAACTCGATCCAACTCCAGCTCCATTCCACTTCGATCCGAGCCGGGCCTTCCTTGTTTCCCTTGCATTTGCATGCTACTGAAGATGCCACCACTCCGGTTAGGTTTGGTCGATCTGACCCAATCCAAATGGATCGCTGCAGAATTTCCAATAGGCTATCTTTCGTCCATTCTCGCCATACGACGGTGTTGTCAACCATTCTAACTTTACTAAACAATCATAAAACATCCCAAAAAACAGTAACAACATATAGGTACAATCAAAAAGATTAAAACATCAATCACATAGGCTATTTTAGGATCGAACATACCCAAATCCATAGTTTTCCCCTTAATCCCCTAAATTCCAGGATTAGCAAACTTAATCCAAATTAAACCAAATTTGTATCAGTGACATAAAATAATATTTTAGAATTTTTACATATTTTTCTGAGTCATAATTTCGCTAATTATCACTGATCACCCCTAGTTAGCTGTAATTAGTGAATAAACATGCTAATCACTCACATTAGCCAATAATGAATGTTAGATCCGAAACTCTCGCTGATTTGGCTCGGATTTCAATGTATTACAGTAGCTCTATTTCAATTTTTATGCTACCACCTTGATTTGATGTAGTTTTGCTTAATTTGTGATTAAAAAGAGATTTGGAAGATGGAAGCCGTGATTAGCGTTAGAGAAATATTTGTGGTGGCTGGAAAAATGAAAAGGAATAATTCTCTAACTCCTTTCAGCCCTCCCATAATCCTAATCCCGAAATGGGTTATGGGCTTAGCTACTAATCACCCTATTAAGCCCGATTATGCTATTTTTCATCTTCCAAACCTTATTTCAGCCATGTCCCCCAAACGATAAGTCCGTTTGATTAAGGTGACCACTCCATGGAAAGGTAAACCATCATCTAAATCCAGTGAAAGTGGTTTCAGGTCAAAACTCCTTACCAATCAAAAGTTATAGGCGAAACAAGATTCGTCAGGGCAAAACGTCATTTAAAATTTGGCAAAAATCGTGAATATGGGAAACGACCCCAATAGTCATTTCCCAAAGTTACCCGACCATATGACTTCGTATGAAAATGAAATAAATATTCTACGATTCTCCGAAATGTAGAATATGGATTGTTACACTCTCCCCCTTTAAGAAATTTCGCCCCCGAAATTCCTAAACTAGGAAAACATACAATGGTGTCCCGCATGCCTATCGGCCATTTACAAACAATCAAACATGCATAACAACACAATCAAACCTATCGTAGCGTGCAGTTTACTAACAAGGGAATAACTATATCACGATAAAAATCTTACTAGGTAAAGAGCTCTGGATACGACTTCCTTATGTTCTCCTCCGTTTCCCAAGTGCAGTCATTCTCATAATCGCCCCACTAGACCTTGACTAGTTTCACCGTCTTCCTTCGAAGTTGTTTCGTATTGTGTCCGACAATACGAATCGTCATGTGGCTTCCAACTGCCTTGGATTCTATCTCGATATCATCTAACTGATCGGGCGAAATAGTCACATCAGAATCGTGCACGAACTTCCTCAACTGGGAAACATGAAATATGCTGTGAACTCCCGCCATCTTGTCAGGCAATCCAACTTTATATGCTAAATTCCCAACTCGTTCAAGAATTTGAAATGGATCAACAAACCTTGGTGCTAATTTACCTCTCCTACCAAATCAAATTACACTTTTCAATGGAGAAATCTAAAAGAATACCAAGTTGCCAACGGAGAATTTCAAATCTCTTCGCCTTTTATCAGCATAACTCTTCTGCCTATCTTGGGCAGCCTTCATTCGTTGTTGAATAACTTGATCTTATCTGAAGTTTCTCTTATTACATCTGGCCCAAGCACAAATTTCTCACTGGTTTCCAACCGACATGATGGTGAGTTGCACCATCTTCTGTACAAAGCTTCAAGTGGAACCATACCAATACCGGTATGATAACTATTATTATATGCGAACTCAACCAGATGCAAATGGTCATCTAATGACTCTCAAAATACAATATACAAGCTCTCAAAATATCCTATAATACACGATCCACCCTCTCTATTTGACCGTCGGTTTAAGAAGGTACGCGGTACTGAGATGTAATTATGACCCTAAAGCCTCTTGTAAGCTCTTCCAAAACCCACTAGTAAATAAGGGGTCTCGGTCACTCACAATACCTTTAGGTACTCCATGAAATCTCACTACCCACTTCATATACAGTTCTTCTAACTTAGCTACCAATCTATTCGACTTGATGGGTATAAACCTTGCACTTTTGGTCAATTGATCCACAATCACTCAAATACTATCATGGCCTGATCTAGTCCTTGGTAAACCATCAATGAAATCCGTTGATACTTGTTCCCATTTCCATTTGGGAATTTCCAACGACTGTAACAAACCACTAGGCTTCTTTTGGTCAGCTTTAACTAACTGGTAGTTCATGCACTTGGATATAACCTTCCCAACGTCTCTCTTCATCCCTTCCCAGTAGTATGTCTGCTACATGTCTCGATACATTTTGTTACCACCGGAATGTATAGTTAGTTTCAAGTGATGATGCTCTCTAAGCAATTCATCTCTCAATTTAACACTGGGTACAACCAGCCTCTTATTCTTTCGAAGCCATCCTTCTCGATCAAGTTCGTACTTGTTCATCTCCTCACCGTCGATACCCATCTCCACCTTGGAGATGATGTCCAATAGGTTAGGATCATCCCTCTGACCGGAACCAATTCGCTAAATCAAAATCGGTCTGATCGTCAAACTTGCTAACATATCTGGATCCAATTCACACTTAGGTCTAAAATCATATCTTGCGATATACTCCAGTTGCTTCCATTCCAGAAACATAGCCCCCAAACTGGCATGTCTCCTACTTAATGCATCAGCTACTGCATTGCCCTTCCCGGGTGTGTATGTGATATTGAAATCATACGAAGCCAAGAATTCTAACCATCTCTGCTGATTAAGATTTAAATCCTTTTGTGAGAAAAGATACTTTAATGACTTATGATTGGTAAACGACTCGAAAAGAGATAGTTTCTCCACATCTTCAAGGCGAACACGATTGCTGCCAAATCCTAATCATGGGTAGGATATCTTTTCTCATGTGGTTTCAGTTGCCGACTAGCACAAGCTATAACCTTACCTCCTTGCATCAGTACAGCACCTAATCCGGTACCACATGCATCTGTGTATACCGTCATCTCTTCATTCCCTTTAGGAATAACTAACACTCGTGCACACGTTAACTTCTCCTTTAGGCTCTTAAATGCATTTTCACACCTTTTGTCCCAAATAAAAGCTTGATTCTTTTTGGTCAACTCAGTTAACGGTGCCGCTATCTTAGAGAAGTCTTGAATAAACTTACGATAATATCCAGCTAACCCTAGAAACTTCTCACGTCCATTGCATTCTTAGGCGTAGACCAATCTTGTACCGTAGTCACCTTCATAGGATCCATGGCAATACCATTCTCTGAAACAACATGGCCTAAGAATCTCATTTCCATCCTCCAGAAGTGACACTTAGAAAAATTCACTTTCTATTGGTGTTTCCCCAACACCTCCATCACTGTCCTCAAATGTTCCTTATGTTATTCTATGTCCTCGAGTAAACCAAGATATTGTTCGCGAACACTAGAACAAACTTATTTAATTGATCTCTGAAAGCTCTATTCATAAGATCCACAAAATATGCAGGCGCATTGGTTAACCCGATTGGCATGACCGACCACTCATAAAATCTAGACGACGTTCGAATTGCCAATTTAGATATACTCTTAGCTGCTATTCGAAGATGATGAAATCCTGTCGCGAGGTCCAATTGGGAGAACACTCTTGCTCCATTCAGTTGATCAAACAAATCATCTATCCGTGGAAGAGGATACTTATTCTTCCTACTCATCTTGTTCAACCCGTAGTAGTCCACACATAAGCGAAGGGAATCATCAGCCTTAGTAGCAAATACAACTCATGCTCCCCACTTGGAAACACTTCTTCGGATAAATACCTTCTTCAAAAGATAGCCTACTTGCATTTAGAGCTCTCGCTGCTCCCTTGGCCCCATACGACGAAATGACATTACTATAGGCCTGACATCTTTCACTAAATTAATCCGAAACTCGATCTCTCGGTGTGGTGGAAGGCCGATCACTTCCCCAAAGATGTCCGGATACTCGCCGGCAATAGGCACATCTGATAACTCATCATGTGGGATGTCGAGGGAATTTAGAAAACTAGCCATCACCCCCTCATTAGGTAGGCAACCCAACACCACCCGCTGCCCATCATCCGCTCTATGGTCACCGAAGACCCCTCACAGTCTACCACTACCCCATACCTTTGGAGCCAATCAACTCCCAAAGTAATGCCAAACCCAGTAAAGCCCAAAACAATGCAATCACAAGCAAACATACATCCATGATTCGATAAGACCAAATTACGACAAATTATACAAAGGCTAGTCGAACCACCGATCGGGTTCATCACAACTAAAGGTCTATCGACTATCTCGGGTTCCAATCCCAACCTATCTACCAGGTCACTAGATACAAAGGAATGGGAAGCCCCGGTATCAAACAATACTCGGAAGGAACATCATAAATAGCAAGCATACCATGAATAACGACACTCTTTCCCTTCTCTGCCGTAGTTGGGGAATTCAACGAAGAAGGAACAACGTTGATAGCATATGCTTTCATAATCTGCTTCTCCTTAGGAGGTTGTGGACAATTATTCTTATGATGTCACACTTGGCCACAATTGAAGCACTTTATGTCCGCTGGCTTTGCTCGACAGTCTCTTGCATAGTGGCCCTTCTTACCGTAGTTATAGCACTCGACATATTTCTTGTCCTTCTTTTTCTGACCATCCCTGGTCTAATTCTGTTTCCTCTTATTTTGCGAATTTTCCTTGCCTTCGCCACTTTCCTGCGGTTTTGGCTCCCTTGTAGATGAAATAGCAACCTCGATCTTCGACTTAGGGTAAAGGCTCCCCGATCTCGATGCCTTTCCCATAATATATTTAAATGTCACATCGATATGGTTTATAAGTATTTCCCCCAAGTACTCATCCATGCCAGTTATGAACTTCTCGTTCTTCTTCTCGGTAGTATCGATAAGAGATAATCCATATTTGGTAAGGTATCGAATTCATCAATATATTCCGAGATTGTCCTACTATTCTGCTTAAGTTCCAAAAATTTCCTAAACAATTCTGATTTCTGAGTAGCTGGGATAAACTTGTCGCTGAAGCGAGTCTTAAACTGATTCCAAGTAATTTGATCCTCGGGAGTAGCTGCTTTAATTACATTCCACCAATTCATAGCCTGTCCTTGAAGCTGACGCGATGCTAGCTTTCTCTTCATCGCATCATCGATCCCCAAATCCTCGAAAATGCGCTCACAACCATCAAGCCAATCTTGAACCTCCGTAGTCGATTCCGTTCCGCGGAACGACTTACCACCAAGACTAGTATAATCCTTGCTAATCTTGGCGAAGTCGCCTCTAGGCGCCTGCAATACTTCACCACAACCGTTAACAACATTAGGAACTTCTCCTTAAGCATCCCTAAGAATCTCTCGCATGAAGGAAGCAAACATTGCCCTTATCAGGGAAATTCCCTTTGTTGGCGCCTGAACCCGTACTCCTCGTATTTTGTCTCATCGTCCAATCTGTAAAGAGAAAATGATTAACTATCTCCTTAGCGGTGCCAGTGCAGTGCGACTTTATCCTTAGATATACTAATAGTGTATATATATAGTTTTTGAGAACCAAAATATAAAAAATATGCGCTCTCATATACATTTGCTATCTCTCTCCAATGTCTTCCCCTAGGTTATACTACGCAACTTAGGCTCTGATACCAGGTGTGACGGCCCGTCCCGAACTAACCAGACATTTCTATGAAACGCGCTGTGTCGATGCCCGACTAGCACGGGATGGTCATCAAATGAAAGGGTTTGAAATGATGAATCACTAAGAACCTATAGTATATTTCGAAGCGCATGGAATAAAATATAATAATAACATAACTTGATATAAAATAGACGAGACTATACATAAGCTGAAAACTAAACCATATCCATCAGAGTAGCAGAATCCAAAAATACAGCTTATGATCCAAAACATTATTACAACTTCAAAATATTGTCTCTAAAAAGGAAATAAACAGGTGCACTACTAATGCCCAAAGCAGTGACCAGCAACAACACAAGGAGAATATATGTGTATAGTACGTGGAAGCCTCCTACTCGTCGCCGGACAGTTACTCGTGCATAACCACCTAACCTGTTTCTAGTCTACTTGTTTAGGAGCACCCAGAGTAATAAGAAGAGATATAAAACTCTAGGTCAAACAAAAATCTGGTATGAGCGATAGCAACAAAATAAAACAATAACAGGTATAAATAATCATACTTGAACTTGGACCTACAACTAAAAAGTTAGCACAACAAGATGTACATTACTCTAAGTTAACACTAACATGCAGTGTAAAATGGGAGTGCGCGTCTCATGGTGACAGCAAACATCAAGCATAGCAATCATCCTCACATCTATCATTCAGTGCGTAAAGCATATGATATCCACCACTTTGATAACCAGAACCATTGGGGCCATGACAGAGCCCAACACCATACAACTATCACTACGACCAATTTGCCCTTAGGGGCCCTAATAGAGTCCAACTCCATACAACCTCAAACCCCACTGCATTGGTCCATAGTCAATACCCCCTCCCTCAATAGTGAACCAAAGTAATAGATATCGATAACCCCATTGCGCACATCTCGCAACAAAGCCCAACTCTAGAATTTAGCTCATTGGTTTCCGTCTATATCCTGAGCAATAACTTCCCATATGGGCTTCCTTTGCATCTCGGGTTTTAGTCGGATTGGATTTGATCTTCAGGAGATTTTACGATCGTTGTTACGTAGCCCAAATCTAGTTCGATTTGTGATTCTCCCTTCCTGGCTGGTTCGGTTCGTGGAGGCTCCTCCAGGTCGGTTTGGTTCAGATATATGGGTTCCGAGTCCTCCGTTTGGTTCGGTCCTCCGGTCTGGTTCAGTCTTCCGGTTCGGTTTGGTGCTCCGCTTCGATCCCATGCTAAGCTCCAGTCTGCACTGCTCTAACTCGATCAAACTCTAGCTCCATTCCACTTCGATCCGAGCTGGGCCTTCCTTGTTGCCCTTGCATTTGCACACTGCTGAAGGTGCCACTACACCGTTTCGTTTCGGTCCATCAGATCCGATCTGAACAGGATCTCTGCGGAATTTCCAACAAGCTATCTTTCGTCCATTCTCATCATACGATGGCGTTTTCAAACATTCTAACTTTACTAAACAATCATAAAATATCCCAAATGATAGTAACAAGATATAGATTCAATCAAAAAGATCAAAAAATCAATCACACTGGTTATTTTAGGATCAAACATACCCAAATCCATGGTTTTCTAGATCCCTTAAATTTCGGGATTAGCAAACTTAATCCGAAGTAACCCAAATTTGTATCAGTGACATCAAATAATATTTTAGAAATTTTCCATATTTTTCTGAGTCATAATTTCGCTAATTATCACTAATCAACCCTAGTTAGCCGTAATTAGTGAATACACATGCTAATCACTCACCTTAGCCAATAATGAATGTTAGATCTGAAACTCTCACTGATTTGGCTCGGATTTCAATGTATTCTAGTAGCTCTATTTCAATTTTTGATGCTAATCCGCCTTGTTTTGATGCAGTTTTTCTTAATTAGTAATTAAAAAGAGATTTGGAAGATGGAAGCCATGATTAGGGTTAGAGAAATGTTTGTGGCAGCTAGAAAACGAAAAGGAATTATTATCTAACTCCTTTCAGTCTTCCCATAACCTTAATCCTGAAATGGGTTATGGCCTAGTTGCTAATCACCCTATTAAGCCCGATTATGTTGTTTTCATCTTCCAAACCTTATTTCAGCCATATCTCACAAATGGTAAGTCCGTTTGATTAATGTGACCAATCTACGGAAAGGTAAACCATCATCCGAATCCAATGATTGTTGTTTCATGTTAAAACTCCATACCAATCAAAAGTCATAGGCGAAACAAGATTTGCCAAGGAAAAAAAGGTCATTTAAAATTTGGCAAAAATCTGAATGTGGGAAATGACCCCAATACTCGTTTCCCAAAGTTACATGAACCATATGAATTCGTATGAAAATGAAATAAATATTATGTGATACTTCGATACGTAGAATAGTTATAGTTTTTATCCCGCAAGTCGTTAAAAATATTATCAGAGGATTTTGAAGTAAAAAAATTTTGGTTACAATAAGATGAAGACCGTGTTCGATGTTTATGAGTGGTTGTGGTCTTATGGGATACCTAAATTTTTAAATGGCGAATTTAAGTTTCTTACACCAGTCCCGTCACTGACCTGGAGTTGTGTTCTCTTAATCTCTGAGTGCCTCTATTTTCTTCGAGCAGCTACTAGTTCAAATTTGACTTAGATCAATCAGATGGAGCTTAGAGCTGAAGGATTTGAAAATAGTCACTTTTCCTTTGTTTCTTTCAGCAATTGTAAGGATGGGTTCTATAACTATCCAGACTGCTTTAATTCCACTCCGATAAGTAAGATAAAAATTTCTGCAATAATGATTTTAGAGATAAATAATATACATTTTTCCATTATGCAAGATTTTGATGTTTTTACTCACTCACCCTTTCATTCTTACCATAAATAATTCGCTTCTCCAGCACCTGAATATAGATGTATTATTGTCTGTTAACGTAAAATTGGCCTAGTGACATTCAACCCCCAAAGCGTGTAAACCACACACAATCACAATCACATAATGCAAGAAAGTAAATAAAGTCAAGGAGCGCAAAACAATTTTTATACTGGTTCGGCTTCAACCAAGCCTTGTCCACTTTATAATCTCTGTTTATACTGTCGATTATAGGTTACAGTTGCTTTGATTGAGAAAAAGTAGAGAAAGAAGTGGTTTATACACAAAATCCTTGTGTTATATTTGAAGTATGCGGCATGCTCTTTTTAGAGTGCGAACATGAAATTTTTACGTAGAGAATCCAAGATTTTTTTAGATGCTTTCTATCTCTGGTAAGGAGGTATTTATATGCGAGAAGGTGGGCTGAGTTGAGTAGAACATGGCATGCATCTTTTTCAGGTCAGCCAATTGTAACTTGATCGCAAAAAGTTGTTGTAGGCGGGGAGATCCGGTTCCTGCTGAAGAACAGTTCCCCTCGAGAATTGTGGCTTATATGGAGTTCGAAATATGGTGCATGAAAAGTTGCGCAGGTCAAAGTTGACCAATTTTGTAGCCTTGGGAATAGGACTTTGTCCTATAGCATATAATCCGGCCTAATATTTTGATCCGATATTCCAAGACCGATCTGATCTCTCAGGAGTGACTCGATCGATATTTCGAATTGATTTACGAAGTCTTACACAAAATCCAGAGGAGGATATCTTTGTCTTCTAACAGATTGGTCCAGGTCGAACCATAGTCGATCAATCTATAATGAAGGTCGGTATCTGAGCATGAGTCTTGATCTTGAGTTACGACGGCTTTTGCCAAAAAAATTGTCAACACTTTGCCACCCAAAACATTTTTTTTTGGAAAAGGAAGATGTGTTCTGGATCTTCCAGAGAATGTTGAACAGAAATCTGATGTATTGTGATCCTAAAAGCCATAATTACACCGAACTATATTATAAAGAAGGCCAGAAAACTGACGATCGCTGATGATTGTATCAAGGCTAAAAAGCCACAATCACTGACGATCGTATTAAGGTCGGAAATCCAAGAATTGCAGAAAACCAATCAGCCATACCAGATCGACTTTAGGAAAAAGCAGAAAGACTGGGATTTTGCCAAGTTAATTCGTACCTATTAAAGAGCTTATGGTAAACACATCAAATCATGATGATTTCGAAAGTTAGATGTTTGTTGGGAGCATAAACCATACTCAGAATGTGACTGATTTTTCTTGTCAAATCCTTACAAGTAACTCAGTTCATCAAGTGTAAGCCATCCCTGGAAATCTGAAGAGGGGCATGGCATTTGTATATTAAAACCAAGTCACAGACCAAGGTGAGCGTTGGGAGTTTGAATCTTACCAGCATCATGTTTTAAATTTTAAGAAGGTCAACTAAAAAGGATGCATTTTTAGAGAAAACTATAATTGTATATATATCAGTGTGTGTATATATGTATATGTGTGTGTGTATATGTGTGTGAGTATGTGTGTATATATATATATATGGGTATTCAAAATTAACATGCAATTAATTAAAAATACGTAAGAAATTAATGTCAGAAAATCGTTGTTTGAATTTTGAAAATAAATGGAGTTGTTCGTAAATATATACACATAGATTCAAAAATAGAAATTAAAGTGTAAATTAAGGGTGGAAGATAATAATGGAACGAATGCACATATTTATTTACGTGTGTGAACGCATGTTAAAAAATTTGGAAATAATTAGATTAGAAATAAATTTAGCAAAATAATAATGTTATTAATAACATTTATTGCACAATTATTAAGGAACACAAGTTTTTGAAGTTACGCACGAATATATACGCGCAAGTTTGAATTGGAAATCTAAAATATGCATTATAAATGAAAGAAATTAATATAGGGAAGAATAACAAGCAAGAAAAACTACGTTGATTGAAAACGTTAAACAAGAAATTAGGAGCAGCGCAATTCACGTTCAAGACCTAGTAAATTGGTCGACCCTATCCCAGGTCGACCCAATATTGGGAAAAGTGACTGTTTTGACCGATTTCAATAGCTCGAATTTTATTTGTTTCAACTCAGCAGACGAGGTTCTTCTGAGCACCTATAAATAGATCAGTAGGGTCTAGCGTCCAGCTCATATTTTCTGAAAGAGCGCCAGGGCTCTGCCATTTCTTTTCTCCTCTTAATTCTTCAAAATAATAAATATATTAGTTTTAGGATTTCTGATTCAAGATTTGGAGATAAAGATTATATGTTTAAGTTATAGATTCTTAGATCCTCCGTCCAAACAAATCAACCAATTCGAATTAAAAACAAAGCAGCACACATCAAAATCAGATTCAAGAATTTTGCACAGTCAAGGGAATGGATTAAGTTATATTTTCCAATATTAGTATTTTTGTATTGTTTGATTCTGGCTGAAATTTACAATATGTTCATCTTCTCTTCTTTCCCCTCCTCTGCATCAAAATATACCATTTATGTCAAATTTGGTTATGCGCGAAAATTGGATAAAACCGTGGTTATGCGCAAATTGAATAATTAAATTGTGGATAGGCGCGAAACGCATAAGTATGAAGAACCCAATTTTAGGAAAGAACGGGAAACATGATTGTTAACTAGAATAATAAAAGGAATGTTTTGCAATCATAGGTTCCTATAATATTAATACCTAAAACTACGGAAATGGATTTTTTTTATAGTTTGATAACCAATCAATTTAGAATGTGCCTAACTTCCTAAAAGAATAAATGGTAAAGATGGAAAAAAGAATAGTAACATAACTCAAAGAAGTTATAAAAAGGGCTTATTGTCAACCTATAGTTGGAATATAATAAGCATCTTTTAGTGACAATAATATGTAAGAAAGATTATTACATAAAGATTTTATAACATAAAGGTTATAATTTGGAAAGTGAAAAGTAAGGAACAACGCTTATTATAAATAAACATGAAATTGGAAATTAAGTTTAATAAGCCTAAAGATAATCTATGGTGGCCTTATAATTAGGCAATATTCTTTGGTAATCAGCAAATTTAATTTATAAATAAATAATATTCAATTGAATAGATTAATGAATATTGTATATCAATGAAGATGTAAAAGTAAACAAAACGCAAAGAATAAATCAGACATAGGGTCTAATAAAATAACGATATGTGTTTGGTCCAGTCCGTAAGGATGAAGAACCCAATGGGGTAGATCATCGGAGGTGCCGGAAGACATGGCAAGAGCACATCCAACTTATTCGACGAGACTGAGGAGAAGTGCTAGACTTCTACGAGATGTGAGTAGACTCTATGATGGTCCTCTGTGGTAGGCTTCGAGCTATAACCACAAAAACATGATTTGTACGTTACCATCCGGTGAGTGTGTCTTGGCTGCATTTGTTACACTGTAGTTGTGGGGCAACCTAAAGGCTGACTGGGATGATTTCGAGGGTGATTTGGCACTACCTCAGTGTGGCAGGCTTCGTGGTCAGGACCCAACAAAGAATAGTAGATCGTCAGATACTTTTCATCATTAGTCGGAGCATGTGTGGGATAGGATGGAGCTATACCAAACATGCCAATGATTTTCGCTATCGGGTCATTGGATGAGGGACCACATGTTTGTTTAGATTGGCTGTTAGAAGCGGTCACCTAGCTCTTTTGAATAGTATTTCATTAGGGGGTAGGCTGGTAGGGGCTTGAAGAGCCACAAAAGTGACATACCAACTTTAGATATCTGTATTTTTTGCCTAACGAAGCCTTTTTTTGGCTATCCCAAGGCCATTATTGACAAATATAATAAATCCCCTGACTGAGTTCCATTAAAAACTCAAGTATTTAGCGCCTTCATGGTGCAACGTTGGAGACTCGGTACGCTTTCGTTGCGTGAAGATGGAGTCCAGTATGTTTTTCGTAGTACAACGATGAGGACCACTCGAGGAGGATACTGTAGGGAGTACCTCTATATTTTCGGCATACAGTTATATATATAATTTATTTGGTTAACCCACTGGGGAGTAGATGCATGCAATTTATGTGTAAAGATCAAAAGTATATTGTGAAATAAACTTGAACAACCTAATAAATAAAGAACCAGTGGTAGGATAGTATATGTAGGGTAATTGTAAAAAATATAATTTATCCATTCACCCGAACTTTTGTTCTAACCCCTCCTCATAACAAACCCATAGGTTAGATAGGTGGTTGGAATTTTGGAACTTAGAGACACTTACTAGTTAGTGTCATTATTTTGGAAACTATGTATTTACTATTATATTTTATTCGTTTCGCTATGACATATTTTATCGTGAGCCCTATATGTTTATCTTTGCTTTTCCTTAGGAAACCAAACAAACTAACTCGAGGTTCGGTAGATTTGAATTTTTGGAAAAAAAATTCGAGTTTGACGAAATTCGGATTGTTACATCTTGTATCAGAGTTTAGGTATAGGATTCTTATATAGATAGTGAGTAAGCGTATCTATATTTTTAAATATGAATATATTATATACATACCTATATCCATAGAGGAATCCACTAATTTAGTGAACAAAACATAGAGGAAGTTGGGATGTCAATTTTGTATACTAAGGAAAAAGTTATAGAAGTTTGTGAATTTTAGACCCATGAGTGGCCAATGTGAAAAGTGTACAAAAATGTTTGAAAAAAAGAAAGAAGATTCCATGTGTTATTATTTGAAATTTTGGTATTTCAGATTAGTGGATTGGGCAATAGAGCCTTGCAGATTGAAAAAAGATAAAGAAAGAGAAAAACGAATTAGGAATTATATATATATATATATATATATATATATATATGGAGAGAGAGAGATTTGGTGCAAAATTGGTGTTAGTTTTATTCTTCGGTTCGAACAAAGTTTGGTAGAAATTTATATAAAGAAGAAATTTTGGATAAAGAAATGTAATTTCACGCAAAGAGTTTGGAAAGTGCAAAAGTTAGAATCCACTTTGTAGTTAGCCCCACATTTAGAACTTGAAAAAAAATGTAAATGTTGAAAAAGATTTCTAGAAAATGTATTCAAGTTTCAAAAATTAAAAAGTTTACAATTTTATTTTTTTTATTGATTTTCAATGTTAAGGGTTACATTAAAAAGATTTTTGAGGTAATTACGCAAACTTGTTTTCAAAGATATTAAATGCGTAAGCATGTTATGAGATTAAGTGACATAAGTGGTTAAGAGAAAGCACAAATAAATAAATAAATTGGCCTTATGGCGTGCAAAGGTGACCTTGGGTGAAATAAAATATACGAGCTTACAAGAATGGATTGTGACACACTTTAACTTATTGGAACAAGAAGAATTACAAAATATGCATTTTTGAATCATAAGTTTGCAAGTAAACATGTTTTGTTAAAGTGGCAGGGAAATGTGCAACGAAAGAGACGTACAAAATACAGGTGAAGCACCATATTTTGTGTACCTATCACAAACAAAAGAGAAAAAGTTCTGAAGCTTCCTTGTTACTTTACATAGAACACAAAAGTCCTCTTTAAAAAAGATTCATAGAAACTTAAATTTATTAATCTCTCTTGAATATGAAATGTATATTATGATAAATAAAATTTTAACTAAGTTAAACCATACAATCCTATCTCCTCCAATTTTAAAATTTTAGAAAAGTTTTGAGAACATAAAATTTTATTGATTTAAAAATAATTTAGTAAGAAATGGTCTGATTAGTATGCATGGACTGAATAACTGCCTGTTTGACAGAAACAGATTGTAATTAGAAACATGGCATAGTTATGATAATTGAAATGAGGTAATAGTGAAAAATTGGAACAAAGTAAACATGGTAACCCAGTTTTCCTTGTTGTCAGGATTTAATATATAAACTTATAAAATTAAATTACATGTCAAGTACTCCTTGTTGTAAGGCTTAATAAAATAAATTGTACTAAGGGTCAAATCAAGGGTTGGAGCATTTGAGCCAAGTCGTTTGGGATCAATTCTATGTAGCATACCTTATTTATCATTTCATCCTCACTTGAGGTTAGAAGTAAACTTAAAACTTGCATGATTTAAGGGAAGAAAATTAAAGAGGAAATGAATAGGAAAATGCATGCTGAGATTTTTATAAGTTAAATTTATGACATGAATAGTGATTATTAGAAATCCTTTTTAGCATCTCTTAAGGAATTAGGAAATTTTACTTTTGGTATAGATTGGCATTCCTATGTAGTATTCTATTTTAGAAAAATAGAATAGTTTAGTGGGATATTTTCTTCTATGGTGTTCGTAGTGATCTCTGGGTATTAACAAAAACATAAGATATTGAATAAAATGAAAATAAAAGAAAAAAATGAAAACCAAAAAAAAAACAGAGACAACAACTGCAAAAATTGAGAATAATAAAAGAAAACGAATTCTTCCAAGTAAGCTTGGAATTTGGAAAGGAAAATTTTCTTATATAAACTGTACTTGGAATAAAAAAATAGAAATTCTACAAGATTAGTTATTAAGGTTTCCGAATATGGGGTAAAGTTGCATAAAAGTGGAAGGAAAATGTGTAATTTTTCATTTTCTACCTCTTCGTAGCATAAGAAATCAAATTTAGAAAATTAGACTTTTCTAAAATTCACAAATTTAAAGTTGATTGGTAGGGTTTGGATGCAAAATTTGGATGAACCAAGAGCATGAGAAAAATTGGATGAAAAAGTATTTTTGATTTTCAAAATATTGCATTTATATAGAAATTGTCATTATATTTAAGTTATGTGCATCATGTTTTCAAAAAGATATTCAAGAAAAATTGCATTCATATAGGAGGTACCGCTAAAGCATTCATTGCATTCATGTGTTTTTATGTTGTATTACACTTTGCACAAGTGCATAAATGGTTGCAAAATTGGATGTACATATGATGGTTGTAAATTAAGCGAGGAATTACTTAAATTACCAAATTTAGAGGATGAAATCTTCTAAGGGTGGAAAAATGAAACACCTTGCATTTTTAAATTGAATAATAAAATAAATTTTTGGAAATTATCCAGAATTCAGTCATGGATCTAGCATCATTGCATCTATGGAGATTTTATGATCAATTTAGACTTATGGTTTGCAGAAAAAGAATTTAAAATAAAGAAGATATGGAAAGCTCCCGACTGAGTTCCATGCATTGGATGCAGCCCTATTACGGGACTCCGGTACAGTAGATAATGTGCTCGTCACACTAGGTGGTGTATCGTAGACGGTAGGGCATTACTCCGTGTTGAGACTTGATTCGAGAAAGTAGTTTGGATACAACGATCTATACGCTTATGTGGCATAGCAATGATGGTTCTACGCAACTACATGGCGTAATGATTTGGATTTCCGTATGTTGTTCGGTGTAGGATGGATGTTGCATATGCTTCCCTGGCATGACGGTGGAGACCGTATGAGGAGGGTACTATGGGGATACCTTGAGATGTAGAGTATAGCTACATATATACTATATTAGGTTAATCTGCCGATGAATAGATGGGTACGATGTGAATGTAGAGCCTTTAATGCTGTTAACCCAAAATAACCTAATTATTAAGAGAACATAATATATATATATATATATATATACACACACACACACATTAGAATGTATAATTTGTCTAGTCACTAGAACTCTGTATTTTGACCCTCTCCTCATAACATACTCGCAAGTTAGGTTATATTTGATTATTATATATTTTATCCATTTCGCTGTTAGATGTTTTATCAATCTTGATATGTTTATTATCTTTGTCTTTTCTACAGGAGACTAGACAAGCCAACTTGGGCTTCGATAGATTGGAATTTTTGAAATAATATTTGGTCTGTCGAAATTCGGCTTATTACAGGGTTGTTTTGGATGTTAGTTTAGAGTGGAATGTAAAATAATAATGACAATAATAAAATATAATTAGTAACTATGATAACATCACGCTTAAAATATAAGTATATATTTATTATAATCTTATCTGTCCAAACCTAACTAAATAAAGATATTATATTATTACAAAATAAATGTATGTTGTTTGTTTCATTTTGAATGGTTTCCATTTTAATGGGAATATATATGATAATGTTTCTTATAATAAATAGAAATGAATATCTATGACTGTTACAACGATAAATGTGGAGTTGATTGCTCTAATCAAAAGATTACAAATAAGGGAATAAATATTATAACCACGATCATTTTGGGGAAATGAATTGAATATGAAATAAATATTGTGACTCCAATTAGGAAAACCAATAATAACAATAAACATATATATATATATATATATATATATATTCATATATAAACTAATGAAATCAAATAAATATAGTAATATTTTGGAGTTACAATGATTAGAATTAGTGTAATTAACTGGGATTGATATAAATGACATTTAATAAGTTGTTTTTTGCCTTAGGAAACATGATCATTAATGTCATTAATGGAAAGAATTATGTAATTAACTGGGACTGATATAAATGACATTTAATAAGTTGTCTGTTGCCTTAGGAAACATGATCATTAGGGTCACTAACGATATGGTTCAATTATGGAATTATATTGATTAAGTTTCCAATGCCGGAGGAAATATAACCAATAAGGTTATTAATGGCATGTGACCGTTATAATAACGAATTGGATTAAGGGGGATTAAATGTGTGTTAATGGCCTAAGTACAGTAAAGAGATAAATAGTTAAATATCCTAGGATAGCCAGTTATAGAGAATTATTCTTATCTTATTCTAGATTTAATACCTTTAACTAGAAATAAGGATTGGACTTAGTAGATTAATGATGTGAGATCAATTGCCTTATCCGACAGAAGTCTTCACTGTCCAGCAGTTAGATATATGTACAACTGATGTGAGATATCATTAACTATAAGAACCCGTGATGATAATTAATTGCATAGTGTGAATTATCCTTAAAGGTTTACTAAAAGTCTTTAAGTATTAAGTGGTTCTAGGGTCCGCATCCATTTCGAAAGAAGAAACCAAAAAAGAAAATAATTCTTACGAAGCCTACTTCGAGATTAGAGGTATTAAGTAGTATGATCCGCCTATTGGATAATAAGTGGTTAGACTCACCCTTCCCTATAAGGGTAGAGTCATAAGGTCCACCCTAAACAGGTATCAAGTGAATGGATATCTCACCTCCCCATATTAGAAGTATTAAATATCTAACTGAGTGCGAGATTGGTAATCTCCACGATATTCTTCTTCTTCTAGATAGTAAGTGACTGGGTTAGAGTCCACCTCGGGGTAAGGTATTAAATGTACACAAGATTGCCTATCATGTTGGATGAATTAAGTGACTAAGGGATTATCTGATAAGTTCGATTGGATAGTGACACAGAGGTCCATCTAGGGAAGGTCATAAAAGGCAGAGTCATCTACCTAGCTTGTAAGTAATAAGTGACTGCTTACTATCTCTCACCTTATGCGGGTTTTGGGAACATGAGTAAATGATCGAAGCCTTAAATTAGTAAGACTTAGTATCTAGTGCCCTCTAATTATATTAACATACAAAATCCACCTAGTAAGATACTAAGTGATAAACGGATCCTCCTTGAGCGTTAAGTGATCATAAGGATCCACCTTTATGTTATATTATGAGTGAGGCTGTAAGTAGCTATACAGAATAACCCACCTACTTCATAGGGTACCATCGATTAGAGGAGAGCCCGCCATTTAGTTTGATATTTATTAGAATGGTAGTTTAAAGGTTTCATACATATGCGTAAAAGCTCTATCTTAGTATATTACGATAATGTAATCTTTGGGAAGTGCTACCTTAGGTACAATAGTTAATCTTCATGTGTAATCTTTGTAGGGTTAAGTTAGAATCGCTAGTGTAACAATCTAGGGTTTTTGACCAATTTAAAACTATAATATTGGATATAAAAACTAAAATTTTTGGACATAAAATAAATTTAATTTCGTTTAAATATGAATTTAGTTTAATATAAATAAAGTTTTAGTTTATTTTTAATATAAATATATTTAAGTATTTAAAATGGATATTTAATTTAGTCAAATATAATAAAATAATTTTGGTAAGAATTTATCAGTTTTGTTACAATGAGTTTTCCAAGTACATGTTTATAAAACTATTTTAAACGTGATCATTTCTAGTTATATATATATTAAACGTAGATAATAAAATAAAATAAAAATTTTGAATTAGTAAATTTGTTCATTAATATCGTTGAGCTTTGACAACGTTAATCGTCGGGTGTTGAAACGGAAAAACAGTAACCCAGAATTGAATATTTTGCAACATATATAAGTGTAGCTAAATTGAAACACTTTGATAGTGTTACAAATGTGTCATAAATCAATACCATATGCAAGGAACATAGTTTTTCTTTACCATGGATTCATGCATGGATGGTTTGTGACAAGTGCCCCTTCCATAAGCCTATAAAAGAAGGCTCTTATTGACCATTTCATTCCATCTCATTTCCACTTTCCTTCTCCCTTTCCTAAGCATAGCCATGGTTTCTTAGCCTAGCTTCTCCCTCTTCTTCTTTATCTTTCTTTCCCCTCCTTCCCATCCTCCTTTCCCCATCTCTTCACCTTGGCCTACCCTTCCATACACGACATGCACCTCAGCTGAAACACCCCACCTCCGTTAGGGTCACTATCAAAGGGAATGCCCTAATTTTGGTGGAGGTTTATAAGTATAAGTCACAGATATACAAGACAGAATATAAGAACACATATTTTTGAACAGCGGAAAAACGACAACTTTTATTTCATAAAAGATATGTGTTACAACAACATACCATAATTGTCTTACAATACTTCCAAAAAACATAACATCTTTATAACTGTCTTGATTTCATTATTTAAAGAAGCATAAAGAAAACATAAATAAACTGCAAAAGTCCCATAGTTGTTGTCCAAAGCCATAGTCCAAAACGAAAAGATCCAAGCAATACATTCTTTCTCTTCAAGCTGGATAAGAAGGCTGGTCAAGCTGCGGTATTCCCTCCCTGTGGACCTGGGGGGGGGGAGGGGGGGAAACGGAAGTAAAGAAGACGAAAGAAAAGTAGAGTCGGACATAAAGCCTGAGTAAGTCTAGGACTATTCAGTCTATGAATAAAGAACTGGGTATGATAAGTATAAACTAGAAATGGGAAAGCATCATATAATTAGTTAAGTTGTCTAGGGTCGAATAGACTATCGTACCCCATATTAATCTCTGTACCCATATAAACTAGTTCCCAACAGGCACCCCATAATCAGGGTGAAGTGATCCATTTTATGTTGATCGGCTCCTACTCGCATAGTTACATGTGTCTTACGGCCCCCGATGTTGTAGTTACCTATGCTGGTCCCACCATGGGGTGTATCAAGTCCCATGGCGGCGGCCCGACACAACCCTAGAATGCACAGGTATGCTACTGGTGCCCAGTGCCTTATTTTTCTGCGCCGGAGTGAGTGCACGCCCACACCCCGTTAGAACCTACACTGCTGCACCACCGCCGTCGATTTGACCTCTTACAATCAGCCCAGTAATCGTGCCCCACCCTGCCTAGTTTCAGGGTATCATGATACACCTTATAGGGTTACTGCTGAAAAGGGTCCCCCCGCTACTAGGTTTTCTATTTCTAGCCAACATGCTAAGTTGGTTAAGTGTTTTATAAACCTAACCCCCAATCAGTCTGTTTAGTTTAGCATGTTCCATTTTGATTAAGTCTTTAGTTCACTTAATCCTAACAATCCTGACTCAGCCTTAATTGTCTTATTAAAGCCTTGACCTCTCACATTAGACAGGTATTGTTGTGGCTGCCTGTTGCCGGTTGGTTCCGGGCAGTCTTACGCCACAACTCAGTCTAACCTCGGGTCCTTATTGGGCTCCATGTTTAACCACCCACATTGGATAGGTATTGTTGTGACTACTGGACAGCCGGGCGGTTCCGGGCAGGTTTACATCACAACTCAATCCAACCTCGGGTTAAACACATCGTATTTTCTGCATTTACATATTTTGTCTTTCTTCTTTATTTTCTTATATGTAAATATTTGCGGCCCATTATTAAAAACCAGTTTAAGCTAATGGTGTAAAGGTTTACACCAATCATGGGCCCAACCCATACTTGAATTTGGGCCCCTTTGCTTTATGTTTTTCATTCATTAATTACTTTGGCCCAACACTATTTTCCCCCGTTTAATACGCTCGTTTATTATATATATATATGTTGGGCTTAGCCTTTTTAAGCCCAACTTAGCCACGTGAAAAAGGGGAGGCTTAAAGTGTGATTACATACACAAAAAGGGGAATGTGAACGCATGAACTTGCAACATAACGTTGGAACTACAAAATAGAAACTGGTGTACTTGCATAGTAGCAACGTATACTTTGGTCATAAAGCATAAGTGACATGAATCAAAGCATGTAAACTTGTAGTTAAGTTAGAATCTAAATTGGATATCATTATTGACACATAGTCTTAACTACAACATAAACCTATATTTTTCTTTAGGCATAATGTCAAACATAAGCAAATCATGTTCATAAGGTTACTACATGTTTACAAGGGTGCTTACTTTTGTTACTAATACAAAAGTATAGTTCAACTAGAATTATTCCAACTTAATCATGATTTTAAATCTATTCACATAACCATGGCACACATATACTTATGGCATAAATATTTCTAAACATGAAATCATGATTTTTACTTTAGTCATGCAAACTTGCAAATGGGATTTTAAATCTAACCTAGCTATGTACCACATGTGTCATCATATAATTCTTGTTAACAATATAGACCTAACATGTTTTTCAATTATGCAAAATATCAATCATAGCCTAGTCATATTCATAAGTTCGCAAAGAGGTTTTCTAGTACAAAAGTATGGCTTAATATATAGATCATGATGCCAAATTTTCAACATAATTTCATATGAATTATAATAACCCAAATTTGTTCCAATTACACACAAAATGATTTTTGTACGGAAATACACATTATGATGGCATAGTAGCAAACCACAAACTTGCATGAATTTCAATTAAAGAACTACATACATGTAGCTTCAACATGAATTACAAACTTTGCGAATATCCAAACGTATATTTGCATAAAACTACCGCAAACATGTAGTTTTTATAATGAATAACATACTTTGCGAATATCCAAACGTATACTTGCATAAAACTACCGCAAACATGTAGTTTTTATAATGAATAACATACTTTGCGAATATCCAATCGTTATACAATATTCCAAATCGATAAGAATCATAGTAACGCACAAATATGAATTACTTATCACCACAAATCAAGTGTACAAACCAACACAGTTATTTATTCATACCAAAATAATACTCTACTTACAATCGTGTGGCGAATTCTCCAATTCAGGAATTTGGAGATGCGACTCCTTTTGACGTAGGCGCTGATTTGATTTGTTTAAGTTGCTTTATGCTTTAGAATTTGCCTCCTAATCTTCTCTCAAATTGGTGGCTACTCCTAGTCGTTCCTCAGCAGCATGATGGCCTCATTCTTATTTTTTTGTGTGAGTTTAGGTTAGGTTTGAGTTGTATATATAGAATTTTAGGATTAATTTAGGCCGTTTGATTAATCCTAGAAATGACCATAACCGTTCATTCAGGATAGAGTTATCCTATTGACTCAGCCATGAGTCAGAAATGACTCAGCATTGACTCAGCGATGAGTCAGAAATGACTCAGCGTATTAAATGTTCACCAATTCAAACGTAAATACGTATTTAATAGATACATTTTCCCCTTTACCGTATTAATTACCCATATATAAATATTTATTTATATATGAATAAATATTTTCTTACCTTTAATTTGTCATAATTAAAAATTGGAGAAGGCAAAAAAAAACCATCCTTGACAACCAAAAATGCGCAACGTACGCTACATGATGCGTACACGTCATATATATATATATATATATATATATATATATATGCGTATATGTATATATATATATTATATATATTCATTTTTTTCTCTATCTTCCCAATTACCCATTTTCACACTAAACCACTTTTTGAACTGCGTTCACACTAGGCTATTTTAAGCCATTCCCCTAAAACAAAAATAGGGCGCTGGCGGGGATCGAACTCTGTACCTCTTGTATGCAAGTCATGTGTTCCAACCAAATGAGCTACTAAGTCTTTTGCTTACAAACCCTAGAACAATGCTAAACATTATTCGTTTCCCATTCTTTTTTTTTTCATGTTTTGCTGCGATATTTAAATTAAAGATATCTTCTTCACACGTTATCCGTTTTGCGAAAACTCGGACTCCATTTCGCGTATTTTTCTGAGATGAACACAATGGCGTATCCTGTTTCCCTTAATTCTTTGATTTGAAATTAATTATACTTTAATTTATGACTTTCACGGTTATAGAATACACGGGGTGTTACATTCTCCCCCACTTAAAAGGATTTCGTCCCCGAAATCTTCAAGTTAGGAGGAATGTATATCCTAACATCCAATCATCCATCTACTCATCCATCAAACACGAGCATCCATTGTCCTTAAAAGACTTCTAATGCTTCATGATCATATGCGAAGTGTGTGTGTGTACATGTACTTATCTAATGCAAAATCAGGCGGTCTACTGATTCAGTTGACCTCCTTAATGTGAATTGTGTAAGTGCCATGAATCCATTATGTATGCAAATTTTCCTATTCATGATTCTACATGAGTGCACAATCATTCATACAAATGCAACATCCATATGACAATACATTAAAGTTCAACCATATACGAATGCAAACATATATGCATATGCAATATGAAGTGACTGAGCCGATCTAAAACCTAGAATGTGTGTGTATATGCAACCACGAGCAACCACTAGCAATCACTTGCAACCACTTGCAACCACTTGCAACCATCATCCATAACATGTTTCAACTACATGTTTTCATCCAAAGAGTTTCTACCTATGGTTCTCAAGATAGGATCGAGGAGAGAAATAGGATAAAACAAAGCATCTAGAATAAGTTAACGATGTACCGCCAGAAGGTCTGGTCTGCTTCTCAGGGCAGTCTTTGCTGATGTGTCCAGTCTTCCCACAATGAAAACATTCACCTTGCTTTCTCTTCCTCTTTCTACAATCCTTGGCTATGTGCCCTTCCGTACCACAAAAATTGCATTTCCTTTTTTCCCGTTTCTTGTTATTACTGTTACGATCCTTTCCTGTTTGACTATTATTCGTCTTCCTACTCTGGGACTCTTCCGCTTGCTGGTTCACGTGGAGGAGGAAGAGTGAAAGCGTCAGCAGCTGGGGAGTAAGGTCTCCAGACATGCTGAAACAGAAAAGGGTAGATTCAAAACGAAGGATAAGAGATAGTACCTATGGCTTTGGAGGGACTTTGCCTTTTAAAGCAAAATAATATTTTATCTTTTAAAAACGCTTCTTTAAATTTCCTTTTTGAAAATAAATTTTCCAAAACTTTTTATTTTATCAGGTAAACCTATGCTCTGATACCAAGTGAAACACCCCACCTCCGTTAGGGTCACTCTCAAAGGGAATGCCCTAATTTTGGTGGAGGTTTATAAGTATAAGTCACAGATATACAAGACAGAATATAAGAACACATATTTTTGAACAGCGGAAAAACAACAACTTTTATTTCATAAAAGATATGTGTTACAACAACATACCATAATTGTCTTACAATACTTCCAAAAAACATAACATCTTCATAACTGTCTTGATTTCATTATTTAAAGAAGCATAAAGAAAACATAAATAAACTGCAAAAGTCCCATAGTTGTTGTCCAAAGCCATAGTCCAAAACGAAAAGATCCAACCAATACATTCTTTCTCTTCAAGCTGGATAAGAAGGCTGGTCAAGCTGCGGTATTCCCTCCCTGTGGACCTGGGGGGGGGGGGAACGGAAGAAAAGAAGACGAAAGAAAAGTAGAGTCAGACATAAAGCCTGAGTAAGTCTAGGATTATTCAGTCTATGAATAAAGAACTGGGTATGATAAGTATAAACTAGAAATGGGAAAGCATCATATAATTAGTTAAGTTGTCTAGGGTCGAATAGACTATCGTACCCCATATTAATCTCTGTACCCATATAAACTAGTTCCCAACAGGCACCCCATAATCAGGGTGAAGTGATCCATTTTATGTTGATCGGCTCCTACTCGCATAGTTACATGTGTCTTACGGCCCCCGATGTTGTAGTTACCTATGCTGGTCCCACCATGGGGTGTATCAAGTCCCATGGCGGCGGCCCGACACAACCCTAGAATGCACAGGTATGCTACTGGTGCCCAGTGCCTTATTTTTCTGCGCCGGAGTGAGTGCACGCCCACACCCCGTTAGAACTTACACTGCTGCACCACCGCCGTCGATTTGACCTCTTACAATCAGCCCAGTAATCGTGCCCCACCCTGCCTAGTTTCAGGGTATCATGATACAACTTATAGGGTTACTGCTGAAAAGGGTCCCCCCGCTACTAGGTTTTCTATTTCTAGCCAACATGCTAAGTTGGTTAAGTGTTTTATAAACCTAACCCCCAATCAGTCTGTTTAGTTTAGCATGTTCCATTTTGATTAAGTCTTTAGTTCACTTAATCCTAACAATCCTGACTCAGCCTTAATTGTCTTATTAAAGCCTTGACCTCTCACATTAGACAGGTATTGTTGTGGCTGCCTGTTGCCGGTTGGTTCCGGACAGTCTTACGCCACAACTCAGTCTAACCTCGGGTCCTTATTGGGCTCCATGTTTAACCACCCACATTGGATAGGTATTGTTGTGACTACTGGACAGCCGGGCGGTTCCGGGCAGGTTTACATCACAACTCAATCCAACCTCGGGTTAAACGCATCGTATTTTCTACATTTACATATTTTGTCTTTCTTCTTTATTTTCTTATATGTAAATATTTGCGGCCCATTATTAAAAACCAGTTTAAGCTAATGGTGTAAAGGTTTACACCAATCATAGGCCCAACCCATACTTGAATTTGGGCCCCTTTGCTTTATGTTTTTCATTCATTAATTACTTTGGCACAACGCTATTTTCCCCCGTTTAATACGCTCGTTTATTATATATATATATATATGTTGGGCTTAGCCTTTTTAAGCCAAACTTAGCCACGTGAAAAAGGGGAGGCTTAAAGCGTGATTACATACACAAAAAGGGGAATGTGAACGCATGAATTTGCAACATAACGTTGGAACTACAAAATAGAAACTGGTGTACTTGCATAGTAGCAACGTATACTTTGGTCATAAAGCATAAGTGACATGAATCAAAGCATGTAAACTTGTAGTTAAGTTAGAATCTAAATTGGATATCATTATTGACACATAGTCTTAACTACAACATAAACCTATATTTTTCTTTAGGCATAATGTCAAACATAAGCAAATCATGTTCATAAGGTTACTACATGTTTACAAGGGTGCTTACTTTTGTTACTAATACAAAAGTATAGTTCAACTAGAATTATTCCAACTTAATCATGATTTTAAATCTATTCACATAACCATGGCACACATATACTTATGGCATAAATATTTCTAAACATGAAATCATGATTTTTACTTTAGTCATGCAAACTTGCAAATGGGATTTTAAATCTAACCTAGCTATGTACCACATGTGTCATCATATAATTCTTGTTAACAATATAGACCTAACATGTTTTTCAATTATGCAAAATATCAATCATAGCCTAGTCATATTCATAAGTTCGCAAAGAGGTTTTCTAGTACAAAAGTATGGCTTAATATATGGATCATGATGCCAAATTTTCAACATAATTTCATATGAATTATAATAACCCAAATTTGTTCCAATTACACACAAAATGATTTTTGTACAGAAATACACATTATGATGACATAGTAGCAAAACCACAAACTTGCATGAATTTCAATTAAAGAACTACATACATGTAGCTTCAACATGAATTACAAACTTTGCGAATATCCAAACGTATATTTGCATAAAACTACCGCAAACATGTAGTTTTTATAATGAATAACATACTTTGCGAATATCCAAACGTATACTTGCATAAAACTACTGCAAACATGTAGTTTTTATAATGAATAACATACTTTGCGAATATCCAATCGTTATACAATATTCCAAATCGATAAGAATCATAGTAACGCACAAATATGAATTACTTATCACCACAAATCAAGTGTACAAACCAACACAGTTATTTATTCATACCAAAATAATACTCTACTTATAATCGTGTGGCGAATTCTCCAATTCAGGAATTTGGAGATGCGACTCCTTTTGACGTAGGCGTTGATTTGATTTGTTTAAGTTGCTTTATGCTTTAGAATTTGCCTCCTAATCTTCTCTCAAATTGGTGGCTACTCCTGGTCGTTCCTCAGCAGCATGATGGCCTCATTCTTATTTTTTTGTGTGGGTTAAGGTTAGGTTTGAGTTGTATATATAGAATTTTAGGATTAATTTAGGCCGTTTGATTAATCCTAGAAATGACCATAACCGTTCAGTCAGGATAGAGTTATCCTATTGACTCAGCCATGAGTCAGAAATGACTCAGCATTGACTCAGCGATGAGTCAGAAATGACTCAGCGTATTAAATGTTCACCAATTCAAACGTAAATACGTATTTAATAGATACATTTTCCCCTTTACCGTATTAATTACCCATATATAAATATTTATTTATATATGAATAAATATTTTCTTACCTTTAATTTGTCATAATTAAAAATTGGAGAAGGCCAAAAAAAACCATCCTTGGCAACCAGAAATGCGCAACGTACGCTACATGATGCGTACACGTCATATATATATATATGCGTATATGTATATATATATATATTATATATATATATATATTCATTTTTTTCTCTATCTTCCCAATTACCCATTTTCACACTAAACCACTTTTTGAACTGCGTTCACACTAGGCTATTTTAAGCCATTCCCCTAAAACAAAAATAGGGCGCTGACGGGGATCGAACTCTGTACCTCTTGTATGCAAGTCATGTGTTCCAACTAAATGAGCTACTAAGTCTTTTGCTTACAAACCCTAGAACAATGCTAAACATTATTCGTTTCCCATTCTTTTTTTTTTCATGTTTTGCTGCGATATTTAAATTAAAGATATCTTCTTCACACGTTATCCGTTTTGCGAAAACTCGGACTCTATTTCGCGTATTTTTCCGAGATGAACACAATGGCCTATCCCGTTTCCCTTAATTCTTTGATTTGAAATTAATTATACTTTAATTTATGACTTTCACGGTTATAGAATACACGGGGTGTTACATTCTCCCCTACTTAAAAGGATTTCGTCCCCGAAATCTTCAAGTTAGGAGGAATGTATATCCTAACATCCAATCATCCATCTACTCATCTATCAAACACGAGCATCCATTGTCCTTAAAAGACTTCTAATGCTTCATGATCATATGCGAAGTGTGTGTGTGTGTACATGTACTTATCAAATGCAAAATCAGGCGGTCTACTGATTCAGTTGACCTCCTTAATGCGAATTATGTAAGTGCCATGAATCCATTATGTATGCAAATTTTCCTATTCATGATTCTACATGAGTGCACAATCATTCATACAAATGCAACATCCATATGACAATACATTAAAGTTCAACCATATACGAATGCAAACATATATGCATATGCAATATGAAGTGACTGAGCCGATCTAAAACCTAGATTGTGTGTGTATATGCAACCACGAGCAATCACTTGCAACCACTTGCAACCATCATCCATAACATGTTTCAACTACATGTTTTCATCCAAAGAGTTTCTACCTATGGTTCTCAAGATAGGATCGAGGAGAGAAATAGGATAAAACAAAGCATCTAGAATAAGTTAACGATGTACCGCCAGAAGGCTCGGTCTGCTTCTCAGGGCAGTCTTTGTTGATGTGTCCAGTCTTCCCACAATGAAAACATTCACCTTGCTTTCTCTTCCTCTTTCTACAATCCTTGGCTATGTGCCCTTCCGTACCACAAAAATTGCATTTCCTTTTTTCCCGTTTCTTGTTATTACTGTTACGATCCTTTCCTGTTTTACTATTATTCGTCTTCCTACTCTGGGACTCTTCCGCTTGCTAGTTCACGTGGAGGAGGAAGAGTGAAAGCGTCAGCAGCTGGGGAGTAAGGTCTCCAGACATGCTGAAACAGAAAAGGGTAGATTCAAAACGAAGGATAAGAGATAGTACCTATGGCTTTGGAGGGACTTTGCCTTTTAAAGCAAAATAATATTTTATCTTTTAAAAATGCTTCTTTAAATTTCCTTTGTGAAAATAAATTTTCCAAAACTTTTTATTTTATCAGGTAAACCTATGCTCTGATACCAAGTGATACACCCCACCTACGTTAGGGTCACTCTCAAAGGGAATGCCCTAATTTTGGTGGAGGTTTATAAGTATAAGTCACAGATATACAAGACAGAATATAAGAACACATATTTTTGAACAGCGGAAAAACAACAACTTTTATTTCATAAAAGATATGTGTTACAACAACATACCATAATTGTCTTACAATACTTCCAAAAAACATAACATCTTCATAACTGTCTTGATTTCATTATTTAAAGAAGCATAAAGAAAACATAAATAAACTGCAAAAGTCCCATAGTTGTTGTCCAAAGCCATAGTCCAAAACGAAAAGATCCAACCAATACATTCTTTCTCTTCAAGCTGGATAAGAAGGCTGGTCAAGCTGCGGTATTCCCTCCCTGTGGACCTGGGGGAGGGGGGGGGGGAACGGAAGAAAAGAAGACGAAAGAAAAGTAGAGTCAGACATAAATCCTGAGTAAGTCTAGAACTATTCAGTCTATGAATAAAGAACTGGGTATGATAAGTATAAACTAGAAATGGGAAAGCATCATATAATTAGTTAAGTTGTCTAGGGTCGAATAGACTATCGTACCCCATATTAATCTCTGTACCCATATAAACTAGTTCCCAACAGGCACCCCATAATCAGGGTGAAGTGATCCATTTTATGTTGATCGGCTCCTACTCGCATAGTTACATGTGTCTTACGGCCCCCGATGTTGTAGTTACCTATGTTGGTCCCACCATGGGGTGTATCAAGTCCCATGGCGGTGACCCGACACAACCCTAGAATGCACAGGTATGCTACTGGTGCCCAGTGCCTTATTTTTCTGCGCCGGAGTGAGTGCACGCCCACACCCCGTTAGAACCTACACTGCTGCACCACCGCCGTCGATTTGACCTCTTACAATCAGCCCAGTAATCGTGCCCCACCCTGCCTAGTTTCAGGGTATCATGATACACCTTATAGGGTTACTGCTGAAAAGGGTCCCCCCGCTACTAGGTTTTCTATTTCTAGCCAACATGCTAAGTTGGTTAAGTGTTTTATAAACCTATCCCCCAATCAGTCTGTTTAGTTTAGCATGTTCCATTTTGATTAAGTCTTTAGTTCACTTAATCCTAACAATCCTGACTCAGCCTTAATTGTCTTATTAAAGCCTTGACCTCTCACATTAGACAGGTATTGTTGTGGCTGCCTGTTGCCGGTTGGTTCCGGGCAGTCTTACGCCACAACTCAGTCTAACCTCGGGTCCTTATTGGGCTCCATGTTTAACCACCCACATTGGATAGGTATTGTTGTGACTACTGGACAGCCGGGCGGTTCCGGGCAGGTTTACATCACAACTCAATCCAACCTCGGGTTAAACACATCGTATTTTCTACATTTACATATTTTGTCTTTCTTCTTTATTTTCTTATATGTAAATATTTGCGGCCCATTATTAAAAACCAGTTTAAGCTAATGGTGTAAAGGTTTACACCAATCATGGGCCCAACCCATACTTGAATTTGGGCCCCTTTGCTTTATGTTTTTCATTCATTAATTACTTTGGCCCAACGCTATTTTCCCCCGTTTAATACGCTCGTTTATTATATATATATATATATATATGTTGGGCTTAGCCTTTTTAAGCCCAACTTAGCCACGTGAAAAAGGGGAGGCTTAAAGCGTGATTACATACACAAAAAGGGAAATGTGAACGCATGAACTTGCAACATAACGTTGGAACTACAAAATAGAAACTAGTGTACTTGCATAGTAGCAACGTATACTTTGGTCATAAAGCATAAGTGACATGAATCAAAGCATGTAAACTTGTAGTTAAGTTAGAATATAAATTGGATATCATTATTGACACATAGTCTTAACTACAACATAAACCTATATTTTTCTTTAGGCATAATGTCAAACATAAGCAAATCATGTTCACAAGGTTAGTACATGTTTACAAGGGTGCTTACTTTTGTTACTAATACAAAAGTATAGTTCAACTAGAATTATTCCAACTTAATCATGATTTTAAATCTATTCACATAACCATGGCACACATATACTTATGGCATAAATATTTCTAAACATGAAAACATGATTTTTTACTTTAGTCATGCAAACTTGCAAATGGGATTTTAAATCTAACCTAGCTATGTACCACATGTGTCATCATATAATTCTTGTTAACAATATAGACCTAACATGTTTTTCAATTATGCAAAATATCAATCATAGCCTAGTCATATTCATAAGTTCGCAAAGAGGTTTTCTAGTACAAAAGTATGGCTTAATATATAGATCATGATGCCAAATTTTCAACATAATTTCATATGAATTATAATAACCCAAATTTGTTCCAATTACACACAAAATGATTTTTGTACAGAAATACACATTATGATGGCATAGTAGCAAAACCACAAACTTGCATGAATTTCAATTAAAGAACTACATACATGTAGCTTCAACATGAATTACAAACTTTGCGAATATCCAAACGTATATTAGCATAAAACTACCGCAAACATGTAGTTTTTATAATGAATAACATACTTTGCGAATATCCAAACGTATACTTGCATAAAACTACCGCAAACATGTAGTTTTTATAATGAATAACATACTTTGCGAATATCCAATCGTTATACAATATTCCAAATCAATAAGAATCATAGTAACGCACAAATATGAATTACTTATCACCACAAATCAAGTGTACAAACCAACACAGTTATTTACTCATACCAAAATAATACTCTACTTACAATCGTGTGGCGAATTCTCCAATTCAGGAATTTGGAGATGCGACTCCTTTTGACGTAGGCGCTGATTTGATTTGTTTAAGTTGCTTTATGCTTTAGAATTTGCCTCCTAATCTTCTCTCAAATTGGTGGCTACTCCTAGTCGTTCCTCAGCAGCATGATGGCCTCATTCTTATTTTTTTGTGTGAATTTAGGTTAGGTTTGAGTTGTATATATAGAATTTTAGGATTAATTTAGGCCGTTTGATTAATCCTAGAAATGACCATAACCGTTCAGTCAAGATAGAGTTATCCTATTGACTCAGCCATGAGTCAGAAATGACTCAGCATTGACTCAGCGATGAGTCAGAAATGACTCAGCATATTAAATGTTCACCAATTCAAACGTAAATACGTATTTAATAGATACATTTTCCCCTTTACCGTATTAATTACCCATATATAAATATTTATTTATATATGAATAAATATTTTCTTACCTTTAATTTGTCATAATTAAAAATTGGAGAAGGCCAAAAAAAACCATCCTTGACAACCAAAAATGCGCAACGTACGCTACATGATGCGTACACGTCATATATATATATATGCGTATATGTATATATATATTATATATATATTCATTTTTTTCTCTATCTTCCCAATTACCCATTTTCACACTAAACCACTTTTTGAACTGCGTTCACACTAGGCTATTTTAAGCCATTCCCCTAAAACAAAATTAGGGTGCTGGCGGGGATCGAACTCTGTACCTCTTGTATGCAAGTCATGTGTTCCAACCAAATGAGTTACTAAGTATTTTGCTTACAAACCCTAGAACAATGCTAAACATTATTCGTTTCCCATTCTTTTTTTTTCATATTTTGCTGCGATATTTAAATTAAAGATATCTTCTTCACACGTTATCCGTTTTGCGAAAACTCGGACTCTATTTCGCGTATTTTTCCGAGATGAACACAATGGCGTATCCCGTTTCCATTAATTCTTTGATTTGAAATTAATTATACTTTAATTTATGACTTTCATGGTTATAGAATACACGGGGTGTTACATCAGCCGACCATTCACCACCCCTCCTCCATTCAACGCCACCATTTCTCCCTCTTTTACCCTCCCCCTTTGCTCGACCAACCTTCCACTAAGCCATGACCAAGAACCACACACCACCCTAGCCTCAACCAAGACCCCATCCACGACACCATGACCACCCTAGGCCACCACTTCCATGTGTATGTACCATTTCCTCTTCCTCCAACTTCCCTAGGCTCGACCCCTCCTCCTCTCCTTTTTAAATATATATATGTATATATATATATATTTTATAATATAATATTTTTTCCAAAAGTCGATGCGGGGAAGTACTGTCCATTTGGGAATGTTAACGGTTAGCTAGGCTCTCCTACCATGAAGATTTAAGAAACAGATATGCCAGTGAGAAAATCTTAACACTTATGTTTATGTACGGTTAATTTTAGAAGATAATTATATGTGTGTAATGTTGGATGAATGGTTGTGTAGTTAGAAACACATATACATGCTTTGATTACTGTAACGCTTGCACATAGCCGATAAAATTTAATTGATGATATTGTAGATGATTCTTATGGTTGTTCATATGGTTATAATATTACTTGTATATCATCACACACTAGTGACATCATAATTATGGCATTATATAGGTGATTGGTTATGTCTCCATCTAATTTGAACATATAAACAAGACGTATATTATTTTAATAAGAAAATAGCGCCCAAAAAATAAGTTTGGAATTTGAAATCTGGAATAGTTTGGAAATGAAATTTAAGTATATACAAATAATTTTTGTAAAGGTGGAAACGTATCTGAAAACAGTTCTGAATAAAAATGGCATGTTCAGATTTGAAATTGATTTTGAATAGTGAATTTCAAAATTGAAGTTGAGTTAGGTATGTAAACGATGGTTTAAACTAAAACCCAATTTTCCAACAGTCTTATATAATATTTAAATTAATTTTTGCAAAGTCTGAAGTCATCAAATTAATTTTTGAAAAATAATATCATTTTATTAATATAATAATACTATAATATTTAAGTTTGAATTGAAATTGAATTTCAAGTTTAAATTTGAAAATATTGTTTTCAAATGAGTTTATATATACTTATAAAGGTTTATAATCATATTTCAAGTAAATCGAATGAATTCTTATTTTAAGTCGTAATATGGTATGAATAGGACTAGTCGCCCAGCGGTAGTTCGCGAATTTAGACCATAAAATTTAAATGTTTATCACTAATGCAATTTAAATTGGATTTACGTGAAATGGAAAACATTTGCTTTCTAATAATAATAGTTTTCAAATAGGAAAAAATTGAATTTCAATGTATAGATTTTAAATTACATTCTAATCGATTTTCAAGCAGAGTCACGGTTTTGCAGCTCGGTGGCTGTAATTACAAACCAAATAAAATGGCTTTACAAAAATAAATAAGTGTTTGCGGTCATTTTATGAACCGGTGGGCATTGACAAATTTTTTATTAAAAATATGTAAAAAATATGATAAATCATAATTAATTATCTAAAAGTGATTTGAGTTGGAAATATCAAGTTTTGGATAAGTAAATGGTTGTTTTTATCAAACAAGTTATTTAATAACGCTTGTGAAACACTTTTATGGAAGTAGTGTATTTTGAAATTTTAAATTTAATAATTATTAATTGAAACTTAAATAAACATCTTCAAATAATTAATTAAATATTTTTGTGTAGTTATAGCACTTGAACATATTGGTTTTAAGTAAAATCTAATTTACTTTAAGATAAAAGGTTTTCCAATTATTAACAAAATTGGAAAAGGTTAGAAGTGATTGTCGAATGTGGATATTAATTCCACATATAACCTTGTACTATTTGGGGAATTTAAAAGGTAGGTTTACCATTATTCCGCTTATAGTATTGATTGAATAAAGGAATTGATATTTAACATGAGCTAATAAATTTTCTATAATGGTTTAAATTTAATCTTTTAAAATAAAGGTTCTCAGATTAGGTTTGGATAGAAATAATTTTCGGACATGTGATATGGAATTTCGTTGTTAGACATATACTATCCAAGGAATTTAAAAGATGTTTTATCGATATTCCACTTATAGTATTCGCTGGTTTCGAGAATTGGTATTAAATATAAGCTGATTCAATTTCTATACGAGTCTTATATTTGATATCAATTAGTTTTGGACTAAATAGGTTTTAAAACACTGGGCTAAAATAAGTAAAGTTATGAAGAAAGATTATTAAGACTTACAAAACTTAAACACTCTCTATTTTGAAGATATGTTTTTAAAAGGAAGACTTAAGAACTAAATATTAAAAGAAAGGATTTAAATTAAATAAGTATTTAAAGTTTCAATTAAAGAAATATTGGAATTTTATGAAATCAAGTTAGTAAAATATGGGTTTTGTTAAAGATGAAAGAATCACGAAAGGTTTTAATTAACCCAATTCAAGGGAGACTTGATTAAGACCCGATATAATCCATGATTGTTTTTAAATTACGCTAATTATTTGAACAATCCGGGATCAGTTTTATATCCGAAAACCATTTCGAATGATCATACGATGTAATGAGCAAAGTATTGAAGATGACGGTTGAAGACCGCAAATCTTCACATCGAAAGGACTGATTGTTGATGCTTATGTTGGGAGGCATCCCATAACTAGGTTAATTGTAGCAGTGGCTCTGAAGTACTTGCAGATTTTATGGATTTGCGAGGGCTTCTCTCCTTAATTAGGTGAGGTATAAAGTGTCTTTGGTTTCGTTCAAACCCGAAAGGAACTTGTATGGATGTGTGTCTAACAATGTATTTTTTAATGTGTCAATTGGTTTTTACCAAACACCCTTCTTTGAGACGTACGAGCTCAAAGGTTATATGGTTATTAATTATCAATTCTATGTTATGATATGACAGTGTGGCATGCAAAGTAATGAGCTATTGATGATCAAAGCATTTCTTAGTTAAGCGTAGCTTTGTGTAATGAGACTTTTACAAGCCTCACTCCCCGAAAATAGCCAAAATAGGAAAAATACGGCAAGGATATGGGCATGTCGTTTCATTCTAGATAAAAAGTGTACTATGGTATGAAGCCCAGGTATTACTTATGCAGCAACTTCTACTAATGTAGATGTTTTTGTTTTAGACTCCTGGTTAAAGCTAGGTAATGACCAGAAGATGACACATCTAGGAACGATCTAATCAATCCATTTAAGGGAGAGACATGCCTTGCATTGGTAAAGAGTCAGTTGGTTCTTCGGACATCCCTCTAGAGGTGTACCCATCAGATAGGAAAGTTCCTTAGCCTAGTCATTTGTTGAAATTACATTCTCAACTACGAACTCTTACAGGTTTAGTTGTATACTATACGTCAACATAATAAGACACAATACTATGCTAGCTGGGATTAATACATTTATTTGACAAATGATTTGTCATACTATGCACTAATAATAATATCAGAGAATTTCCACGTATCAAGCATTTTTGGCTATCATATAAGGAGAAATCTTAGGTCTGCGTTTGCATTGTGTGTGTGCCGCGAGACCATATGGTAGCTTCAATTTTCAAAAAGCATTGTGAATTCTTGCAGTGGTATTCATAAGTGAAAAACCCATTCTGTGTTTATACGGTGTGGTCTTATGATTTATCTCACTTTAAAACAAACCTAAATGTAACTATTTTAGTTTCTCACACCAGTCCCATAACTGTCTTGGAGTTTATTGTTCCTTTACTTAAACCCTAGGTGCCTATAATTTATACACGGGAAGCTAGTAATATTGGTTTGCTGATTTGGTCTTGGAATCAGATATAATAGGTTCTAGATTAGAGATGGAGCTATATCTTGGATCATTATTCTTCCGTTGATAGTTTATATTTTTCCTCTATGTAGTAGGTTGTACTCTGGTGATCATTGTAACTCTAATGTAAAATTATTGTTATGAACACGGAAAGTTCTTTTATTTCTGTTCCGATGTGTAAGTATCCATAACAATTCATCTTTATGAACGTTTTAGGTTGGTTTAATTACCAGTTTGAAATGAAAAAAAGCGGGTCATTGCAGAATTGGTATCAGAGCTTTGGTTTACCCAAAGCTTTGGGGTATGACTCATTAGAACAGAAGGAAAGGATTCATAAGTGATAGGATTAGTAATATCCTATAATGAGTAACTCATTAGAGATAGAGTTAGTTGTGACGACCCCAAACCCCGTATTGCGGTGGCAAGGGTAATCTTTGGAATATAACACATAAACAGATAATAGCAGAACGGAAATAAATAAATACACCAGATAATGTACAATAGAATACACTGGATAAACATAATCATCAGAGTTACACAGTATATAGGATCATACTTAGTACAAAGTACAGTTCAGCTTTACATAAAATGTCTACAGCGGAAAAGAAAACATAATATGTACAACAGAAGCTGAACAACACAAAAAGAGATAAATGATAGAATCCATCTTCAACTCCAGCTATCCAGAAAGAACCTTCTAAAACCTGAATAGAAGGTTGCCCGTGTAGGAACAAGGGCACCTGAGTTTGCAAGTGAAACAAACTACGAGTCAGTCATGGGACTGGTATGAGAAATCTACTTAACATATTTTATAATATGGCCAATCACAGGACCACGCCACTTTCGCGGAACGGGTTTACCCCATTGGATTGTCAGTGCATTAAAACAAGTAAATATTTTAGACATCGCAATGCTTTTTATAAAAATTAAGCCATTATAAGACTCAGTTCCCATCACACAATGCAACACAAACCGGAGGATAGAGTTTTACCTTATAATGGCCAAAATATGCTTGATACGAATAAAACAAAAGCATTTGATATTATTACTAGTGTTTATATGATTCAAAAATAATTTCAAATCATAAGTATCAATCATAGACGACATTAATGCCCCATACCACTATGTCACCATATATAGGTATACAATCAAAACCGCATGGTGTCGTATTTGGAAATTGGATTTCCGTCATGAACCAAGGCAAAAGATAGTCCTTACTGAATTCGAGACTCTCTAGCCCGAGCCTCAGGATCAGAACGCATCGACCTTTTGGAGCCACAGGGCCTGTCCACCGATGTGGATTAAAATGCCTGAACACTGCGTTTCCCCGCCCTTTGGGGCGTAAATGAGTCCTACGACTCCATCGTCTCCACATAGTCACCGATATATCTGAGGCGCCTCGCAACAGCAACAACCACACAGGTGAAAATAATATAAATGTCAAGGCTGGTAGGTCACTAACACCACCCTAGCTAGAAAGAAACGCATGTCCTCCCTGGATCCTTCTCCCGTTTCTGGTCCATACCGGGGTGTGAGGCTCGCGAATTCACGTTATACACAAAGCTATGCCACACAGGCCGTGCTTTGATCATCAACCACAAGACTTTGCTTTACAACAGAAGCGTTGATCATCTGCCACTTAGGCATGCCACACAGGTAATTCACTCCATGCGACTGATTTCTATCGATATATAACCTCTGAGCTCGTACGTCTCAGAGAAGGGCGTTAAGCAAGAGAATAAATTTTCCGCTGCCAAGCAGATATATATTTAATAGAGATCAATCGGCACAAAACAAAATCCAATGTCAGACACACAGTCCATTTACAAGTTCGTTCTGTTTTGAACAAAACCGGAGGCACTCAATGCCTCGCATATCCGTACAATCAACAAGTATGTCCGGACGGCTACCACTTCAACCCCGTCAGTGTAGCTACTCCTATCATGAGCATCAATAGCACCCCTCCATTCGACGTGAAGATCATCGGTCTTACACCGTCTTCATATCTTCGACTTTCAACCATCGTTCAATTATTTGAAATGAGAATCAACTTTGCCTTTTCAAAAAATTCACGTATATTTAGAATTTCAAATCAATTCATTTCAATGGTTAAATTATTCAATATCACTAATTCTGTCCTTTAATGTAATTTTCATGCCAAACACATTCAACCATCAATTATCACGTAAACCGAGCAAATTTATTTTATTTCCATTCCATATCGTTTATAATATTTTATCACGATTTATCGCTATTTTTATTTATTTAAAAATAGCCAATTCACTCAAACGATGCTTCAGGCCATAACGCGGCCATGGCGCTGTTTTTCTTCAGATTTGATTTACATGTATCTGAAAATCTAACCGTTCGATCTTCACAAATTTTATATCATTAGAAAGATCTTTTTAAAACGAATCCAACGGTTTCAGTTTCGGGAAAATCCGACGGTCGGATCTCCTGCCCTAATTGTTTAAAGTTACAATTTTGAAATACGAACTGCAACGTCATTATTCGATTTAATTATATATATATATAATCGATTCTGGCACTGCTTTTCCTCAGATTTGAATTAAACATTCCAGACAATCCAACCGTTGGATTTTCACAAAGTGGGTGTCGTTGGAAAGATATTTCCAAAGCGAACCCAACGGTTTCGGTTTCGGGAAAATCCGATGTTCGGATCTCCCGCACTAATCGTTTGAAATCACGGTTTCAAAATACGAACTGCAGCTTCGTTATTCGATTTATTTTAATTATATTTATGTAAATATATATATAATTCTTTCTTCGATTTCAAAACCATCTTCACTTTCTATATTTGATAAAAAAATGATATTTTTATCATCAAAAATATTTATTTAACACATGAATATTTTTAGCACTTCATATTCACAATAAAAATGTAGATTTTATTGTTCTATCTATATATTCAACACGTGAATGTTTTTTACTTCACACATACGACAAAAATATGATTTTTATCGTTCTAGTCCTTTATTCAACACATGAATATTTTCTATAGTTGATATATATAATAAAAATGTTATTTTTATCTTTCAAAGAATTCATTCAACACATGAGCTTCATTCAACACATGAATTTGTATTCAACACATGAATTTATATAATTTATGTATATAATAAAAATGTGATTTTTATTGTAAAACAATTTGTTTCAAAACACGATTATTTTATATAGTTCATATATAAGGTAAAAATATTATTTTTATATTTCAAAGAATTTATTCAAAACATGAATTTCATTCAAAACATGAATTTCATTCAACACATGAATTTCTACTCAACACATCAATTTCTATTCAACACATGAATATAGTTTCAACACATGAAAATAATTCTAACACATAAATATTATTGAAAATTCAGCAGCATAACGGTAGGCTAGTTAAAACCGGTACTGTCCTTAGTACGTCTCCTCGCTCTACCTTAAAACCTCGCGGTTTTTGACAATGGGGATTTTCAATATCTAGTTCGTACGTAGACGAATTTTCCCATATACTAATCCTAATGGGATTTCAATCACAATCAATAATTTCAAATCATCCATTCATGATATTCACCAAATTTCACACCAACCAATAATCAAAACAACATCACAACCAATATATATCGTCCATGGTCTGTGGACAAGGTGAGTATGTGTGTATATATATAGAGATATACGTATATAACTATATTTCAATATCATTTCAATTTATTTCAATGCATATATTATTTTTACGATGCATATATAACTTATACATCGAACATACAACTTATATAACGCTTATACATGAGGTATACAATGCTTATGTAACTCATACATCGTCTATATAATTTATACATCGTTGTTTTTCATATCGTTTATAAATTAGAAATCTCACATTGGGTTCCACTCCACCAAAAATTGTAGAAGGCTCAGAAAAATTTGCGGTCTGTTCTAAAATGTAGAAGATGTCCACACGAGTCCACTGTCTCTTGTTTCACTGAATTTCGTCAAAAACGAGAAAGATATGATTTTTGCAGTGAAATCAAAAATCGTAGCGCTTTAAAATGCTATAATCAGTTTAAAATAAACTAAACCGTATACCTTCAAATCTCGTTCAAACCTAGGTTGCCAATTTTCGCGAAATTCGTGTAGCCAGGGACCGATCGGCCTGCACCATAGTGGAGAGCTAGGAGAGAGCTTCCCGGCGCTACCCCCTTGTCCATCTCGAAGTGGTGGTTGGCGCACAAATCGGGGCGATGCGGCGCTGCTTCCCAGGCCCGATTCTCGAGGCACACTGCACGATGGGGGTCGTGGCTGCTATGGATTTGTAGAGGGGGAAGAGGTCTCCGAAATGTTCAACTGCGGCGAGGGTCAACGGTGAACGAGGCGACCGGAATTTGGACGGGAAGGTTTGAACGGTTTCTGCCTTTAATCGTTAGCGGGAAGAGAGAAAACGGGGAGAGAGAGAGTGAGGCTCAATCAGATTTTTTTTATTTAATTTATATATTTTTAAAATTCTAAAATACCCCTTATCTCATATGAACTCCAATCCAAACCCAACGACTGTCGTCCCTAGCTAAATACCCCCATTCCTAACACAATGGGATATGTTTCGTAGGCCCATTCGACTGTTTCAGTCAGTTTTGCTTCAAATTAAAATATAAAACATTCAATATTTGATTTGAACGTACATTTCAATTTGCCGGGACTACATACTGATTCTAAAAATTCCAGAAAAATAAATCTAGCTATGTTTTGATGATACGGTCCCAACAAAACTAGTTTCATCGAATTCTGAGACCGTTTGAAAAATGGCTATTTCCTGGTCGATCCAATTTAACAGAAATTCACCAAAAACATTTTCCTTTGCCACGTTCACATACTGGAGTTCGAACTCCACCATCTTCCTGGCGCAGGGGCGCCTCTCGAGGCCCGTCAACGTGGTGTAGTTAGATTTCGACGAAGTACAACGGATTTGGTTTAAAATCAAAACCTAGTTTCGAAGAAATTCTAAAGGTATCGGCTTTATTTTCTTTGAACTGAAAATAACACTTTTAAGTGTTGCAAAACTTTGAAAAATCAAATTTTTTTCATGTATTGATGAAATTCGATGAAACAGGAAACATTGTGACCGCGAGGACATATTCTACATTCTAGAAGAGACCGCATATTTTTCTGAGCCTTCTACTATTTTTGGTGGAGTGGAACCCAATGTGAGATTTCTAATTTATAAACGATATGGAAAACAACGATGTATAAATTATATAATCAATGTATGAGTTATATAAGTGTTGTACACCACATGTATAAGCGTTGTATAAGTTGTATGTTCGATGTATAAGTTATATATGCGTTGTAAAAATTATATGTGCGTTGAAATGAATTGAAGTGAATTGAAATATATTTATATATGAATATATATATATATATATATATATATATATATACTCCCCTCGTCCACAGACCATGGACGATATTTATTGGTTGTGATATTGTTTGGATTATTTGGTTGGTGTGAAATTTGGTGAATAATGCAAATGGTTGTTATAAATTGTTTGTGGTTGAGAATGATTGACTGTGGTTGAAAAATACCCATTTGTGGTTGAAACAAATTATAATAGATTGTGGAAATTAAAATAAAACATGTCGCCTGCATGCGAACTAGATGCATGAATCCCCATTGTCAAAAACCGCGAGGTTTTAAGGTAGAGCGAGGAGTCGTACTAGGGACGGTCCCGGTTTTAACTACCCTACCGTTATGCTGCCGAAATTTTCAATAATATTCATGTGTTAGAATTATTTTCATGTGTTGAAACTATATTCGTGTGTTGAAAAAAAAAATCATGTGTTGAATGACAGTCGTGTTTTGAAATAAATTGTTTTATAATAAAAATCATATTTTTATCATCTATATGAACTATATAAAATAGTCATGTTTTGAAATAAATTGTTTTATAATAAAAATCATATTTTTATCATCTATATGAACTATATAAAATAGTCGTGTTTTGAAATAAATTGTTTTATAATAAAAATCACATTTTCATTATATACATGAATTGTTAAAAATAGTGAAGTGTTGAAATAAATGTCTATTGGATAAAAATATCATTTTTATCAAATCTATAAAGTGGATATGGTTTTGAAATCGATGAAAGAATTATATTTATATATATTTATATAAATATAATCAAAATATAGTGAATAACCAAGCTGTAGTTCGTGTTTAGAAACCGTGATTTCAAACGATTAGTGTGGGAGATCCGACCATCAGATTTTCCCGAAACCACAACCGTTGGGTTCGCCTTGGGAATATCTTTCCAGTGGCACCAACTTTGTAAAGATCCAACGGTTGGATTGTCTGGAATGTTTAATTCAAATCTAGAGAAAAACAGCGCCAAAATCGATTTTATATATATATATATATATATATATATATATAATTAAATTAAATCGAATAACGACGCTGCAGTTCATATTTTGAAATTGTAACTTCAAACGATTGGTGCGGGAGATCCGATCGTCGGATTTTCCCGAAATTGGAACCGTTGGATTCATTTTGAAAAGATCTTTATAATGATATAAATTTTGTGAAGATCCAACGGTTAGATTTTCAGATATGTGTAAATCAAATCTGGAGAAAAACAGCGCCACGGCCGCGTTATGGTCTGAAGCGTCATTTGAATGAATTGGTTATTTTTAAATAAATAAAAATAGCGATAAATCGTGATAAAATATTATAAACGACATGGAATGGAAATAAACTGAATTTGCTTGATTTATGTGATATTTGATGGTTGAATGTGTTTGATGTGAAAATTACATTAAAGAACAAAATTGGTGATGTCGAATAATTTAACCATTGAAATGAATTGATTTGAAATTCTAGATATACGTGAATTATTTGAAAAGGTCGAGTTAATTATCATTTCAAATAATTGATCGACGAATGAAAGTCGAAGATATGAAGACGGTGCAAGACCGATGATCTTCATGTCCAATGGAGGGGTGCTACTGATGCTCATGATAGGAGTAGCTACCTTGACGGGGTTGAAGTAGTAGCCACCCGGACGTACTTGTTGATTGTACGGATATGTGAAGTATTGAGTGCCTCCGATTTCGTTCAGACCCAGAACGAACGTGTAAATGGACTGTGTGTCTGACATTGGATTTTGTTCTGTGCTGATTGATCTCTATTAAATATATATCTGTTTGGCGGCGGAGAATTTATTCTCATGCTTAACGCCCTTCTCTGAGACATACAAGCTCAGAGGTTATATATCGATGGAAACCAGTCGCATTGAGTGAATTGCCTGTGTGGAATGCCTAAGTGGCAGATGATCAAGGCTTCTGTTGAAAAGCAAAGTCTTGTGGCTGACGATCAAAGCATAGCCTGTGTGGCATAGCTTTGTGTATAACGTGAATTCGCGAGCCTCACACCCCGGGATGGACCAGAAATGGGAGAAGGATCCAGGGAGGACATGCGTTTCTTTCTAGCTAGGGTGGTGTCAGTGACCTACCAGCCCTAACATTTATATACTTTCACCTGTGTGGTTGTTGCTGTTGCGAGGTGCCTCGGATATATCGGTCGATCCGGGACCGATGGAGTCATTGGGCTCATTTACGTCCTAAAGGGCGGGGAAACGCAGTGTTCAGGCATTTTAATCCACATCGGTGGACCGGCCCTATGGCTCCTAGGTGTAGTTGCGGCTGTTCCTGAGACATGGTAGGCTAGATTGTCTCGAAGCGTTGAGGACGAACCCTAGCCTCGGTTCATGAAGGAAATCCAATTTCCAAATACGACATCGTGCGGTTTTGATTGTATACCTATATATGGAGACATAGTGGTATGGGGCGCATTAATGCCGTCTATGATTGATACTTATGATTTGGAATTGTTTTTGAAACATATAAACACTAGTAAAAATATCAAATGCTTTTGTTTTATTCGTATCAAACATATTTTGGCCATTATAAGGTAAAACTCTATCCTTCGGTTTGTGTTGCATTGTGTGATGGGAACTGAGTCTGAGTCTTATAATGGCTTCATTTTTATAAAAAGCATTGCGATGTTTAAAAGATTTATTTGTTTTAAAGCACCGGCAATCCAATGGAGTAAACCCGTTCCGCGAAAGTGGCATGGTCCTGTGATTAGCCATATTGTAAAATGTGTTAAGTAGATTTCTCATACCAGTCCCATGAATGACTCGTAGTTTGTTTCACTTGCAAACTAGGGTGCCCCTATTTCTACACTGGCAGCCTTGTATTCAGGTTTCAGCAGGCTCTTTCTGGATAGCTGGAGCTGAAGATGGATTCTATCATTTATCTCTTTTTATGCTGTTCAGCTCATGTTGTACATATTATGTTTTCTTTTCCGCAGTAGACATTTATGTATAGCAGAACTGTATTTTGTACTAAGTATGATCCTATATGTTGTGTAACTTTGATGATTATATTTATCCAGTGTATTCTATTGTACATTATCTGGTGGATTTAATTATTTTTGTTCAGTTATTATCTGTTTATGTGTTATATTCCAAAGATTACCTCTGCACCATCCCTTCGGGGTACGGGGTCGTCACATATCCCTTCGGGACACAATTCATTTTACAATGCACATAAGTATGTTATACCATGTAGTTTAATTTGTTAATTTTTGCACGATCAATTTTAAGTTTAATCGCGTATGATTATTGGCTGTGTTGCATAAATTTTAAGTTTTATTATATTCACTTATGGAACTTGGGTTGTGGATTACGTTATTCAAGTAATTTTGTAATTTTTGAGGGAATAGTTCACTTAATATTCTTTATGTGCTTAGTTACAGAGTTACTTATGTGTTCTGCTTGAAAACTGGGTGGGATGAGTGGTATTTTTTTTCCATATTTAGTATTTGATACAAATTGATTCATGAATATTACTTTATGCATATTTGGTTTATATTATGTGCTATGTATTTATTGAACGTTAAACTTGGAATTAGTACTAAGTTCATTTTTTGACCATATGTATTTTCATGCATGGTTAGGAGAAACTAACTGTGTATGTATTCTAATGCTGTCAATTCTCTCTGAAATCATGGATAGATGTAAAATCATGAGGTATATGAGAATCCTCTTTGAAGTTATGTTCATCAATTGTAAGTACTGATTCATCTTTCTTCCATTATAAAACAACATAATCCCTCATATTCATATTTATAGTTCCAATATTTTTTGCACTCAAAGTTAAACAAGCATATATTATGTTAGTATTCCTACTGTACATTATAATTTGTGTATTATCGCGTAATCCTTTCTTATTTGGCTTCTTATGCATTATTTATAAGGTTTTTAAAGCATGCCTCAATTTTCACCATGCATGAAGCATGTTAAAAAATATCTATACTCCATGAAACCACTATTTTGTATGATATATGCTAATATTTTCCTCTCGCTTTTTCCAGTGAGCAGTAGCATGCCTAATAATTAATTCTTTGCTACAAATCTAGATTCAAAAGTTTTATGCAATGCTTATAGAGCCTAATCAAAAGAACAACAAATTTTTATATCTATCTTTTTATGTAATTGGTTTTCATTAATTTTACATAAATATATTTACGTAGAAATTTAATATGTGTTCCTTTATATTCATTATTTTATACTATTTTTGTTGCTATTATGATTATTAGTTATCTTAATACCATTTAAAAGGAGACTAACAATTATTCTACTTTAGCGTGCATGTAGGGTATGGACTATTTTATACATATTACTAGCCATGGTCAAAAAGTACCATAATTGTTAAATTTACTGCTAAAATTTCTATTGCACCATTCCTTTAATAGAAATATTTTCGAACCTTGCTGCTGTGTCTAATTTAATAAAATGCTTCGGTATTATATTTTCCATTCAATATTAGCATTTCCTATCTTCTCGGACTTCATACATTACCAAAAAAAATTGAAAAGAGTAAACTTAAGATTAACTTTAGATCGCAAGATAAAAGTTGAACTGCATCCATTAGGCTAAAATTTTCAACCATTTGTACCTCTTTGTCTTCTCTCTTCCTCGAATCCATTCTATATAGATTGATTTTCCATTGATTTGTTTATAAACTCATTTTTCAAATTTTAAATTTTGCGTGGTTTTTCGGATTTTTAATATTACATTTCCTTATAATGCTGCACTAGCTAAACTAACAGTTTTCCATATTATGCACTTTATATGGCAAGGAGATTCATCTTCTTCTATTTATTTATTATTGTCCAAATGCTTGATTTAAATTTAGAAACTTTATTATTCAACTGAATAAATCTCCCATGTATAATGTGAAGATTCAGTGAGTCATTAGTGTCATTTTAATTTTTCATACAAATAATATTAACTATTTGAAACCACTAAAATGATGTATTAATACTTAAACGTTTCTGAATTTAGCAACCATTTAATAACTATGAAAAATGTAAACACCAGAAAAATGGATCATTACTTTGACAACTTTAACGCACAGATAATAGGTAGAGAGATTCAACTGTATATTGTGGCATACTTATAATTTAATGGTTGGATTTGAGAAAATGAATGCAAACATGGATATAAACTATAGTCCTGATGTTATAAAATTAAAATATTATTTAAATACCTTTTTTTTTTTCGAGTGTTCTGTTTCTAGGTGAAATCGGTTCATAGTAAATTTCCAATCCTCTTGGTCTCAACAATTAGTTTTATGTAAGAACTTTGATGTGAATAAAAAGTATTTGGCTGTATAGTCAATCTTAATAAACTTTTTTAGACTTTTATCTTTTGATGTTGCATTTTGATTCAGAATTCAGTTTGGATAAAGATTTCTTTTTGTATAAAATTTTAGTTGCATGTCAACTGATCCTTGCCTTAATGAACATATAGCCGCAAACTAAATGAGTTGCTTGCAAAATATTTTGTCATTCATTTGCTGAAAGTCATAGCAGACTTGCCATGCTTTTCTTGCATAAATGTTGGAATCTTCGTTTTGTTAGATTTTAGCCGTCTCATTTATCATTTCCTATTAAATGATAAAGTCTAAGGAAATTAATGCCTTAAACTTTGGTTTTATACTACTACCCAAGTTCCCGATAATAATTTAAAAATTAATAATTTACAACAACCATTCAATTTGGTTTATGCAATTTAGCTGGCATAAAAGGTCGCTTATAAATCATTTATTGGCATTTATTTACCATTTGTGAATGGTGACAATTTGAAAATTTTAGTTATAATTTAATCGTGTCATGATCTCATTTCCTTATTCTTATATTTTGTTATACTTGAATTTATGGTGACTTTAGATTTGTTCCTGCATTAAGCTTATTTTTTGTCCTTTATGTTTGATTCAGTAAAAATGAATTTCCTGCATAGTTTCTATTATTTGTCCATGAAAATCAAGTCAAGTCCTTGCTTTTGTAAACTGTAAATTTGATCAGGTATGAACTAATAAAGGTAATTTTTGCACAAGCTTACGGTGATGTTGCATTTACATTACACACCTATTTGTGCCATTTTTGTAATCTGACTCATTACGAATTTCCATTCCTAATTATGATAAATTGATATCGAGTAAGTTTTCAAATCCTAAATTTCTATCATTTCTCTATTTATATGTCTGTGACGACCGCCCACAGCCCCTGCACCATACAGGAGGAATAATGCGCTGAAAGGTGTGCCAGGCTGCTATGGACGGTCATCAGAGTAGTTAAATACATCGAAATCTATCGTAGAACTCGCAGCGCAAGGATAAAATATAATAGAACATATACAACAGGTAGTAGTAAAGCATCATATAGCAAACTTTCTATACTTTCACAACATCCTGAAGGATTATTCCAACGTCATAGGAAATATCAAGTATGCACATAGGGCCTCACTACAACACTCATAGAGAAACTCAAACAGTGGAAACAGAAATACTGGATAGTAATAAACTGGTATGTGAGCCTCCTGCTCGTACTCGATTAGCATCATCATCCCTACTAAAGCTTCACATGTCACCTGCTACTCAGTCTGCCCATCCACAACCAGATGAACAAACCAAGGTAATAAGAGGAAACATAAAACCTTGAGTCAGACAACAGTCTTAGTGAGCAATAAACAGCTAACAAACTTCAACAATAAAATATATGAGGATAGGTAGATTAACAATCCAATCTACCAAACACCGGAGAAGAACTCAACTCCCATCTTCCCCCACATCGGACAGTGATACCCTTTACAGTCCATTCAACCAAAGGAATAACAATTCATCTAGGGGAACCAGAACAACAATTGATAACATTCACAGCATCCAGACTACATAGATCTCACATAAACAATCCTAATCGAGTTTAACATCCCTCAAGCACTCTCCCCAAAGGCCTAAACCAATATCAGTCAAGCACTTAAGGAACATCTCCCTCGACTTTGGATAATCCACATGAGATGGTACAAACAGAACAACCAATCATCTATGACTGACTCTAGCTATCACCGCCAATCCTGATTTGAAACCATCGTAATCGTATGACTGGCCCATAGTGCCATCCGTCAAGGGCTATTGGTAACCCCGGTTCTAGCAAAAACCCATACACCTTTCAACGATGCGTACTTAGGCCTTTCAACGATACCCAGGGTACTCGACCTACATCCGGTCTTTTAGGTGCCCCTATTATACCCTTGCTTTGAGCCCGCTAGAACCTACGACAACGATAATTCCTCGGCCTTCACATCTCTAGTCATCTTCACTTGCGACTATCCATAGGCTTAGAACACTTTAGAGCAACCATTACTTCACATGAGCTCAATACATCTTTGAGTCGTCCTTTCACATGAACTCAATACAACCTTGAATCATTATAACATTCGTTGCATACGACGAACAACGAACAAATCACATCACTTTGAATATTCCCACTTGAATTTTCTTCGAATCCCCTTCGATCGGTCCTCCCTTAACAACCGGTCCTCCCTGACCACTAGTCCTCCTTGAACACCGGTCCTCCCTAAACATTGGTCCTCCCTGAAGCATTACCTACCCGTCAGTCCTCCTGAAACACTACCTACCAGTCGGTCCTCCTAGAACACTACCTACCGGTCGGTCTTCCTGAAGCACTACCTACCGGTCGATCCTCCTGGAACACTACCTACCGGTCGGTCATCTACCGGTCGGTCCTTCCGAAACACTACTAACCGGTTGCTCCTCTTGAAACACTACCTACCGGTTGGTCACCTACCGGTCGGTCCTCCTAAAACACTACCTACCCGTCGGTCACCTACTGGTCGGTCCTCCCGAAACACTATCTACCTGTAACACCCCGTATTTTCTGTAAACATAAAAGTAACAAAACATAGTATAATAAATTTTTAAGTGAAGAATTAAGGGAAACAGTTTATGCCATTGCGTTCATCTCGGAATTCTTCTTGAGATAGAGTCCGAGTTTGCGTAAATAGGACTCCGTATGAAGAAGTTATGGCACTTAGAAGTTTCGGGAATTTGAAATAAAAACAGCCCGAATTCAAATTCAAAATTTCAAAATTCAAATCACACACACGGGCTGGGCAGGAAAATTCCCGCCCAGGACCCAGATCGACCAACTGGTCGACCTGGGGGTCGACCTGGATAGAACAGATCGACCATGGGGTCGACCTCCCCCTTTTTCCCGATCCGTGGACAAATTCGTTTTTCTGTATTTAGACATTCGTTCTGACCAGATTCGTTGCTCCTAAGCTATTTAAACACCCCGAAACCTCACTTTCTCTCCACATAATTTCATTATGCCTGTACTCTGTCCTAATTCATATTAATATAAATCATTGGCGTCGTTACTCTGCTGAAACCTAAGCTAGAAAAAGTGCTCCTTCTTCTTCCAATCTGAATAGAATTAAAAGGGAACAACTACAACCCTTTTTCTTTTAGAATCCAACCAAGGTGAGTACATTTATTTTCAGATATGAAATTTAATTATGATCTTGACATGGTTATAAATCTGATTTAGAGATTATGTATATTCCTGTTTATCAGATCTGTTTTTCTGTGTAGATCTATGTTATTCCTGTTTATTAGATCTATTTTTCCGTGTAGGTCTATCTTATTGTAACTATTCTGCATCTCTTCCTTCCTTTTGTTCTATATCCAGGCTACCACGAGTCTGAGCCAAATCTCATAAGATATTAACGCATGAAGCTAAATTTGGGGAAAATAATGAATGATGCATAATTGGACATGACTGATTTAAGAAAAGGGGCATATGTTGTAATTTAAGATTTAGATCTAAGCATACTATATATGACGGTTTATGATTTGGAAGAAGGAGAATTATTGTATGACAACATATGACTTGTAATTTGGGAACATAATTGATGTTATAATTCAAGATCTGATTTTGAGGACATAATACATGTTGTAATTTAAGATCTAGATTTGGGGGCATATTTTATATGATGGTCTATGACTTGGAACAAAAAGGATATATGATTTAGGCCTAAAAGATCTATATTAAAATAGGATAACTATTAATTGTGAATACGCCTAAATGGGGATTTTGGATATTTGACATACGCTGAAATGAAAGGCTATAATTTGGCATAATTCATATTGTATATCATAATTTGGGATTTTTGAAGAATATTCTGTACTATGTAAATTTAACTAGAAATTTGGGGCATATATTATATTGTGAATTATGACCATAATTTGAGCATGTAAAATTAGGCTAAATTTTATGATTAAGCGAGGTTTGTCAATGGAATTTTAAGGAATGATTAAATCTGTTAAATTGCCTAATCTGCTAAATCTGTTGAAACCGAATACGGTAATTTGGGGTATGAAAATCTGTAGACTCGATCTAAAATTGAGAAAAACATGTTAATAGAACTTTGGATAATCTGCTATAACATGTAAAGAAGTTAATTTGTTGAATTCGCATAATTATTCTGATATTGACATAATCTGTGAATGAATACTTTAGCTAAAATAAGAATGTTGAGACACGAGGTTAGACTCTGTTTGCGGTAGAAGCCTGCCCGGACCCAACCGACTTAATCAACAACCGAAAACTGTCAGTCTAATATGAGAGGTCGTAGGCATAAAGATGCTTAGACACGAGGTTAGGTCTGGCTTGTGGAAGAAGTCTGCCCGGAACCGCCCGGCACATCCAGCGGCCACAAGCTACCGACCAAATGTGAGAGGTCTGTGCATTAATATTTAATTAATGCAAACCTAGGATAAATATAATGCCTAAAACGTGTTGGGTGGATAAGGTTAAAACAACTAGACTGATGAATCTAATAAATCCATTTGAAAATCTGTATGCCTAATACAAGGTTAGGTGGAACAATCTGTAAGTCTGTTAATCTATATATCTGATCCGTTAGTCTGAAAACTTGATAATCTGTATATCTGATCTGTTAGTCTGAAAACTTGTTAACTTGTATGTCTGATCTGATAACTAGTTAATCTGAACTTTGTATATCTGAAATCTATAAGCAAGTTAATCTGAAATCTGTTAGTCTAGGGACACAAGGTTAGGAGGGGTAATTACTTGTGTCATCTGTTGTTTGGGACCCATATTAGTTAGTAACCCTTTCTGGTATCAAAACTATGGCCCAACACTAGGTAGGGTCCAGGGCACGCTTACTGAACTAATTGTAAGAGGTTCACTCTGATAACGGCGAGGGGTGTTGATGGAGCATTCCAACCGGGTCATGTGCGTGCATGGATCCGTTCTGCTCTGAGGATGTAAAACACCGTGAGATCTGTAAATAGGTCTGTGTCTATAGGTTGCCACTTTAGGGAGTGATACACCCTTCTGTGTGGCTGGCACAGTGTATTTATGTATTAGGGAGCCGAACGCTTGGGGTAGAATTTAGGGTACACTTAGTTCTGTCTGTTTCTTTTGGGGTACCATTTGTTTCTGTTGGGGTGGTAACACCTGTATGTTTCTATGTGGTACCGTCTGTTGGCGTTGTAAAGGCCCATTACTACACCTAATTCTAACATTCTGTTTCCGTAGGGAATATTCTGTTTCCGTCTCTGATTCCGTTTCTTCATCTGTTTCTGAAACCGTCTATCTCTGTTCGGGTGGTAAGGGCCCATTACATGCTTTCTGTTTCTAAAACCATCTCTATGTTCGGGTGGTAAAAGCCCATTACTAGCATTGTGTTTCTGAAGAGATCGTTCTGTTTTCTATTTAGATATTAGGACAATACCTAATTCTGTTATACTAGTATTAGTGCAGAGAAGTGAAAAACCAAGTAAGAAGCTTAGTTTATCCTATATCATTCTGTCTCTTCTGTTAACCTGCTACTCCTGTTATGGTTATCTCTCTTCTAGTTTTATTTACATGTCATGATACTATTATCTGTTTATATGCTGAATGTCACTGGACTCACCAGACTTATGTCTGATCTAGTTTATTTCGCCTCTTTTCTTCCATTTCCCCCCCCCCCAGGTTATCAGGGTGGAAACATAGGAGCTTGATTCAGGTTCCATCTGCTTGAAGTGCTAGAAGTGCTTGAAATATTGCTTGACTTTGATTCTACCTATTTATGGCATTCTCTGTTGGGGATTATGGCTTTAAAATTATGCATTCTGAAGGATTTTGTGTAAGACTGATAGGGTTTTGGTATTGTGATGTAACCAAACTTATTTCTGTTTCTGCTATAATAAAGTTATAAATTTTTCAAGTACTACTTTACATATCTGTCTTGTAAATTTCTGTTCTATTTACTTATAACTTTCCACCGAAGTTAAGGCATTCCCTTTGTGAGTGACCATAACGGAAGTGGGGTGTTACACTTGGTATCAGAGCTGAAGGTTACCAGATTTGATAAAAAGTTTTTGAAAACTATTTTCAAAAAAGGTTTTAAAAAGGAAGTATTTTCAAAAGTAAAGTTTATTTTGAAAAATATAATCCCCAAAAGCCATATATCTGTCTTTTGAATTCCCCGTTTTGAAACTCGTCATTTTCTTTTCAGCATGTTTGGTTTACCCGAGATACCCAAGGGCATACCGATACCAACTTGGTTCAGAAGGTATCTAGAGGCTACGGCCACCGCCATAGGCCCAACAGACGTTCCTCCTCCTCCTCTTCCCCTCCCCTCGTTGATACTTTTTCAAAGATATGCAAAGACTTTCGGGCAATGGGTGGGAAACCTTTTCACGGATCACAGACGTTTGTTGAGGCTCGAAATTGGCTTAAGGAGGTGGAAGATTTGTTTGGTATCTTCGAGATAGAAGAAGGAAGGAAGGTCCAATTAGCTGCCTAGTTAATGAAGGACGAAGCCTTTTTTTGGTCGGAGGTTACGAATGGAGAGCGTCCGGTAGAGACATGGATGGATTTCAGGCATAGGTTCGAGATGAACTTCCTCTCACGAGCGGAAGAGAATTTATACATGGAGAGGTTCTTAGCATTAAAGCATGGGAATTCATCAGTGTAGGAGTACGTCAACAAGTTCAATCAATTGGTGAGATTCGACTTAGCCTTGGTGAACACACCTGAGAAGAAGGCCTTGAGATTCATTAAAGGTTTGAATGAGCCGCTACACGGATTGGCTATGACCCACATTCCTATGGGGCTACCTTCGAGAAATTGGTTGACATGACGTTAATGCATGAAGAGGAAGCCAAAAGTGAGAAGAAAGAAGAAAAGCTTGAAGGACCACAGAACAAGAAAGAGTGGCCCAAAAAGGAAACACAAAAGAAGAATGAAAATTCTGAAGATAAGAAGGAGAAAAAGTCCTTAACTTGTGGAAGCTTGACTCATCTGAACAAGGACTGCGGAAAGAGGAAGGGCGCTTGATTCAACTGCGGAGAAATGGGACACTTCAGTAGGGACTGCCCAAAGAAACGTGGGCAAGGGAAGAGGGAAGAACCTACTTCTGGAGGGCAGGCGAATGCTCACGTGACTGGTATATAGGGTAGAGATAGGAAAAATTTCTGTAGAAGGATTAATTTCCTTATCTGATTATTGAGTTAAAACTCTCTTTGATTTTGGCATTTTGATTCTGTAATTGAGACTCTGCACTTTAATACTAGTCTTTTTTCCGATCCCACTATAGTCTTAAACCCCATAAGAGTTACGACTCATCTGTTTATGATAAGTTGGGGTTTGAGGGCGTCTGTGTTGGGCGTTAAGTTGACTATGACGCATACATTCTGGGTTTTGTGGGATATATCATGCTTATTTTCCTGAGAATTATTTGCTAATCTGATATGTACCAGTAATCTGTGAGTATCTGAATATTTCTGAAAAGGATAGGGGTTTTTACTCGAAGCGTGAAGTAGATTTCCAGTTTTGACATTGTTTAATGGGAGTAATTCTCTGAGTGTCAATCTGATGTTGATTTCGGTCTTCGGGGTTGATACTTAGGGATTTATTCTCTTAGCTGATGTCTAATAGGAACAGAACCTTTGTACTTGCTTCTATCACTCGGCTGTATCCTAATTCTTCGACCTTTAGGTAGAAACTAATGGGTGAAAACATGTATTTGAGACATGTTATGTTTGATGGTTGCAAGTGGATGCAAGTGTTTGCTAGTGGTTGCTCGTGGATGCATATACACACACTAGGCACTAGATCGGCTCAAAAACACTCTAATACTGCGTATGGATGTGTGTGCATTTTTCAATTTTTGTGGATGCAAAATGATTGACTCATCACATGGATGTTGCATTTGGATGAATGGTTATGCACTCATATAGAAATGATGTGTATCAAATAGGATTTCTTGCATACATAATTGGACTCATGGCACTAACATAATTCGCATCGAGGAGGTCAACTGAATCAGTAGACCGCCTGATCTTTGCATTAGATAAGAGACATATACACACACTTTTGCATATGTTCGTACAACATTAGAAGTTTTCTAAGGACAATGGATGCTTGTGGATGATGGTTGAGTAGATGAGTGATTTGATGGTAGGACACATTCTTCTTAACATGAAGATTTCGGGCATGAAAACCTTTAATGTAACAACCTGTATTTTCTATAAACATAAAAGTAACAAAACATAGTGTAAATAATTTTTAAGAGAAGAATTAAGGGAAACGGGTTACGCCATTGCGTTTATCTCGGTTGAGATAGAGTCCGAGTTTGCGTAAATCGGACTCCATATGAAGAAGTTATGGCACTTAGAAGATTCAGGAATTTGAAATAAAAACCAGCCCGAATTCAAATTCAAAGTTTCAAATTTCAAATCACACACCCAGGTTGGGTAGGAAAATTCCCGCCTAGGACCCAGGTCGACCTCGGGGTCGACCCGGGGGTCAACCTCGGGGTCGACCTGGGCAGAACAGGTCGACCATGGGGTCGACCTCCCCCCTTTATCCAGATCCATAGACAGATTCGTTTTTCTGTATTTAGATGCCCGTTCTTACCAGATTCGTTGCTCCTAAGCTATTTAAACACCCCCAAACCTCACTTTCTCTCCACACAATTTCACTATGCCTATACTCTATCCCAATTCATATTAATATAAATCAATGGTGTCGTTACTCTGCTGAAACCTAAGCTAGAACAAGCGCCCCTTCTTCTTCGAATCTGAATAGGATTAAAAGAGAACAACTACAACCCTTTTTCTTTTTGAATCCAACCAAGGTGAGTACAGTTATTTTTAGATATGAAATTTAATTATTATCTTGACATGGTTATAAATCTGAATTGGAGATTATGTATATTCTTGTTTATCATATCTGTTTTTCTGTGTAGATCTATGTTATTCCTGTTTATCAGATTTATTTTTCCGCGTAGATATATCTTATTGTAACTATTCTGTATCTCTTCCTTCCTTTTGTTCTTTAACCAGGTAACCACGAGCCTAAGCCAAATCTCAGAAGAGATTGACGCACGAACGCTAAATTTGGGGAAAATAATGAATGATGCATAATTGGACATGACTGATTTGTGACTGATTTAAGAAAAGGAGCATATGTTGTAATTTAAGATTTAGATCTAAGCATACTGTATATGACGGTTTATGATTTGGAAGAAGCAGAATTATTGTATGACAATATATGACTTGTAATTTGGGAACATAATGCATGTTATAATTCAAGATCTGATTTTGAGGACATAATACATGTTGGAATTTAAGATCTAGATTTGGGGGCATATTTTATATGATGATCTATGACTTGGAAGAAAAAGGATATATGATTTAGGCCTAAAAGATCTATATTAAAATAGAATAACTATTAATTGTGAATACGCCTAAATGGGGAATTTTGATATTTGACATATGCTAAAATGAAAGGCTATAATTTGGCACAATTCATATTATATATCATGATTTGGGGGTTTTGAAGAATATTCTGTACTATGTAAATTTAACTAGAAATTTGGGGTATATGTTACATTGTGAATTATGATCATAATTTGAACATGTAAAATTAGGCTTAATTTTATGATTAAGCGAGGTTTGTCAATGGAATTTTAAGGGATGATTAAATCTTTTAAATTGCCTAATCTACTAAATCTGTTGAAACTGAATACGACAATTTTGGGTATGAAAATCTGTAGGCTCGATCTAAAATTGAGCAAAAATGTTAATAGAACTTTGGATAAACTGCTGTAACTTATAAAGAACTTAATTTGATGAATTGGCATAATTAGTCTGATATTGACATAATCTTTGAATGAATACTTTAGCTAAAATAAGAATGCTGAGACATGAGGTTAGACACTATTTGCGGTAGAAGCCTGCCCGGACCCAACCAGCTTAACCAACAACCGCAAACTATCAGTCTAATGTGAGAGGTCATAGGCATAAAGATGCTTAGACACGAGGTTAGGTCTGGCTTGTGGTAGAAGTCTGCCTGGAACCGCCCGGCACATCCAGCGACCACAAGCTACCGACCTAATGTGAGAGGTCTGTGCATTAATATTTAATTAATGCAAATCTAGGATAAATATAATGCCTAAAATGTGTTGGGTGGATAAGGTTAAAACAACTGGACTGATGAATCTAATAAAACCCGTTTGAAAATCTTTAGGCCCAATACAAGGTTAGGTGAAACAATCTGTAAGTCTGTTAATCTGTATATCTGATTCGTTAGTCTGAAAACTTGCTAATCTGTATATCTGATCCGTTAGTCTGAAAACTTGTTAACTTGTATGTCTGATCTGAGAACTAGTTAATCTGAACTTTGTATATCTGAAATCTGTAAGTAAGTTAATCTGAAATTTGTTAGTCTAGGGGCACAAGGTTAGGAGGGGTAATTACTTGTGTCATCTGTTATTTGGGACCCATATTAGTCAGTAACCCTTTCCGGTATCAAAACTATGACCCAACACTAGGCAGGGTTCCAGGGCACGCTTACTGAACTAATTGTAAGAGGTTCACTCTGATAATGGCGAGGGGTGTTGATGGCGCATTCCAACCGGGTCATGTGCGTGCACGGATCCGGTCCGCTCTGAGGATGTAAGACACCTTGACATCTGTAAATAGGTATGTGTCTATAGGTTGCCACTTTAGGGAGCCCTTCTGTGGGGCTGGTACAGGGTATTTATGTATTAGGGAGCCGATCGCTTGGGGTAGAATTTAGGGTGCACTTAGTTCTGTCTGTTTCTGTTAGGGTACCGTCTGTTTCTGTTGGGATGTTAACACCTATTTGTTTCTGTGTAGTACCGTCTGTTGGGGTGGTAAAGGCCCATTTCTAGTGTACACCTAATTCTAACATTCTATTTCCGTAGGGAATATTCTGTTTCCGTCTCTGATTCCGTTTCTGCTTCTATTTCTGATACCATCTGTCTTTGTTCGGGTGGTAAAGGCCCATTACTAGCATTCTGTTTCTAAAACCGTCTCTTTGTTCGGGTGGTAAAGGCCCATTACTAGCATCGTGTTTCTGAAGAGATCGTTCTGTTTTATGTTTAGATATTAGGACAACACCTAATTCTGTTATACTAGTATTAGTGTAGAGAAGTGAAAAACTAAGTAAGAAGCTTAGTTTAGCCTATATCATTCTGTCTCTTCTATTAACCTGCTACTCCTATCATGGTTATCTCTTATCTAGTTTTATTTACATGTCATGATACTGTTATCTGTTTAGATGCTGAAAGTCACTGGACTCACCAGACTTATGTCTGACCTAGTTCGTTTCACCTCTTTTCTTCCGTCCCTCCCCCTCCCCCTCAGCTTCTCAGGGTGGAAACGTAGGAGCTTGATTCAGGTTCCATCTGCTTGAAGTGCTAGAAGTGCTTGAAATATTGCTTGGCTTTGATTCTACCTATTTATGGCGTTCTCTGTTGGGGATTATGGCTTTAAAATTATGCATTCTGAAGGATTTTGTGCAAGACTGATAGGGTTTTGGTATTGTGATGTAACCAAACTTATTTCTGTTTTTGCTGTAATAAAGTTATAAAATTTTCAAGTACTACTTTACATATATGTCTTGTAAATTTCTGTTCTGTTTACTTATAACGTTCCACCGAAGTTAAGGCAGTCCCTTTGTGAGTGACCTTAACGGAAGTGGGGTGTTGCACTTGGTATCAGAGCTGAAGGTTACCAGATTTGATAAAAAGTTTTTGAAAACTATTTTCAAAAAGGTTTTAAAAAGGAAGTATTTTCAGAAGTAAATTTTATTTTGAAAAATATAATCCCCAAAAGCCATATATCTGTCTTTTGAATTCTCCATTTTGAATCTCTTCATTTTCTTTTCAGCATGTCTGGTTTACCCGAGATACCTAAGGGCATACCGATACCAACTTAGTTCAGAAGGTATCTAGAGTCTAGGGCCACCGCCGTAGGCCCAACAGACGTTCCTCCTCCTCCTCCTCCTCCTCTTCCCTCTTCCCTCGTTGATACTTTTTTGAAGATATGCAAAGACTTTCGGGCAATGGGTGGGAAACCTTTTCACGGATCAGAGGCGTTTGTTGAGGATCGAAATTGGCTTAAGGAGGTGGAATATTTGTTTGGTATCTTCGAGATAGAAGAAGGAAGGAAGGTCCAATTAGTTGCCTAGTTAATGAAGGACGAAGCCTTGTTTTGGTGGGAGGTTACGAATGGAGAGCATCCGGTAGAGACATGGATGGATTTCAGGCATAGGTTCGAGATGAACTTCCTCTCACGAGCGGAAGAGAATTTATACATGGAGAGGTTCTTAGCATTGAAGCAAGGGAATTCATTAGTGAAGGAGTACGTCAATAAGTTCAATCAATTGGCGAGATTCGGCTTAGACTTGGTGAACACACCTGAGAAGAAGGCCCTGAGATTCGTTAAAGGTTTGAATGAGTCGCTACACGGGTTGGCTATGATCCACATTCCTATGAGGGCTACCTTCGAGAAATTGGTTGACATGGCGTTAATGCATGAAGAGGAAGCCAAAAGTTAGAAGAAAGAAGAAAAGCTTGAAGGTCCACAGAACAAGAAAGAGTGGCCCAAAAAGGAAACACAAAAGAAGAATGAAAAGTCTGAAGATAAGAAGGAGAAAAAGTGCTTTACTTGTGGAAGCTTGACTCATCTGAACAGGGATTGCAGAAAGAGGAAGGGCGCTTGATTCAACTGCGGAGAAATGGGACACTTCGCTAGGGACTACCGGAAGAGACGTGGGCAAGGGCAGAGGGAAGATCCTACTTTTGGAGGGCAGGCGAATGCTCACATGACTGGTAGATAGGGTAGAGATAGGAAAATTTCTGTAGAAGGATTAATTTCCTTATCTGATTATTGAGTTAAAATTCTCTTTGGCTTTGGCATTTTGATTCTGTAATTGAGACTTTGCACTTTAATACTAGTCTTTTTTCTGATCCCACTATAGTCTTAAACCCCATAAGGGTTACGACTCATATGTTTGTGATAAGTTGGGGTTTGAGGGCATCTGTGTTGGGCGTTAAGTTGACAATGACGCATACATTCTGGGTTTTGTGGGATATATCATGCTTATTTTCCTGAGAATCATTTGATAATCTGACCTGTACCAGTAATCTGTGAGTATCTGAATACTTCTGAAAAGTACAGGGGTTTTTAATCGAAGCATGAAGTAGATTTCCAGTTTTGACATTGTTTAATGGGAGTAATTCTCTGAGTGTCAATCTGATGTTGATTTCGGTCTTCGGGGTTGATACTTAGGGAGTTATTCTCTTAACCGATGTCTAATGGGAATAGAACCTTTATGCTTGCTTGTCTCACTCGGCTGTATCCTAATTTTTCGACCTTTAGGTAGAAACTAATGGGTGAAAACATGTATTTGAGACATGTTATGTTTGATGGTTGCAAGTGGTTGCTCGTGAATGCATATACACACACTAGGCACTAGATCAGCTCAAAAACACTCTCATACTGCATATGGATGTGTGTGCATTTTTCAATTTTTGTGGATGCAAAATGATTGACTCATCACATGGATGTTGCATTTGGATGAATGGTTATGCACTCATATAGAAATGATGTGTATCAAATAGGATTTCTTGCATACATAATTGGACTCATGGCACTAACATAATTCGCATCGAGGAGGTCAACTGAATCAGTAGACCGCCTGATCTTTGCATTAGATAAGAGACATATACGCACACTTCTTCATATGTTCATACAACATTAGAAGTTTTCTAAGGGCAATGGATGCTTGTGGATGATGGTTGAGTAGATGAGTGATTGGATGGTAGGACACATTCTTCTTAACTTGAAGATTTCGGGGACGAAAACCTTTAATGTAACACCCCGTATTTTCTATAAACATAAAAGTAACAAAACATAGTATATTTAATTTTTAATAGAAGAATTAAGGGAAACGGGTTATGCCATTGCGTTCATCTCGGAATTCTGCTTGAGATAGAGTCCGAGTTTGCGTAAATTGGACTCCGTATGAAGAAGTTATGGCACTTAGAAGATTCAGGAATTTGAAATAAAAACCAGCCCGAATTCAAATTCAAAGTTTCAAAATTCAAATCACACACCCAGGAAAGGCGGGAAAATTACGCCTAGGAGCCAGGTCGACCTCGGGGTCGACCTGGGTAGAACAGGTCGACCATGGGGTCAACCTGGGGGTCGACCTCCCCCCTTTTCCAGATCTATAGACAGATTCGTTTTTCTGTATTTAGATGCCTGTTCTAACCAGATTCGTTGCTCCTAAGCTATTTTAACACCCCCAAACCTCACTTTCTCTCCACACAATTTCATTATGCCTATACTCTGTCCTAATTCATATTAATATAAATCAATGGTGTCGTTACTCTGCTAAAAACAAAGCTAGAACAAGTGCTCCTTCTTCTTCCAATCTGAATAGGATTAACAGAGAACAAGTACAACCCTTTTTCTTTTTGAATCCAACCAAGGTGAGTACAGTTATTTTCAGATATGAAATTTAATTATGATCTTAACATGGTTATAAATCTGAATTGGAGATTATGTATATTCCTGTTTATCAGATCTATTTTTCTGTGTAAATCTACGTTATTCCTGTTTATCAGATCTATTTTTCCGTGTAGATCTATCTTATTGTAACTATTCTGTATCTCTTCCTTCCTTCTGTTCTATTTCCAGGCAACCACGAGCCTGATCCAAATCTCATAAGAGATTGACGTACGAACGCTAAATTTAGGGAAAATAATGAATGACGCATAATTGGACATGACTGATTTGTGACTGATTTAAGAAAAGGGGCATATGTTGTAATTTAAGATTTAGATCTAAGCATACAGTATATGACGGTTTATGATTTGGAAGAAGCAGAATTATTGTATGACAATATATGACTTGTAATTTGGGAACATAATGCATATTATAATTCAAGATCTGATTTTGAGGACATAATACATGTCGTAATTTAAGATCTAGATTTGGGGGCATATTTTATATGATGATCTATGACTTGGAAGAAAAAGGATATATGATTTAGGCGTAAAAGATCTATATTAAAATAGGATAACTATTAATTGTGAATACGCCTAAATGGGGATTTTTGATATTTGACATATGCTGAAATGAAAGGCTATAATTTGGCATAATTCATATTGTATATCATGATTTGGGGTTTTTGAAGAATATTCTGTACTATGTAAATTTAACTAGAAATTTGGGGCATATGTTATATTGTGAATTATGACCATAATTTAAGCATGTAAAATTAGGCTTAATTTTATGATTAAATGAGGTTCGTCAATGGAATTTTAAGGGATGATTAAATCTGTTAAATTGCCTAATCTGCTAAATCTGTTGAAACTGAATACGGTAATTTGGGGTATAAAAATCTGTAGGCTCGATCTAAAATTGAGCAAAACATGTTAATAGAACTTTGGATAAACTGCTGTAACTTGTAAAGAAGTTAATTTGTTGAATTGGCATAATTAGTCTGATATTGGCATAATCTGTGAATGAATACTTTAGCTAAAATAAGAATGCTGAGACATGAGGTTAGACTCTGTTTGCGGTAGAAGCCTGCCCGGACCCAACCGGTTTAACCAGCAACCGCAAACTGTCAGTCTAATGTGAGAGGTCATAGGCATAAAGATGCTTAGACACAAGGTTAGGTCTGGCTTGTGGCAGAAGTTTGCCTGGAACCGACCGGGACATCCAACAGCCACAAGCTACCGACCTAATGTGAGAGGTCTGTGCATTAATATTTAATTAATGCAAACCTAGGATAAATATAATGCCTAAAACGTGTTGGGTTGATAAGGTTAAAACAAATGGACTGTTGAATCTAATAAACCTATCTGAAAATCTGTAGGCCTAATACAAGGTTAAGTGAAACAATCTGTAAGTCTGTTAATCTGTATATCTGATCCGTTAGTCTGAAAACTTGTTAATCTGTATATCTGATCTGTTAGTCTGAAAACTTGTTAACTTGTATGTATGATCTGAGAACTAGTTAATCTGAACTTTGTATATCTGAAATATGTAAGCAAGTTAATCTGAAATTTGTTAGTCTAGGGGCACAAGGTTAGGTGGGGTAATTACTTGTGTCATCTGTTATTTGGGACCCATATTAGTCAGTAACCCTTTCTGGTATCAAAACTATGACCCAACACTAGGTAGGGTTCTAGGGCACGCTTACTGAACTAATTGTAAGAGGTTCACTCTGATAATGGCGAGGGATGTTGATGGCGCATTCCAACCGGGTCATGTGCGTGCATGGATCCAGTCTGCTCTGAGGATGTAAGACGCCGTGACATCTGTAAATAGATCTGTGTCTATAGGTTGCCACTTTAGGGAGTGATACACCCTTCTGTGGGGCTTGCACAGGGTATTTATGTATTAGGGAGCCGATCGCTTGGGGTAGAATTTAGGGTACACTTAGTTCTGTCTGTTTTTGTTGGGGTACCATCTTTTTCTGTTGGGGTGGTAACACCTGTCTGTTTCTATGTGGTACTGTCTGTTGGGGTAGTAAAGGCCCATTACTAGTGTACACCCAATTCTAACATTCTATTTCCGTAGGGAACATTTTGTTTCCGTCTCTGATTCCGTTTCTGCTTCTGTTTCTGAAACCGTCTGTCTCTATTCGGGTGGTAAAGGGCCATTACTAGCATTCTATTTCTGAAACCATCTGTCTCTGTTCGGGTGGTAAAGGCCGATTACTATCATTGTGTTTCTGAAGAGATCGTTCTGTTTTCTGTTTAGATATTAGGACAACACCTAATTCTGTTATACTAGTATTAGTGAAGAGAAGTGAAAAACCAAGTAAGAAGCTTAGTTTAGCCTTTATCATTCTATCTCTTCTGTTAACCTGCTACTCCTATTATGGTTATCTCTCATCCAGTTTTATTTACATGCCATGATACTGTTACCTGTTTAGATGCTGAAAGTCACTGGACTCACCAGACTTATGTCTGACCTAGTTCGTTTCACCTCTTTTCTTCCATCCCTCCCCCCAGCTTCTCAGGGTGGAAACATAGGTGATTCAGGTTCCATCTGCTTGATGTGCTAGAAGTGCTTGAAATTTAGCTTTGCTTTGATTCTACCTATTATGACATTCTATGTTGGGGATTATGGCTTTAAAATTATGCATTCTGAATGATTTTGTATAAGACTGATATTTGTGTACTTGGGTTTTGGTATTGTGATGTAACCAAACTTATTTCTGTTTCTGCTGTAATAAAGTTATAAATTTTTCAAGTACTACTTAACATATCTGTCTTGTATATTTCTGTTATGTTTACTTATAACGTTCCACCAAAGTTAAGGCATTCCCTTTGTGAGTGACCTTAACGGAAGTGGGGTGTTACACTACCGGTCATAACTTGTTCCCCAAGGCATGATTTCTGACCGATCGGTCCACTATACAACCCCAACCCAACTCCAATTTCGACCAAAACTTCGCCAAACGACGAATTCAACGAAGCCAACTCATCCAATACATACAATACAATTATAAACATGTTATGGAACGACCAACATCATGAAAATGACAATTATCATCAAATTATGCAAATTCACAAAAAATCATGATAAATGAACATATGGTCTAAATTGTGAATCTAACTTGCATATACATGTAAAATGGCATAAGAATTACCGGTTAAAACATGCTAGCTTAGATCATGGGGTGATTCATATGAAAATAGACTTACCAATGGATAGATCTATGGAATAACACTTGCATATGATGAAAAACATGCACAAACACTTATATACTTCATTGGATCCAAGTGAGAGATGCATATCATTCACCGATTCTCCAAAACAAGCTAAGATGGTGTAAATAAGAGTCCTAACAGCGAATAATTCGAACCAAACTCCTTGATCCGATGAATTTACCCTTGAAACGATGTAGATCTAGCATTGAATGGGGGTAGATCTTCGATTTCCCTCCTTGGATTTGGATATCTAATGGTGGAAAAGTGTTTAGAGGAAGGAGTACAAGGCCTCCAAATGAGAGAATGGGAGAAGTAACCTATACTTTATATCCATCACCCTCTATTTATAGATTCCACTAGCCCACTAATGGGCCTTCTCCAAATCAGCCCATTAGCCTTCCAAAACCTGAACAATGAACTGAAAAATCTTAAAACAGCGATTTCTCCCAAACCGCTAGGCCAAACTTTAGTGTAACCACTCTATGAAAAGAGAATCATCAATTCCTTTCCAATGGCACTGGTACCACCTTTTGATTTGACCTAAGTCAAAAATTATGCCTTGTACAAGACTGACAGGGGCAAAATGGTCACAAACAAAATCAGTAAAAATTATAGACATGTCCCGCATCCCTATAAGAAACATATTAAAAGATGAGAATGATCCAACCCTCATGGAGTAAAATAAAAATAATTTACGATCCTCCGAGACATAAAATGCAAGCTGTTACATTCTTCACCCCTTAAGAATTTCTCCCCCGAAATTCCAAGCTAACACAAGAAACCACAACAATTCCGCATGCCTATCATCCATGAGCATCAAATTCTATCGTCCAAACTAGCAACCATCAAACCATGCATCCATAGCCTTATCCTAGCATGCGGAATTCTAACCACAACAACAAAAAAGATAACAACAAAATCAACAAGTAACAATGAAGGTGCGATATCAATGGGTCATACAGATGAAGAGTTTTGGATGGATCGTCTTTATACTCTCCCTCGTCTCCCACGTAACATCGTCGCTCTCCCTACTCCATTATACCTTAACTAAATTAAACGTCTTTCCCCTAAGTTGTTTCAAGTCATTCGCCAGAACACGGGCTTACAAGATTTCATTTCAACTATATGGTCGACATACTACTCGGGAGGTGCTACCACACCGCACCATGCGAATATTTTCATAAAAATGACTCACAAAAACATTGTGCACACTCTACATTGCTCGCGTAAAATCAATCTATACGCGAGCTTTCTGATTTTCTCATCTTTCGAAAATGGTCCAACAACCTAGGAGCTAACTTTCCTTTATTTTCGAACTAAACCACATGCTTTAATGGCGAAATCTCCATGAAAACCATATCGCCTACGTCAAATTCCAAGTCCTTATGACACTTATCGGCGTAACTTTCTGACGATCTTGGGCTGCGTTCATTCATTGCCGAATGATCTCGATACAATCCGAGATTTCTCTAATCATTTCTGGCGCAAGTACCAACTTATCTCCAGTTTCCAACCAATAAAATGGAGAATTGCACGGCCTCCCATACAATGCCTCGTATGGTGCCATCCCAATACTCGACTAGTAGTTATTATTATATGCAAACCCAACTAGATGTATACGGTCTTTCCATGATCCCCCAAAATCCAATACACAAGCTCTTAAGAGATCTTCCAGAACTCGATTAATTCTCTCGGTTTGACAATCAGTTTAGGGATGATATGCCGTACTCAAGCACAACTCGTTTCCAAAGATTCTTGTAAACTTTTCCCAAAATCCACTCGTGAATAATGGATCTCGGTCCTTCACTATACTCTTTGGGACACCATGGAATCGTACTATCCATTTCACATAAAGTTCAGCCAATTTCGATGCCGTCCTGGTCAACTTGATAGGAATGAATCTTGCACTTTTAGTTAAGCGATCCAAGATAACCCAGATTCCTTCATTTCCTGCCCTGGTTCTAGGTAGTCCATCAATAAAGTCCATTGATATATGCTCCCACTTCCATGTAGGAACTTCCAATGGCTGAAGCAAACCACTCGGCGTTTTCTGTTTAGCTTTCACCAACTGGCAGTTCATACATCTGGAAATGAACTTTCCAATATCTCTCTTTATCCATCAATATCAGAAGCAACTAATTGCCCTTGCTTTCTAAGCCAACCTTCTCGATCAACTTCGAATTCTTTATCTTTCGGTTCCAACTTTTGGATAAACTTGAAAATCTTACATCTTTAGAGAAAACACAATCGCCGCCAACTCCAAGTCATGGGTTGGATAGTTTCTCTCATGCGGCTTTAGCTGTCGACTCGCGTAAGCCACAACCTTATCCTTCACCACTCTCAACTAGCGGAATCCCGTTGCCAAATCCATCTGAGAAAACACTTTGGCTTCGTGGAGCTGATCGAACAAGTCATCAATCCTTGGCAATGAATACTTGTTCTTCTTAGTCACCCTGTTCAGCTCACGATAGTCCACACACAATCTTAATGAGCCATCTGCCTGGGTTGAAAACTCGACCGTTGTACACCATTCCGAAACACTTCTCAGAATGAATCCCTTACCTAGAAGGTCACAAACTTTCACCTCCAACTCTCGCTATTCCTTAGGCCCTATCCGCCAAAGAAGTTTAATGATTGGTCTAGCACCCTCGACCAAATCGCCTCTAAACGTCAAAGACATCCTCAAACTCACTTGCGATTAGCGCGGATGACAAGTATTCTTGTGGAATTCAAAGCGAATATAATAACTCACGAGAACACCATCTTTGGTTTACCCTGAATCAGCATCCTCAGCCCTTCCACATCCCCAACTGTCATCTCTAACTTTTCGTAACTCACTTTTGCCGCACATATCTTAGGCCAATCCGTACCCAAGATGATTTCAAACCCAGCGAAAGTCACACTAAGCATCCATTCTTAAATAAGCATCCCTGATCAACTATACTAGATACACAAAGTATGCAAAGAGAAGACGAACCCATACTAGATTAGTTACAACCAAAGGTCTATTACTACTTCAAGTTCCAAACTTATTTGGCATATAATCATATTATAGGTAAAAGAAGACGATACTCTAGTACCCAATAAAACTCAACAACTCCATTAGCATAAACACATCTAAATTGGCAACATCTCCTTCTAATCCTCGTTAAGAATGCAATAAGATATCGGAGTAGCTTCCATAACACATGCTTCCTCCGGTTGCTTATCCTTCAGAAAATATGGGCAGTCTTTCTTCTTATGCTCAAGCTTGCCGCATCTAAATCAATTCATTTCGGCTCTTGGCTTCTTACAATCCTTGGCATAATGGCCCTTTAGCTGACAGTTAAAGCAAATGTCATTCTTCTTGAACTTCTTATTTTTCTTCTTTGTAGCACTGGGGCCAATAAAGGTTTCTTCATCCGTAGGAGAACAGTCTCTCTGCCGCTTAGCAGAATCTCTTATCATAACTGCTGCCATCATGGCTGCCCCAAACATAACCAAATACTCTGGTGTAACTGCTAAAGCTCCCAATTGGCTTCAATCTCCTACTTCTCCAGTTCCAAAATCACTCATAGAGGTTTGACGACTCATTCTAAATCTTAAATAGATTGATTAGTCCACTTACAAGATAAACTGCTAAAGAAGTACAAACGCTACTACTATATGCGCTAATATATAAAGTAAGCATCCAACTGAAATCTACAAGTACCTCTTTCATACGTGATAACGTCCCCTAACTTTGTCTAAAATTGTTAACCAGAGCTCTGATACCAAATGTGACGACTGCCCACAACCCCTGCACTATACAAGAGGAATAAGGCACTAAAAGGTGTGCCAGGCTGCTATGGACGATCATCATAGAAGTTAAACACATTGAAACCTGCCGTAGAACTCGCATTGCAAGGATAAAATATAATAGAACATAACGTAGGAAATATCATAGGAAATATCAAGTATGTACATAAGGTCTCACTACAACACTCATAGAACAAATCAAACAGCGGAAACAAAAAATATTAGATAGTAATAAACTAGGATGTTTTTGAAGCTGTACTTCCCTCAATATCATTTTGATGAGCTGTCGTTTCTCCTTGATCTCCATCATGTTCCCAGTAGGGAATCCGGAGATATATGGATGCATGTACAAGCTGCGTATCATCAGGCCAACAAACTTACCAAGTATTCCCTCCTTCTCTCCGAGTTCATCAAGAGGAAAAGCCTGGAGCTCATCGAATGTCAAATGACTGTTGATGGTGAAAAGACCTTGGTTAACCACTTGGAAGCCGAGATAGGTGGGTTTCTCTGCTGTGTCATGGTTAATTAAAACTACCCCGTGTGTTTCCTAGTTTTAACTTTTGACTATGCTATTGCAGCGGAGCTGAAGATAGCCTACTCGACTTTAAAGACAAGGGATGCGCGTGACCGTGAGACTTTTAGCGATACAGTAAGTCACTTAACCCTTGAAAACACAGCCCTTAAGAATGATAAGGATGAGTGGCCCAAAGTATGCACTAACATGGAAAAGGAAATCGGGAAGGTTACTTAGCTCCAGAATGACAATACCACTTTGAGGGAGGAAAACGAGAGGTTGCGGGCCGAGAATGCCGAGGTTTCTAAGTAAAAGAGGCAGCTCGAGGCAATGAGGAAAGCGGAGGAGGATGCTGAGGCAAGAAATAAGGACGTATTGAGTACGGCTGAGGGTATAAAAGCCAAACATGAAAGGGAGATGGAGCAGCTGAGAGATTCCGAGGGATTTCATGGGTCGAAGACTACCCTCGCGAGCTAGCTAGAACCTGGGAGAGGTTAATCCCTTACGAGGCCTTCTTGCATCAATTGGACGTAAGCACTCTAAATGAGCGCCAACTTGCAAATGTCCTTCTGAACAACGATGAACGTGGGAGGCTGGAGGAGGGAAGGAGGCTGTTGTAGGAGGATGCTGAGAATGAAAGGTTGGCGAGGCTTGCCAAAGAGAAAGGGAAGTTTGCGGTGATCGAAAGCGCGTTGTGGCAGAATCATACAGAGAGGGGAGTTCTCATCAGCCCTTGGACCCCAGATCTGTCATGGTGGACGGTCCTGTGGATTTGGCCCGGACTGCTACTGAGTATACCCCTGACTTCCCGGCACTGGGTGATACCAGATTCACCTTACCTATCGTCGCAAGCACCCCTCCTATTATTCCTACTCCACCCTTCACTTTAGGTAAACACCTTTTACCCTGCATCCCTAAGGATGAAGTGATTACCGAATTTATGGACTAAAAAGGTTGTGTCTTTTCTTTGCAGTTCCTCCTGAGTCTACGACGGCAACGCACCTCGCCCATGTGATCCCCGAAGTGACTACAACTGGGTCGGGCCCCATAGGGACACAGGCTGGAGAGGGCGGCGACCAACTTGACACCTTTTCTAACATAAGAGTAACTTCTTTCATGGTGACACTCTTAATAAAGAAGGAGAGGTGGTCGATGGGCAGAGTGCCCCTGCCAAAGGCCCGGTAGAAGCTGATGTGGCTTCGATGGCCGCCCTGGTGGCGAGTTAACAAGCCAAGATGGTGCCCAAGTGTGAAGAGGTAGAGTAGAAGTGAGAGCATGACGAGGCTGCCCGGAAAGAGATCCTGACGAAGACTCGGCAGGATGCCGAGGCGAGGGCTGTTGACACTGTCGCGAAGAAGAGAGCCGATGAGGAGGCTAAGAAGAAGACGGCTATCAATGAGGCCCGAAAGAAGTGGGAGGATGAGGAAGCACAACAGTGGACTACTGAGTCCCTCGAGAAAGCCAAAGCTGGCGACGTCACGCCGCAGGCAACCCTCATTGATATTACAGAGGTTTCTAGTGGCGACGGGACGGGCGAGAGATGCATCTCGGCTTCTCATGAATCGACCACTTCTCGGAGGGGTCAAGATGGAAAGAGCGAGTCTGGTAAGAAGAGGGCCAGAGCCAAGGATGAAATGTTAAGCGTAGAATCTGCAAAAAAGGACAAGCACAAGCACAAGAAAAGGAAACATGGTTAGTGTTAGTAGCCTAAGTTGGAGTTGCTGTTATTTTTGTTATGTAGGCCGATAGTTTACGTGAGTACGGCCCTCGCTTTTAGTTTTTCAAGACACAGTGTGGTTCTCATGTACACCCTGCCATTAAAAAGTAAAAGTGTTAGACACGTAGTTTGTTTAGAGTGTGTGTGTGTATGTGAAAAGGAAATATGAATTAGTAAAGATCGCTGTTTATGCCAAGTGTTTGGATGTTCTTTTTATGTTTTCCAGCGTCCTGTACTTGCATAAACTTACTTATCATTACACTTGTCACAAAAGCGATTAGGGGCCATCTCTGGGTGAATTATTCTAGAGAGGCGAGGTAGAGCGCTGGTTTCAGTAAGTTCCCCTCAGCTCAGGGAACCCATAGTTTGCGAAACCAGATTGTGCGCCTGTTATTTTGGGTGGCCCAGGGTTAAACCCAAGTATAGCGAAGGCGTATGGCGTCACGTTTTGCGGTTTGCCCGATGGATGGCTCTCCCGTCGTTCATCAGGTTGAGGTGAGCTGCCAGATGTCGTTTATTCGCCGGCGTAGTTTTCACCCTCGATCATCAACTCGTAAGGTCCAATCATGGCCACGGGCTTCCCCCAAGCGTTGAAAGCTTAGGGGAAGGAACGATTTAAGGTCGGTCTTGGTACTGCGCCAAGATTCAACCGGCACCCCCAACCGATGAAGAGAGATTTGCATTGATCATAGTCAGTCGCTGAGTGGCGCCAAGCCGCCTGGACTAGGACGTGGAATGATTTATCCTCGGCCTCGGCACTAGGCCGAGGTTCGAGTTAGAGGTTGTTTAGACTCGGTCGGACCGTGGGCCGGCGATTCGAGTAGCGTTGCTGGCTCCCATGCTCGGGGTGCTGAGCGTAGCCTAGTGTCTCAGATTTGACGTTGCCTAGAAATTGAAATGGCTATGCCGGCTCCCATGCTCGGGATGCCGATGCGGCGGTCGTAGGCGTGAATCAAGATGGTTGTTGGAACTAACAAGACGCATTACGTGAGATGTAAACAACAAGGAGATAGGAAACTGAACATCATTTCTACTAATAACATTAGCAGTAATAGCCTTTAAAATGCCTTGAAATTTTGAAGAAAACATAACATTGTTTGAAAAGCATAAACAACCGTAGACAGAGTTATGTAAACTAGCGGCAGAGATGTTCGCTATTTCATACCCTCGGGAGTTCAGTACGGTCAACGGCAGAGATGTTCGCTATTCCATCGCTGAGATTTCAATGTATGGAGTATGGGCCTTCCCAGCGAGGCGCGAGGCCTGTTGGCAGGGGAAAACCCGCTTTAGAATGAGGTTGCCGATATTGAGGTCCTTGTGGTGGACCCTGGAATTGAAGTATCGGGCAACTCGCTGTCGTTGGGCGATGGCTCTAATATCGGCCTCGTTCCTTTTTCTTCCGGCAAGTCGAATGATCTTAGAAGTAAATCTTAGTCTGTCTTTGGATCGAAGTAAGAGACTCGATAGGACTGAAGCTTGAACTCAATGGGAATGATGGCTTCAGATCTGTAGGCGAGGCGAAAGGAGTATGACCGGTTGCTATCTTGTAGGTGGTGCGGTAAGCCCATAAAGCTAGAGGAAGTTTGTCTTCCCACATCCCCGGCCTTTTCCAAATGCTTCTTGATGATGGACCTGATGACCTTGTTAACTGCCTCAACTCGCCCATTGACTTGGGGATGAGCCACCACTGAGAATCCTTTATCGTTGTCATGTCACTGACAGAAGGCTTTGAACTTGGTGCTCTCGAATTTAGTGTCGTTGTCAGAGATGGTATCTTGAGGCACTTCATAGCACGTAATGATTTTGCGGACAACAAATTTGATCATCTTCTTCGTGGTAATGATGGCGAGAGCTTCAGCTTCTGGCTGCTTGGTGAAATAGTCCACTACGACGACGGCGTATCGTGCCCCGCCTCTAGCCATTGGAAGAGTTCCAATGATGTCGATTCCCCACATGGCGAATGGCCATGGGCTGACCATTTGAGACAATTCGATGGGCGGGGCTCTTGGAATCTTGGAGAAGCGCTGGCACTTATCACACTTACAAGCGTAGTCTGCGGTGTCTTGATCAAGCGTGGGCCAGTAATAACCATTTCTGAGAATCTTTCTGGCCAGGGTCTGCCCCTAGTGTGATCGCTACATTCGTGTTTATGCACACTGCTTAGCACTTGGAGGGCATCGCCGTGAGCTACGCACCGGAGCAGGGGAACGGAAAAACCTCTGTGGCAGAGTACCCCGTCCATAAGAATGTAACGGGATGACTAGAGAGTGAGTGCGCGCCTTTCCTTGTAGTGCTTTTGTAGGATCCCGTGCTGCAGGTAATTTATGATCGGCATCATCCAGGACTCGGGCTCGGGTTCGGTGCTCATGATTGTATCGTCTTGCTCTTACTTGATGCTTGGGGAGTTGAGGACTTCAACCGGGAAGAATCCATTAATTTGCGGACCTTCAGAGCTCGCCATTTTGGCGAGGGAATCCACTTTTCCATTTTTCTCGCGTGGGATATGGGTGATGGTGAAATGCTCGAGGTGGACGAGTAGCTCCTGAACACAGGCAAGGTATTGGGCAAGCCGTCCCTCTTTCGCATGATACTCTCCCAATGCTTGTCGAACGATAAGCTGTGAATCGAAGAAGATGTGGACGGTTTCCAGCTTGAGTTCGATCGCGATTCTAAGCCCGACGATTAAGGCCTCGTACTCCACGTCGTTGTTAGTAGCAGGGAAATTTTGCCTCAATGCTTAATATATCGGGCGTTCTTCAGGGGTGACGAGCATGACTCCGGCCGAGGAGCACTTTCTATTAGAAGAGCCGTCTACGAACAGTTTCCACTGGGCGTCGGGGGTCCCAGCATTCTCAGTGGGATCCTCCTCGGGGGCTGTGAACTCCATGATGAAATCTGCGACTACTTGGCCGAGGATGGCTCGTTGGGGGATGAAGGTTATCTTGAATTGGCTTAACTCTATGCTCCACTTTAGTAATTGCCCTGACGCCTCGGGTCGTTGTAGGACTGGACGCAGTGGCTAATCAATGAAAACTTTTATGGGATGTGACTGGAAGTACGGTCGAGGCTTTCTAGAAGAAATCAATAAGCAGAATACTAGCTTTTCTAGCCTCAGGTAATTTTTCTCTGCCCCCGTCAATCGCTTTCTGATACAGCAGACGGGCCGTTGAGTTCGATTTTCGAGGCATATTAGTGCCGAGCTGATTGCCTGCGCAGAAACAGCCATGTAAATATACAACTCCTCATGGTCTATAGGCTTAGAAAGGATAGGTGGTCGCTCTAAGTGATCAAAAAGTTCCTTGAATGCGTAGACGCATTCGGGGGTCCACTCAAAGTTGCGTTTCCCTTTTCGGAGTAAATCGAAGAAGGGGATGCATTTGTCGGTGGCCTTAGAGAATGAACCGACTTAAAGCGACGACCTTCTCGTTCGGACTTCGGACATCCCCTGATGTTCTTGGGGACTCGGATATCCCGATTAGCTTGGACTTTTTCTGGATTGGCTTCGATGCCCTAAGAATCAACAATGAAACCCAAGAATTTTCCCAAAGCGACCCCGGAGGAGCATTTCAAGGGGTTGAGTTTCATGTCGTACTGGCGGAGGACATCGAACATTTCAAAGAGGTCGCGGACGTGACTGCTTGATACTTTAAATTTTACCAGGATATCGTCCACGTACACCTCCATGGACTTTCCAATCTGATTTTTAAAGAATCGGTTAACAATTTGTTGGTATGTGGTGCCAGCATTTTTATGGCCGAAGGGCATAACACGGTAGCAGTAGATCCCGAGGTCGGTTATGAAAGAAGTATGATCTTGGTCGCGGAGTCTCATCGGGATCTGGTTGTAGCCTGAGTAGGCGTCCATGAAGGATAGTAGCTACTATCCGGTGGTTGAGTTGACTAATCGATCGATCTTCAAGAGCGGAAAGCTGTCCTTGGGACATGCCTTGTTTAGATCGGAGAAGTCAATGCATGTTCGCCATTTACCGTTGGCCTTTCTAACCAGAACTGGATTGGAAAACCATTCGGGATAGTTAGCTCTGCGGATGAAGTTATTGTTGAGCAGACAGTTTACCTCTTCTTTGAGCGCTTTGGGCCTCTCCGGCCCAAGAAGCGGCGCTTCTGTTCGACTGGAGGCATTCTGGGATATAAGCAAATGGAATAGTAAGCAATTGCAGGGTCGATGCCCTTCATGTCAGAGTGAGTCCAAGCAAACACATCTAAATTGGCTTTCAAAAAGCATATGAGATCTTCTTTAATTGCTGGGTGGAGTTGTAACCCTACCTTCAACACCCTTGTTTGGTCGTCGAGGTTGAAGGGAACATCCACTATGGATTCGACCGGAGTAGCCCTCTCGTACTCGGCCTCTTCGTCCTTCCGTAGGTCAAGGTCATCGGAAAGACGGGAGTGGCGCCTGAGCCAGGGCCCAGATGCCGCTGGTTGCTATGCTGATACGTTTTTCACACAAGAAGGAGCGGGCATGGTTTTGCCTTTGTCCTTATTGCGCGCGTTCTTCCATTCCATTGCGTAACATTCCCTGGTGCTTACTTGGTCGCCCTTAATGGTTCCGATCCCATTTTCCATCGGGAATTTCATTAGAAGGGACCATGGCACCATGTAAACTCGGAATTCAGTGAGAAAGGGGCACCCTAGGAAAGTGTTGTAGGGGGGGTCGATGTCTATGACCATGAAAGTGAGAATTCGGACTCGGCTTAAGTCCCCCTCACCCAATTCTACAGGTAGGTCGATCATCCCTACAGGGGAACTAGAGGCCCCATTGAAGTCGTGAAATGCGGCGTGACATGGCTTCAAGTCATTTGTTTCCAATTTCTTCTACTCGCAGGCAGCCTTAAATATGATGTTGACCGAGCTCCCTGAGTCGATTAAAACCTTCCAAACGGAAGCGGCACCGATCTGGGCAGTGATGAATAATGGATCGATGGTTGGAATTTCCATCCCTGTCAATTCTCTTTCTCGGAAGACGATGTCGTCCCGCATGGTTTTTTGCAGCTTGGATGGGACGGACTCAGGGAGGGCGGAGCAGGCTTCGTAAGTAGCATACCTTATGGAACTCACATATTCCTCCATTTTTCGAAAGCTGTTATATGTGGGGTAAGATCTGCCACATATGGTGTTGATCACGATTCCTTGCCTTGGGTTAGACGGTCCTGAAGCCCCCTTGGCGGCTGCTTGTGGAGCTGACGCTGGAGGCTGCGAGTTCGCTTCGGGGGGAAAGGGCTCTTGGACATATTTCTCGAGCCGTTTCTCATGAATAATTTTCTCGATTTCATCCCTAAATTGGCGGCATTGGTTGGTGTCATGCTCATATACGTCGTGGTATCGACAATACCTCTCGGTATTCTTCTCACGGTTAGTTGATTCTCTGAGGCGCGGCTTCTTATATAGCAAGGTGTTACACATTTCCAAGTAGATTGTCTATATGTCTTCGTTCAATGGGGTGTAGGTCTCGAATGCTTGGCGAGGGTCGGGCTTTCTCAATTCTGCTAGGGCTTGCCCGTTGTTCCGTCCATCCGGCCTGCCATTGTTTTTGTTTTTGCCTTCGGGACCTGCCCCTCTGTTTTGGTCAAAGGGCTCCCCGCCTCGCCTACTTCTGAAGTGGTTCTTGGCGGTATCCGCTTGGGGATCATTGGGATGAATTGTGGCAGAAAGTCAGTTCCGCCTTGCTTCTCCTTGGCACATGTATTGATCTGCCTTCTCATAGAAGGCGTCGAGGCTCTTTGGCTGCTATCGATCAATTCAGGCCCCGAACTCTAAAGTAGTAAGGACACCCTTCGCTAGATGAAAGAGTACGGTGCGAGGATCTGGATCCTCGACCTCGGCGAGAGCTATGTTAAACTAGAAAGGTGGCTTTTGAGTGATTCAGCGGGGCCCTGGTATAGGTTGGACAAAGTGAGGGCATTCTTCGGAGTTGGGATAAGCACCCTGAATTGCTTGACTAGCTCTGTTGCTAATTGTCCGAAGTTGTTAATAGAGTTAAGTGGGAGGCAAGAGAACCAAAGTAAAGCGGTACCGGATAGGAAGACCGGGAAGCATTTGCACTTGGCCGGGTCATTACCCTGACTTGAGTCCATTTTCCATTCATATCGACTCAAGAAGGCACAAGGATATATGGTACCATCATAGAGTGGCAATTGTGGTATGCTAAAACGCCTTGGCCACTCGGCTTCATTTACTATTCTTGTGAAGGTATTACGCCTAATGTGAGCTTCCCATGCGCCGTGTGCGCCCCCTCGCATTTCCCTCATGACCCTTCGTATCATGTCGAGGAGACAGTTTGGGTGTTGATCCTCCATCGAGATCCATGGGTTTTGACGCGGTTCCGGAATCCTGTTGCGAGGTTGTCTTCTATGATGGATGTCCAGATCATCTTCCTCCATGCCCTCGACATCTGTGATTGGGTCTATGTGCGGACGTTGAGGTGGAGCGGGGTGATGCAGATCCTATTCTACAGGAGCGCGGGCCATTGGAATAGCGGGTCCTTCAATCTGATTAGCGACCATTGAGTTGTTTCGAGGAAGAGGTTGGTTTGTAGGATCGGGTCCGTCATTGATAATTAAGCGAGAGCGGTCTCGGTACTGTGCCCCCTCGCTGTATGTGACTGTAGTTCGGTCGCCGTTGTCGTTCCCATTCCCGTTAGCATGACCGTTACCGTTATCGAGGGCATTGATACGAGCAGCGACATCGTTGATGAGGGTGAACCTTCTCCTTTGGTGTGGGCCCCTTGACTTGGAAGAGGAAGTTTTCTATGCAGTTGGTCTGGGTCGAGCATTGTTTCGAGTTAATTGAAGTCGGGCGACGATGCATTGACTTTATTGAAGTTGCAACATAAGGCCGATGTTATCCCTTAATGCTTGGTTGAGCTCGACCGCGATGTTCTCGTATCTTTCATTAAGCAAGCGAATTTGAGCTTGGGTAACGGGCGCTTCAGAGTCCACAACAGGAGGGAGGTTTCTTTAGTGGCCTGGACATCTACCGGTTGAGTTTGTTGGGAGGTACCGGCCTCGGCTGCGGCTGAAGAGCCGACCATTGCTTTCTTTGACTTCTTTACCATCGTAAGCGGACTCGACAGCAGGTTGAACAAGGAACCTTAAGCTCATCGAGGTCGAGATGATAATGTGGAAGAAAGACACAAATCTTGAATTCAGATTCTCAGTGAAAGCAACAAATGTTGACGACAAAAAATGTTGTAAACACCAAAGATACCTATTACTAGGAATAGTTAATTTGGTCGCAAGACTAAGTAAGAGAAAGTGGTAAATGACACGAGTGGTTCGGCCGTAGATTAGGCCTACGTTCACTTTGGAAGGATGTTGAACTTTTATTAATCACTTAAGAATTACAAGGTAGAGAGATATTCATTACATTCGCTTTTATAATTGCCATATGCTAGGTATTTGGGAAGAAGAGTATTTAATTCTCCTTCTTCCTCAAATAGGAGATGCCATTAATGAGGCTCATGAAACTCTAGGAAGGTCTCAAGTGAAGAAAATCCAACCCTTTTGAAGCATGAGGCCGGAGGCTATTTATAGGAGTGGGGTTAGGTAGGATTAAGTAAGAGTAGGTAGAAATAGGGGGACCACAAGCAGAATTTCGAACCCACCACCTGCGCGCCTCAGAATTTCGAACCCGGGCACGGGTTTGAAATTTCAAGCCCGCTAGGTTCGAAACTTCGAACCCAGGCACGGGCGAGAAGTCTCCCTCCGCTGGGTTCGGAATCTCGAACCCAGCCATGGGTGCGAGATTTCGCACCCAAGCATTCGAAATTTCGAACCCAGGCATGGGTGAGAAATCTCGCTCCCGCTGGGTTCGGAATCTCGAACCCAACTATGGGTGCGAGATTTTGCACCTGCTGGATTCGAAATTTCGCACCCACTGGGTTCGAAATTTTAAATCCAGACATGGGTTCAAAATTTTGAACCCAGGCATGGGTGCGAGATTTTGCACCCGGCTAGGTGTGGGTATGCATCATGCCTGGCGTGAAGTCCTTCCAAGGGGCGCGAGGATCCCGGGACCGGGTGATTGAGGCTCGTGGCTCCTTCGGGGTCCGAAGCCTTGGTCTGCGGATGTCTTCTGGATGCCATGAGGTTACAAGCGGTGTAGTCCCTTCTTGATCCTATTTCCTGCATTCCTGAGCGTCCCCTTTTGGCCTTAGCTTCACAAGGTACAGAGTTAAGAGTGTCTGATTCCCTCTTGGGAACTGGACCAAAAAGTCTGTTAAAAGAGATGGGCCTGAGAGGATTTTTGTAGAGCTTTTATTTTCAAATATACCTTTTTGTTTTGAAAATCCATTTTTCTCATGAAAAAAATACTTTATTTTAATAAAAAATTTAGGAATCCTATAACCTTAGGCTCTGTTTACTAAATAAAACACCATGCACTCCTTAGTATTCCCAATTATGGTCATATTAAGGAATATAAAGCGTTATAAATGCAAAAGAATGAGTCACAAAGACTAAGATTCACAAGACATAAAATTAAAAAAAGGAAAATGTTTATTTCTTTAATAAAATTATGATTACAAAACATTCTTTCACATAATATAAGTTTCATACAAAAGACGTCTCTCATAAAAAAAGTACATCTCATCACAAAATCAGAGGACAATAAAAGGTATCCCTTAAGTGAACCATTAGTACATTCAAATCTATGGAAAAATGTATAACAAGAAAAACTAGAATACATCTGGAGCTAAGATAAGTCTCCAAGAAGAAGTACTCAAGGCAATCCACACTAATCACAACCATCCAATAAGCCTACTGCGGGAATGGAAAAGGAGAAAAAAGAGTGGGTCAGACATAAAGTCTAGTGAGTTGTATATTTACTAGCAAGATTGATAAATAAAGGCAATATGAAGAATAATAGTTCTAGTGTCATATAGGAAAGTGTATGTACATAACTATCAGGTGAACATATGGGAATGATGTACGAAGATTAAAGCTTTGGTCAATTTCTATCTTATTTTATTGCTTATTTTATTGCATTAGTCATTAGATTCTTTGCACTTTCATGATTACGGAAAATGTTATAGTTAGGAAGATTTTCCTAATAATACCCATTTATTGGTTACTAAACCATAGAGTGATAATATAATGTAATACCCCGCATTTTTAATATAATTAAAAATATGTAAAAAATATGTGTATATGCATAGATAGGTAAATAATGGTGATGTATAACGAAAAAATTATTAATATACGGAAGAGAAGGAAAAATTAATTCGATAATAGTGTACGTAACATAGAAGACAATAAAATAAGGATGCTTAATTTAAATATCAGGAATTAAGAAAAAACGGACATCACCATTATGTTCGTCTCGGAATTCTATATGAAATAGAGACTAAGTTTTCGAAAATTGGACTCCATATGAAAGAGTTATGGCCTTCGGAAGATTCAACAAAAAATCAGAATTTACGTAGGAAAATACCCAGGTAGGTCGACCTGGGGGTCGACCTACCCAGTGAGGTCGACCTAGGGGTCGACCTTAGTGTCGACCTCCCCCCTGGTTTTTCCAGATCCGGGCAGTGACAATTTTTGATGTGCTGGACGGACCGGATGACTTCTAGGGCGATCTAATGGCTCCAAAACACTCTACACCTATAAAATAGTGCCTAGACCTAACCTAATTATTAAAAAATTCCTTCTGCGCCTCCATGCCGCTAAACTTCAACCAAATATGGCCGCCGCCTCAAAACCCTAAATTAATTTGCAAGTTCTTCATCAACTTTGGAGTTTAATCAAATCAAGTAGCAAAGTTCTTCATCAACAATTCATGCTCTTCACTAACTGTTAGGTTTTCTAGATCAATCGACGACCCAATTTGACAGATTAACGATTTAATCTAAGGATCTATTGCGAAAAACAGTAAATCGAAATCAATTAGGTTAAAATTCATACATGTCGTGATGAATAAACTGATGAAACGCAGAGTAAAATAGCTTGGATGAATTGAATCAGGAGCTCAACAAAACGCTGAGGCCTCTAGAGGTATCCACAAACATCCGATCTCGATTTCGTCGTAGGAATCGAAATTACAAAGGATCGGTGCTAGCCGATAAAGGATTAGGGTTTTGTTCCCATTTTTATCTCGTTTTCATTTTTGTTGAGTAAGTAAAAGATTAGGTCGGCCTTTTCTTTAAATATATGAAAATGAGATAAAATAGGGTGACTCACCCTTATACCATTTCAAAATAAAAATGAATATTATCATCTGGATTCTTCCTTTTATTAAGAATGATCCTTCACCTTTTCAGACGTTTTTATGTGTGACCCTATAGGTTATCACAACGTTGGCAATGATTTTAAATCGTATTTAAAATCATAAACAGTGATTGGCATCTAGCAATACATCGCTGCTACCCAAGTTATAATAAGATCAATGATTCGATACCACCTTTCCGTGACCAGTGTATCAATGTAATATAATCCTTTTAACAAATATATCCAGGATTAAACTAGAGGCATGGATCATATCATCCTCGTTATAATTTAATCCATTTTTCTTGATCAATGAGTAGACGATTTAAAACAAATCAACATTTGAGCATGGCCATGCATTTCACAGTCTCACTCAATCAAGAGGCCCATGGATATCACTACGAATATATCGTAGGGTTAAATTCCATCTAGATTATTCATAATTTTCATTCGATTCGGGATATATCCAATAATCACCGTTATCATTACTCTGTTACGAAATAACTTTAGATGATACCAAAACACAAATATCCTCGAATAAAATTATAATGATTTAGGTCTAAGGACCATTAAATCACTGTCACTATGAGAACCACTTACGATACTTCTGATTATATTCCATGTAGTTATCTCACAGTTGGTCATCCCAATACGCTATTCTCCAATACGTATTTATATCTTGACTTTAATATCATGTATATTAATGATCAATGAGATGTGATCATCAGTCAATCAATATACTAGTCTCAACGCTTTATTGTTGTCCTATATAAACAATAAAACTAGACTGGGGACATTTAAGAATTATAATACTTATCACATTATATAATCTGAAGTTCAGTCTTACTCGAACTATATAATTCCGTATTATTATTCTAAGGACTTCTATTATATTAATATTTATATTACGCAATAAATATAATATAATAGAATATTATTTTATTCTTAATAAAATGATAACAACAACATTGTTATCAATCTCATCAAATGGATTGCTTCTAGGCATAAACTCTAACAATCTCCCACTTGCACTGGAGTCATTCATTCACGTATCATATACTCATGAAACTAGTGTGACTATTAAACTTCTGTTGCGATAAATTTTAATTCAGTAGGTCTGCAACATTACAACGTTTGTAACTTTGCAGATATGTTCATTTCCTTTGTGAACAACTTCACATAGGAATTATATTTCTTAAATATATATATATATATATATATGTTTGAATTAATAGTGAGTTTAAGGTTTTAGGCCTGAGCATCAGCCACATTGTTATCGCAATATATATCATTGGATCAACAATGAATTAAGTTCAATCATGAACTTCTTAATCCAAACATTTTCTTTCTTAAAATCAGTATTTATTTCTTGTTTTTAAATTAATATTATTCACAATAATTAATGTGTTATCAAATAATATTAGAATTATTGTGCCACTCCCACTCAATTTCTTGTCTATACAAGATTCAATGACATTATGTGGTTTTTCGAGACATTTCGATTTCTATTTCATTCCCATTGGTATCTTAGAGACTGGATCTCCATTAAAATGGATACCAATTCGAGCAATAAAACGTTTTATTATCAGAGGATTTGTAGATATAATATCCATTTGTTTCTTGTGGATATTACACAAAACAGTGATTTGGGTTCGATCTTATCAGAGGAGGGACGTTTAACAAACGCCTCACATCCCAAATCTTCAAATTAGACACACTAGGACATTTCCTAGCCCATATCTTATATAGCTTCTTTAAAATCATTTTAGTGGGATTTAAACGCAATTGTTCTAAATTTAATTTATTAGAAGATCTATATGACTTTTCTTGGTCGTACCATATCTTATAAGGTGTGATTACTCCTTTCAGACACACCATTTCAATATGGTGTTCTAGGTGGAGTAAGTTATGAAACAATTTCAAACTCATATGGACAGTCATTAATTAATTGGTTTAAATATTCTTTTCGATCTATTCGAAAAGTATTTATTTTTCTTTTAAAATTGGTTTCTATTTCCACTTTGAATTCTCTAAACTTTTCAAAGGATTCTGATATGTGTTTCATAAGATACACATATCTGTATCTACTGATATCATCAGTAAATATAATGAAGTAATAAAACCTGCCTCTAGCTTATGTATCCATTGCTCCATACACATCATTATGTATGAGACCCAATACTTATCACTCATTCACTGTGTCAAGTGAAAGGTGATTCAGTTATTTTACCTAATAAACAAGATTTGTATTCTTCATGTGATTTGAAATCAATTGATTTCAAAATTCTATCATTATGGAGTTTTGATATACTTTCTTGTTTACTGGGCTAACTGGTAATACTAAAGGTTTATTGGATTTAAATCACTAAATTTAATCCAGTCATTATTAATGTCAAGTACATTATAGTTAAGGATTTACAAATATCATTAACTATTTGAGAAATTCCATACGATATTTCATTTAAATAAAATGAATAACAATTATTTTTTTATTACAAATGAAATTCAAACTTGTCTAAACAAGATATATTATAACATTTATTATAAGTGGAATTTCGTAATAACAATTATTTTATTTATTTGATTAAGCCAATATATTCAACAAGAATCAACTTACTATGGATGATCTATCAACATTTGCTTCATTTCCAATTGTAAGTCCATTTGTTCTTTAATTAGATTTCTACTTATTCTACAATTTCTGTAAACCAACATACATTTATATGATTTATATCTAGTATCTAATACTAGAAATGTATAAGTAGATTATTATAACATTTATATTTTATTCAGTTCAAGTCATACTTTAACTTTTGTTTTAGATCCTCTATATTTATTAGAACAATTACGTTTTAATTTGTTTGAGGACTATCCTCGAATTTTAATGTCAGTCAAGAAATTCGATTTAATTCAATTTACCCTTCTCAAGGATTAATTTAAATTATCAAAGTTATTATGTTATTTAATATCTACAATAGATAATAAATAATAACTGATTCTTTAATATTTATTTAATACAAATTTCGACAATCAAAATTTATATATAAATGCATATATTTTAAACTAAAATATGCTCCCACTCAAATTAACATCTCTTCATTTATGTACATATATCAGTATATATGTATAATGGTGTTCCAAGATCCATATCTAATCATGTTTTGACTCTGCGTTGGCAAATCCCCAAAACACAACCTTTTAGGTAGACATCTTATGTCAATTATATCGTGTATATAATTCCTGGATCGCATGATGAACATTTTGTTCACTATTATTCGCTTGCTCAAATATAGAATAATTCACGCTATTGTCTCTAAGGCCATAATCCTATTATGCAGCCTCAGTTAAATCAAACCCAATAATACAGTCGAAGCACCACAATTGCTCCTACCTCATGTAACCAAACTAAAAGGATGCACAACGCTTTGTCGTAACCTACATCCAGTGAGATTGGACATTGATGGGTGTACTATTGGAAGACGTCACCATGACTTAATATAACAAAATAATTTACTTTAAAGGGATTTTATAATTCGTAGTTGCGAACATTATTAGAGTCATTCACATATATCCAATATATGTATTTTATATTCGTAATATTAACTGAATTTAAATAATATATATAAGAATCATGTCTATATATATTCCATATTTTAAAACAATTGGTTACCATAACCTTAGAATTAGTGATTATATTCAAAGTTATGATAGTTAAGAACCACACTTTTGTATAGTATCTCACAAAAAGAACTTTTAAAATGTATTCATGATCATATTAGAATCAAAGATATATAAAATTATCAAATCACTTTGTCAGTTTATTGAGCGTCATACTCCATACAACTAAACAAAAACCAAAATATTTCGCATGACAAATTTAAATCAAGCAGCAGATATATACTGGGTCAGACCCTGTTTCAAAATTAGAACATTATGCATTTCACTAATATATATATATATATATATATATATATATATGCAATCATTCCTTATGAACAACATGTGTTCATTATAATTTCAACTAGATATGTATAACAATTATACATACAAATCAGCCCCTTAAACAAGTCATACTTGTTTGATTTTGTATCAATTATACAAAACATACATACATACATACACAAATAAAAGGATCAGAGCCCTTCCAGCATTACATTATTCAATATGTTATCTACAAACTTGCTTTGTGATAATAGATGCTAGTATATATTATTAGGTATCTCAAACAAGTTCAAAATCTTATACATATTAAACAAAATTTACAAATATAGCTTCTCACTGTCTTGTACAGTTTCAAATATATGTATCAACATCAAATGCTTACAATATATAGTTTCTTATTTGTATTGACGAACAAAAATAGAAAACTGAAATGTTTTCACTGCCATATCGCTGTTTTGAGTTGATCTTTCTGCTGAAACAATTTCAACATCAGTACAACCCCTACAAGTATGAAACAATTTCAATCTTTGGGTTAGGAAAAGTCAAAGATATCAAATGTATTTAGTGTTTTGAATTCATTAATATATACATCAAATGTATATATATAACATCTATGTGTATTCAATCAACGGCTCATGTTTCGTCTCATTCCTTTCATTTTGAGATTTTGTGTACATATATGATCCAGGCTATTAGTTTACACTGTCCTGATTTAAATATCAAACAACATATATGGTATTAACCATATTAACACAGGTCATTATACATAAGGTATGATATCCCAATGTATAACAATAAACTTTGTTAATCACTCTAATCTATATTACCATACCAAAGTGTCATGATATCAGTATATCATGAGTGGCCAATTTTAGATTATGATATAATTAGTATCATATAACAATAATTAACAGAAGTAGCATATAACTAAAACTAGGAAATTATATTTCATTCATATGAAATCACATGTATATATTGTATACTTATCATCATAAGTATACATAGTTTGTATAAGTGCATATGAAGTTTTACACAGCAGTTTAATTTCATATATGTCAACACATATATGTTAAATCCATACTAGAATAAAATACATCTTTTATGCATTTTACAGAGTATACACTATCATAATGCACTTGTTATGATCTTAAGCTGGTCTTTCATTATTATTTGTATAATGTAAGTGTAAATTCAAGGAGCCTTAAGTGTTTTTCAAATATAAAATATTTCAACAAAAGGATAATATCATTTTCAGATATCAAAATGAAATCTGACTTCTGAATTTATCAGTTAGAGAGATATAAAATTTAACAATACTTGATTTCTTTAAATCAAACATTGTTAAAACTAAACCTGAAGGCTTAGACAACCAAAATTGTTTTTGATCAAAATCAAATACATGGTTAACTGAGCTATAACACTCAACCTTATATCAATTGAACATTTTAATTAAAAAATCAGGTAGGCAGGTTGATCCAATCAGCAATTTAAAACCAAAAGGTTAATACACCTATCAAGATCTTAAAGGTTTAATATCCATGAATGTAGTATCCAAACATAAATCAATATCTAATACCAAATTATGTTTTCAAATGAAGCAATCTGATTTTTTGATAAATGAAACTGTATCACAATCACATTCCACTACTTCATCTATAATTTTGTAGCAATAAAACAGGGTTATTACTGAGTCATTACAAGTAAACCAACCTAGATCCAAACATATACGAATATGTATGTACACTGTTTACAATAAGTGATATATCTATGTATATATCAAAATGATTCATATATTACCATTCAATATATATCATATATATATAATACAATACGGTTATGTACAGAAGACAGCACAATATCTCGTACAACAGTTTTAATTTGGCATACTGACAACTTTTGACAGTATTATTAAAACTGAATTAATATTGGATCTGTAACAAAATACAAAAGATCTTAAACTTTTATAATATAAATAGTTCTGATAACTATATATATAGAGTTATGAATCAATTTATTTTATATCATCGTCATCAAAATGAACACAAATTGATCAGTATCAATACGATATAAAATGATACTTATGGTTATTCAACAAGATTTCAGAAATCTATTGCAATTCCCATATAAATCTGAACTATTACAGACTAATATAAAATTCTTACATAATATAAGTAATTTTAAGAAATCCAGTTTATCAACAATATAAACTACAGAAAAGGAATTGATTCATACATTGAATTAGTTTACAAAACATGATCCAAAACAATTTAAATATGTATAATATTAACAATTTAACTAACATGAATACTTGATCCTATTTTCAGTCAGCAACTCTTGATCTATACGAGAGCATATTATACTTAATGATTTCCAAAATTTTAGTAAACATCTGAAATCATTATTTAAACCATACATGATAAACTTTTAATCGTTAGTATCAAAACAAATTCTTGATCAAACAAGCATGGTCATTTAGGATATTATAATCACCATTATAGCATCAGTGTCATATATATAAATTCTTGCAAGTTCATAAGAATTTGATATAGTGATAATCCATGTTACTGCAAATAATTTCAATACATAAAGAACCAAATCCTTCAATCTGGTTTGTATAAGATATCAACAATTGTTTTTTTTTTCAAAACCAACAGTTGGTTTTGAATAACAGATTCATATCGCTATGTTATGTAATGACTCGCATTTTCAGCGATATAATAATTAGTTTATTTAATTATTTAAAAGTTGATTAAAAGGATTTAATGGTCATGGAATTAAATAATGTTGAATATTTAATTAAAATAATAAATTAAATAATATATTTGATTCTGAAATAATCAGAATTGGATGAAATGGCGATATGGTGTGAACTGGACAATTCAAAATATATAATTCAGTTTAAAGTTGAATTATAATAACGAATATATTATTTAAATGAAGTTTGAACGTATAATTATATTATAATTATAATCGAGCTCGAAATGGCGCTGCAGTTCGTAAATTGGCGATTCGAACTTCAACAGAATATACAGGATCTGTTTTAAATCGGATTTCTGTGAAACAAGAAACGTTAGGAGTTGGTGAAGTATATTTTTCTAGTGGAAGAGAAAAATCAGGATTTCGTCGTATAGATTTTGAGATATGTCCAAATCAAATTTTAAAATAGTCGCTATAAAATCGTTTATCGACCGTAATGTTTATTCAATATAACTAGATATCGGGTTTGAATTTAGACAAGGTTCTTTTGAGACATAGTGATAATTTAATTTTTAGATTTTTAATAAAAATTTTGTTTAATTAAATACATGACTTTTTATTTGGAGTGTTTTGCACCCTGTAACAATATTTTGGGTAATGAGTTAATCTGCCGGTATTATTATATTTCTGGGATCATGGCACCGAGCTCGACACAACGGTATGGTTATTTCTGTCTATGGAAATTCGTAAACAGATGGAACTTGACGCGTATGAGGTACCTTAATAATAAACCCTTAACCTATTTTCTTAGGAGACAGATTTATATTCGGCTAATCCTATAACCTACCCAAATTCTTTTTCCACGCAGGCCTACCTTACTTTACAAACTTCATATTTAAACAAAACATACACGCGTTCTTTGGTTGTTTCCCCTCACACGTCCTCTCATTTTTTTTGGTTGTTAAGTGATCAACGTGCACATTCTTCCTTCCACAAAATCATCCACTTAATCTAAAAATAAAACTACTCCCTATAAAATGACTTTACTTATACCATCAGCTGAAAACAGAAATAGGCCGCCACGATTTTTCCCTTTCCTCAAACGCAAATCGGAGCAAATAAATTCAAAGGAAATTAGTGGAAAATCCTACAATCAAAATCCTTGTATTTTTGAATCCCTCTTCAGTTTCTCTTCAATCGGATCTCAGTTTTATGAAGCTCGAAAATGGTTTGGTCGAGGTCGTTTTGTACAGTGGGTTCGACAGAATTATTAGAGGAGGGAGGCGATGAGATGGAGACTGGGTAGAGCATAGAGACGAAGTTATGGGTCCTGAGATACACTAGGGGTCACAAGGAAGTTGGATGATGGGATTTGACTGAGAAGTTCGAATTCAATTTGATGGTGGCTGTTGACTTGAGCTCGTGAAGTGGAGAAACAGTGGCGGTTTGGTTTGGTTCATGAAGTATAGAGGAGTGAGGACGGAACCTGTTGTCGTGATCTGCAGTGAGGAAGGAGCGGAGGGACAATGAGGGAGGAGTTCGATTTTTAGGAGAGCAGTATTTTGTTTAAACTGATAGGAGAAGATGGATTAAATTGTTTTAACAGATTTGGCAAAGGAATAATGTCTGGAGCGAAAGTCTTGTTTGAAGGAGTTTGAAGGCTCTAATGATCGGTTATGGCAATGAGATGTCTGGATCTGAAATCGACGATGGTTGGAAATGGATGGAGCAGGCGTCGGTTTTGTTCTGAGTGGAAGAAAGGCAAACGCGGGTATGGGCTTTAACAAAAGGAAGACGGGCCAAGGGTGTTTGCAAAGGGTAAAGGCCCATATAATATTTAAATTTAATGTTTAAATAAGTTCAAACTTGTAACCTTTATATCTCGGTCATACGATATCAGATTGACGAACCGTAAGTTGCGTTGGGACCGTATGGACGAGAGCTTCGCAATGAACTGACTGGAAGTAGATTGGGGCTCATATGAATTTATAGCGAAATAAATTTTTTGATCCAAATCAAACAAAACAGTTTATCGTTCTTTAACGATGAACTGCCATTGTGAGTAAATCTCAACAACTCCGAACAGTTATATTTTTGTAACGTATATTTAGAACTGTTTAAAATTGTCTGATTGACTGTGTGTTTACCGTTTGATTGAACTGCTAGTCAGTTAGTTGAATTTCTATATTGATTCTGATTATCAGAATATATCATGTGGAACTGAAAGTGATGTTGATTTTATTGTGTAACATCTGTGGATGCAGGGAAACAGGTTGGAGGAATCCGACTGGATTCCTCAACAGTTATTTTATTGTTTTTCATATATTTTGATATATGATGTGAATTATAACCTATTGTTGATTGTGTATGTATGGACGATACTGGACATCAAAATTTGATATGTTAAAACCATAACATACCGGGATTTGGAGAAAAGGGGAATTTGTCAAAGTGAATACTGAAAAGAGAATATTTATAAAATCAGAGGATCTTATAAAAGAGAATATTTATAAATAGAATATTTATAAATAAGAATATTTATAAATGGAATATCTATAAATAGGAAATACGTTTAAGTGGGAATTATAAATGAAGGAAATCTTTATAAATAGAATATTTATAAAGTGGATTACTTACTTAGAAAATAAATAGGATAAGATAATGAGATATTTATTTGTTAAATAAATAAGATACGATTAATGGATTATTTATTTGTTAAAGTAATAGGTTAAGATAACGAGATATTGACTTAGAAAATTTACTAAGTGAAAACAAAGGATATTAACTTAGGAATTGACTAAGTTAAAACAAGGATATTAACTTAGGAATTGAATAAGTTAAACAAGGATATTGACATAGGAAATTTACTAAGTTAAAACAAAGGATATTAACTTAGGAATTGAATAAGTTAAAAAAGGATATTGACTCAGGAAATTGAATAAGTTTTAAATAAGATATTTAAAAGAGGAAATACTTAGAATAAATAAGGTAATAAAGGAAACACTTAGAACTAAGTCATTAAAGAAGATATTTATTAAGGAATAAATAAGAGATTATAAAGGGGATATTTGCAAACTATGTGCAAATAAAATAAAAAGGGAAATATTTGTTCAAGAAAACAAATAGGGTTATAAAGGAAATATTTATTTAGAAAATAAATAGATTATAAAGAAAATATTTATCTTTGGATAAATAGATATATATATATATATATATATAAGTCTGAACTTATATATGAAGAAGTAAACAGATAAAAGGAGCAGATTGATTTATAAATGAGATTTATAAATTAAGTTAAATATTATCATTTGATAAATGGAATATATAAGTCAGGACTTATATAAAGGAGTAAGAATCGATTTCAACATCGATGTTTGAAACTGAATAAGGATAAAGAGTTAACCAGTTAGGTTAAACCATTGAGTTAACCAGTTAGGTTAAACCATTAGAGTTAACCATTTAGGGTTATCTAGTTAGAAGTAATCAGTTAGAATTAATCAGTAGAGTTAACTGAGGTAGAGTTAGTCGAGTATTAGTTATCGAATATTAGTTTATTCGAAGAAGTGAGTTAATCGAATCAGAAATATTCGAGAGGTGTTAATCGAATAATAGATATTCGAAGTGAGTTAATCGAATAATAGATATTTGAAGTGAGATAATCGTATAATAGATATTCGAAGTGAGATAATCGAATAGTAGATATTCGAAGTAAGTTAATCAAATATAAGTTATTCAAATAAGTTATTCGAATAAGAGTTAATCCAGTAAGAGTATAATAGAATAAAAGATAATCGAATAATAGATATTCGAAGTGAGATAATCGAATAGTAGATATCCGAAGTAAGTTAATCAAATACAAGTTATTCGAATAAGTTATTTGAATAAGATTTAATCCAGTAAGGGTATAATAGAATAAAAGTTCATCGAATAAGAGTTATAGGTTAGAGTTAACCGAATAGGAGTAAATAAATTAGTTGTCATTATATTATTCGAGTTAGGAAATAAAAGTCATATTAAATATAATATAATTCGGGTGTAGGAGATTATAACACCATTGTATAATCACATAAACTTGTAAAAGAAGGGGGTTCGTAAATAGAATCCGAGGGTTCATAAGGAAGTGATAAATAGTTAAAAAGGTGAATTTTATCTATTTCGAGATTTGAAAGGTGGTTCAGTTAAGGTCTGAGAGGTATTTATACCCCAACTTGATTGACTGTGTTTTTAATTAAGAAATGGTTACAGTTCGAGTGTGAAGTGGTTAAGTGGATTTAGTAATTTAGTACAGTGGTTTGAGTCGTCATTGCAATATAGTTTTAAACATTGTTTAAAATCCCAATTAAGAAGTTTTGGAAATGTTTTCCAAACGAGAATCAGAAAGGTTTTCTAATAATAGAAAATAAGAATTTAGAATATATGGAAACAGAAGATAAGTAAATTAAAGAAATAAAGAGATAAATGTTGAATGATGATTGATCGATATAATTTCCTCCTGGAAATAATTTCGTTGTTTGCACACCTGTTTTTCTTTGATGGTTAAATCACAGACTATCGAAGTTTTGACCATTTTAACGTTGTTAATATGGAGAGACCGGTTGGATTATTATCCAAAGAACCACTCTGTATTGGCATAAGCGTTGCGAATCATGTATACCAAAGAAAATTGAAGACGGGGTAAAGTGCAAGGACTGTTGTATAAATCTTAGATAATAGTGCCTAAGATGGATATATTGAATAGTGCCTTCGGTTCATCCTGTTCCTAGATGACTTGTATAGATGAATGTCTGACAAAGTATTTCCATAAAGGTCTCTTCAACCGTACCAAGAGTGGAAGCGGAGAAGGAAACTTCTTTAGCTAACATGTAATTTACTGTTGTAGATGTCAATTAGTGATTTTCGATGGATCTGACAATGTGGCATTCGAAGTGAATCTGATGTGATGATGAAGCGTAACCTCAAGCCTCATCAACCGGTAAATGACAGAAATCGAGCAGGCAGCATTGCTAAGTCGGTCGCTCCGAAGTAGGGTGTATAATCACCTGATCTAGAGTTTCATTTACTTCTAAGAATCTATTGTTGATGCTGTTCCATTTGAGAAACGGTTGCTGATCCCAACCGTTGGTGATATACATTCGATACACTCAAGCGAAATGAGTGGTCGGTCATGTGTGGCCGGGTTGTAAGATGTTCTTGTTGAACCCAATGTATTCCTTTCTAGAGGTACACTATCGAAAGGTGGTTCCATACCTTGTCATAGTTGGAAATCCATTACCCAATACGTGCTTGCGGTTTTGATTGTATACTATATATGTAGAACGTGAGATGAAAGCGTTTCTGCTAGATGATTATTATATTGTGGTCGATAGACATTATTATAGTATTAAAAGGTTTTTGATATAAAGAAAATTTGGATTCTCATAAGGGAAAAACCCAATTCCGTTATACAGCGTAGTAGATATCATTTACCTGCTTGAACTGTTTTAAACTGTTTTACTCACACCAGTCCCATGACCGACCCAGAGTTTATTTTTTTCCCTAAACTCTTGGGTGCCCAATTTTGTATGGGCAGTCAAGTAGTCGGGATTTACAGATACTTGAAGAGCTGGAGCAGGAGGCTTCAGGATCATATAGCTATAGTTTATTTCCGCTGTGTTGTAAGTGATGTACTTGATGATGATATGTATATTCAAGTACAATCTTTTATTTCAAAGATATGTTATCTATTATATGTTATTCGTTCCGCTGTGAGGTTCGTGTTACTCTGATGTTGTCTTCTTCTTCTTCTTCTATTCTAAGTTTCTATCTTATCTTTCCTCACCCTCTAATTTCTTTCATTAACCATCTGGTATTTTTTGATGTTTGGTTAGTCGTCAGTGAGTTTATGGCAATAACCAAAGTCAACAAAATTTGGGTCGTTACATGTTATCAAATACCATAGATGCAATGTCAATGAATCATACTTAGTTGAATAACTTAAATGAACAATATTAAAACATTTAAAAGTTATTGTTCAGTTTAAATCCAATCTCAATTATTCAACCAATATAACATCAATATAAAACTGAATCAATGTTCAATATTAAGCACGAATCCCCTTTTTAAATTTTGTATCATATAGCAAAATTTGACTGTAGTAAACAATATACTTTAGCATCGAGTACTGTTTTGATCTACAGTGAAACAATTTTCACCTTGACTTTATGAGTGAATTTACGTGAAATTCTACCAACAGGATTCTAATTACCAGTCAAGGTAAAACCAATTTTAAAACTTAATTAGGATTCAGATTTAACTAATAAAATCCACTTCAAAGTTTTATATTAAATACAAAACTTTGTATACATTAAAGCGGTTTCTACAGATTGTGTCAAATACAGAGTGAAACAATTTCACCTTAAATCGTATTTGTCATTAAGTCTTGAATTCAGGATTTTATAATATCGATTATCCAATAATTAAACATATATGAACCTAAATCACAATTTCAAAATTACTGAATTATTAAACCCTAGGCTCTGATACCACTGTTGGGTTTTCTAGATCTAATCGACAACCCAATTTGACAGATTAACGATTTAATCTAAGGATCAATTGCGAAAAATAGTAAATCAAAATCAATTAGGTTAAAATTCATACCTGCAGTGATGAATAAACTGATGAAACGCAGAGTAAAATAGCTTGGATGAATCGAATCAGGAGCTCAACAAAACGCCGAGGCCTCTAGAGGTATCCACAAACATCCGATCTCGATTTCGTCGTAGGAATCGAAATTACAAAGGATCAGTGCTAGCTGATAAAGGATTTGGGTTTTGTTCCCATTTTTATCTCGTTTTCATTTTTGTTGAGTAAGTAAAAGATAAGGTCGTCCTTTTCTTTAAATATATGAAAATGAGATAAAATAGGGTGACTCACCCTTATACCATTTCAAAATAAAAATGAAATATCAACATCTTGATTCTTCCTTTTATTAAGAATGATCCTTCACCTTTTCAGACGTTTTTATGTGTGACCCTATAGGTTATCACAACGTTGGCAATGATTTTAAATCGTATTTAAAATCATAAACAGTGATTGGCATCTAGCAATACATCGCTGCTATCCAAGTTATAATAAGATCAATGATTCGATACAACCTTTCCGTGACCAATTTATCAATGTAATATAATCCTTTTAACCAATATATCCAGGATTAAACTAGAGGCATGGATCGTATCATCCTCGTTATAATTTAATCCATTTTTCTCGACCGATGAGTAGACTGTTTAAAACAAATCAACATTTGAGCATGGCCATGCATTTCATAGTCTCACTCAATCAAGAGGCCCTTGGATATCACTACGAATATATCGTAGGGTTAAATTCCATCTAGATCATTCATAATTTTCATTCGATTCGAGATATATCGAATAATCACCATTATCATTATTCTGTTACAAAATAACTTTAAATGATATCAAAACACAAATATCCTCGAATAAAATTATAATGATTTCAGGTCTGAGGACCATTACATCACTGTCACTATGAGAACAACTTATGATACTTCTGTTTATATTCCATGTAGTTATCTCACGGTGGGTCAGCCCAATACGCTATTCTCCAATACGTAATATTTTGACTTTAATATCATGTATATTAATGATCAATGAGATGTGATCATCAGTCAATCAATATACTAGTCTCAACACTTTATTGTTGTCTTATATAAACAATAAAACTAGACTAAGGACATTTAAGAACTATAATACTTATCACATTATATAATCTCAAGTTCAGTCTTACTCGAACTATATAATTCTGTATTATTATTCTAAGGACTTCTATTATATTAATATTTATATTACGCAGTAAATATAATGTAATAGAATATTATTTTATTCTTAGTAAAATGATAACAACAACATTGTTATTAATCTCATCAAATGGATTGCCTCTAAGGCATAAACTCTAACACTAATAATCAAATAAGATGATTAAATCAGCGTTCTACATCAACGACAAATCACTTATTTCTCTAGTCCAGTCAATGTGAGTGGATTTGAACTATATTTGTTGTATAATGTTGCTTCTATCGTTTACCATTCCCCATAATGAATATAATGTTAATTTAATAAGATCTGTTATTTTATTTATGCCTACATTTGAGTTCTCTCCTTTTTATCCATTCCCCTTTTTATTTTGGATCTAGGTTGTCTCGAACCTAGATGAAATCTTATTATACAATACGCACGATTGGAATATGGGGATATTGGAATATAATCTGTAATTTTGGGGTTTGTGGCATAACAAATGTTAGTGCATATATTGGGCATAATCAATTTTATGCAGTCGAGGAATATAATCTATGCTGAATAGTGCGCAACTATGAATTTTGATTTATGATGTTAACATGAAATTGTGTAAATTTAATTGGAACTATTGGGTATGGAATTAGTATATCTCAATAATAACAACATGTAATTGGATAACATGGATTGGTGAAATTTATTCGTGACTTGAAAAGTAAGCCTAGAGGGTGAATTAGATTATATGTATGTACGTGGGAATGTTAGGGTATATATATTGGGAAAATATGGATTATATGAAATTGCATATAATTGGATATTGGAAATTGCTATGTTAGGGTATGAATAACATGGAATTAGTGAATTTGGCTATAATTGGATAATTTAGGTAATATGAAAATCGGCTAACTATTACGTAATTGGTGTAGTGAATGGCAAACTGGAAATAGGCATAAAAATGAAATGTAATTAAGTTGAATTTGGAACATATGACATGAGTTTGGGGTTTGAGTGAAAGACGATTGTTGATGAACACCAATGACACGAGGTTAGACGCGTTTGTGGTGTAAGACTGCCCGGAACGACCCGGCAAATCCAGCAACCACAAGCGGACGTCTAATGTGAGAAGTCAACGATAAGAACTAGAGGCGTAATGGTTTATGACACGAGGTTAGGCGTGTTTGTGGTGTAAGACTTCCCGGAACCGCCCGGCAAATCCAGTAGCCATGGACGGACGTCTAATGTGAGAGGTCATACATTGTTACGACATTATAAATAAATTAAGAAATACTAACCATAATAAGACATGTGGGTGACATGGGTATGGTTAGAGGGTTAAGTGGGTGATATAAATGACGTGTAAAGCATAACAAATGTGGACTTAACCATTGTGAGACATGTGATGTAAGACATAACCAAGGTAGACTTAACCATAGTAAAACATGTGTAAGACATGGAAACTATAATAAAAAGGGGGTTAAGTGGGACATGTGTGACATGGGAAACAGAATTTAGATATGCTTAACCAAATGGGACCCGTAACGGTATCATAAATTAATTAAATTGGGAAAAGTTTAAGTAACGGGTTAAGTAAAAGGAAGGGTTAAGTCAAATCTAAAATTAATGACACAGTAATTGGGGAATGGTAATTACCTTTTATAAACTTGATTTGCGGTGATGTAAAATTAAATAATAGGCAAACTTGTCATATGGACAAGGGAAGGTAATGACTTAAGATGTAATACAAGACTTGAAGGGTGGGACGACTTATACTATGAAATAAGTCAAATCTAAAATTAATGACAAGAAATGGGGAATGATAAATAATCTATTATGAATAAACTTGAATAAGGCAAGAAAGGATAATAGGTGGAAATTATAACTTATGGGACAAGATAAGTTATAGGAAACGATAAGGAAGACGAGATAACTTATATGTAAAGATATACTTAAATTAAGTGGTTTGGAAAGGAGAAATGTGAAATTAAAAATGATATAAGTTATATGAGTGGAAAAGAAGTAAATTAAAATCATATATGTTGGTTGGGTTGAGTAATTCTCTGGGTGCCAGTCTGATGTTGATTTCGGTCTTCGGGGCTGGTGTCTAGAGGGTTATGCTCCTAATCAGTATGTATGTGGGATAAGGCATACTTAACTATGAATTAAGTATAACATGTTGTTGTAACCCAAAAAGGGAATAATTTATGAGATTGGAAAATAACATGTTGTGGGCTTATTAACGGACTTAAGTGGGTTAAGTATAAATTGAATTAATAAGCAAGGGTAACTTGGTGAATATGGGGGGAAAAGGGGGAAGCTAGTGTGAATAACCAAGTTAATTGAGAAAGTTGACGAGGTGGCACAAGCGTGAAATAAATGGTTAGACTTAGGGTCTAATGACTTAAAACTAAGGCGCTTGAAGCAGTCTGTACTTTGTAGGATGAATAACCCAACGAGGTAGATCATGATGGTGTCATAAGGCACGAGGAGAGCGCACGTTCGCTATTTTGGTGGCTCCAACGGACTGGAAGGGGAAGCAAGCGGCTTCCTGAGACGCTAAAGGTGCTCCTGGTAGTCCTCGGTAGTGGTTTAGCTTTGGGCTAGGATTACAGAGGTTGGGTCTGCGCAGAACTACTAGGTGGATGGGCCTTGACTGCACAAGTAGGGGGCAGTTAGAATGTTGTACGCGGTGGCATTAAGGGTAGTTCGGAGATTGCCTCAGGCGGAGGTGGAGGGTCAAGACCAAACGATAGTAAGATCGTCGGACGCCTGTCACCAGCAGCCTAAGGAATGGGAAAAGACAAGAGCTAACCCCTAGAGATCGTTAACCTTTGCTATCAAGGGACAGGTGCGGGGAGATCCCACATGGATGTTTAGATTGTTTACTTGTTAGGGTTGGTCGCTTAGCTCGTGTGGTCTTTACTAGTTGAGGGAGGGGATAAGGTGGGGCCATAGCCACCATAGAAAAACCAGACCCGAGGGATATCTGTACATTGGACACTTTTGGAGGCGGACCTATACAGATATAGAAAAGCTCCCGACCGAGTTCCGTGTTTTCTGGTGTAGCCCTGCCACAGAACTTGGGTGCACAAGTAGAGGTTATGTGCAGTAGAAACATCGAGTACGATTGATGATACGTATGTGGGAAAGTCTAGGTACAACCATATCTGCTCTGGGTGGTGTATCGTAGACTAGAGGGCATTATTCAGTGATGGAACCAAACTCGATTGAATAGTTCGAGGATAGCAGTCAATACGCTTACGTAGCACTGCGATAGTGGTTTTATGCGGATGTAGCGTTGTACGTTATTATGGCATAGGATGAGGGACTGCGCATATTACTGTGGCGATACGGAGGAGACCGTGTGAGTGGGGTATCACGGGGTGTACCTTAGTTTGGGGGTAGCTACATATACACTATATTAGGTTAATCTACTAGGGGGTAGATGGGTGTGACGTGTGTGTAAGCTTTGAGTGCTAATAACACGTATAACCTAATAAATAATAAAATGTAATTGAACTATATTTAGGGTTATTCAAGAAGTGTAGTTTAAATTCATTCACACATAACTTATGTCCTGACCCCCTCCTCATAACATTCGCAGGTTAGACAAAGACTTATAGCTTTGGGAATACTGATTTAGCAGTATTGTGATTAAGGTAAAGCTATATTTTAAAATATATTATATTTTTATTCCTTCCAGTGTGAGGTGTTTTTCCATACTCTGACATATCTCTTTTCTCTGTCTTTTCTGCAGGATACCAGAGCAACCAACTCGGGGCTCGATGGATTGAATTTTGAAAAAAATTCGGTCTGTCGGAATCCGGGTTGTCACATCTGGTATCAGAGCTTCGGTTTAGTGATCTTAGGGAGATATTCAGTGAACATATTTGTATTTTCTAAAATATAAATATATTACATATATAAACCTAGATCCATTTAGTGGCCCACTAGATATGAAAAGAGTTGGGATATCTAGTTTTTACACTCAAGGATTGAACATAGAAATTTTGAGACCCCTAAGAGGATTGGTTGGAAAGTGTACAATATGACTTGGCATTGGAGAAATAAAGCATCCCATAAAGTGGCAACTGAAATGTTAGAGTAGTAAGTTTAGAAGTATAACCTTAGAAACTCGAAAAGGTTAAAAAAATGAAAAAATGGATTAGGGATATATATAGTCGAGAGACTTGAATTCGTGAAACTTCCTAGGAAAGTCTAGTTGAGTTGAAGACTCGCTTTGAGTCTAACCCAATGATAGACTTTTAAGAACTTGAATTTGTAAAAGGATTTGTGGTATTTTCCAAGATTTAATCTTAAAAGTACTTTGATAAATGCATGTTGGGTTTTAAAGTAAAGTGGGGTATATTGTGTAAAACAATGATTTATTGTTTTAAAAGAATTCTCTCATAAAAAGGTGCATATTATGGAGCATAAATAGCTTGCTAATTTTCATATATGAAAAGAAGTTTTGAAACTCTATTTTATTACCATTAAATTTTGATTATTGATTTAGGAAGAAATTTTGTTGGGTGGACAAAATAAGTTGTAGGAATAGAATAGTTGTCTGCACTAGTGAGTAGTTAAGTTAACATTGTAAATAGGAACAGTGTAACTCATTAGTCATCCTTGTCTACTCCAGTTTGTGATTTGAAAAGAAAAAAAATATTTTTGCAATTTTACTTTGTAACATGTTTTTATGGTTTGGCAAAAGCAAGTTTTTGAGAAAAAGATAAAAGTTTTACCACTTTTAGTTTGGAAGAAATATGCAATTCAAAGAAAGAAGGCCAAACCATGTTTTAAAAATGGGGTAGGTAAGGATTAAGGCCTAGAAAGAACGAGATAAAGTTAAAGCTATTAGAACCAACTGGGAATTGGTTGAGATGATAAATTCTTTGAGTATCAATCTGATGTTGATTTCGGTCTTCGGGGTTGATACTTAGAGAGTTATTTTCTTGCCAATTTACAGTCAGGGATTAGATAATATTAAACTAATGGAAAATTTCCCGTAGAATGCATAAGCATTGAGAAACCTAGGTTTGTTGCTTGAGAAAAAGAGATAAAGTGTAGGCTAGTAATACACAGCAAGAACTAGTAGTGACTAATAGGTAGTGGAAGGGAAAGTAAGTGTAGAGAGTTGGTGGTTGGACTTTTCTTTATAGAAATAGTCTTATGATTCTTGGCCTTTGGTCGTAGCTGTGTAGGATGTTGTTTGAGTTAAAAACAGAAAAGCTTATTTGGAAAATAAATTTAAGTAATTGGAGTAAGTCAAATAAGCTAAGAAAGAGAATAGCCTAATTAAGAAGAAAATAACAATCCAATAAAGCAACAAACTAACGGGAAAAGAAAATGGAGATCTTAAGAAAAAGATGAATAAATATGAAATTTTTCCAAGTTAAGTGGAAAAAGAGAAGAAATTTTCTTATGTGGTTGTACTTGGATAGGAAAATAGGAAATCTTTATAGAATAATTATGTAAAAATCCAAGTGCAATTAGAAAATAAAAACGGAGGATGTAAAATTTTCCGTTTTCATGACATAAGAAATCGAATTTGGAAAATTAGATTTTTCTAAATTTCGAATTTAATGATGGTTGTTAGGGTTTTGGATGCGAAAATTGGATGAACTATGCTCTTACTCTGTAAGAATGTAGGAAAATTTGGATGAAAAACGTTTTGATTTTTCAAAAATATTGCATTCATATAGAACTGCAAGTATATTTAGGATGTGAGCATCATGTTTTGAAAGAGTTTTTAAAGTTTTCATACATATTGGTGGATCCAGATTAGGCATACATACTTTACTATGATGTATCTCACTTTGCACATGTGCACAATGTTTGCAACAATTGGATGCACACTTGATGGATGGATATTGCAAGGGGTTATCTACTTTACTCTTATCGAATTTCGGGGACGAAATTCTTTAAGGGTGGGAGAATGTAACACCACACGTTTTTAATACAATTAAAAATATGTGTATATGCATAGATAGGTAAATAATGGTGATGTATAACGAAAAATTTATTAATATATGGAAGAGAAGGAAAATTTAATTCGATAACAGTGTACTTAACAGAAAAGACAATAAAATAAGGATACTTAATTTAAATATCAGGAATTAAGAAAAACGGACATCACCATTGCGTTCGTCTCAGAATTCTACATGAAATAGAGTCCAAGTTTTCAAAAATCGGACTCTGTACGAAAGAGTTATGGCCTTCGGAAGATTCAACAAAAATTCAGAATTTACATAGGAAAATACCCAGGCAGGTCGACCAGGGGGTCGACCTACCCAGGGAGGTCAACCTGGGGGTCGACCTGGGAGTCGACCTACCTAGGAGGTCGACCTAGGGGTCGACCATAGTGTCGACCTCCCTCCTGATTTTTCCAAATCTAGGCAGTGACGATTTTTGATGTATTGGACGGACCGGATGGCTTCTAGGGTGATATAATGGCTCCAAAACACTCTCAACACCTATAAAATAGTGCCTAGACCTAACCTAATTCATAAACAATTCCTTCTACGCCTCCGTGCCACTAAACTTCAGCCAAACATGGCCGCCGCCTCAAAACCCTAAATTAATTTGCAAGTTCTTCATCAACTTTGGAGTTTAATCAAACCAAGTAGCAAAGTTCTTCATCAACAATTCATGCTCTTCACCAATAATCAAATAAGAAGATTAAATCAGCGTTCTACATCAACGAAAAATCACTTATTTCTCTAATCCAGTCAATGTGGGTGGATTTGAACTATATTTGTTGTATAATGTTGCTTCTATCGTTTACCATTCCCCATAATGAATATGATTAATTTAATAAGATCTGTTATTTTATTAATGTCTGTGTTTGAGTTCTCTTCTTTTTATCCTTTCCCCTTTTTATTTTGGATCTAGGTTATCTCGAACCTAGACAAAATCTTATTATACAATACACACGATTGGAATATGGGGATATTGGAATATAATATGTAATTTTGGGGTTTGTGGCATAACAATTGTTATTGCATATATTGGGCATAATCTATTTTACGCAGTCGAGGAATATAATCTATGTTGAATAGTGCGCAACTATGAATTTTGATTTCTGATGTTAACATGAAATTGTGTAAATTTAATTGGAACTATTGGATATGGAATTGGTATATCTCAATATTAACAACATATAATTGGATAATATGGATTGGTGAAATTTATTCGTGACTTGAAAATTAAGCCTAGAGGGTGAATTAGATTATATGTATGAACGTGGGAATGTTAGGGTATATATATTGGGAAAATATGGACTATATGAAATTGGGTATAATTAGATGTTGGAAATTGGCATGTTTGGGTATGAATAACAAGGAATTAGTGAATTTGGCTATAATTGGATAATTTGGGTAATATGAAAATTGGCTAACTATTATGTAATTGGTGTAGTGAATGGCAAATTGGAAATAGGCATAAAAATGAAATGTAATTAAGTTGAATTTGGAACATACGACATGAATTTGGGGTTTGGGTGAAAGACGATTGTTAATGAATGCCTATGACACGAGGTTAGACGCGTTTGTGGTGTAAGACTGCCCGGAACCGCCCGGCAAATCCAGCAACTACAAGCGGACGTCTAATGCGAGAGGTCAATAGCAAGAACTAGAGGCGTAACGTTTTATGACACGAGGTTAGGCGCGTTTGTGGTGTAAGACTGCCCGGAACCGCCCGACAAATCCAGTAGCCATGGACGGATGTCTAATGTGAGAGGTCTACATCGTTACGACATTATAAATAAATTAAGAAATTCTAACCATAATAAGACATGTGGGTGACATGGGTATGGTTAGAGGGTTATGTGGGTGATATAAATGACATGTAAAGCATAACAAATGTGGACTTAACTGATGTGAGACATGTGATGTAAGACATAACCAAGGTAGACTTAACCATAGTAAAACATGTGTAAGACATGGAAACTGTAATAAAAAGGGGGTTAAGTGGGACACGTGTGACATGGGAAACAGAATTTAGATATGCTTAACCAAATGGGACCCGTAACGGTGTCATAAATTAATTAAATTGGGAAAAGTTTAAGTAACGGGTTAAGTCAAATCTAAAATTAATGACACAATAATGAGGGAATGATAATTACCTATTATAAACTTGAGTTACGGTGATGTAAAATTAAATAATAGGCAAACTTGTCATAGGGACAAGGGAAGGTTATAACTTAAGATGTAATACAAGACTTGTAGGGTTGGACGACTTATACTATGAAATAAGTCAAATCTAAAATTAATGATGAGAAATGGGGAATGATAAATAACCTATTATGAATAAACTTGAATAAGGCAAGAAAGGATAATAGGTGGAAATTATAACTTATGGGACAAGATAAGTTATAGGAAACGATAAGGAAGACGAGATAACTTATATGTAAAGATATACTTAAATTAAGTGGTTCGGAAAGGAGAAGTGCGAAATTAAAAATGATATAAGTTATATGAGTGGAAAAGAAGTAAATTAGAATCATATATGTTGGTTGGGTTGAGTAATTCTCTGGGTGCCAGTCTGATGTTGATTTCAGTCTTCAGGGCCGGTGTTTAGAGGGTTATGCTCCTAATCAGTATGTATGTGAGATAAGGCATACTTAACTATGAATTAAGTATAACATGTTGTTGTAACCAAAAAAGGGAATATTTTATGAGATTGGAAAATAACATGTTGTGGGCTTATTGATGGACTTAAGTGAGTTAAGTATAAATTGAATAAATAAGCAAGGGTAACTTGGTGAATACCGGGAGGGGGGGAAGGGAAGCTAGTCTGAATAACCAAGTTAAATGAAAAAGTTGACAAGGTGGCACAAGCGTAAAATAAATGGTTAGACTTAGGGTCTAATGACATATAAAACTAAGGCGATTGAAGCAGTCTGTACGTTGTAGGATGAATAACCCAACGAGGTAGATCATGATGGTGTCATAAGGCACGAGGAGAGCGCACGTTCGCTATTTTGGTGGCTCCAACGGAATGGAAGGGGAAGCACGCGGCTTCCTGAGACGCAAAAGGTTCTCCTGGTAGTCCTCTGTGGTGGTTTAGCTTCGGGCTAGGATTACAGAGGTTGGGTCTGCGTGGAACTACTAGGTGGGGGGCCTTGACTGCACAAGTAGGGGCAGTCAGAATGCTGTACGCGGTGGCATTAAGGGTGGTTCAGCGATTGCCTCAGGTGGAGGTGGAGGGTCAAGACCAAACGATAGCAAGATCGTCGGATGCCTGTCACCAGCAGCCTAAGGAATGCGAAAAGACAAGAGCTACCCCTAGAGTTCGTTAACCTTTGCTATCAAGGGATGGGTGCGGGGTGACCCCACATGAATGTTTAGATTGTTTACTTGTTAGGGGTGGTCGCTTAGCTTGTGTGGTCTTTACTAGTTGAGGGAGGCGCTAAGGTGGGGCCATAGCCACTATAGAAAAACTAGACCCGAGGGATATCTATACATTGGACACTCTTAGAGCTGGGCCCGTACAGATATAGAAAAGCTCCCGACCGAGTTTCGTGTTTTCTGGTGTAGCCCTGCCATGGAACTTTGGTGCACAAGTAAAGTTTTTGTGCAGTAGAAACATCGAGTATGATTGATGATACGTACGTGGGAAAGTCTAGGTACAACCATATCTGCTCTGGGTGGTGTATCGTAGACTAGAGGGCATTATCCAGTGATAGAACCAAACTCGATCGAATATTTCGAGGATAGCAGTCAGTTCGCTTATGTAGCACTGCGATAGTGGTTCTATGCGGATGTAGCGTTGTACATTACTATGGCAAAGGATGAGGGACTACGCATATTACTGTGGCGATACGGAGGAGACCGTGCGAGTGGGGTATCACGGGGTGTACCTCAGTTTGGGAGTAGCTACATATACACTATATTAGGTTAATCTACTAGGGGGTAGATGGGTGTGACGTGTGCTAATAACACGTATAACCTAATAAATAAGAAAATGTAATTGAACGGTATATGTAGGGTTATTCAAGAAGTGTAGTTTAAATTCATTCACACAGAACTTATGTTCTGACCCCCTCCTCATAACATTCGCAAGTTAGGCAGAGACTTATAGCTTTGGGAATACTGATTTAGCAGTATTGTGATTAAGGTGAAGCTATGCTTTAAAATATATTATATTTTATTCCTTCCGCTGTGAGGTGTTTTTTCGTACTCTGACATATCTCTTTTCTCTGTCTTTTCTGCAGGATACCAGAGCAACCAACTCGGGTCTGTATGGATTGAATTTTGAAAAAAATTCGGTTTGTCGGAATCCGAGTTGTTACAGATAATATATGCCCACTACGGGTCTTGGGTTTATTAGGCCTGACCCATCAACAAAACGTTACCATAGACATTATAGTTTCTTATTTTCCTTAATTGGTTCAATGTGTGCCCATTGAACTACTAGAATGCACCTGTACCCACTTTTATCTAAACCATCTTACTACCTAGCTTAGCGTGGTGCGTGACCTGCCTCCTAGTATGAGATTGTATATGATAAAAAGGGTATGTTGACTAGTATGGATCCCCAACAAACATATCATACTTGGCCTAAATTACCTTTTTGATTAGGATTCCTATAGATTTACCATAGAATTAGGCTTATATCTTATATTAGTTCAATTATAAGTAATCCTATCTATTTGTTTATCAACCGTAAAACCATAGTCATGGAGTGCGTAGTCACAAAGCCATCGAAGAATGCCTATTCACAAGTCCACCATAGAATTGCCTAATCACAAGGCCATTATAGAATTACAGTAGATTTCCTAATCCCAAGGCCACCATAGAATTGCTTAATCACAATGCCGCCATAGAATTGCCAGATCACAAGGCCACCATAGAATAATCATATATTTAAACTTATAAACTTAACATTAATTTAAGTTTAATTTCATTAAGCTTAATTGTCTATTTATTTATAACCCCATGTTTTAATTATATTTGTAACTAAACCATATTTTATTATTATAATTCCTTGAGTCTGGAAAATCTATCATGTTTTTGAATGTATGTTACAATACATTTTCTATCATAACCTGTGTCATAGTCATAAACCTTATCAACTTTGCCTATTTTCAGCCCAGATACCCTTTTTGTTACAATTTTACATTATATGTTAATTTAACCCCAAATTACCAATTCCTCTTTTCATAATTCCAATTGAATCATATTTTCCAACGCGCGCAAAATAAGGGATTATACTTGATCGCGTAAAATTTGGAACACAAATCATTCGTATATAATGAACACAAAATAAAGGATTATAATCAGTCGCATAAAATTAGACACACAAATCAATCATCTAAATCAGTCATATGCATACGCCAATATTACAAATATAGGCATATTTTAGGCATAACCAAAAATAAACATAAAACTACAAATTAGACGCAAAAAGGGGAAAATAAGACCGAGAAGGTATCTTATAGTATTTTAGATAATAACTAAATAAAAATATAAGAATGAAAGATAGAAAAGCTATAAAATAACTTACAAAAAAGAATATTTACAAAAAACCTATAACTTACAGAAAAATGAAGAAATACTGTAAAAACTGTAAATAAAACTATAAGTTAAAAACTACAAGTATTTTTATGCCTATTTACTTCAAAATACCAAAAATCTAATGATTATAAAACTCACCAAAAAAAAGCTTCCCTCATGGTCCCGCTAGAACCTACGTTAAGAGAATATATATATATATATATATATATATATATATATATATATATATATATATATATAAGGAGTGTTCCGCTACACCTCTTATTTTGCACATGAACTCTCCCCCTTAATCTCCACCACCCATTTCCCCACTCATTCTCACTCTTCCCATTTCAATATTATTTCTTAGTGGGAAGAGAGAGAATGAGTGGGGAAATGAGTGGTGGAGATTAAGGAGAAGAGTTCACGTGCAAAATAAGAGGTGTAATATATATTATTTTTATTTATAAATTCTCAACTTTCCTAAAATTTAAAATTAGGTCTGCGTATTTGAAAATAGAAGACTAGTCTTTGGCCTGTCTCCGAAATAGAAGACTAGCCTACGCGTGAAGAGATTTTTGTTATGAATAATGAGAGGATGTGGTTGGAGGTCTATTTATAGGTTTAGCTCAGGATCCTTGGCCGTCATATTTATGGATAAAATCTAGGTCAGCCATGTCATCGGACCAATCATAGCTTGCTACGTCAGCTTAGATTTCAAAATAAGCCAAGAGATGTGCCAAGTTAGCAAAAAAATTAAAATCGATATCATAATTATTCTAGTAAATAAATCTTTATTAAACTATATTAATTGACCTATGTGACAATCTATGCTCAATTAATTCCTAACGTGCATATTAATCATTCATGGTAAATGAACTTAAAGACTACGACATATATACATATTTAGGGTAATCCAAATTAATACTAATTAAATGCAAGAATATGCCTTACAATATATATATATATATATAAATATATATATATATATATAGTTAACAAAACATAAATCTTTCATAAATGTCTAATAAGTATAAAATAAGATACAAAATTTGGACTTTACACATTATTTGCTATTTGCTCATAACACATATAGCTAACGCATGATTAAGTTATATATATGTATATATCAAGGATTTGAAAAACATGTTAACTAATATGTAATTAATCCATAATTTATGCAACTAACGTGCGATCAACGTACGAAATTAATGCATAACAATGTGAAACAACATATACCAAATTCATATATAAAAATATATACATACACATGTATATATGTACATATATACACACGCGCACTATAACACCCTGCATTTTTAATTAAATAATAAAATAAAATTTGTATAAATTTCATAATTTGGTCACGTAAGTACTGTCATTGCGTCTGTGACTATTATTTGATCAATTTAGACCTATGGTTTACGTAAAACAGAATTAAAACGAAAAAGATATCTTTAAATGAAGTTGTAGAACAAACGTGAAAAACAAGATATAAGAGGAACACAAATAAGAACAATGGCTACTTATGTTTTTAGTCTTACATACTAAAGTTAAGTTAGGCGAGTTGTTAAGGCATGCACTTCCCAAGGCGAAGGTCAGGATTTTGAGTTCCACCAACGTTATGTTTTTAATTTTAGAGCGATGGCTAAAGCGATGCAAGTTCTAAGAGAAAAATATATACTAATGTACATATAAGAAAAATTATATACAGGTAAGTATATATAATATATACTTGTATATGTATATATATTTGTATGTCTATATATATATATATATATATATATATATATATATATATATATATATATATATATATATATATATATATATATATATATACGAGTACTTCAGCATGTGCGATGCACGTGCACAGGATGGGAGGGTGTTAGGAAACATCGTGTATAAGATTTTTTTATTGTAAGAACATTGTGTTGTCTATGAAACATTCAGTTTTACATGTCATGTATATATACATACATACATACACACACACACACAAACACATACACACTCATACAAACACAATCTCTCTCGAATCAACCATTCATTAATACATGAATGAGAGCAAAGTTTTCTTATGGGATATATAATTAGCTGGTGAAGGTAATCAAGCATTACATTAGTGTGTAGATAAATGTAATAAATAAGATCGTTGTAAAGTGAAAAAAATGTGTAGTGTATATATATGAAACCTTAATATATCGGCCTTTTAATATGTAAATAATTTTTCTTTTTGGTTTTAAAGATCGTATCGTAAATGAAACCCACTATGTCATGAATGGTAAATACTTGGCACAATATAAAACTATTTGACGCTAATGTATAAATTTTGAATTACCGGGTACCATAATAATGTTTCGAAAACTTATAGTTGTTTAAGCATTGTAATCAATTTTGTCCAAACATTTACAAATTTTTGTTAGTAAGAATGCAATGAAAGTAAAATTTGAGAATTAAGAAAAATAGTTGTAATCGTTTTCTCTCCTCCTTTTTTGGGGCTTGAGACCGGCATCAAGAGTATGGTGATGGCGTAATTAAAAACGTTTTTATAGGTATTTTTTAATGTTAAAAATAATTATATTCGTGTAATGAAGTTAGTGATCTTCTTTTATGTGTGTGTTTTTGTCTATATATAAAATATATCTTATATATATATATATATATATATATACACACACACACACACACACATGTGTGTGTGTGTTTACACAAAAATAAACTTAGTCAGTTAATTTATAAATGCAATAGATTAAAATATGACAGAAAACATTAAGTGGACAAAAACCATGTTAACTACAATCCTTGCTCATTTACTATCATATAAAAAATCCCTTATATAAATAGAGCAACGTAAGAGGTGTAGAAAATAAAAGTATATGCATATTAAAGTATAAAATGAATGATAGAAATATTGCATGCGAACCGATATACAACATATATTTATTTTGGTGTATAAAGATATTTACGCTTACTGTTTAGCAGGTTCATAGCAACATCAGTGACGTTGTTTAATTTTACTAACACTCAAACAGTATAGTAAAATCAGTGATATCCTACCATGTTTACTATAGACAGCGAAAAGTTACAAAAAAAAAAAAAACTTATGGTAAAAGTAGGTGTAGGTGGTAAGCTGGTTAGTACATGCTGCCTCATCAGATAGTTATGCATGAACAATTTTCATGAAGTGCAGATGTAGGTACTTTCATGCACAACTGGAGAGATATAAAGAGTGGATATTTCATTATTAATACACCTAGGCTAATGCATGCTTAATTACTAAGAAAAACAAATTGACAGTGATGCATGTCTAGATAGTTCGGGTAATTGTTAATATATGCTTGGGAAAAAAAATATGCTGGATTTTCTTTTTTGCTTTCTTTCAACTCTCTGTTCAATCATCAGCATAATAGAATAGAAAAGCATGAAATTACATGTTTTAATCAAATGTATATACTATCACTAAACACCATAAATGTCCTCTTTTCATCTCCAAATGCTCAAATTTTCTGGAAAGCCATAAGAATAATAAATAAAAAAGATGAGAATCAAAGCAACAAAGCAGAAAACTTTTACGTTTTATCAACTACATGAAACTGTTTGTTGGTTGACCTTAGAACAAAATTCTATTGTAACATAAAGGGGAAAGTAGTCTTGACATGAATAATATAGATAATTTGCCAACTTTTTTTTACATATGTACACTCGTCCTTCACCCTATATTCAAATATATAAAAATAAAAATTACATTTTGTTTTCAATTTTACAAAAATCAATCTTTTTCAGTAGCGACCGCCTTCAGGTTAGGCATTGATCCATTTGAACCTAAGAGCTTTCTAGCACGGTATAGATGTAGCTTCAGCTGTTTCATTTTTTTGAATGCCAAAGCAATAGTTTGGAAAGTAGCGACCAAAATAGAGTAAATAATTAAGATGACAAAATATATAAAATTTGGATCTAACCTAAAAAATGGATACTTCCAGTGGCAATACTCTGGTGCGCCATCGTCTTTGCCTCCACCATGGATACTGGATCCAGATGGTTGAAGTTGTAAACATAGGTACAACTCGCAGCAATCAGTCTGTGCCTGGTGGTCTATGTGTGTTACAATCTGTAGTGAATAATTTATGAAAGCTACATTTCTAATTACTGAAACATATAATGTAAACAACTATGAAAATAAAAGTTCTGCAAGTAATGTTCTGACGTGGAAATAAACAAAACTAAACTTATGAAAATAAAAGTTGTGCAAATAATGTCCTAATGGGAAGTAAACAACCTAAACCCATGAAAATAAAAGTGGTGCACTTAAATTTTTGATGCGAAAATAAACAAATCTAAATCCTTATCCACTTTTCTTAATGTAAAATATTATTCGCTTTTCAAATAAGACTGCAGACAGATATTATGTAAATTGAAAATCCATATTCTAGCCAAAATAAACTATACAAACCTAAATGTAAAACAATATAAGCAAATTAACATCAACGGTTTAAATTCTAAGATGAATTAGATTAAACAACAAATACCGGTTAATTGAATTTTCAGATGTTCTAGATTTAAAATAGCATAGCTTAAAAATATGTGCATAACGTGTGAAACAACTAGAAAAATTAAGAATACTGTAAATAGCTACAAAAATTGCAAAATAGTCATGTTCGAATATAGATGTCATCTAAGGATATTAATGGATCATTGCATCAATTTTAGAAATGATAGAACAATGAGTTTTAAAATAAATTACCTGCAAAGAAAGGAGAAGCGAGAGAATTCATAAAATTTAAATGATCTTCTATGTTATTATAAATAATACACAAAAGATTTCGTGCAAGAATATGTTAGTTAACATGCAAAATACATCACATGGTGCAGGAATCACATGGGAACATGGTGGAAAATAATAATCCATCTCTAGCCATACATTGCTACTAACTGAGCATGCAGTATATTAATTTATCTAAAAATATGGATAAGTAACAAAGTTAGATTTGACATCCATTAGCTAAGGCTCTTTAACCATGTTCTATGATTAATTAATAACATGTATGTCCCATCATGTATTTTAGGGATAACTGTAGGGACCATTCATTGCTAATCTAATGGAATAAGAACTTTGATCAATTGATGGGAAGAAACTCAGCTGTAGTAGTGTAGATCATTGCACTGAATATTATTCTCGGACTACAACATCATCAGAAAACTGTATGGAAACCAAAAAAAAAAAAAATGTGCTCATATACACCTCTAAATTATGAACTGTCATAATACCTTTCCATTTATTTTTTTATCACATACTTTGGTCAGCAATGTGAACCAAGCTTTTTGTTGGTTGTGATTCATGTTGCACAAACACATCTGAAGCAAAAGAATTAAGGCAGCAATTTGGATATTCATAATTTCCGGTAAGAGCACATATTAAGTCGAATTGCAAATTTTAATGAAAAATAAAGCCATGCACACAATATAGTAATCATTATATAGAAAACAAACCTGTAAAGGATGACATTTTATCAAGTCAATCAACTCCAGGTTCATTGCATATTGACTCCAGCATTTTGTTTATCTTTCTGCTGTTTATAAAACATATTGAGTCACACCATCTCAGTTATGCAAACATGAAAGCAACTTAAACACAAAAATGTACAATCTGCATATAAATTAAGTAAAAATAAGTAATAATTATTGATAATTAAATTCAAACAAAAAATTATAGAAACGTAGGAGAATTATGCTAACGAAATCATGAAGGCCAACATGAACTAAGCGTTCGAACGAAAAAGACATGAATATCAAATTAAACAGAAAATTAGACAAAATTTACACTTACCCAAACTTTCTATTTCCATATTTCTCTTGTAAGCAAACATAAATCAAAGTTTTCTACCTCAGAATATCATCCAAATGTAAACCAATAAAAATGAATAGTATTGTGAATTTACAGTTTAATGATAACTTTAAAGGAAATATGCTTATTTCAATTGCCATTGGAAAAGGGAAGACTTATCTGAAATCAAAACAAAATGGAAAATTTTCAATGATAATTATACCATGCTATAATTAATGGATTCTAATTCAAAAATCTAATTAAATCAATGTAGTTAATATCATGTTGTGGTTAATTTTTCTCAACAATCAGTTTTGCAAACTCTAAAGCATGTTAAACACAGAATTGTACAATTTGCATGTAAATGGATGAAAAGGGCAACAAACGATCAAATCTGATTAAAAAAAACTTATGGAAACATAAAGACTATATTTGTTAATGAAATCAAGAAGGGTGACAAAAGTAAGCGTTTGAACTAAAAGAACGTAAATTCAAATAAGATAGAAAAATATACTGAACTACACTTACCCAAATTGTGTTGCCATATTTGTCTTGTAAAAAAAATCTAAGCCTTCTACGTCATATATCATTGAAGTATAGGACAATGTAGAGGAATAACATCGTGAATTTCCAGTTTAACGATAACTTTGAAGAATATTTGTATATTTCTTGCCATTGGGAAAAGAAAAAACATACCTTAAAGTAAACAAAGAGGGGAAATTTTGATAGATAATTTCACCATGCTCTAATCAATGGATTTAATTCCAAAACATAATTAAAACATTGTTATCAATACCATGAAGAGGTTAGTTTTGTCGATAACCAAACAAATCTAAAAGCAAATTAAGCACAAAAATGTGCAATCTACATATAAAGTGGATGAAAATAGGTAATAATTTTTGTTTGTTAAAATCAAACAAAATTAAAGTAGGCAGTTAAACAAAAAATAAGATGGATTTCAAATTAAATTGAAAGTTACACAGAATTATACTTGCTCAAATCCTCTATTCCATACTTGTCTTGTAAATAAACATAAATATTAGACTTCTACCTCAAAATATCATCAAAATATAAACCAATAAAAAAGGAATAACATTGTGAATTTTCAGTTCAACGATAATTTTTAAGGAAATCTGCTTATTTCAATTTCCATTGGGAAAAGAAAACTTATTTGAAATTAGAACATAAAGAAAAAAATTCAATGATAATTATACCATTCTATAATTAACGGATTTTAATTCCAAAATCTAATTAAATCAATGTAATTAATAACATGAGGTGGTTAATTTTTCTCAACAGTCAGCCACGCAAAAAGAAGTCGTTTCTATTCGAGATAAAGTTTGCATCAAATAAGTACTTAATATACTTGCCTTTTCTGAAATGAATTCATTCAAAAAAAAAGAAGAAAAACATGTACCTGAAGATGGTAGATATTATAGTCAATGTATGCCAGTATCAACGAACTTGGTCCAAAAGTAATCTCCTCATGACATAGAAATCATGAATTGTGTATCCAATCAGTTTAATGAACTAAATGTATTGAACTATTTTAGCATACCATTCACATATAAACTTATTTTAATTGTAATATATTTCAATTTAGAAAATACAAAAGGGGGGAATTGTTAATGAAGCCAAAGTTGGGAATCATTATTCATTCACTGACCTTTGTTAAAAGCTAACCCATCTCAGTAAAACCATCAACAATACCCATTTTTCCTCATACTTGACCCATATACAGAAGCTAAACATAAGATTAGAAATGCAAACAAACTTATAATACGCACGCACACAACTGCACACATGCATTGTTCTCAAACGTCCCTAGATTGAATTCATTTATGTCCTTTCCCCAATGCTCTTTCTTTTAGTCAACGTCAAAGTTTCAAGGTATAGTTATCCCCTTAATTTTCAAGGTAGAGTTATCCCCTCAACTAAATTTTGAGTTTTCCCCATATGAACAAGATAACAGGGCATTAGATCTCAATGCTTCCTAAAGTACCACATGAAACTACTGAAAGCAGTATATATATATTAAAATATGTTAGCCTTCATAATAGTTATAAATCAAACATTATGAATATCAAACAAACGCATTAAATTTCAGATCTTAGATTGAGTTTAAAAGCACTAGATTCGGAAAATTAACTTAGCCGACAAAATAATAGAGGAAAGAGGGTTGCTTGCAATTTCTGACCTGAGAAATCAGGAGGAGAAACACGCTGACTTTCCCAAAAAGTGAGAAAAACATGTACCGCAGCCGTCGTTGTTAAAAATATCCTGAATCATTATTTACCCAAAAAACAATGAAGCACAAACCTAGCGAAGTTTAAACAAAGAACATGTTCCAATCGCTAAGAAATCAGATAAGAAAGGAAAGTAGAACCAAACTACTAACCGAGCTACTGTAGGTTAAATTAAGCAGTCAATGCAACCTTTCGTAGACTCTTCAGATTACTATTTCCACCGCTTCAATTTCTGAATTTTGGATGGTTTTTCTTTTTTAAGGGTTTATGGTGGAGCAATTTGAGAACGGATGATACAAAGTAGAAGTTTTTCATATATTTTGTTCGTTGGTAGGGGAAATGGGGGCATGCTGGGTAAACGTGTCAACGGAAGTAAGGATGGGGCGGGAGAAATGACCAAATATAACCTTGGGTAAGAACATAGTACAACGATTTGAAAGAGGGACTTTTGGCAGAAAAAGGCTTCAAAGAGGGGAGTATTTTCTTTATATATATATATACACATACATACATACACGTGTGTGTGTCAGAGAGAGAAATCTAAAATAATCTGCGATCAATCAAAATGAGTAAGAAATAAATGTCGGCATAACACCATTTGAATTTTGAAAAGAAATGAAGTTGTGCATAAATATGTACGCATAATTTCAAATTTTGAAATTTAATTATAATTTAAGGGTGGATTGTAATTAATGTGGAATGAATTTAAAATAGGCAAGAGAATAGCTGCATTTGAAATTTGAATGTATATTAAAAAGGAAGAAATCAATGAATCGATAGTGCTAATAATGACATTTATTACGCAGCTATTTAAAGACATAGATTTGAAGGATTATACACACACACACATACACATACACACACACACACACACATATATATATATATATATATGTATATGCATAAGTTTGAAATTTGAAATTGGATATATGTTATAAACGGAAGAAAATAATTTAAATAAGTAATATTCGAAAAGAAAACAAACGTTAAAAACTACTGTTAAACAATCAACAAAATTAACGTTAATGGCTCAGGTCATGGGTCGACCCTGACCATACGTGGGTTATCCCAGGGGTCGACACACCTTAGAGGTAGGTCGACACACGGGCGGACCTACCAGGGTCCAGGTTGACCCATATCTGGGGAGAATTATCGTATTTCTCTCGACTTGTATGGTTTATATTTTATTTCACTTAATCCGACAGACAAAAGTCTCCTATGCACCAATAAATAAACTAGCATGACCTAGCCTCTAACTCATATTTCTAAGACGACACCAAGGCTCTGCCATTTTCTTTCTTCTCTAAATATTTCGAAAATAAAAATACTAATTTTTATGAATTCTGGTTCAAGATTTAAAGATTAAAGATTATAGATCTACAATACTAGTATACATATTTTTGTCTACATGAGGTAAATTCTGTGAATATGAATTATTAAGGTTTCTTACTTTTTAGCATCAGATTTGTAAATTTGTGATTTTCTCAATATTAGATTCAATTACAAAGACCATGGATTAGCAGATCTGAATCAGATTCAAGAATTAGAAAGCAGTCAGGTGAGTGGATTTACATCATACCTTTTGGTAATGGTATATTTATCATTTACTTTCCTCGTAATTCTTATCATGACAAATAATTGAAAGTTGTGGTAATTGTAATATAATCCACTCCCTATGTATGCTAAGGATATTGTTATTGTACAAATCTATCCCATTAACTTCCTGTTTGGGTTTAAAATTATCGTAATACTAAAATTATGAATTTAACAGTAATTATACATGTAACGACCCAGATTTTTGACCGTTTAAATCGACAATAAACCACACATGTCGACCCAAACAAATCACTAATCCGGATAGTTATTGGGAAAAGAGAAGAAAAAGAAGACAGAAAGGAAAAACAATCACAGAATCTCACAGCGGAAGGATCACCTATAATAGACAAATAAATATTCAAAAGCATTTAAACATATACATTTGAGTTACAACATTTACATCATCAGAGTTATACACTTACATACAGTAATGCAGCGGAAATATAATGTAGTGGATACATATACCGAACTCCGTCTTCGATCTTCAAGGCCAAACAATCTTCATTAACTGCAACATCTGCTGACCCGAGCGTATTGCATAAAAAGAAAACACAACAAACACTCGGATCAGCACTAAATCATCTCATATTAGTCAAATTAAAATACAGAATAATATCGGTGTCATGGTGCAGTAACTCAAGAGATGTTACGGGATTTTTCCATCTCTCAAGGATCCGTTAAACTAATACATACATAGTATAATACGCTATTACAATAGTGTTTATTCAGTAAGGTATAATATCGAAAATAGCGTAAGCAGCTTACCATGTTACCCTTACGCCGTTTATACCGTTGCCGTACAGTTTGCATATAACACACCAGTACGTCGGTGGATAGGGATGCGCCGTGATACGACAACGTTAAATCAAAATCGTAGGGGCTCGATCAGGATAATATGACAAGGCACTGAGGAATACCCCGGTAGGATTCTACCGAATTCGCGGACCCAGGCCGGTGGTAACGCATAGCCGCAACTACCGCCCACCTCGAACGACATTCCCGTATTCAAAGGGGTGCACCCAAATCGATCACAACAGTAATAGAGATGGTTTCGAAGGAGCGCGTTCGATCAGAGATGCGATCTCATTAACCTGGGTATGGCTCCTGTTTTAGTCATTTCAATTATGACCCGAAGGTCAAGGCTAATCCATCATCGTTCTCTTTCTTCAAATCCAGTAATCGCCTCCATACCATCCTACTTCGGTTCTGGAACATCCACCGCGTACACAGTTGTCAAGGTGGTATCGACACTGACAGAGAGTATGCCTTATGTCGACTCCGGTCTCCTTGCCAACCAAACGTTTACATTTTTCCCACCGGTCAGTGCTTTTACCTTTCAAAGGAGTTCGTGTTTCATATCAAAATATCATGTTTCGAAATTCATTTTCATATTCTAAATAGAATATTATTCAACTGAGATTTTCCACTTACGCATAACATCTTGAACTAATTCCAACTTAAATAAAATTTGAATATCAAAATAGTTAACAATATATTAAATAGCTAAAAATATAATTAAAATAGTTTGAAATAATAGTTTTTTTTAACAAAAATTAGAATTTATCAAATTTATTAAAAATATACAATTAAAACATTAAGATAATTCATAAAGAAAAATCAATTATAAATAATTTATTGAATAATTTATAAAATAAATAGTTATGTAGAAATTAAATTTACTATCAAAATAGTTTGAAAAACGGTTTTGAAATACTATGGTTGGAATTAGAATCGTTTCGACCAGATTTCGTTTACACTTGCAGTTGTATTTCAACCTCAAGTAAATCGAATTCAAATTCATTATCCCTATCGACTTCATTTCAATTTTCCGTTCATTCCAGATCGGCCAATTTAATTCAAATGGAATTCAATAGGCATTCCCATTTCAAAGATCTCGATTTCATAACAAATAACCCGAATTCAAATTCAATCATCTCAATTTTTCAAATTCCACTTTCATATTTATTTCAATGAAAACAATGCAATTCCAAAGACAAAAATTTGAATTTCAAACCATATTCCCATTTCAAAGCTTCAGTTTATCACATAATTTAAATTTACAATTCAATTTCATTGTTTTCAAAGCTTCATAACGAATACTGATTTTTACAAATCCATATTTAATCCAATTCAAGATTGATTTGACGCACATCTCGAAAGCCGATAAAACAATTCAATTTCAATAATTTCGAATTCAAATAAGTTTCACTTGATATTTAACTCTAATTACAACACAATTTCATTTCCCTTTTTATTCGTATTTCAAACTTCAATTTCAACGGAAAAGAAATTATAAAACATCGCTTATTGTCGTTAAACAATAAATTTCAAAATTCAAAATTTCATTTAACCGACCGGTGTCCGTATAAGATTTGCTATCCTATGGCCAAGTGATTAAATTTAATTTCTCGATATTCGGGATGGATCTATCATTCCAATCCAAATCGGGGTCACAGAGGTTTATCATTTCACTCTGTGTTCTTAATTCATTTTATCGATAAATCCCGGGTTTATTCGATGCCCGCAACATCAAGGGTAAAATGGGATTATCGTCACAATCAACATGCATTACAATTCACTGAAATAAGGAGTATTAACAGTGTCCACATCAATTCAATAAATAAATCCAACCGAACATCCATTTTACAATTCTTACTCAACTGACAGTATTTACTGTTCCAGGCTTAGCAGGGATTCGGATTTTCAAATTCGAGAATTCAAATTTTGATTAAATACAAATTATCGGTCAAATTGCATGTCAGCACACGGATATGTCAAATACACGCAACCAAATTCATCAGTCAAATCACAACCATACAACCACATCATTTCATATATTAATTCGATAAATATGGGATAAATTCAGTCTTCGTGAGCGAATGAACACTCACCTTTGCGTTACAATTTGAATTGAACGTCCGACAATAGCCAAAAATTTGATAGTCTCAGAATGCAGCCTGGTTAGTGTCAAAACGTCCGCATCTCCGCCACGATCCCAACGCAACAGACCGCGTCCAAATCCGACTTAAAACGAAAGAGATATGAGTGTTTTTCTATTCGAATTTTAAATATATAAAAATTAATAAATTAATTTTCCTCACCAACCAATTGATGCCACGTCAGCACCCTGGATGTCCTCTTCCCGCTCGTTTCCTCCGTGCTACAGTAGCTCGACATGAACTAACCCATTCGCAGCCAGCTTTGACCGGCCTTTGCCCCTTGCTCCGACCATCGGAGGTCCTCCGACCAACTCCATCTCGAAGAGCATCCTCCGCCGCACCTGACCCACCCAAGCGCGGAACCTCTGGTCAACCGTGGAGCCGCCACCATCGAACCCTAGATTCGGCCATTCATGACTTTAACCACCAAATTCCGGCGCCCTACTCGACTATAATTCAAACGAACGCCATCGTTGCACTCGGGTGAACATCCTCTGCAATACCCAGATCCTTGATTTGTCCATAAACTCCCAAATCGAAAAGCCCCAAAATTGACCTTTGAATTTCGAAAATCAGGAGGTTTGACCGCGATTTCCGGCCGCGTCCTTCACTGCATGTCAGATCTGAGACCATCAGTAGGTTCGTGTCGTCGAGAGCTTCGAATCGACATATAATATGTCATGGTTTGGAGAGATTTTAATTTTGAGTGAATTTTTGTTTTTAAATAAAAAAAAAATTCTGCCATGGGAAAGGAAGTTTGGTGGAGGAAAGAGGAAATGGCTGATGTGTGTTAAGTGGCTTGGTTTATATATATATAAATATAAGGTCCAAACTGATTAACACACACACCGCTACCGTATATCAATTCGAACGTACATTTCACCTTACCGGGCCCACATACTGACCATGAAAAATCCAGAAAAATTATTTTTGGTTATGTTTCGACGATACGATTCCAACGAAACTAATTTCGTTGAATTCCGAGACCGTTGGAAAAATGGCCTTTTTCGGGTTGATCTAAATTAACTGTCAACTGGTAAAACGCGTTTTCACTTGCCACGCTCACATATTAATTCAAAAAATTCTGAAAATTGAAACCTAGCAATAATTCGACGTTCCGGTTCTGATGGCGCAAGTTTCGTCGAAAACAGAGGTCTTTTGAGAAATGGCTATTTTACAGGCCCTTATATTTTCTGCAGCGACTATTCTGAATATTCATTTGATCATAACTTTTGATTTTCATTACGGAAATTCGATTTTTCGGATTCGTTGGAAAGATATTATCAAACAGATTTAAATATTTCTTGTTTCGCTAAAATCCGATTTATTTTGAATCCTGTGCAGTTAGTTGAACTTTGAATTTAAATTTTCGAACTACAGGGCCATATAAATAATTATATAAATTCCATAGCGACCTTTTGAAATTTTGATTTACTCATAACTCGCAATTTATCCGGCGAAATTTCAATTTTTCACATTCATTGGAAAGATATCGTCAAACAGAGTTATATTTTCCCGGGTCGTCCCCATTCTGATTTAAAATGAATTTTATACATTCAATTGAAATTTAAAATCGAATTTTCAAACTGCCGCGCCATTTCAGGCTCGTTATATAATTAAAATAAATTTATTCGTTTTTACTTCGATTATAATAATTTTTTCGTCGTTATTATTTGAAATAAATCACTTTAAATATTCGAAATTATTTAAATTAGCCAAAATGACATTTTCAAATTGGTTCGGATTTTCAGGTCGTTACATTCTCCCCCACTTAAAGTCTTTTCGTCCTCGAAAAGAGAACGAACTGATATTAAGTGCATATAGATTTCAAATTCATGCTTAAAATAATATTTTCAAGACAAGTATAGTTGTAAAACTCGTAAAATTTTCTAACTTCCGAAATCACAGAAAATTTCGGCAGCATCTCCTTTGTACGGAGAGGTCCGGGAAAATCCTGAAACATATATCAATTCAAAATATACATCCCATTCAAGTTACATGAATATTATTCCATTAACATGCTTATTTACTCAACTCACCCTCTCATGATTGGAATTAAGTAAATGTTCACCCTCGAAATTTTTCCAAAATTAGTTCTCAAATCATTTTATTCAATTTCCTGAGTTAAACTCCATTTGACTCGATTTTTTTTACTAAATTTAGGTTATACACCATTCGACAATACGATTTACATTCCATTTCACTGTTCATACTTAGGTTCATATTCGATGTACCGTCCAAATGAGTTTTAACCCATCTAGAGTTTTACACTTTCATCCCAATTCTTCCCACATCACTTATTATGATTTTACACAAATTATTAATATTTTTAAAAAAAAAAATTTATTATCGATATTTCAGTCGGTTTCCAATAACGGCCACCGAACTGCGGCCATAGCGACCTTTTCCAAATTTGTTTTGGACATATTTCCAAATCTAACCGTTAGATTTCAAATCTCTCATATTCGTTAGAAAGCTCTTTTCGGTACGAACCCAACGGTTCCGGTTTTAGGAGAATCCGATGGTCGGATCTCCCGCTACGTCCATTCAAAGTCAATGATCGAAATCCGCGAACTGTCGCTGCGCGGCGCGTTCTATTTAAATCATTTATATTTTTATATATTCTTTCCTGGCAAATCTTCGTTCCCTTGTTTTGTTCATTCTATTCATTCCTTAACCATTTTAACATTCATTTGTTTTTATTTCCATCTTAAATCAAATTTTATTCCCATAACTTAATTCATTTATTCTACTCTCAAATCATTATCACTAGTTAAAACAACTCAAGGTGCTTGATTCCAGGTTTATAACTAGGTTTTAAAATTAATGTATATACTTGTACTATTTATAGAAAAATCATGTCATAAAATTTTTAAATCCAAACCTTAATTAGCCAAACATAGCATTTCGATTCTAGTTTAATTTAAATTCAACCTTTAAATAGTATATATGCTAATACCTTTATATAAATTTTATACCATATGGAATTTAAATCAAAAATCTTTACCAACCAGTTATGAAAGTACGGAGTGGTCTCCCCCACTTAGACGCTTCAGAATAACGTCGATAATGCGTGCACTCATTACCGAAATCAATTTGAAGGTCCAAAAAGGGATTTCACTCATTTCGTCTTAAAACTTTTTCCAAAATTATCTTCAAAACTATTCTATAAAATCATAGTATTTAAAAATTTTGGTAAAATATTATCAAAGCCTGGAATCAATCTCAAATTCATTTCTACCTTATCAAAAACTGTTTTGCAACCAATTATATTCACTGGCATTGTTTCAATTTTAAATAATTCTAAATTCATTAATTTTTCCTTATTTAATCAACCAAAATGGGTAATTACTTAATATTATTACCCGCTAAAACGAACACATACATATTTAGATCCATACCATATATATTTTATATAATTTAAGATATAATCGAAACCATATTATGTCAATTCATTCTGTTCGATTATTTATAAATTCCTATCGATCGTATGGCGTCCCATATATCGACCAGAATCCATAAATATTCAACAGAACAAGCCAACACAATAAAAACCATTTTTATATCAAAAATACAAGTACGCTCTCTCATATATCACTCAAACTCATTCTAGGGCGTTTCTAACCCCATCTCTAATGAGTTAATTCCCAACAGAGCCAAGGTTATCGATAACCTGGCTCTGATACCAGCTGTAACGACCCAGATTTTTGACCATTTAAATCGACAATAAACCACACATGTCGACCCAAACAAATCACTAATCCGGATAGTTATTGGGAAAAGAGAAGAAAAAGAAGACAGAAAGGAAAAACAATCACAGAATCTCACAGCGGAAGGATCACCTATAATAGACAAATAAATATTCAAAAGCATTTAAACATATACATTTGAGTTACAACATTTACATCATCAGAGTTATACACTTACATACAGTAATGCAGCGGAAATATAATGTAGTGGATACATATACCGAACTCCGTCTTCGATCTTCAAGGCCAAACAATCTTCATTAACTGCAACATCTGCTGACCCGAGCGTATTGCATAAAAAGAAAACACAACAAACACTCGGATCAGCACTAAATCATCTCATATTAGTCAAATTAAAATACAGAATAATATCGGTGTCATGGTGCAGTAACTCAAGAGATGTTACGGGATTTTTCCATCTCTCAAGGATCCGTTAAACTAATACATACATAGTATAATACGCTATTACAATAGTGTTTATTCAGTAAGGTATAATATCGAAAATAGCGTAAGCAGCTTACCATGTTACCCTTACGCCGTTTATACCGTTGCCGTACAGTTTGCATATAACACACCAGTACGTCGGTGGATAGGGATGCGCCGTGATACGACAACGTTAAATCAAAATCGTAGGGGCTCGATCAGGATAATATGACAAGGCACTGAGGAATACCCCGGTAGGATTCTACCGAATTCGCGGACCCAGGCCGGTGGTAACGCATAGCCGCAACTACCGCCCACCTCGAACGACATTCCCGTATTCAAAGGGGTGCACCCAAATCGATCACAGCAGTAATAGAGATGGTTTCGAAGGAGCGCGTTCGATCAGAGATGCGATCTCATTAACCTGGGTATGGCTCCTGTTTTAGTCATTTCAATTATGACCCGAAGGTCAAGGCTAATCCATCATCGTTCTCTTTCTTCAAATCCAGTAATCGCCTCCATACCATCCTACTTCGGTTCTGGAACATCCACCGCGTACACAGTTGTCAAGGTGGTATCGACACTGACAGAGAGTATGCCTTATGTCGACTCCGGTCTCCTTGCCAACCAAACGTTTACATTTTTCCCACCGGTCAGTGCTTTTACCTTTCAAAGGAGTTCGTGTTTCATATCAAAATATCATGTTTCGAAATTCATTTTCATATTCTAAATAGAATATTATTCAACTGAGATTTTCCACTTACGCATAACATCTTGAACTAATTCCAACTTAAATAAAATTTGAATATCAAAATAGTTAACAATATATTAAATAGCTAAAAATATAATTAAAATAGTTTGAAATAATAGTTTTTTTTTAACAAAAATTAGAATTTATCAAATTTATTAAAAATATACAATTAAAACATTAAGATAATTCATAAAGAAAAATCAATTATAAATAATTTATTGAATAATTTATAAAATAAATAGTTATGTAGAAATTAAATTTACTATCAAAATAGTTTGAAAAACGGTTTTGAAATACTATGGTTGGAATTAGAATCGTTTCGACCAGATTACGTTTACACTTGCAGTTGTATTTCAACCTCAAGTAAATCGAATTCAAATTCATTATCCCTATCGACTTCATTTCAATTTTCCGTTCATTCCAGATCGGCCAATTTAATTCAAATGGAATTCAATAGGCATTCCCATTTCAAAGATCTCGATTTCATAACAAATAACCCGAATTCAAATTCAATCATCTCAATTTTTCAAATTCCACTTTCATATTTATTTCAATGAAAACAATGCAATTCCAAAGACAAAAATTTGAATTTCAAACCATATTCCCATTTCAAAGCTTCAGTTTATCACATAATTTAAATTTACAATTCAATTTCATTGTTTTCAAAGCTTCATAACGAATACTGATTTTTACAAATCCATATTTAATCCAATTCAAGATTGATTTGACGCACATCTCGAAAGCCGATAAAACAATTCAATTTCAATAATTTCGAATTCAAATAAGTTTCACTTGATATTTAACTCTAATTACAACACAATTTCATTTCCCTTTTTATTCGTATTTCAAACTTCAATTTCAACGGAAAAGAAATTATAAAACATCGCTTATTGTCGTTAAACAATAAATTTCAAAATTCAAAATTTCATTTAACCGACCGGTGTCCGTATAAGATTTGTTATCCTATGGCCAAGTGATTAAATTTAATTTCTCGATATTCGGGATGGATCTATCATTCCAATCCAAATCGGGGTCACAGAGGTTTATCATTTCACTCTGTGTTCTTAATTCATTTTATCGATAAATCCCGGGTTTATTCGATGCCCGCAACATCAAGGGTAAAATGGGATTATCGTCACAATCAACATGCATTACAATTCACTGAAATAAGGAGTATTAACAGTGTCCACATCAATTCAATAAATAAATCCAACCGAACATCCATCTTACAATTCTTACTCAACTGACAGTATTTACTGTTCCAGGCTTAGCAGGGATTCGGATTTTCAAATTCGAGAATTCAAATTTTGATTAAATACAAATTATCGGTCAAATTGCATGTCAGCACACGGATATGTCAAATACACGCAACCAAATTCATCAGTCAAATCACAACCATACAACCACATCATTTCATATATTAATTCGATAAATATGGGATAAATTCAGTCTTCGTGAGCGAATGAACACTCACCTTTGCGTTACAATTTGAATTGAACGTCCGACAATAGCCAAAAATTTGATAGTCTCAGAATGCAGCCTGGTTAGTGTCAAACGTCCGCATCTCCGCCACGATCCCAACGCAACAGACCGCGTCCAAATCCGACTTAAAACGAAAGAGATATGAGTGTTTTTCTATTCGAATTTTAAATATATAAAAATTAATAAATTAATTTTCCTCACCAACCAATTGATGCCACGTCAGCACCCTGGATGTCCTCTTCCCGCTCGTTTCCTCCGTTCTACAGTAGCTCGACATGAACTAACCCATTCGCAGCCAGCTTTGACCGGCCTTTGCCCCTTGCTCCGACCATCGGAGGTCCTCCGACCAACTCCATCTCGAAGAGCATCCTCCGCCGCACCTGACCCACCCAAGCGCGGAACCTCCGGTCAACCGTGGAGCCGCCACCATCGAACCCTAGATTCGGCCATTCATGACTTTAACCACCAAATTCCGGCGCCCTACTCGACTATAATTCAAACGAACGCCATCGTTGCACTCGGGTGAACATCCTCTGCAATACCCAGATCCTTGATTTGTCCATAAACTCCCAAATCGAAAAGCCCCAAAATTGACCTTTGAATTTCGAAAATCAGGAGGTTTGACCGCGATTTCCGGCCGCGTCCTTCACTGCATGTCAGATCTGAGACCATCAGTAGGTTCGTGTCGTCGAGAGCTTCGAATCGACATATAATATGTCATGGTTTGGAGAGATTTTAATTTTGAGTGAATTTTTGTTTTTAAATAAAAAAAAAATTCTGCCATGGGAAAGGAAGTTTGGTGGAGGAAAGAGGAAATGGCTGATGTGTGTTAAGTGGCTTGGTTTATATATATATAAATATAAGGTCCAAACTGATTAACACACACACCGCTACCGTATATCAATTCGAACGTACATTTCACCTTACCGGGCCCACATACTGACCATGAAAAATCCAGAAAAATTATTTTTGGTTATGTTTCGACGATACGATTCCAACGAAACTAATTTCGTTGAATTCCGAGACCGTTGGAAAAATGGCCTTTTTCGGGTTGATCTAAATTAACTGTCAACTGGTAAAACGCGTTTTCACTTGCCACGCTCACATATTAATTCGAAAAATTCTGAAAATTGAAACCTAGCAATAATTCGACGTTCCGGTTCTGATGGCGCAAGTTTCGTCGAAAACAGAGGTCTTTTGAGAAATGGCTATTTTACAGGCCCTTATATTTTCTGCAGCGACTATTCTGAATATTCATTTGATCATAACTTTTGATTTTCATTACGGAAATTCGATTTTTCGGATTCGTTGGAAAGATATTATCAAACAGATTTAAATATTTCTTGTTTCGCTAAAATCCGATTTATTTTGAATCCTGTGCAGTTAGTTGAACTTTGAATTTAAATTTTCGAACTACAGGGCCATATAAATAATTATATAAATTCCATAGCGACCTTTTGAAATTTTGATTTACTCATAACTCGCAATTTATCCGGCGAAATTTCAATTTTTCACATTCATTGGAAAGATATCGTCAAACAGAGTTATATTTTCCCGGGTCGTCCCCATTCTGATTTAAAACGAATTTTATACATTCAATTGAAATTTAAAATCGAATTTTCAAACTGCCGCGCCATTTCAGGCTCGTTATATAATTAAAATAAATTTATTCGTTTTTACTTCGATTATAATAATTTTTTCGTCGTTATTATTTGAAATAAATCACTTTAAATATTCGAAATTCTTTAAATTAGCCAAAATGACATTTTCAAATTGGTTCGGATTTTCAGGTCGTTACAATACATATATCTTTATGATTGTTATTCAATGATAAATAGGATATGTTGTAAAAAGAATTACAATAAATTGTGGAAATATTGGTAAAAGAATTGATAGGTCTAATCTTGTATAAAATTTTACAATAATTGGAAATAGTACATGAGAAATAGGAATTAATATCTAACTCAAATAATAAAAATGGGGAAATTAGTAGTGGACTGAGTTAATTGCATTTGGGAAAAATGGATACATTTCCATAACTGCAAAAATGAATGAGACCATAGTTGTAAAAAAGAAAGGAAAAAGGGATTAATGTGAGATAGGCGTTCTTTTACCATATTGCACACTAATCAAATAAAATATATATGTATGTCCACAATGAAAATAAAAGAAATAGCTTGCAACTACATATCTTAATGGATTTACATATAGAAATATATCTTTATATCTTTCCGCTAACCAAGGTAATGAAGTGTGCGAAATATTTTCCTAAAATAATAAGAATGTACAAGACAGTAAGTAAAGAAAGGTTACAATAGTAAAAGTTGGTTCATACAAAGGAACCTAAGGAAAATGTGATGAAACGAGAAATATAACCTATTATAATTGATTATATGAATGAAAACGAAGTATAATTGCTAGCCTTATCCTAGGGACAAGTGAAAATATAACATATCTTATAATTAATAATGAAAAGAAAACTTATTAAGAAACCTTAGTTAAGGGAAGTAAGTTAATAAGCAAACTCACAACAATGGTTGTAATAACAGTGTAAGATAAGGTTATGATTAATTAAGAAACCATTAAGTAGGCTTATTATTAGTAGAATTGTAATTGGAAGAATTAAGTCTAATAAATGTAACAAATAATAAGCGGAAGCCCGCACCAGCGTCATAGGGCTAATCAAAGAAAGTAAGCAGCTAATTGTGAACTAATGAACTATGTAACTTGGATAAAAGTGAACAGGTGGATAATCAAATTAATTAGTAATGTGGTGAAATAAAACAAGCCCATGATTAAAAGACTAGGCATAGGATCTAATAATGCGATGGCATGAAGCGTTCGAACCAGTTCGTATGTATGGAGATAAAGAACCTAATGGGGTAGATCATCGCGGTATTTGGAGACACGAGAAGAGCACATCCAATGGATTATTCTATGAGACTGGAGGGAGGTATAAGGCTTCAATGGGACATGGTAGGGTACTCTGAAATATCCTTATGAGGAATAATTAGATGAAGCCATCACTTGGAGGCAGGTCTATTGCACTATCTAGAGTTTACCTTGACTCTATGGTGTGACAGAAAGAAGACTGTGGCGGATGGCGTTGTGTGATTCGGCGATTTGCCTCTCTCGCGGAGGAGGTTGGTCTGGATCAAATTAAGGATAGTAATCGTCGGATACCTATCACAGGCAACCAGTGGGATGCGGAAAGACTAAAAGCTAACCAACATACAATTTTCTTTCACTACTGAGGCATTGGTGAGGGACATCCAAATTAGATGCTAAATTGGTTGTTAGGGGCACGTCATTAGCTCTTGATGTAGTCTTTTATTAGTTGAGGGAGGGTCCAGGGTGAGGCCATTGCCACCATGAAAAGAGATAAACCATAAATGGTTATCTGTATTGTAGGCCTAATGAAGTTGTTCATTATAGATATTGAAAGCTCCCGACTGAGTTACGTGCATCGGATGCAGCCCTATTACGGGACTCGGGTTATAATAGGCAATAATTTCATATAAGGGCCTAGATACACACACTGGGTGGTGTATTATAGACATTAGGGAATTACTCCATGTTGAGACTTGATTCGACCGAGGAGTTCGGATACGAGGATTCATATGCTTATGCGGCATAGCGTTGGTGATTCTACGCGATTATGTGGCGTAATGATGTAGATTTCCATATGCGATATGATGGGGATGTTTTTATACTTCAGTGGTGTAACGGCGGGGAGGAGGACACTATGGGGAGTACCTCAAGATATTGGGTATAGCTATATATATTATATTAAGTTTAATCTACATGGGAGTAGATGGGTGCGACATGTTTGCAGATCCTAAAGCGTTGTTAACCTGAATAACCTAACAATTAAGAAAATGTAATTGAATAGTACATGGAGGGTTTTTTCAGAATGTATAATTTGTCTTCTCACCAAAACTTGTTTTCTGACCCCCTCCTCATAACATACTCGCAGGTTAGATTTATGGCAGAGATTTGGTAGCCTTTGAACACTTGTTAGACGGTGTTATCATTTCGGTAAGGCTATATTTGATTATTATATTCTAACCATTCCACTGTGAGATGTTTTTTCGAGCTCTAATATATTTATTATCTCTGTCTTTTCTGCAAAATACCAGACAAGCCAGCTCGAGCTTTGGTAGATTGAGATTTTTGAGAAAAAAATTCGGACTGCCAAAATTCGGTTTGTCACACGCGTGTGCGCACACACGCATACACATATATATATACACTTAAATATACATATACACGAACATGTATATATGTAAGCACAAACATATGTATGTATACATATATATACACACACATAGAAATATAGTCATTCCTTATATGTATATTTTGATCTTATATGTCTTTATTTTATATATGTATATACATACATACTTCCCACATGCATCATTTTTATTGGTCTTCTTAAACTTTAAAAATGTGTTGTTAGTGGAATCGAACTCAGAACGTTTAATCTAAGAGATGCATGCTGTAATAACCCGGAAATGCGAACCAGTTTAAAATTTTTATTTTGGCAATTTTAGCGAATTTTGAATATTTAAAATAGATTATTTTAAATAATATCGACGAAAAATTTATTTTGAATATAATTCGACGTATATATTTATATACGTCGTCGTTAGAATATAAATAATTATTTATAATTATAAATGGAATTGAAAATGGCCCTGCAGTTCGATAATTCGATTACAAACTTCAAATGAATGTACCGGGTGCAAAATAAACCGGATTTTAATGAAACCAAAAATAAGGGAATCTAATGTGAATATCTTTCCAACGAATCCGAAAAATCGAAATTTCATAGCGGAAATCAAAAGATATGTCCAGTTGAAAATTCTGAATAGTCGCTATGGAATTCAAGCCCTTAAAAATGGAAATTTTGCAAACGACCTCGGATTTCGACGAAACCTCTTTTGTTGGATCCGTGATGTCAAGTTATTGCTAGGTTTCAAATTTCATAATTTTTCGAATTAATATGTGAGCGTGTCAAAGGAAAACGCGTTTGACCAGTTTCAGTTGATTTTAATCGACTGGAAAATGACCATTTTTCCAACGGTCTCAGAATTCGACGAAATTAGTTTTGTTAGGACCGTATTGTCAATACGAATCTAGAAAATATTTTTCGGGAATTTTTCTAGTTAGTGTGTGGCCCCGTAATTTGAAATGCGCGTTCAAATTCAATATATAGAGTTATATGTTGATTTTGACGAAAACAGATTGTAACGATCGAATCAGCTTATGATACATATCCCATTGTGTTCGGAATGGGGGTAATTAGCTATGGACGACAGGCGGTGGGCCTCGTTTAGAGGTCGTATGAAAAAGTCAACTTTTTGTAAATTAAATAATTAAATAAATTAAAAACCCTCTCTCCTCCCCTTCAAAACCGCTGCCCCCCCTTTCATCGTTTCATTCAGAACGATTAGAAAAAAAAAGAGAAAGAGAAAGGGGGACGCGATCGATCCCCCCCCCCGATCGATCACCGCCGCGCCCAGGTGGCGCCGACCACCACCAAACCCCCCCATCTCGCGCGCCTCTCCCTCTTCTTCTTCCCTGACCGAACCCCCCTCCCTCCAGTCGAACGCCGCACCCCCTCCCTCCTGAAACCCTGCACCGTCCCCCCTGCTACCACCAGCACCCCCTCCTGCCGACGTCCAGCACCTCCTTCGACCAAATCGGTGAGCTTCCCCCTTTCTTTCTTTTATTTTATTTATTGTCCCATGTTTTTTTTAACTGAAATTAGCTAATGATTTTTGAATTAACAAAGATAGGATTTTTAATTTGAACAAAGAAATGATTTTTATATAGTGGCGAATATAAAGATTTGATTTTTATATTATAGAGAGTTCAAAATATAATTTTTATTATATGTAGAAGTTAAAAATATAATTTTTATCGCATGTAAAGTTTGAAAATATAATTTTCATATTATATAGATAATAAAAATGTGATCTTTATATGGTAGGATATAAAAAGACGATATTTTTATGTAGTGAAGGACGACATTTTTAAAGTAGGAAAAGGTGAATCTTTATAATTGAAAAGGCGAAATTTTTATATAGAGAATAGCGGTGTAAAAATAGAATTTTTATCTATATAGTAGCGGTGTAAAAATAGAATTTTTATCTATATAGTAGGGGTGTAAAAATAGAATTTTTATCCATATGGAGTGATTACAAAAATATGATTTTTATATACATAACAACAATAAAAAAATATGATTTTTATATATGTAGTGACTACGGGCGACGAAAGTGACAAAAGGCGAGAACGACGAAGATTTCTACATAAGAAGAGTCATGGTATTGGAATAACTATTGGTGAGAACTTCTCACCTTTTAAATTTCCTTTTTCTAGTTATATCATAATATATACTAGGATGCAGATGGTGTTTAGTAGCACCCGACACCCGTCATCCACAGACCATGGATGGCTTGTTTGTTTGGTTGATGTGTTTTGAAAATTGATTGTGATGTTGATGTGGAATCGATAATAAATTGTTGATGGTTGAAATAAATTAATTATCGTTAAAGATATAAATTTTAACGTGAAAATGAATAAATAAATATCTATGAACAAATCAGCCAATTTGTTTATATACACTGATTTGACTGATATTGATTGGGTCGATAAATTTTACACATCGCCCAACTGCACAAATAAAATATGTGTTTGATTCTTTGAAACCCCACACAGGTATTGGGATAAAATACGGCATACACTAATCCCAATAATTAGTTGTATGTCGATCGATGGATCGACAGGCTGTTATAAGCGTTAGATATCTATATTTGATGCTTATATAGTGTAGTGCACTTTGGATGATGGTTGATTATTTATCGTTGCTATTATATACATGTGTTGTATGGAATCCATATAATTAACTTTATATGGTAATTGATTGGGCCTCATTCCAATTTAAAAAATAAAGAATTTTATAAAATAAAGGTTCATGTGTTGACAGTACTCATCCGTTGAGATTAGTCATGTGTTGAACGAAATATTTTAATAATAAAATTTACATCTTTATCATATATAAAATTAGAAACTAACTGGAAAATAGATAAGATGAGTGGTCTCCTGGATATTGATCTGATGTTGGTTTCGGCCTTCAGGGTTAATATTCAAGGAATCGTTCTCTTACTACTTTACGGTTGGAGTCTGATTTGAAATTAAACGATAAATACCATAATTTTATTAAAATATATTGAATAACAAAAATAGTCACACGTGGACAGTACTCATTCCATGAGATTAGTCATGTGTTGACAAAAATATAGATTCACATATTGAATAGAATAAATATTCATTTGTTGAATAGAATAACGGGATTATTGAAATATATAAAGCCGTGTTGATTAGAGATGCGCTATTTTGACGCGAACGATATTAATATCGATTAGATTCGAATTTGAATTGAATAGATAACGAATTCGAATTGAATTGAATACGAAACGAATTCGAATTGAATTGAATATAAAACGAATTCGAATTGAATTGAATATAAAACGAATTCGAATTGAATTGAATATAAAAAGAATTCGAATTGAATTGAATATAAAACGAATTCGAATTGAAAACAAATTGAAATAGAATAAAAATCGATTTGAAATGAATTCAAATTGAATTGAAATTTGAATTGAATTGAAATGAATTTTAAAACGAATTTAGAAGGAAAAATTCAATTTTGATTGGAATTGGAAATGGAAGTTGAAATGTTTTTGAAACGAGTTTAAAACTATTTATAAAATTCGTTTAAAATAAAAATCGACGAAATATATAATATATATATATATTATATATATATGTATATATATATTATATATATATATAATGGCCCGAATAGAACACGCTGCGCCGCGGCAGTTCGTAAATTTCGACCATTGACTTCGAACGGACATTACGGGAGATCCGACCGTCGGATTCTCCTAAAACCGGAACCGTTGGGTTCGTATCGAAAAGAGCTTTCTAACGAATATTAGAAATTTGAAATCTAACGGTTGGATTTGGAGATACGTCCAAATCAAATTTGGAAAAGGTCGCTGTAAGTGCAGTTCGATGGCCGTTGTTGGAAATCGACTGTATGGGCCTCGATAAAATTATTAAAAATAGTAATAATTTGTGTAAAATCATAAGAAATGATTTGGGAAAAACTAGGATGAAAAACTCCATATTTGAAAAGATAAAAATAGATTCTTATCGAAATAAACTAGTTTTGAACTAAAATTAAAACCCATTTATTTTTAAATAAATAAATTGGATTTGAAATGGGTTTTAAATAGAATTGATCTGTGGGTTTATCGTGAACAGTGTTTTAAATACCACTTGTTCTTTAGCCCGATAATAAATAGAATGTGATTTGGGTTTATCGTGAACTGTGTTTCAAATAACATTAGTTCTTTAACCCAGAAAAGGGAGTTTTAATGAATCTGTAATTAGATTGAAATGTGAATTGATAATTTAAATTATCAAATATAGAAAGTGAGCGAGAATGGAGTATCACCAGTTTTGCTCCAAAGCGATAGTTAAATCTTTAATTAGATTTGAACGTGGAATGGTAATTAATTTTACCGATAACACTGTGGTGTTAGATATGGAGTATTACCAGTTTTGCTTCATGGGATGAATAGGTTGGGATTGGGAAATAAAATAAATAATTACTTCGGTGTGGTTCGCTAATCTCGACTAGTTTGGAAAACCATAATTTGGTTTGATATGTCATCCAATGGAAGATTAAAGAATAAATTTTAAAGAATTTATCTTGGATAAAATTAATGGGAATCTTTCCCTAAGAATATGAAATTAAAAACTAGCTGTAGGTTAGTTAAGAAGAATGGTTTCCTGAATATTGATCTGATGTTGGTTTCGGCCTTCGGGGTTAATATTCGGGAAATTGTTCTCTTGCTAATTTGCGGTTAGTGACTGCTGAATTGGAATGAGGCGTATGTTGTGTTTGTGTAATATTTGTTTTTAATATACGCGGGTTATTCGGAAAGGCCGGGTTTATACCCATTCTGAATAACCGATTCGACGATAAGTCGAAGATGATGACGGTGGTCGAAGACCGGAAGTCTTCACATCGTTTGGATAATTACTGATGATCCTGATTGGGATGTACACCCAAGAAGATGGAAATAGTCGGTGGTCGTCCAGACGTACTTGGAGATCGATGGATATGCGAGGAAAGTGCCTCCGGTTTCGTTCAGACCCAGAACGAACTTGTAAATGGATTGTGTATCTGACATTGGATTTTATTCTATGTTGATTGATTTCTGTTAAATATATATCTGTTTGGCGGCGGAGAATTTATTCTCTTGCTTAATGCCCTTCTCTGAGACGTACGAGCTTAGAGGTTATATACTGATAGATATCAATCGCATGGCATGAATTGCATGTGTGGCACGCTGAGTTGCATGGAAAAAGGCTTCTGTTGAAAAGCAAAGTCTTGTGGTTGATGATCAAAGCACGGCCTACGTGGCATAGCTTTGTGTTTAGCGTGGATTCGCGAGCCTCACACCTCGGTATGAGTTAAAAACGGGATACAGACAGTTGGGAGAACACGACGTTTCTTTCTAGCTTTGGTGGTGTCAGTGACTTACCAGCCCTGACATTTATATACTTTTCACCTTTGTGGTTGTTGGAATGAGGCGCCTCGATTATAGGTCTGTAAGGACCGGGAAACGTGTGTTCAGGAATAATTAATCCTCAAACGTAAGAGAGGATCGGCCCAACCGATCCAAGTGGCTGCCCAGAGTGTGTAGTCCTGAGCATTTGCTAGAGTGTCTCGAAGCGGAGAGGAGCTTGCCCCTTGCCTCGACTCATGACGGAAATCCAATTCCCAATATGTGTATTTCGGTTTTATTTGTAGAGCCTAGTATGGCGACATAATAGATGGTACCCATGCCGCCTAGGATTGATATTTATGATTGAAATTGTTTTGACACTATACACTTATTATAGTATCAAATGATTTGTTTTAAACGTATCAAGCATGTTTGGCTATTATAAGGGAAAACCCTATCCTTCGGCTTGCGTTGCATTGTGTGATGGGACCTGGGTCTTATAATAGCTTCACTTTTAGAAAAAGCATTGCGCTGTTTATTCTATGCACGGGTATTCTTGGGAGGAAACCCGTTCCGTGTTATACGGCGTTGTCCCTTGAATTACTCTCTTTTAAAGTAAAGTTTTAAATAACTGTTTTAGTTCTCACACCAGTCACATGACTGACCTGGAGTTTATTGTTTTAACCTAAACTCTGGGTGCCCCTATTTTCTACACGGGCAGCTAGTAGTTTTGATTTTGCAGATTTATATTCACAGGATACTAATTTACAGCTGGAACGATGCTCGAAAAGCTCTGTATCCGTGTATTACTTTCAGTTGTGTTTTCTATTGTTTTCCGTTGTTTTGTATTATTTTTCCGCTGCTACGTAATTTAAATCTCTGATATTTATCGAATGTAATTTATTCATTTATACTCTGTATATTCTTGTATCTGATGGAATTGTTGTAATAGCAATGAAATGTCCTTCCATCTGCGTTCCTTTGTGTGTTGTTCTCAAAGTATCCGCTCTTTCCTTCACGGGGAAGTTACGGGTTCTCACACATGCACTACCACTCCGCCTAACACAGTTTTTATTTATGAATTAGAACACTGAAAATTATTGATTTTATGTGCGTTTCTTTTAAACTTACAACCAAATAAACTAAAGTTATATACCTAACTTGTCGTCTCGCAGAAATCTTTGCAATGCTTATAAACATGACATCCATACTAAAAATTAATACTTATTTTCTATTTTATTATGCACGTTACCTCTCAAATTCAAATGCATGCGTTAACATTCGTGATTTAATACTCTTTGTTAGCTTTTCATATTATGTTCATAACATTAATCTTTATTTATTCCTTTTTAACCTTACTATGAGTGTTTCCATTAATTTTATTTATTAACTTATAACATTGTATTTTCATAAACTAACTTTTAAATATTCAAATCTGTTAACTAATTATTCTTAAATTTTAAGTTTTTACAGATTGGCCCTTGCTAAATTCAATGATTGCCCTTTTGTGTTTGTTTATGAAGTGCCTGACCAATTGTGGAATTAGTGTTGTAAGAAGAGACTAGGTTGTTGCTAGTGCATGATATATGATAGAGTAGGAAAATGCCCACCACGGAGGCAAAGGCAAAGATGTGGAGAGTTTTCTCCACATTAAAAATAATGATGCATAGAACCAAAGAAGAAATCCAAGTTTGGGTAGAACTATTTTCTCTTTGAAGATTTGGATACCAGAAAAGAAGAGAACTTAAGATATATTAGAGCTGCTCTTGCAGAAACCACGATCGAGACCTCGATTGATAGTGATGATATGTTTAAGGTCCTAAAAATTGGATCTCATTTAGGTCCAAGGAGAACGAAGGAATTAACAAATTTTCTCAAGGAAAACCTTAGTGTGTTCAACTGGACTCACTCTGATATGTATTGGATTTCATCTTGGATAGCAAGCGACGCATTAAATATCAATTCCAAGTGTGCGTCGGTTAAGCAGAAAAGGTGCATGTCTCCAGATTGGTTGCACTCAAAAGGGAAGTGGACAAGCTAAGGACCAATGGTTCTATACGTGATGCCCTTTATATTGATTGGGCTTTGAATCTAGTTCTGGTGAAGATGTATAACAGGAAATAACGTATGCTTATAGATTATTAGGACCCGAATAAGTCCTACCTTAAGGACATTTTCCTACTCCTTAAGATCACCAACTCGTGGATTCAACAGTTGTCATGAACTAGTTTTTTTCATGGATGATTATTCAGGTTATAAAAGAATTTCGATGCACGTTCTCGATTAGGAACATATCAGTTTCATAACTGGTTGAAGGATGTTTTGTTATGTGGTTATGCCTTTTAAGAATGGTGGAGCTAGTATTAGAAGTTGGTCAATAGGATGTTCAATGACCAGATCGGAAGATCCATAGAAGTGTACGTGGATGATATACTCATCAAGCCATGACTATCTGGTGGTTTCATTAATGACTTAGCGGAAATGTTTAGTACTCTTCGAACACACATAATGTAACTCAACCCCTTTAAAATCTTCATTAGGAGTAGCATTTGGAAAATTCCTGTGTTTCATAGTTCACTATAGTAGGACTGAAGCTAATCCCGAAAAGATGTTGCCATCAGGAACGTTAGAGTGCTCATGAGGATCAAAGATGACAAAGCTCAAATGGGAAGGTTGTTGTTCCAATAGTTTCATCTTAAAGCCAATAAATGCATTTCTTTCTTCGACCTATTCAAAAGAGTTAAGCGCAATTTTTCCTCAACAAAAACTATATCCGTGGTATTTCAGAATTTACTGGACCTCCTAGAGAGGCCACTAATCTTGTGAAAGCCTATGATCATGAGGATCTATTCATTTACCAGGTCGTATAATCACACGCCGTAAGTTATGCACTCCTGCAAATGATCACATATCCTAAGACATGTTTATTATGATAGAAAAAGGTTGACGGGAGAAAAATGCAACTATCAAAAGCTATAAAAATTGGCATACTACCTCCTTATTTGTCCCGGAAGCTTTGCCATTACTTCTAGTCTCGTCTAATCAAAGTCTATGCTGACTAGTCATTACAACAAGTCTTACAGTGGTCTAAGGCATTTAGAAGGTTTTTTAAATGGAACATCTAGTTGAGCTAGTCCGATTACTTATTTACCTTGGTGAGCCATTCAAGGACAAGCTTGTGTGGACCTTATTGCTGAATTCACTACACTGGAGGAATTTCAAGAACATGGTGACTTATCGCATGTTCAATGGAGGATGTTTATTAATGAAGAACAAAATGGTCGATGTTAAAGTGCTAGAGCCATGCTTATAACTCCTAAAGAACAATTCATTTGTTATTCTTTGTAGCTCAATTTCCCAACAATAAACAACAAAGTAGAGTATTAAGCTTGATCACTAGACATAAATTTTTGAAAAGCTAGGGGTAAAGTTGAGTCAAATTTATGTGATTCCAAGACCATGGTGTGTCAGGTGCGACAAGAGTTTCAAGTGATGGAAGCATAAACTTCCCCTTATCTCAACCATGTCCATGATCTATTGACTAACTTTAAGCATTATACTATCTTGCTTATTCCTTATGTGAATAATGAAAAGGTAGATTCTCTAATGTAATTGGATAGTTCTATAAATACACAACACATAGGCTCGGTGTTGGTGGAAATTATTCATGCTCTGAGAGAACAGATGAGAAGTGAGTCATTCTTTGTAGAAGGATTCACGGATGTATCCAACCAAGAATTTCTTACTAAATTTTAAACATTCCTGAGAGAACAGATGAGAAGTGAGTCATTCTTTGTTAAACCCGTTATTAAAACGTGGTACAGAATTATGAATTGTTCACGAATAGTGATGAGCGAAATGGAATTAAGTCGTTCAATGCGCCATGGTGACCGTCACATTCAAGTCGTTTGACATGATATTCACGTCTTCAAGCCGTTCTTACGCATTGGCATAGTTAAGGCATCGGAGTGGCATAAGACAAGTCATTGGCTACAAAGCATGCACCATGTCATGTAATCCACCAAGTCGTCAGTTATCCATTCAAGTTTATATGACATGAATTAAGTCGCAGCTTTTTTAATGTCGTTAGTATGGACGTGACATATTGAATTAAATTGTGGAATCATGAGCACGACATGCCTAGTCAAGTTGAAGTGCACACTCAAATTGTTCAGACATAAATCCATCATGTCGCGTACACCATGTCAATTCGTTCATTTGCATAATTGGATGGAACCTCAAACAAGGACAGTACGGCTACATGGTATCCATTAACTAAACTTATTTCAGTAGTATTATAGTAGTCCAAATATGGGTTGTTCTCCCATTTCATGTCATTTTGATTCATGCTGTGAGATTATTGAAACCATCCATGTCGCATAAGGTGTAAATAAATAATCTGAGTATTATTATAAATAACTCATGCCGCATATGATTTCATGGGATAAGAGAGGGCAGAAGTCACACCGTCATCATTTAAGCTATCAGGTTCCCAATAGTATAAGGTCGCGTGGCACAGGGAAAAGTTTGAGTCAAAAGCCTAAGAGTCTCATGCCACAAAAATGCAAACAGAGTCAAGGCACAGACCAGCTATTAACAGCTGTACATGCTCAAACCGTAGACAAGTTCATGTCACAAGAGGCAAGTGCAAAAAGATTTGAGGCACAACATACATGAAAGTCGTAAGCACCATGACATTTCAACGTTTAAGTCGTTAATGCGGTCATGTCGTGTGAACCCATACTACATGCATTCATAACGAAAATACATACTGTCTACAACAATTAGACCATCCAAAGAAAAAATAATCAAACCGCTGGACACATTTACACCACAAGTCGTGGCAAGCCTCCATGTCATGTCGCATGTCGTAGGTTTGAATCATGCTTGTGATATCCGCCCCGCACCATCAGACGTTTCCCCAAAATGCGCTGTGTGAATGTCCGACCAGCACGTGGTGATCAACGAAAGAGGGTTGAAATGATGAATCATCAAGAACCTGTAGTATATCTCATAGCGCTTGGAATAAAATATAATAATAACATACTTGAGGCGAGACAATGCATAAGTTGAAAACTAAACCATATCCATCAGAGTAGCGGAATCCCAAAATATAGCTTATGATCCAAATCATTATTACAACTACAAAATACCATCTAAAAAGGAAATAAAAGAGGTACACTACCAATTCCCAAGCAGTGACCAACAACAACATAGGGAGAATATATGTATATAGTACGTGGATGCCTCCTGCTCGTCTCAGGACAGCTACTCGTGCTGTCGTGCATAACCACCAAACTTGTCTCTAGTCTGCTCGTTTAGGAGCACCCAAAGTAATAAGAAACGTAAAACTCTGGGCCAGACAAAAGTATGGTGTGAGCGATAGCAAATCTATACCACTAAATAGAGCAATAACAAGTATAAGAAATCATACCTGACCTTGACCTGCAACCAAAGAGTTAGCACAACAAGATGTACAGTACTCTAAGATAACACTAACATATAGTGTAAAAATAGGAGTGCGCATGTCATGGTGATAGAAAAGATCAAACATAGCAATCATTCTCACATCTCTCACTCAGTGCATAAAGCATACGATATCCACCGCTTTGATCACCAGATCCATTGGGGTCATGATGAAATCCAACTCCATACAACTATCGCTACGACCACTTTGGCCTTTGGGGCCCTGACGGAGACCCACTCCATACAACCTCTGAACCTACTGCACTGGTCCGTAGTCGATAACCCTATCGGGTCAACCAGTCCACATAGCCCTGGTCCTGGTTCGTCTACATAACCCTTCTCTCAATGGTGAACCAAAGTTATGGATGTCGATAACCCCTTTGCATACGTCCCGCAGCAAAGCCCAACTCTAGATGTTAACTCGTTGGTTCCCATCTGTATTCTGAGTAATAACTTAACACTTGGACCTCCTTCACATCTCAGGTTTTAGTTGAATTGGTGTTGATCTTCAGAAGAGTTCACAATCGTCGTCGCGTGGTATAAATTCAAATCCAGTTCAGTTCATGGTGCTCCATCTGGTCAATTCGTGATCCTCCCCTGCTGGTGGTTTGTGACCCCGGTTCGTGACCCTCTCCTGGTGGCGGTTCGTGACCCTCTCCTGCTGGCGGTTCATGACCCACTCCTGGGGGCGGTTCGTGACCATCTCCCGGTGGCGGTTCGTGACCCTCTCCTAGGGGCGGTTCATGACCCTCTCCTGGTGGCGGTTCACGACCCCGGTTCGTGACCCTTCCCTGCGGGTGGTAAGTTACCCCGGTTTGTGACCCTTTCCTGGGGGCGGTTCATGAGGCTTACCCCCTTTAGGAACCGAAATCCTGCAGTTTTTCCAGCAAGCTAATTTCGCCAAACGACGGCGTTTTCAACCATTGTAACTTTCCTATGACATAAAAAAACATACCAAACAGCAGTAGCAACGTATAGAATCAATCAAAAACATTAAAACATCAATTACCTAGGCTATTGTAGATCAAACATACCCCAAATCTAGGATTTTCCCCTTAACCATGTTCAACCATATCTAACTATAGGATTAACAAACTTAATCAAAATTAACCCAAATTCATACCAGCGACATAAAATAATATTTTAGAATTTCTACATATTTTCCCAGAATTTTTAGAAGTATAATTTCGCTAATTATCACTAATCACCCTAATTAGCCATAATTAGTGTATAAACATGTAAATCACTCATCTTAGCCACAAATGAATGTTAGATCTGAAACTTATATAGATTTAGCACGAATTATTATGCAGTTCAGCAGCTCCAACTCTGATTTGGTGTTAATCTAACTTGATTTGACATAGATTTGATGAATTAGTGATTAGAAAGCAATTAGAGAGAGATTTGGAAAATGAAGGCCATGATTAGGGTTAGAGAAATGTTTGTGGCGGCTGGAAAAATGAAAGGGAATGTTTCTCCAAACCCCTCAGACCTCCCATAACCCTAATCCCAAAAATGGGTTATGGGCCTAGCTGCTAATCACCCTATTAAGCCCGATTAAGCCGTTTTTCCATCTTCCAAACCTTATTTCAGCCATATCTCCTAAATAATAAGTCCGTTTGATTAATGTGACCACTCTACGGAATGGGAAACCATCATCCGATTCCTATGGAAAGTCATTTTAGGTCAAAACACCTTAAGAATCAAAAGTTATAGGCGAAACAAGATTCACAAGGGGCAAAACGATCATTTAAAATTCGACAAAACTGGAGAATGTGGGAAATGACCCCAATAGTCATTTCCTAAAGTTACACGACCATATGACTTCGTATGAGAATAAAACTAATATTCTACGATCATCCGATACGTAGAATGTGGGTCGTTACATTGTCCCCCCTTAAAAAATTTCGCCCCCAAAATTCCTTAACCAATAAAACATACAATGGTTCCCTGCATGCCTATCAGCCATTTACAAACAATCAAATATACGTAATAACACAACAAGCCTATCCTAACATGCGGTTTACTAACAAGGGAGTAACTATATCGCGATTAAAATCTTACCAAGTAAAGAGCTCTGGACATGACTGCCTTATGCTCTCTTCGGTTTCCCAAGTACAGTCGTTCTCATTATCACCCCACCGGACCTTAACCAGTTTCACCGTCTTCCTCCGAAGTTGCTTCGTATCGTGTCCGATAAAACGAACTGGTCTGCGGTTTCCAACTGCCTCGGGTTCTATCTCGATATCATCCAACCGATCTAGTGAAAAAGTCAGATCAAAATCGTGCATGAACTTCCTTAACTGAGAAACATGAAATACGTTGTGCACTCCCGCCATCTAGTCAGGTAATCCAACTTTACATGCTGAATTCCCAACTTGTTCGAGAACTGGAAATGGACCGACAAACCTTAAGGCTAATTTACCCCTTCTACCAAACTGAATCACACTCTTTAACGAAGAAAATCTTGATGAATACCAAGTCACCAACCAAGAATTTCAAATCTCTTCGTTTTTTATCAGCATAACTCTTCTGCCTATCTTGGGCAGCCTTTATTCGCTGTTGAGTAACCTTGATCATACCTGAAGTATCTCTTATTAGATCGAGCCAAAGCACAAATTTCTCACCGGTTTCTAACCAACATGATGGTGAGTTGAACAATCTTCAATACAAAGCTTCAAATGGAGCCATACCAATACTGGACTGATAACTATTATTATGTGAGAACTCAACCAGATGCAAATGGTCATCCCATGAACCCACAAAATCCAAAATACAAGCTCTCAAGAGATCCTCTAATACACGATTCACCCTCTCTATTTGACTGTCGGTTTGAGGATGGTACGCGGTACTGAGATGTAATTATGGCCCTAAAGCCTCTTGTAAGGTCTTCCAAAACCAACTCGTAAATAATGGATCTCGGTCACTCACAATACCTTTGGGTACTCCATGAAATCTCACTACCCACTTCATATATAGTTCCACTAACTTAGGTGCTATTCTATTCGACTTGACCGGTATAAACCTTGCACTTTTGGTCAATCGATCCACAATCACCCAAATACTATCATGACCCGACCTAGTCCATGGTAAACCATCAATGAAATACATTGAGACTTTTTCCCATTTCCATTCGGGGATTTCCAATGGTTGTAACAAACCACTGGGTTTCTTTAGCTCAACTTTAATTATCTGGCAGTTCATGCACTTGGATATAAAATTCCCAACGTCTCTCTTCATCCCTTCCCAATAGTATGTCTACTTCATGTCTCGATACATTTTGTTACCACCGGGATGTATAGTCAGCTTCGAGTGATGACACTCTTTGAGCACTTCATCTCTTAATCCATTTACTTGGGTATAACCAGCCTCTCATTCTTTGAAGCCATCATTCTTGATCAAGTCCATACTTGTTCATTCTCTCGCCGTCGATACCCATCTCTACCTTGGAGATGATTTCCAGTATATTAGGATTGTCCCTATGACTAGAACCAATCCGCTCAATCAAAGTTGGTCTGATCATCAAACTTGCTAACATCTTTGGATCCAATTCACACTAGGTCCGAAATCATATCCCGCGATATACTCCAGTTGCTTCGATTCCAGAAACATACCCCCAAACTGGCATGTCTCCTACTCAATGCATCAGCTACCGCATTTCCCTTCCCTAGTGTGTATACGATATTTAATTCATATGAAGCCAAGGACTCTAACCATTTCTACTGATGAATATATAATTCCTTTTGAGATAAAATATACTTTAAAGACATATGATCGGTAAACAATTCAAATTTTTATCCCAAGAGATAGTGTCTCCACATCTTCAACACGAACACGATCGCTGCCAATTCTAAATCATGGGTAGGATACCTTTTCTCATGCGGTTTCAATTTTCGACTTGCATAAGCTACAACCCTACCTCCTTGCATCAGCACAACACCTAGTCCGGTACCACAGGCATCCGTGTATACTGTCATCTATTTGTTCCCCTTAGGAATAACTAACACTGGCGCATACATTAACTTCTCCTTTATACTATTAAATGCATTCTCAAACCTTCAGTCCCATGCAAAAGGTTGATTCTTCATGGTTAACCTGAGTCAACGGCGCTGCTATCTTGGAGAAGTCTTGAATAAATTACGATAGTATCCATCTAACCCTTAGAAACTTCTCACGTCCATTGCATTCTTGGGCATAGACCAATCTTGCACCATAACGACCTTCGCAGGGTCCACGACGATACCATTCTCTGAAAAAATATGGCCAAAGAACCTCACTTCCCTTCTCCAAAAGTGACACTTAGAAAATTTCACTTTCAATCGGTGTTCCCTCAACACCTCCATCACTGTCCTCAAATGTTCCTTGTGTTCTAGCTCTATCCTCGAGTAAACCAAGATATTTCCACGAATACAAGAACAAACTTATTTAATTGATCCCTAAAGACCTATTCATAAGATCCACAAAATATGCGGGAGCATTGGTCAACCCGAATGGCATGACCAACCACTCATAAAATCCAGACGACATACGAAATGTTGTTTTAGGTATACACTCAGTTGCTACTCGGAGTTGTTGAAAACCTGTCACGAGATCCAAATGGAAAAACACTCTTGCTCCATTCAGTTGATCAAACAAATCATCTATCCGTGGAAGAGGATACTTATTAATCTTAGTCACCTTGTTCAACTCGTGGTAGTCCATACATAAGCGAAGGGAATCATCAGCCTTGGTAGCAAATACAACTGGTGCTCCCCACTCGGAAACACTTCTTCGGATAAATCCTTTTTCAAAAGATGGCCTACTTTCACTTCTATATGTCGTTGCTCCCTTGGGGCCATACGACGAAGTAGCATCACTATAGATCTGGCATCTTTCACTAAATCAATCTGAAACTCGATCTCTCGGTGTGGTGGAACTCCGGTCACTTAGCCAATGATGTCCGGATACTCGCCAGCAATAGGCACATCTGATAACTCATCATGCGAGATGTCGAGGGAATTTAGAAAACTAGCCATCACCCCATTACTAAGATGGAAACCCAATACCACCCTCCACCCATCATCCGCTCTAATGGTTACCAAAGACCCCTCACAGTCTACCACCACCCCATACCTTTGGAACCAATCGACTCCCAAAATAATGCCAAACCCAGTAAAGTCGAAAACAAAGCAATCACAAGCAAACACACATCCATGACTCGATAAGACCAAATTACAACAAATCATACAAAGGCTATTCGAACCACCAATCGAGTTTATCACAATTAAAGGTCTATCGAAAATCTCGGCTTCCAATTCCAACCTATCTACATGGTCACTAGATGCGTAGGAATGGGAAGCCCCGGTATCAAACAGTACTGGAAAAGGATCATAAACAGAAAGCATACCTTGGATAACGACACCCTTTCCCTTCTCCACCGACGTTAGCATATGCTTTCATGATCTGCTTAGGTTGTGGGCATTTATCCTTGTGATGTCCCACATGTCCGCAATTGAAGCACTTCGTGCCCATTGGCTTTGCTCGACAATCTCTAGCATAGTGGCCTTTCTTCCCACTGCTAAAGCACTTGATATCTTTCTTATTCTTCTTTTTCTGACCATCCTTAGTTTGGTTTTATTTTCTCTTATTCTGAGAATTCTTATTGCCTTCCTTGCTTGCCCACGGTTTTGGCTCCTCTGCAGATGTGATAGCGACCTCAGTCTTTGGCTTAGGGTAAAGGCTCTCCGACCTCAATGCCTTTCCCACAATAGATTTGAATGTCTCATCGATATGGTTTATAAGTCTTTCCCCCAAGGACACATCTTGGCCAGTTATGAACTTCCCGTTCTTCTTCTCTGCAGTATCGATAAGAGATAGTCCATATTTCGATAAAGTATCGAATTCAGCAAAATATTCCGAGACTGCCCTACCATTCAGCTTAAGCTCCAAAAATTTCCTAAATAATTCCGATTTCTGAGCAGTTTGAATAAACTTGTCACTAAAGCGAGTGTTAAACTGATTCCAAATAACTTGATCCTCAGGAGTGGTCGCTTTAATGGCATTCCACCGATTCATTGCCCGTCCTTGAAGCTGACGTGATGCTAGCTTCCTATTCATTGCATCATCGATCCCCAAATCCTCGAAGATGCGCTCACAACTATCCAACCAATCTTGAACCACCGTAGCCGATTCCATTTTATGGAACGGCTTCCCACCAAGACTAGTATAATCATTGTTAAGCTTGGCGAAATCGGCTCTAGGCGCCTGCACTACCACCGTTAGCAGCAGTAGAAATGGCTCCCTGAGCATCCCAAAGCATCTCTCACATGAAGGCAGTAAACATCATCCTTATGTTAGGGACATTCCCATTGTTGGCTCCTGAACCTGTACTCCTCGTATTTCGGCTCATCGCTCAATCTGTAAACAGAAAACGATTAACCATCTCCTTTAAGGTGCCCGGGCAGTGCGACTTTATCCTTAAATATACTAATAGTATATATATGTAGTTTTTTTAAAAAACAAAAATATCTCAAATACATGCTTTCATATATGTATACTATCTTTCCCTAATGTGTTCCCCTAGGTTAAACTACACAACCTAGGCTTTGATACCAAGTGTGACAACCGTCCCGCACCATCAGACATTTCCCTGAAATGCGCTGTGTCAATGTCCAACTAGCACAGGACGATCGCCAAAAGAGGGTTGAAACAATGAGTCATCAAGAACCTTTAGTATATCTCGCTGTGTATGGAATAAATTATAATAATAACATACTTGATATAAAACAGGCGAGACAGTGCATAAGCTGAAAACTAAACCATATCCATCAGAGTAGCGGAATCCCAAAATACAGCTTATGATCCAAACCATTATTACAACTTCAAAATACTGTCTCTAAAAAGGAAATAAAAAGGTTACACTACCAATTCACAAGTAGTGACTAGCAACAACATTAGGAGAATATATGTAGATAGTACGTGGAAGCCTTCTGCTCGTCTTCGGACACCTAATTGTGCATAACCACCTAACATGTCTCTGGTGAGCACCCAAAGTAATAAGAAGAGACATAAAACTCTGGGTCAGACAAAAGTATGGTGTGAGCGATAGCAAATCTATACCACTAAATAGAGCAATAACAGGTATAAGAAATCATACCTGACCTTGACCTGCAACCAAAGAGTTAGCACAACAAGATGTACAATACTCTAAGATAACACTAACATATAGTGTAAAAATAGGAGTGCGCATGTCATGGTGATAGAAAACATCAAACATAGCAATCATGCTCACATCTCTCACTCAGTGCATAAAGCATACGATATCCACCGCTTTGATCACCGGATCCATTGGGGTCATGATGAAGTCCAACTCCATACAACTATCGCTACGACCACTTTGCCCTTTGGGGCCCTGATGAAGTCCCACTCTAGACAACCTCTGACCCCACTGCACTGGTCCATAGTCAATAACCTTATCTGGTCAACCGGTCCACATAGCCCTGGTTATGGTTCGTCTACATAACCCATCTCTCAATGGTGAACCAAAGTTATGAATATCGATAACACCTTTATGCATGTCCCGCCGCAGAGCCCAACTCTAGAAGTTAACTCGTTGGTTCCCATCTGGATTCTAAGTAATAACTTCTCACTTGGACCTCCTTTACATCTCAGGTTTTAGTTGAATTGGAGTTAATCTTTAGAAGAGTTCACAATCGTCGGTCTCGCGGTAGAAATTCAAATCCAGTTTGGTTCATGGTTCTCCATCTGGTCAGTTCGTGACCCTCTCCTGCTGGCGGTTCATGACCCCGGTTCGCAACCCTCTCCTAGGGGCGGTTCGTGACCATCTCCTAGGGGCGGTTCGTGAGGCTTACCCCCTACAGGAACCGAAATCCTGCAGTTTTTCCAGCAAACTAATTTTGCCAAACAACAGTGTTTTCAACCATTCTAACTTTCCTATGACATCAAAAAACATACCAAATAGTAGTAGCAACATATAGAATCAATCAAAAACATTAAAACATCAATTACCTAGGCTATTGTAGATCAAGCATACCCCAAATCTAGGATTTTCCCCTAACCATGTTAAACCATATCTAACTATAGGATTAACAAGCTTAATCCAAATTAACCCAAATTCATACCAGCGATATAAAATAATATTTTAGAATTTCTATATATTTTTCCAAAATTTATAGATGTATAATTTCGCTAATTATCACTAATCACCCTAATTAGCCATAATTAGTGTACAAACATGCAAATCACTCACCTTAGCCATAAATGAATGTTAGATCTGAAACTTATATTGATTTGGCACGGATTCCTATGTAGTGCAGCAGCTCCAACTCTGATTTGTTGTTAGTTCGACTTGATTTGACGTAGATTTGATGAATTAGTGATTAGAAAGCAATTAGAGAGATTTGGAAGATAGAGGCCATAATTAGGGTTAGAGAAATGCTTGTGGCAGATGGAAAAATGAAAGGGAATGTTTCTCCAAACCCTTTCAGCCCTCCTATAACCCTAATCCTGAAATGGGTTATGGGCCTAGTTGCTAATCACCCTTTTAAGCCCGATTAAGCTGTTTTTCCATCTTCCAAACCTTATTTTAGTCATATCTCCCAAACTGTAAGTTCGTTTCATTAATTTGACCACTCTATGGAATAGGAAACCATCATCTAAATCCAATGGAAGTCGTTTCAGATCAAAACACCTTACCAATCAAAAGTTATAGGCAAAACAAGATTCGCCAGGGGTAAAATGGTCATTTAAAATTCGACAAAAATGGAGAATGTGGGAAATGACCCCAATAGTCATTTTCTAAAGTTACACGACTATATGACTTCGTATGAGAATAAAATAAATATTATACAATTATCCGATACGTAGAATGCGGGTCGTTACACTCTCTCCCTCCCCTCAAAGAAATTTCGCCCCTGAAATTCCTTAACCAAAGAAACATACAATGGTTCCCCGCATGCCTATCAGCCATTTACAAACAATCAAACATACATAATAACACAACAAGCTATCCTAGCATGCGGTTTACTAACGAGGGATTAACTATATCGCAATTAAAATCTTACCAAGTAAAGAGCTCTGGATATGACTCCCTTATGCTCTCCTCGGTTTCCCAAGTACAGTCATTCTCATTATCACCCCATTGGACCTTAACCAGCTTCACCGTCTTCCTCCGGAGTTGCTTCTTATCGTGTCCGATAATACGAACTGGTCTGCGGTTTCCAACTGTCTTTGGTTCTATCTCGATATTGTGCAACTAATTTGGTGAAATAGTCATGTCAGAATTGTGCATGAACTTCCTTAATTGAGAAACATGAAATATGTTGTGCACTCCTGCCATCTTGTCAGGTAATCCATCTCTATACGCTAAATTCCCAACTTGTTCGAGAACTGGAAATGGACCGACAAACCTTAGGACTAATTTACCCCTTCTACCAAACTGAATCACACTTTTTAGCGAAGAAATCTTGACGAATACCAAGTCATCAACGGAGAATTCAAATCTCTTCGTCTTTTATCAGCATAAATCTTCCACCTATCTTGGGCAGCCTTTATTCGCTAATGAATAACTTTGATCTTACCTTAAGTTTCTCTTATTACATCTGGCCAATGCACAAATTTCTCACCGGTTTCTAACCAACATGATGATGAGTTGCCCAGCCTTCCATACAATGCTTCAAATGGAGCCATACCAATACTGGGCTAATAACTATTATTATGTGTGAACTCAACCATATGCAAATGATCATCCCATGAACCCACAAAATCCAATATACATCAAGAGATCCTCTAATACACGATTCCTCTCACTGTTTGATCGTCGGTTTGAGGATGGTACACTGTACTTAAATGTAATTTTGACCCTAAAGCCTCTTGTAAGCTCTTCCAAAACCCACTCGTAAATAATGGATCTCGGTCACTCACAATACCTTTAGGTACTCCATGAGTAATAACTTCTGATTAGGGTTAACTCGTTGGTTAACTAAATAATATCTTCCAAAACCAACTCTAGAAATTAACTCGTTGGTTCCTATCTGGATTCTAGTAATAACTTCTCACTTGGACCTCCTTTACATCTCGGGATTTAGTTGAATTGGAGTTGATCTTCAGAAGAGTTCACAATTGTCGTCGCGTGGTAGAAATTCAAATCCAGTTCGGTTCATGGTGCTCCATCCAGTCGGTTTGTGACCCTCTCCTGGTGGTGGTTCATAACCCTGGTTCTTGACCCTCTCCTGGTGGTAGTTCGTGACCCCGGTTCATGACCCTCTCCAGGGGGCGGTTCGTGACCCTCTCCTGATGGCGGTTCGTGACCCCGGTTTGTGACCGTCTCCTGGGGGCGGTTTGAGAGCCTAACCTAGTAGCGGTTCATGACCCTAGTTCATAACCCTCTCCTGCAGGCAGTTTATGACACTGGTTCGTGACCCTCTCCTGGGGGCGGTTCATGAGGCATACCCCCCTTCAGGAATCGAAATCCTGCAGTTTTTCCAACAAGCTAATTTCGCTAAATGACTGCGTTTTCAACCATTCTAACTTTCCTAATACATCAAAAAACATACCAAACAGTAGTAGCAACATATAGAATCAATCAAAAACATTAAAACATCAATTACCTAGGCTATTGTAGATCAAACGTACCCCAAATCTAGGATTTTCTCCTTAACCATGTTTAACCATATCTAACTATAGGATTAGCAAACTTAATCCAAATTAACCTAAATTCATACCATCGACATAAAATAATATTTTAGAATTTCTACATAATTTCCAGAATTTTTAGATGTATAATTTCGCTAATTATCTCTAATCATCCATAATTAGCCATAATTAGTGTATAAACATGCAAACTATTCACCTTAGCCACAAATGAACGTTAGATCTGAAAGTTATATTGATTTGGCATGGATTCCTATGTAATGCAGCAGCTCCAACTCTGATTTGGTATTAATCCAACTTGATTTAACGTATATTTGATCAATTAGTGATTAGAAAGCAATTAGAGAGAGATTTGGAAGATGGAGGCCATGATCAAGGTTAGAGGAATGTTTGTGGAGGCCGGATCCCGAAAAGGGTTATGGGCCTAGCTGCTAATCACCCTATTAAGTCTGATTAAGTGATTTTTCATATTCCAAACATTATTTCAGCCATATCTCACGAACGGTAAGTTCGTTTGATTAATGTGACTACTCTACGGAATGGAAAATTATCATTCGAATCCAATGGAAGTGGCTTTAGGTCAAAACTCCTTACCAATCAAAAGCTATAAGCGAAACAAGTTTCACCAAGGACAAAACAGTCATTTAAAATTCAGAAAAAATCATGAATGTGGGAAATGACCCTAATAGTTGTTTCCCAAAGTTACACGACCATATGACTTCCTATGAGAATAAAATAAATATTCTACGATCCTCCAATACGTAGAATGTGAGTCGTTACACCGCTGTTCACAAAGCCTTTCATACCACAAGTGTTAAGTGGTGCAAGCGTCAATGAACTGGCATAAGAATTGGGTTATTTTAAGTAATAGTGTGGACACATGAAGCATGGGCTTAAGAAAGGGCACATGGCACTCATTGAAGGAAGTGACAGGATGTCACCACGTAAAGCAATTCAAATGTATAAAATAAGCCGTTCTTTTAGTCAATGCCATGAGAATCAACACACTGAAGCCATGCTGCAATTCCTAAGTTATGACGTTTAGGAGTTCAAGCCGTTTGCCAGCTAGAAAGTACGCATACATGGTTGGCGCCAGTTGTACCGCTCCTATTTATAAGTGTGCCACTGCCCCTAAAACACTACTATAAATACCCCATAACTATAAATACCCCATATTCGACACTTGAAAGGGGTACTGAATTCCATTCCCACCACGAAGTGCCCCCGAATTTGAAGCTCTCTTCTAACTTCATTAAAGGCTTCCAAGGATCAATCAACCTTCATGCCACATCAAATGGGTCAAATCTCCTTCAAACTACATTAGAAATCTCTCCTACACAATTCTAGTGATCTCTGATCTCCGCTACACCTCTTTAAAGCCTAGATCTAACACTAAATCGTTATGGAATCCATGATGATCATTTAATTGCTAAAGTGATTGAAGATTCATACATCCACCATCACAAATCAAGAGATGTCTTCAATTACTTCTCTAGTTCAGATGTAATTTAGATCCTAGAAAGGGAGAAATGAACAATGTGAGAGAATTCATGTATGTTGTAAAACGAAATATCATAATGAGAAGTGTTTCGAAGTGGACGTAGATCTATTTTAGATCGAACTACTATAAAAATCCGTATTCCTCATTTTTGCTTTTTATTTTGTGATTGTGGTCTAACCGTTTGGTGAAGTGTTTACATAACACCTTTGGTGTTGAAATCAAATTTCGATTTTAACATTTGGCGCTCACCCTGGGGCCGCATTTGCACTTCCTCCTCTCACACTTCTTTCAAGTCTAAATCTTTGCATTGAAGTTCTAAACCTTCTCAAAAATCATGGCTAAATCTAAGTCAAAGAAGATTACCAGCAAGACTGTTGGAAACACCGATAATATTGCTAACGAAGAAACGCCACTTACTAACCATTTTGAAGTTGGTGAAGACTCGGTAGGTGGAGCCGGTGTGACTAAAAATGAGTTTAATGCCGCTATTGCCAACATGAACCAACGAATGGATGCTTCTACTAAAGCTATGATGGAAAAACTTGATGCCATCCTTAATGCGTGACCAAATCTTGCCCCTCAAAAGATCCATGTTGATCTTGAAGAGAATGCCAATTCATTCGCTTCTGACCGTAATCACAAGGATAACATGGAAAATGACAATAAATGGTAGAGCGACAAAGACGGGGCTAACGTCAATGACTCAAAGCCGAGAGCTAAAAGTCATTCTGATCGAAATACTCGGAAGGTTGTTAGTCCCGTACAAGGGGACCCCCTAGATCATTAAACCGAAATGTGTTTCCAAGGTGAACATTCGGTAAAGAGATTGAAGTTGACCCTGCAAAACGACATAACAACAAAGAGTACATTTCGGATGTGATAGAACAAACTATGAAGAGGAATTGATCTTGCAATGACGATGAAAGAGAATATGATTTCTCTCTTGATAGAACTCCATTTACCGATATAATCCGAGAAACCGAGTGTCCAAAGAAATTCAATCCTCCAACCTTGACTCCGTACAACGGCCTTGTTGATCCCAACTACTTTCTGTTCAAGTATGAGTGGCATATGAGTGCGGCAAAATCAATAGACGAGAAGGGATGCTTATACATCCGTCTCTACTTAGAAGATGCTGCATCATTATGGTTCACAAAGCTACCACCTAGGTACGTAGACCGATTCTATGACTTGACCAAAAGGTTCAAGAAGCAGTTCTGCTTCTATGCTACCAAAGCCAAGGATGCTATAACACATTGAGTGATGAAGCAAATTCCAGGGGAATCTGTTAAGGCTTTTCTCTGTCGACTCAGCGTTGCTTTGCCCAAAGTGAGAAATCCAGAACCTTGCATATTCCTTAAGTCTCTAATCGGTGCCATAGATGAGAAGAGCGAATTCCGTAGATGGATTAAAATGAAAAAACCAAACATGCTTGATAAATTCTGTAAAAAGGCCGAGGAGTACATGAGAGTCAATAATAATCTTGTACCTCTTCATATTATTGATGCTAACCCGCTTCTTGAAGCTCCCAAAAATGCTGCTACCCAATATAATCAGAAAATTACTCAGGGGCAGATGCGCGCCAATGATGGGAAGGGCAATAAAGATTATAAGAAATCTCTCCTTTCAACTCATCAGAGATGACGCCTTTGAATGACACTCTTGAAAATATCTATCTTGCAACAAAGAATTCTAAAGATTATGCGGAGCCAAATCCGATGAGGATAAGCGACAAAGAAGCAAACTCAGGAAAGTTCTGTAGATTTCACAACCAACCTGGTCATAACACTAATGAGTGCCGAAACCTGAAGAACCTCATCGAGGAGTTGATCAGGAGAAACAGACTACAGCTATACGTTAAGAATCCTCAAGCTGCAAACCCTTCTACAGCTCCCCAGGGGAAGGGGGCATCAAATGATCAGTCTGGTCTAAGCAATGGAGCTCTTGCTCAAGCTAATCCGAGGTAGATCATCAACTGATAACCTTTGATGGCGCTCCAATTTCAATGGCTTAGAATAAGTGATCAACATCACCACCGCTTTACTTAATGCTCTATTTTCCTGCTTCAGTTCATGCGTTACTTCGTGTTTTACTTTCTGTTATATTCAATTTGTAATAATCTGCAAGTGATGCACTGAATATTAGCTCTACGACTAAGAGCATATCTGTCTCAATGAATTCCTTGCTTGCAAAATTATATGTCAAATTAAAACTTGCTTAAAATATGATTTCATATTGCAAGCCATCTGTCGATCGCTTGTTCCTGTAACATCGCGACCTCAACAACGCTAGTTCAAGTGCCAAATGTTGTAAATATCAACATGCACAAATGCAAAAATAGAAAAGCACCGCCTTGAAAAGTGAATGGGAAAGTCGCAAAGATCCAAAAAACGAACAAGCACCACGACAAAAAAAAAATGCGAGAGTTGTAGCTTTTGTCAAAGGGGCACTTCCCCAAGTGAGAGGTTCAAAGCCTCAGTTCCTAAATCGTAATAGCCTGCCAAGTCAAGCATCCGACAAAGGGACTAATAGATGCCCCGTGAAACGATATAACAGCCACCCAATCCATTTGCGTAGCATCTGAAAAATCAGATGTGAAGAGTGATCCATTTGCGTAGCACCTGAAATCTCAGATGTGAAGAATGACTAATCCATTTGCGTAGCATCTGAAAAATCAGATGTAAAGAATGAAAACCATTTGCGTAGCATCTGAAATCTCAGATGTGAAGAATGACTAATCCATTCGCGTATCATGTGAAAAATCAGATGTGAAGAATGAAAATTCCATTCGCGTATCATTTGAAAAATCAGATGTGAGGAATGAAAAAACCATTCGCGTAGCATCTGAAAAACCAGAGGTGAGGAATGAAACATCCATTCGCGTAGCATCTGAAAAATGAAATGAAAAGAATGAAAACCATTTGCGTAGCATCTGAAAAATCAAATGTGAAGAATGAAAAACCCATTCGCATAGCATCTGAAAAATCAGATGTGAAGAATGAAAAATCTATTCGCGTAGCATCTAAAAAAATCAGATGTGAAGAATGAAAAATCCATTTGCGTAGCATCTAAAAAATCAGATGTAAAGAATGAACAATCCATTCGCGTAGCATTTGAAAAATCAGATGTGAAGAATGAAAAATCCATTCACGTAGCATCTGAAAAATCAGATGTGAAGAATGAAAAATCCATTCGCATAGCATCTGAAAAAACAGATGTGAAGAATGAAAATTTGTTTGCATAGAATCTAATTATTTCAGATGCAAAGAATATCGGACCTCCAATTAATTCGTGTGACATCTGATTATCTCGAACGCAACGAATCACAAAGGCAAATCAAAGTCCTCCCATAGTAGAGGCAGAATTGAAAACCCAAAGACCTCCCTGAGCGGGGGCAATAAATCCCAAGACCTCCCCTAGCAGGGGCAATGAACCCAAAGTCCTCCCCTAGCGGGGGCACAAAGATATGAAACTTCTCCAAGTAGATGCACTAAACCAGCCAGTAAAGTCGGAATTCCTATTGTATTGACAAAGCTCAGAAGCTTCATACATTATGGCAAGCTCAAATAGCTCCGACTCACAAAGTTAAAGCTTCTAGCATGACAATTACAATCATAGAAACTCGACAAACTGATCACATCAGGCTCTTGAAATTCGTGACGACCCACGGTACTGAGGCAATACAACCACATAAGAGTTGACTAATGTCCAAGAAAATACCACGAGTCCATCACGACATTACAACGAGCCAAAAACTAGTATACTCTCATCAAGGTAGCCAATACACTTAGCTTGATCTTGCCTTAAAAAATGGGGCATTTGAAGAATTCAGCAAAAATCGATATGCTCGATACGCCGATAGAAATCACTGCACCGATAAAGATCAACTGGGAAACCTAATTAGAATCTCTTAATGCAAAGGCTTCCTCATCTTCAGATCTCCAACCATAAATATCTCACAAAAGTACAACGATATCTTGCTTCAAATCTAGGGATAAACGATACTTAAAAAGGCAACTATGCGAACATGGCATAGTTCGAATCTAATAGAGTAGCAACGCTTATCAAGGAGTTGAAGCTAATATCGGTCAACAGTTCCAATGTAAAATATAAAAAAGGAGATTGAGCAATAATCAGACACTGGGGCAAGCCGTCATGAAACGAAGATTCAAAACTTTATACATCCTAGAATGATCTATGGTGACAAAAAAAATTCGAATTCGAATTTTTAAATCTAATAAGCTACTGCAACAGGTCTAAAGACGTATAATCAGCAACCCATGACAATTCTACGTCAAATTCAGGAATGCCAAAATGGGTGCAAACTTGATTAAAAATATATTGAGCTAGCACAAAATAGAATCTTCCTGGCAAATTGTCGAGGAAACAAATAATAGCCAAAAACTGGTTCAATTATAACCCTAAGGTTGCTGTCACTTTGCCCTCAGAAACACAAATCGAAGCTTCGACTTGAACAGATATACATTTTATAAAGCGTAAACTATCGTACAAAATCATGTAGGTTGTTAAAAGAGCAAGGCTTGAAATCTGTGTTCGATATGCATACCGATTAAGAGAACTCAAGTATCACAGCGAATTCGAATTAAAATATTGTGCTTGTGCAAGTAACGTTCGACGAGTTATAAACCGTTAAATAAAACAGTCTTGTGCAAACGCTTTATTCAATTCAAGATAAAATTTGCTATGATTCATTTTCTAATGATTTAACCAATCTTTATTGATGTGGAAGATCAATAGCAAAGTATAAGTGCAAAATCATGCAAATACCGGTTTTGATTACAGAACAGGTGGAGCAAAGAAATTTATGCTCCAGTGAAACATTAAACAACAACAAGCTAAGATAAAATTATGATAATATAACTTGAATATGTGAGAAAATCCATATTATAGTTTGTTCTACAAGATCAAGCAAGGAAAGGCTCACCAGTTACAGCGTTCATTTTGAAGCCCTCTATTCTCGCAAGTGAAAAATACAAGCTTCGAGGGGAAAATTTTAAATCCGTTATTAAAACACGGTGCAGAATTATGAATTATTCACGAACAGTGATGAGCGATATGGAATTAAGTCATTCAACGTGCCATAATGACCGTCACATTCAAATCGTTTGACATGATATTCACGTCTTCAAGCCGTTCTTACGCATTGACATAGTTAAGGCGTCGGAGTGGCATAAGACAATTCGTTGGCTACAAAGCATGCACCATGTCAAGTAATCCACCAAGTCGTCACATATCCATTCAAGTTTATGCAACATGAATTAATTCGCAGCTTCTTTAATGTCGTAGCATGGACATGACATGTTGAATTAAATTGCGAAGTCATGAGCATGGCATACCTAGTCAAGTTGAAGTGCACACTCAAATTGTTCAGACATAAATCCATCATGTCGCGTACACCATGTCAAGTTGTTCATTTTCATAATTGGACGGAACCTCAAACAAGGATTGTATGGCTACATGGTATCCGTTAACTAAACTTATTTCAGTATTATCATAGTTGTCCAAATATGGGTTGTTCTCCTATTTCATGTCATTTTGATTCATGCCGTGAGATTATTGAAACCATCCATGTCACATAAGGTGTAAATGAACAATCGGAGTATTGTTACAAATAACTCACGTAGCATATGATTTCATGGGATAAGAGAGGCCAGAAGTCACACCGTCATCATTTAAGCTATCAAGTCACGAATAGTATAAGGTCCCGCGGCACACGACAAAGTTTGAGTCAAAAGCCTAAGAGTCTGATGCCGCAAAAATGCAAACAGATTCAAGGTGTAGACCAGCTATTAACAGCTGTACATGCTCAAACCATAGACAAGTTCATGTCAAAAGAGGCATGTGCAAAAAGCTTTGAGGCACAACATACATGCAAGTCGCAGGCACCATGACGTTTCATGCTTTAAGTCGTTAATGCAGTCATGTCGTGTGAACCATACTGCATGCATTCATACCGAAAATATGTACTGTCCACAATAATTAGACCATCCAAAGCAACAATAATCAAGTCGTTGGACACATTTACACCATAAGTCGCGGCAAGCCTCCATGTAATGTCGCATTCCGCCGGTTTAAATCCTACTGTTTGCAAAGCCTTTCATACCACAAGTGTTAAAGTGGTGCAAGCATCAATGAACTGGCATAAGAATTTGGTTATTTTAAGTAATAGTGAGGACACGTGAAGCACGAGATTAAGAAAGGGCACATGGCACTCACTGAAGGAAGTGACAGGATATCACCATGTAAAGCAATTCAAATGTATAAAGCAAGTCGTTCCTTTAGTCCATGCCGTGAGAATCAACATGCTGAAGCCATGCCACAAGTCTTAAGTCATGACGTTTTGGAGTTCAAGCCATTTGCCAGCTGGGAAGTACACATATATGGTTGGCGCCAGCTGTACCACTCCTATTTACAAGTGTGCCACTACCCCTAAAACACTATTATAAATACCCCGCATTCTACACTTGAATGGGGACCAAATTTCATTCCTACCACGAAGTGCCGCCGAATTTGAAGGTCTTTTCTAACTTCATTACTGGCTTCCAAGGATCAATCAAACTTCATGCAACATTAAATGGGTCAAATCTCCTTCAAACTACATTAGAAATCTCTCCAGCACAATTCTAGTGATCTCTAATCTCCGCTACACCTCTCTAAAGCCTAGATCTAACACTAAATCGCTATGGAATCTATGAAGATCATTCAATTGCTAAAGTGATTGAAGATTCATACATCCACCATCACAAATGTAACATCCCGTATTTTTACGGTAGAATAATTAATTTATTTAATTATTTAAATAGTGATTTAGAGATTTAAATGTTGGTTAATTATATAACATTGAATATTTAATTAATAAATAATATATTTAATTCCAAAATAATTGGAATTAAGTTGAATTGACAATATTATGTGTATTGGATTATTTAAAAATATTTAATTCAGCTTAGAGTTGAATTATATTAATGAATATATTTATAAAAGACTTATAATGTATTAATTATTATATTATAATTAAAATCAAGCTCGTAATGGCGTAGTAGTTCGTAATATTGAGTTTTGAACTTCAATTGAATATATAGAATCCGTTTTAAGTCGGATTTCTGTGAAACAATAAACATTCGAATCTATTGAACTATATTTTTCTAATGGAAGAGAAAAATAGAGATTTTGTTTATCAGATTGCGAGTTATGTCCAAATCAAATTTCCAAATAGTCGCTATGGAATTCGTTTATAATTTATAAGGATTTAATTATATAATAAAAGGATTTAAATATAAATCGAATACCGATATAACTGGGAATTTTGAAATATCGAGTTATAAATCCTGATATATTTATTTTGGGGCTATATGATATTATATATGAATATATATATATAATAGTATTAATTTATTAATATTAAATTAAATTGTTTTTAAATACATTAATATTTAAATGGGTTTATCTAGAGCCTTAGAAAATAGCCATTTTTACAAATGTCCTCCGTTTTCGACGAAATTAACTTTGTTGGATCCATAATATTAATTTATTATTATATTTCAATTATCGTGATTTTTGGAGTCAGTATGTGGCCATGCGGAATTTTAATGTGAAAAACAGTTGATAATTTGACTCTAAAAATACGCTGTGTGAGCAAGCGGACTTGGAATTCGACGAAACAAGTTTCGTTGGTCTGTAATGTTGAACTGTAGTTGTAATCCATTTTCATCAAATTTGTATATTGTATGTGATCATATGGATTTTTAACAATAAATATAGACAGCGTTAAGATAAATATTAATATAAAATTCGAATATAAAAATATAAAAATTTTCCTATAAATACCGCTACATCCTTACTAACCCTAAATTAATTTTTTCTTTGGTCAATCTTTTTGCACCGTCAAGTTCTTACCAAAACAAAAACGAAATATGAAGAAATACTTCTTTAGAAAATCATGGAAATTCAAATTAAAACAAGTAAATAATATTATGTATATATTTCGATTTCTGGTGCTATGCTCTTCAGCTTTGTTTAATTTTTATGCAGTGCGATGCAAATTTTGGAAGCGCGATTTTTACAGTGGTGTTTTAGTGAATTAGGGTTCTTGATTTTGAAAGTTTCAAGCAGCGAATGGAGGAACGAAAGTTATAGTTGTATTTTTGTGGTGATTTAGCACCATGTGGATTATTTGCGTGGAAATCCATAGTTGAAGATGTCGTGCAGTTTTTGGAATGGCGAGGTAACCTGCTTGAGATGTGATTTGTGAGGAGGGTTCGAGTGGTTTGAAAATGGGATGAGAGGATAGAGACTTTCATGGAGATAAAGAAGTGATTTTTACTGTGATTTTAATTGAAAGGAGAAGGGGAGTAGGAGAGGAATCATCGTCCATTTACTGGTGCTGTGTACGGATTAAATAACAGTTCGAAGAGGGAGGCGGCGAGTTGCTAGTCAAGGTGATGGAGGGATGTGTTTTGCAAAGAGCAGGAGCTCGTTGGTATTTGTTTTGTATTGGATGGAGATTGAGTCTTGCATAAATCGGCCATGAATATGTCAAACGAAGGTTTACTGTAGGCCAATTGAGGAAGAAGAGTGTTTCAACGGGTTTGGGTAAGTTGGGCCGGGGGAAAGAGCTAAAGCCCATGATTTAAATAATTTAAGTTTTAATTTAATCTAAATAATTGTATAACTTATAAATTTAATATCTCGATCATACTGCATTAGAATTTCAAACGATCAATCACGTTGGAATCGTATGGACGAGGGCTACGCAATGGAATTGATTGGAAGTGAATTGGAGCTCGTTACAAATTATGGCAGAATAAAACGACTGTTTGAATCAACGACAATTTATCGTTATTTAATTATAAACGTCCGATGTGAGTAAATCTCACTAACTCTGCTCAATTTATATTTTTATAACGTATTTTTAGAATTGATAAATGATGCTTGATTGTTATGTGTTGATTGTTTGGACAAACTGCTAATTATTTGGCTGAAATTATAGATCTAGTTATATATGTAGCGTTAATTAAATATTGGTTCTGTTTATCAGAATACTTTTAAAATGAAATTGATGTGAATTATATTGTTTAACATATGTGGATGCAGGGAAACAGGTTGGAGGGATCCAACTGTATTCCCTAATATTTATAATACTGTTTTTTCATATATTGTGATATATGATGTGATTATAATCTGTGAATGATTATGATGACACTGGTCTTGTTTTTTGGTATTTTAAATACCATAAGAAAAGCTGGAATGTAAAGAAGCGATTTTTTCAAAGTTTATCTTGAAATTAGAATATTTATATGAAATAAATAGAATTATAAAAGGAATTATTTGGGAAATAAATAGAATTATAAAAGGGATTATTTGGGAAATAAATAGAATTATAAAAGGAATTATTTGGGAAATAAATAGAATTATAAAAAGGAAATATTGGGGACATAAATAGAATTATAAAAGTAAATTGGCAAGATATAAAAGAAATACGAGAAGATGGTTTAAAGTAGATTTTTAATGGAATCTGTTTTAACAGATAAATTAAGAAGATTAATTTATAAATTATTTTTTATAAATTAAATAAAATATTTATCAATTGATAAATGGAATATATAAGTCAGAAATTATATAGAGAAGTAAAATCGGTTTGAATGTAGCAGTTGTAAAGGGAGTTATAAATAAGATTTTTACGAATAGTCTATAAATAGAAGTATAAATGAAATTTGTAAATGGGATATTATTTTTAAATGCGAAATCAAACTGAATTGATTATATTAAAGAAATATTATTCACATTCGATGTGAAAAATGGATTAGAGTAAATATTTTGCAAATAGAACATCTATAAAGGAAATTGATTTTGAAATAGGAATTCAAATGGGAGATTGAATGAGATAGGAAATTGCGCTAAAATAAAATAATGGATTCTATTTGGGAAAAAATGGATTAGTTGTGGATTATAAAATGACTTGGTAGAAAAAAATTGAACCTATAATAATATTTATAAAGTTAAATCAAGTTTTGATTTGATAGAACAAGTCCAGATTTCTATAAAAGGATAATATTCACATTTAAAAGTGAATAATGACTTAAAAGCAAACGTTTTGCAAATTGGAATGGTTATAAAAAGAGAGTTAATCAAATATAAGTTATTCGAAGAGAGTTAATCGAAAATAATATTCGAAGAGATTTGAGCAACTTTCTGGGTATTGATCTGATGTTGCTTTCGGCCTTCGGGGTTGACATTCAGGGAATTGTTCTCTTACTAGTTTACAATTAGAGTCTGATAGATGTGGAAGAGTAATGATGAATGAAAAAGGAATGGAAATGTTTTCCAATGTTAATAACATATATTATCTAAATTTAGAAAATAGGAATTCACGAATATATGGAAATAGGGAAATGAATAAATTAATGATAAATTATTTAAAGGGAAAAATGTTGATTGATGATTGATCGATAAAATTTCCATTTGGGAATAAGATCGTTGGGTGTATGGATGTTTTCTTTGATAGTTAAATAACTGACTATCAAAGTTTAGACTATTTATCCATTGTCAATACGGAGAGATCGGGATTAAATTTATTATCTGAAAACCACTCCGTATGGGCATTAGCGTTGCGAATCAAATATGATGAGGATAATTGAAGATGGAGTATGCAAGGGCTGTTCAGGAAAATCCTAGGTAGAAATTGCCTAAGTTGGGTTTACAGAATAGAGCCTTCGGTTTGTCCAGTTCCAGGACAACCTGTATGAAAAAATGACCGACAGAGTATATTTAGTAGATCACGTAAGCTGATCTCTTCAAATGTATTTACGTTTGGTGGCGGAGGAATTCGTTTCTCTTAGCTATATACCTGTGGTATTTTGGGGGAAATCAATTTGTGATTTAGCGGGTATGACGATGTGACGTTCAAAGTAAATAAAGGTGATCTGCACGTTATGGCCTCTAGCCTCACAACTGAAAAATGGTATAAAATCTGGTAGGTCGCACGGCTAAGTGGGTAGCTCCCAATTAGGGTGTATTTTCACATGATCTAGAGAAATTCCATTTACTTCTTTAATCTATTTCGATGATGTCCCTTTCGGGAAACGGTTGCTGATCCCAACCGTTGGTGATAATACATTCGGTTCACTCAAGCGAAATGAGTGACCGGTCATGTTTAGCCTGGGTTACAAGATGTTCTTATTGAACCCGATGTATTCCTCTCTAGAGATACACCGTCGGAAGGTGGTCCCATACCTTGCTAGTTGGAATCCATTACCAAATAAGCGCCCATGGTTTTTGATTATATATTATATATGTGGAATGTGAGATGAAAGCGTTCCACTAGATTGCTATTTATTTGATTTAGACAATATTATAATATCAGAAGAGTATGGATTTTAAAAGATTGTTTTGGGTTATTGTAAGGTAAAAATCATCCATGTTTATATGTGGATTGGTCTTATGATTATTCTTTCTTTTAAAATAAATTTTAAAAGTCAATCAAACGGTTGGAGTTTACTCACACCAGTCACATGACTGACCCAGAGTTTATGTTGATTTGTTTCACCCTAAAGTCTTAGGTGCCCAATTTTGTACGGCCAGTCAAGTAGTCGGGAGTTTACAGATATTGGAAGAGCTGGAATAGGAGGTTTCAGGATTATATAGCTATTGCTATTTCCGCTGTGTTGTAAGTGTTGTACTCCGATAATGGTACTGTATATAGATACTGGTTTTATTTCAAAGTTATGTTATATATAATATTTATTCGTTCCGTTGTGAGATTCGTGTGTACTTTGATGTCGTTGTTATGTTCTTCTTCCTCTTCTATTCTAATTTTCTATCTTACCTTTTTCTCACCCTCTAACTTCTTTTAATTGATGATCTGGAATGTTCGATGCTTGAATAATTGATATGGGTTTTATGTTGATTTTTTGGGTCCAAAATCCCAACTCGTTACAACAAAGCAAGAGATCTCTCCAATTCCTTTGCCAATTCAAGTGTAATTTATATCCTAGAAAGAGAGAAAAGAGAGAAATGAACAATATGAGAGAATTCATGTATGTTGTAAAATGAGATATCATAATGAGAAGTGTTTCGAAGTGGACATAGATCTGTTTTAGATCGAACCACTATAAAATTCCATGTTCTTCATTTTTGGTTTTTATTTTGTGATTGTGGTCTCATTATAACCGTTTGGTGAAGTTTTTACATAACACCTTTGGTGTTGAAATCAAATTTCGGTTTTAACATCCTTCATCAAAACATATGATACACCATTAAAGAAGGCATCCTATACAGGAAAGGTTTCTTTATTCCACTGTTCTATTGTGTAGACTATGATGACATCAAATGGAGAGGCGAGTGTGTTGGTCACATAGGAGGTCAGACCTTGGCAAAGAAAATAATCTGTTATGGGTATCTCTGGACCATCATTAATGGGGACACGATAGATTATTCGTCAAGATGTGGTAAGTATTAGAAGTTTTACAATATTCTAAGAGTAACTCCAACAAAGCTCACAAAAAGGTTAGTCTTTGGCCGATCACAATCTGGGACATCGACACCATAAGCACATTGTCAATTTCTAAAGGTAGCATGATTTATGCTACCATTGTCATGGATAACCTTACAAAGTACGCTGAAACTGGACCATTGACAACCATTTAAACTAAAAGGGTTATCAACTTCATTTTGCAAAACATCATCTGTCACTTTGGTCCCTCAACCAATCATAATTGATAATGGGATCCAATTCGACAGCACCAAGTTTCAAGATTTTTGTTTGCGCCACTTTCTAATAATCAATATTTGGCGTTCATTTATCCTTAATCAAATAGATAGGTTGAAGCTATGGTAAGATTATCAAGTCCATTTTGAATAAATGTTTGGAGAAAATTAGAGGCAAGTAGGTTGATGAATTACCAGTAGAATTTGGGCTTATAGAATCACTTATAAGTCTGTGACTTGCCACACTCTATTTGCAATTGCCTATGGCTAGGAAGATGATGTCCCAGTTGAAATGAAAGTTCCCTCTCATTATGTAATGTATTATGATCCGTTATCAAATGAGTAGCTCTTTCTAAAGTCCCTGGATATTATGGATGAGAAGTGTGAAGAAGGTGATCTAAGAGAGATCACACATCGGCATTGAGTTTCTGGATACTATAGTACCAAAACTCAAGCCGGAACTCTTTACATTGGTGACCTTAGTCTAAATTGTGTCTTCCGTAGCTTTATATATCCCAAAATATATGTCATGCAATGGATGCTTAGAAATGAAACATTTAAGCTAACGATTGATGGGAATGAGCTATCAAGAGCATGGAATGGTGAGCACCTCAAGCATTATTTTTTTTTTGAACTTTATTATGCTTCCTGATTAGCATTTTATTTGCAAATACTCTTATAAATTAAAATGTAGTGATCTTATTCGTGTCTTCCAGTAAAGCTCTTGGTCTCCTTTATCATGTGACTTAAGCCATAGATTAATGGATGTGACCAGTTTCTATAAACAACAATGCAGCACTATCCGATCGCTCATTAATTAACATTAATCCTTAGAGCTTGGATTAGAGTATAAAATATGTAAATTTTGGAATCTATCACCTTTCATAATAGCTTTATTCCTCCGTGATAGATTAGTGTATAAATTGAGGCAAACATGACTTAATCGCCAGTCGCTTCAACTCTACTCCTTGAACCTTGGACTAAAGTATAAATCATGGTATATATGAACCACTCACATGCCATGTAACCTCTAATACTTGGAGATTGAATTGAAGTGTGAAAAAAGGTTGAGTGTAATAGGTGTGCCATGATTTACATCACTCGATCCTCTAACTCTAACTTGAACCCAGTATAAGAGTATAAAAGATGATTCCTTGACATCCACTAACTCTAACTTGAAACTCGATAATAGAATATAAAGGATGACCCTTCAACATCCACTAACTCTGACCACCGAACATAGAGGCATGGATATAAATTCAATGAATTAAATATGACACTTAACTTTGGAAATAGTCTTAATGTACTGCATCATCAAATCTATTTTAGAATGTTGTGTTAAGCTATCACTTACATGCTAATTTAGTTTATATAGTGTAAGTATTAACGACGAGAAGTTAATTTTGAGTATATTGAATGGAAAATGAAAACACTCGAGACACCTAGACAAAACATCATCTTTATTCACAAAACGATTAAAAGAGGATGCATACAAGCCTATCGTACGTCATAAATCCAAAAGTTGAGGGCCAGATTCGCACAGATCTTGGCTAATAAATAACGAAAATGTAGAAACCTCAAAGTTATTAATCTTTACTTACCATTATAACCCTTCTTGTGCTTCTTGGGTGGATCAGGTTCAGAATTTTTTTGATGCTTCCCTTGGAAACCTTACTACTCCGAGACTTATCCCCATCCCCGAGCTTATCAACTATGAAGGGCATGACTTTGGTGAGGGAATGATCTCAAATTATCCTAGAGTTGGAGTAGTTTGGATCACTTTGCACTATCATTGTAGGTGGTTGTATGGAGACAAGAGCTCTTCTTTCTTAAGAGCTAAATTCTCTTTCTACTTAACCAAAATCTCTTCAAACTTAGCTCGCTAAACTTCTCACTCCCTCCTATAAACAAAACCACTTATGGATCCTTATCCTATTTGGAAGCATCGGTATTTGTGACTCAAAAAGAATCAATTATCTCTTTATCTATTTATTCCCCTCTCAAAGTATAGATGATAGAGTCATCTGAGTCGCGAAAGATAAAGAATTTAGGGCGACAATGGGAGACTTTTAGCATAGGTACCTACTATAGGATAAGCAATGACAATTAAACACTTACTCCTTTCAATGATCTCAAAAGAGAGTCAGACTACTAATTGTCCCCAATTAATGGGAACCCTTTTAAAATCCCAAGAGATTGTAGATAAACCTTCAGAATCTTTATCTAATCATCCTGAGGAGTCTCTCCATCCTGGATTGGAGCCAAGGCAGGATGTTTTGTTAAACCTCAGTTCTCGGGGTCGTAGCCAGAACTAGAGGAAGTCAATTGTGAAGTAGAAGAGCAAAATATTTCATAACTCGATGATTAAGCCACTAATCCAAAATCATCCATGACTTTCAATAATAACTCTTTTTCCCTTCTCTTGAGCTATATTGTCCACCCGTTCAACTTCCTATTCCTCTCGGAGTATACGATGGCCTTCAAGAAGGATGTATGGCTTATTTCCACATAAAAGTTTCTTAATCATCTTCCCCTCCTTTACATTCCCACTCTTAGTTATCAATTCATCTTCCTTAGTGAATAAATTCCAATAATCAATGAATGTCACAGGCTACTCGGATCTTAAGAGATATCGCGTGTAAAATCCAAGTATTATGGGCTCAAGATCATCCTTTTCTTTCTACACTACCTTAAGTTTGGACTTCACCTCTGCCATCTCTTTCTCATGTTTGGCTCTCTCATTCACATCTCTCTAAAATGACACATGGTTGGTGTTCCAATATAATCTTTTGCTATATTCTTCTTCAAATCTTGTGATAATAGCATTACAAGTTGTTTTTCCTTTGTTGATGATCCAACATCATTTGAGGGAATAAGAAAATTAGCATTTCCAACGTTCGGTGTAGATTTTTCAAATTAGAGGCGACTTCTATCATAGGCGTCACAACACCACCATTAACGTTATGTTGCAATCCCGGTACCATTGTAAGAAAGGATGAAGCAAATGATTTAAGAGCACCGTTGATTTAGATTGACACTTGATTCGCCACTTGACTTGCAACTTATTTTGTAATTCCATAAGCCATTGACGAAAATCTATCTTTTTATTCTTGTTAGCAACTTCTTTTGAAGCTTTTATCATCTTTACTTGCTTTACGGAAGAAGTGAAGCTAACTACATGACAATAATTTTCCTTTTTATCATAACCAAAAACTTTGGAGATAGGGTCATTGTTAATGTCACACGTATTTGCTTTCTCGTTTCCATTACATTCCAAATTATATTTTTTCCTCCTCCTTCGTAAGTGCCTTCAAAATATAAATGCACTCATTTTTACAAAAATAACAAGTTGCAAAACCGATACATAACAAGTGTGCTTATAAAAAACAAAGCTAAATGTATTTATAAATGCATTGCAAAAGCTATCACAAGTGTATTTATAACAAGTGCATTGCAAGAACTGAGGCTCGACTCAGTTGCAAATAGGGTCGGCGAATTAGTTTTTACAAACCGAGTCGGTGAATCATTTTTTGCAAACCGAGTCAGCAATTCACTTCGCAAACTGAGTTGAGACTATAACGACCCGCATTCTTTGCATCGGAGGATCGTAGGATGTTTATTTCATTCTCATATGAAGTCGTATGGTCGTGTAACTTTGGGAAACGACTATTGGGGTCATTTCCCATGTTCACGATTCTTGTCGAATTTTAAATGACTGTTTTTCCCCTGTCGAATCTTGTATTGCCTATAACTTTTTATTGGTAAGGATTTCTAACTTGAAACCACTTCAAATGGATTCGGATGATGGTTTACCTTTCCGTAGAGTGGTCACGATAATCAACCGCACTTGCCGTTTGGGAGATATGGCTGAAATAAGGTTTGAAGGATGAAAAACTGCATAATTGGGCTTAATCAGATGATTAGCAGCTGGGCCCATAACCCATTTCAGGATTAGGGCTATGGGAGGGATGAAAGGGTTTGGGAAAACATTTCATTTCTGTTTTACAGCTGCTACTAACCTTCCTTGAACCCTAGCAATTGCCTCCATCTTCCAAATCTCATTCTAATCCCTAATTAATCAAAATTACATGAAATCAAGAGAAATTTGTATCAAATAAGAGACAGAGCTACTGCTATACATTGGAATTCGTGCGATAATATTAAAGTTTCAGATCTAAAATTTCATTTGTGGTTACGGTGAGTGATTTGCACTTTTATTCATTAATTAGGTGTGATTAGTGATTATTAGCGAATTTATGCATCACAAAAATCTGATATTAGAAATTCTAGAATATTGTTTTATGTCACTGATAAAAATTTGGGTTAATTTGGATTAAGTTTGGTAATCCTACTGTTAAAACATGGTTAAGGGGATTAAGAGGAAAATCATGTTTTCTAGGTATGTTTGATCTAAAATGACCTATATGCTTGATGTTTTGATCTTTTTGATTGAACCCATATGCTATTACTACTATTTGGAATGCTTCACGATTGTTTAGCAAGGTTAGAATGGTTGGAAACACCGTCGTGTGGTGTAAATAGCTTGCTAGGAATAGCGCAGGAATCCAGATCAGATCGGTGGAGGAGGACCGGGTCAGGTCGTATAACCCACACATGAACCGCCCCATGTATTCGAGCCAATGCCAGGACCCGAACCCACTCGTGCTTACCCCTCCGAGCCGAACCGACCCACTCGTGGAACACCCCAATCCTCTCGCATCTCAAGTCCTCTGACTTGAACCGGAGCACCACGAACCAAAAGCTCTGAACCATGAGTTTCTTACACCACCAGAACTAGAGCGTCCACGAGCCGATGCCAGGGAATGAACCCTGAAATGCTGGTCACGAACCGACCCACTGCTCCGAACTTGAACCGGATGGTGTCACGAACCAACCCTGGTAGAGTGACATGACCCGATGAAGATGACCATGAATCGAACTACTTCGGAAGGTTCGAACCAAACCGGAGGAGACCAAAAACCCGAGATGCAAAGGAAATCCAAGTAGGAAGTTATTACTCAGGATCCATATGGGAACCAGCGAGTGAACTTCAATGGTTGGACTTTGTTGCGGGACGTGTGCAAAGGGGTTATCGATATCTATAACTTTGATTCACTATTGATGGGAGGGGCATTAACTATGGACCAGTGCGGTGGGGTCAAAGTTGTATGGAGTCAAACTCCATCAGGACCCCCAAGGGCAAAGTGGTCGTAGTAAGGTTTGGATGGAGCTAGGCTTCGTCATGGCCCCAAATGGTTTTGGTGATCAAAGCGGTGGATATCGTATACTTTACACACTAAGTGAGAGATGTGAGGATGATTGTTATGTTTGATGTTTGCTATCACCATGACATGCACACTCCCATTTTTGCACCATATGTTAGTGTTACCTTAGAGTACTATACACCATGTTGTGCTAACTCTTTGGTTGCAGGTCCAGGTTCATGTATGATTATTTGGACCTGTTATTCTTCTTTTTTGCTGCTATCGCTCATACCAGACTTTTGTCTGACCTAGAGTTTCATGTCACTTCTTATTACTCTGGGTGCTCCTAAACGAGCAGGTGGCTTCCACGTCTATTTACATATATTCTCCCTGTGTTGTTGCTGGTCACTACTTTGGGCATTAGTAGTGCACCTTTTCTGTTTTGCTTTAGATATAGTATTTTGAAGTTGTAATAATGATAGTTTGGATCATAAGTTGTATTTTGGATTCCGCTGCTATGATGGTATAGTTTTCATTTTATGCACTATCTCACCTGTTTTATGTCTAGTTATGTTAATATTATATTTTATTCCATGCGCTGTGAGATATACTACAGGTCCTTTGGTGATTCATAGTTTCAAACCCTTTTCTTTTGACGACTGTCCCGTGCTAGTCAGGAATTGGCACAGCGCATTTCGGGAAAATGTCGGCTGGTCCAGGGCGGGTTGTCACACTTGGTATCAGAGCCAAGGTTGCATAGTTAACCTAGGGGAAGACATCAGGGAGAGATAGTATACATATATGAGACCGCGTATTTGTAATATTTTGGTTTTCAAAAGCTATATATATATATATATACACTATTAGTGTATCTAAGGAAGAAGTCGCACCTGCACTGGCACCACTAAGGAGATGGTTAATCATTTTCTCTGTAACACCCCGTATTTTCTGAGAATATTAAAAAAAATGGTTAATTATGAAGAAGTTATTAAGCCTTGAAGTTTATATGCATATGAGAGAAATATATATAGATATATATATATAAATTAAATAAATAAACATGCAAAAAAGGTTCAAAACAGCGAATTGGGAGGGGGAATAACCGAACCGGCCCATTTTTGAGGTCGACCTGAGCCCCGTTGGGTCGACTAGGGGTTAATCCAGGGTGTTTGGCTATCATCCCGTGGGCCGATTCGCTCAAATGAAGATTTTGCATTTGAATGGTTCTCATGATTCAGGGTTAATCTAATGGTCCTAAATAACTTCCTACACCTTTATATACATTCCTAACCTAAACCTAAATCTCATATACAATTCTCTAGCCTCCATTGCTCTCTTCCTCTCTAAAAATAAATAAATCAATGGCGTCTCTACTCTGCTGAAACCTAAGCTAGGACTTGTGCTTCTTCTTCCTCCAATTCTGATTAGGATTAAAAGAGAACAACTACAACACCTTTTTCTTTTAGAATCCAACCAAGGCAAGTGCAGTTATTTTCTGATATAAACTTTAATTATAATTGTGACATGATTGTAAATCTGAATTTGAGATTGCGTATGTTCTGTTCTGATCTATTTTATTCTATATCTCTTTCTTCTTTTGTTCTATAGCCAGGCTACCCCGAGCATGCACCAAATCTCATAAGAGATTAACGCACGAACGTTAAACTTTGGGATAAATAATGAATGATGGCATAATTGGACATGGCTAATCTGTGACTCAAAGGACATAGGTTGTAAACTAGATTTAGATCTGTGCATATTCTGTGAATTGGAAGAAGAGGAACCATTGTATATTAACATGTGACTTGAGACATTGGACATAACGCATATTTTTGAATTAAAGATCTGTTATAATTTAAAGTTCTAGATTGTTGGGCATATTGTTTATATAGAAATTCATGATTTGGGATAAAAAAGGGAATATGACTTAGGTGTAAAGATATATGTTAAGATTTGATAACTATTAAATGTGAATAACACCTAAGTGGGAGATTTTTGAATATATGACATGCATTGAAATCGATGGCTATATTTGGTATAATTTATATGTGAATCTTTTGTACTAGGCAAGTATAACTAAATTTGAGACGTGTGTTATATGGTAAATTATGACCATAATCTATGCCATGTAAATTCAATGCAAACGTGGGGTATATGATCATAATGTGAATCATGACAACTATTTAGGCATGCAAACTTAGGCCAAATTTATAATTAGGCAAGATATGTTTATAAAACTTTAAGGAATGATTAAATCTGTTATATTGCCTAATTTGCTAGTTCTGTTATATTGCCTAATCTGCTAGTTCTGCTATAATCTGCTATATTTGTTCATATACCAAATCTGTCATCTGCTAAGTCTGCTGAAGATGCCTAAACTGTTATATGCTGAATCTGCTAAACTGCTTAATCTGTTGAATCCGTTAAGTCGCCTAATCTGTTAAATCTGTTATCTGCCATATATGTTGAGTTGATATATTTAGTCTGTTATTAACATAATATGAATTGGCTATAGTTATGAAAATTGACATGTATATTAGGCGTGGGCATAAATGGTAAATTAATAATTAATTGGCCGTAAAGATAAACATGGCTGACTCGAGGTTAGAATGAGTTTGCGGCGTAATCCTGCCCGGAACCGCCCGGCACATCCAGTGGCCGCAAACAATAGGTTCTAGTGTGAGAAGTTAGTCATAACGTGCTTGAAACCCGAGGTTAGACTCAGTTTGCGGCAGAAATCTGCCCGGAACCAACCGGCCTAACCAGTAGACGCAAACTGTCAGTCTAATGTGAGAGGTCTGGGCATTAATATTTAATTAATGAAAATCTGAGATAAATATAATGTCTAAAACGTGTTGGGCGGATAGGGTTAAACCCACTAGACTGATGAGTTTAATAAATCTGTTCCGTGAATCGGTAGGCCCAATTACAAAGTTAGACAAATCTGTAAATCTGTTAAATCCGTATATCCAATCCGTTAGTCTAAAACTTGTCTGATCTGTGAACTAGTTGATCTGAATTCTGTATGTATGAACTTGTTAATCTGAAATCTGTTAGTCTGGGGACACAAGGATAGGAGGGGAATTACTTGTGTCATCTGTTGTTTGGGACCCATATTAGTCAGTAACCCTTTCTGGTATCAAAACTTTGACCCAACAGTAGGTAGGGTCCGGGCACGCTTACTGAACTAATTATAAGCGGTTTATTCTGATAATGGCGAGGGGTGTTGATGGTGCGTTCCAACCGGGTCATGTGCGTGCATGGATCCCGGTCTGCCTCTGAGGATGTAAGACGCCGTTACATCTGTAAATAGGTCTGTGTCATTCAAAGGTTGCCACTTTAGGGAATGATACACCCTTCGGTGGGGCTGGCACAGGGTATTTATGTATTAGGGAGCCGATCGCTTGGGTAGGATTTTAGGGTACACTTAGTTCTGTCTGTTTCTGTTGGTACCGTCTGTTTCTGTTGGGTGGTAACACCTGTCTGTTTCTCCGTGGTACCGTCTGTTGGGGTGGTAAAGGCCCATTACTAGTGTACACCTAATTCTACATTCTGTTTCCGTAGGGATTAATCTGTCTCTACTTCTGTCTGTTTCCGTTCGGGTGGTAAAGGCCCATTACTAGCACTCTCTTCTGTGGAAATTATTCTGTACCCGTTTCTGTTTCAGTTTAGACATTAGGGTGACACCTAATTCTGTTATACTAGTATTAGTGCAGAGAAGTGTAAAGCAATAGCTTATATCATTCTGTTCTTCTGTCATATCTGCTACATCTGTTACAGTTATCTCTCATCCAGTTTTATTTTCATTTCATGTTATTATTATCTGTTCATAACTGAAAATCACTGGACTTGCCAGACTTTTGTCTGACCCTTGTTGTTTGGCCTCCTTTCTTCCGTTTCTCCCCCCAGGTTTACTAGAAGGGAATACTCTAGCTTGATCCAGATTTGTTCCGCTTGCAGTGCTTAAAGTATGGCTTGTCTTCTTCTGTGGGGATTATGATTTTAAACTATGCATTCTGAAGGCTTTTGTACAAGACTGATATTTTGTACTTGAATTCTGATATTGTGATTTGAAAGGATGTAACCAAGCTTCTATTGAAATAAAGTTATGAATTTTTCAAGTACTGTTTTATATGTCTTGTAAGTTTCTGTTCTGTTTACTAAAATGCTCCACCAAAGTTAAGGCATTCCCTTGTGAGTGACCTTAACGGAGGTGGGGTGTTACACTTGGTATCAGAGCTGAAGGTTACCAGATTTGATAAAAAGTTTTGAAAACTATTTTCAAAAAGGATTTAAAAAGGAAGTATTTTCAAAAGTAAAGCTTATTTTTGAAAAATAAAATAAATAATCCCCAAAAGCCATATATCTTTCTTTCGATTCTTTGTTTCGAGTTCCTTCCTCTTTCCCTTTTTGAATCTCTTCCTCCGCGTATAGATGCTTTTTCTGAGATATGTAAGGACTTCCGTGCGATGGGCGGAAAACCGCTTTATGGGACTGAGACGTTGTCGAGGCTAGAAGTTGGCTGAACGAAGTGGAGGACTTGTTGGTACCTTTGAGATAGATTATGGGAGGAAGGATCAACCAGCTGCTTGGTTAATGAAGGATGAAGCTTCATTTTGGTGGAAGGTCACGAATGGAGAACGTACATGGGAGACATGGATAGGACACACGATAAGAAAGTGGATCCAAAGAAGGGCACTTACTTCAACTGTGGTGAGATGGGACACTTCACTAGGGACTGCCCGAAGAAACGAGGACAAGGGCAGAGGGCAGGACCAACTGCTCGAGGGAAGGCGAACACTCTCGAGGCTAGTGGATAGGATAGGATTAAGGAAACTTTCTGTAGGAGGTTTAATTTCTTTATCTGATTATTGAGTTAGAACTCTTTCCGATTATGGCATTCGGATTCTGTAGTCGAGTCTCTGCACTTTAATACTAGTCTTGTTTCTGATCTGGTTATAGTCTCAAACCCCATAGGGGTTACGACTCATCTGCTGGTGATAGGTTGGGGTTTGAGAGATATTTGTGTTAGGCGTCAAGTAGGACACATACATTCTGGGTTTTATCATGCTTAGTTTTCTAAGAATTATTTGGTAATCTGATCTGTACTAGTAGTCTGTAAATATCTGAATATCTCTGATAAGGTTAAGATTTCCAGTTTTGACATTGTCTAAAGAGGGTAATCCTCTGAGTGTCAATCTGATATTGATTTCGGTCTTTGGGGTTGATACTTAGGGGAATTATTCTCTCAACCAATGTCTAATGGGAACCAAGTTTTTGTTTTATCTATACTCGTTTCCATTGTTCGACTGTATCCTATCGATCGAATTTTCGAACTTTAGGTAGAAACTAATGGGTGTAAACATGTGTTCGAGACATGTTATGTTTGATGGTTGCAAGTGGATGCAAGTGGTTGATAGTGGTTGCTCGTGGATGCATATACACACACTAGGCACTAGATTGGCTCGAAAACACTCTCATACTGCATATGGATGTGTGAGCATTTTCAATTTTTGTGGATGCAAAATGATTGACTCAGCATATGGATGTTGCATTTGGATGAACGGTTATGCACTCATATAGAAATGATGTGTATCAAATAGGATTTCTTGCATACATATTTGGACTCATGACACTAACATCATTCTCATTAAGGAGGTCAACTGGATCAGTAGACCGCCTGATTTTGCATTAGATAAGAAACATATACACACACTTTGCATATGTTCATACGGCATTAGAAACCTTTTAAGGACAATGGATGCCTGTGATTGAATGGTTGAGTAGATGGATGTTGGATGTTAGGATACATTCTTCTTAACTTGAAGATTTCGGGGACGAAATCCTTTAAGGAGGGGAGAATGCAACACCCCGTATTTTCTGAGAATATTAAAAAAATTGGTTAATTATGAAGAAGTTATTAAGCCTTGAAGTTTATATGCATACGAGAGAAATATATATAGATATATATAAAAATTAAATAAATAAACATGCAAAAAAGGTTCAAAACAGCGAATTGTGAGGGGGAATAACCGAACCGGCCCATTTTTGAGGTCGACCCAAGCCCCGCTGGGTCGACTAGGGGTTAATCCAGGGTGTTTGGTTGTCATCCCGTGGGCCGATTCACTCAAATGCAGATTTTGCATTTGAATGGTTCTCATGATACAGGGTTAATCTAATGGTCCTAAATAACTTCCTACACCTATATATACATCCCTAACCTAAACCTAAATCTCATATACAATTCTCTAGCCTTCATTGCTCTCTTCCTCTCTAAAAATAAATAAATCGATGGCGTCTCTACTCTGCTGAAACCTAAGCTAGGACTTGTGCTTCTTCTTCCTCCAATTCTGATTAGGATTAAAAGAGAACAACTACAACACCTTTTTCTTTTAGAATCCAACCAAGGCAAGTGTAGTTATTTTCTGATATAAACTTTAATTATAATTGTGACATGATTGTAAATCTGAATTTGAGATTGCGTATGTTCTGTTCTGATCTATTTTATTCTATATCTCTTTCTTCTTTCTGTTCTATAGCCAGGCTACCCCGAGCCTGCGCCAAATCTCATAAGAGATTAATGCACGAATGTTAAACTTTGGGATAAATAATGAATGATGGCATAATTGGACATGGATAATCTGTGACTAAAAGGACATAGGTTGTAAACTAGATTTAGATCTGTGCATATTCTGTGAATTGGAAGAAGAGGAACCGTTGTATATTAACATGTGACTTGAGACATTGGACATAACGCATATTTTTGAATTAAAGATCTGTTATAATTTAAAGTTCTAGATTGTTGGGCATATTGTTTATATAGAAATTCATGATTTGGGGTAAAAAAAGGGAATATGACTTAGGTGTGAAGATTTATGTTAAGATTTGATAACTATTAAACGTGAGTAACACCAAAGTTGGAGATTTTTGAATACATGACATGCATTGAAATCGATAGCTATATTTGGTATAATTTATATGTGAATCTTTTGTACTAGGCAAGTTTAACTAAATTTGAGACATGTGTTATATGGTAAATTATGACTATAATCTGTGCCATGTAAATTCAATGCAAACGTGGGGTATATGATCATAATGTGAATCATGACAACTATTTAGGCATGCAAACTTAGGCCAAATTTATAATTAGGCAAGATATGTTTATAAAACTTTAAGGAATGATTAAATCTGTTATATTGCCTAATTTGCTAATTCTGTTATATTGCCTAATCTGCTAGTTCTGCTATAATCTGCTATATCTGTTCATATACCAAATCTGTCATCTGCTAAGTCTGCTGAAGATGGCTAAACTGTTATATGCTAAATCTGCTAAACTGCTTAATCTTCTGAATTCGTTAAGTCGCCTAATCTGCTAAATCTGTTATCTGCCATATATGTTGAGTTGATATATTTAGTCTGTTATTGACATAATCTGAATTGGCTATAGTTATGAAAATTGACATGTATATTAGGCGTGGGCATAAATGGTAAATTAATAATTAATTGGCCGCAAAGATAAACATAGCGGACTCAAGGTTAGAATGAGTTTGCGGCGTAATCCTGCCCGGAACCGCCCGGCACATCTAGTGGCCGCAAACAATAGGTTCTAATGTGAGAAGTTAGTCATAACGTGCTTGAAACCCGAGGTTAGACTCAGTTTGCTACAGAAATCTGCCCGGAACCAACCGGCCTAACCAGTAGCGGCAAACTGTCAGTCTAATGTGAGAGGTCTGGGCATTAATATTTAATTAATGAAAATCTAAGATAAATATAATGTCTAAAACGTGTTGGGCGGATATGGTTAAACCTACTAGACTGTTGAGTTTAATAAATCTGTTCCATGAATTGGTAGGCCCAATTACAAAGTTAGACAAATCTGTAAATCTGTTAAATCCGTATATCTTATCCGTTAGTCTAAAACTTGTCTGATCTGTGAACTAGTTGATCTGAATTCTGTATTTCTGAACTTGTTAATCTGAAATCTGTTAGTCTGGGGACACAAGGATAGGAGGGGAATTACTTTTGTCATCTGTTGTTTGGGACCCATATTAGTCAGTAACCCTTTCTGGTATCAAAACTTTGACCCAACAGTAGGTAGGGTCCGGGCACGCTTACTGAACTAATTATAAGCGATTCATTCTGATAATGGCGAGGGGTGTTGATGGTGCGTTCCAACCGGGTCATGTGCGTGCATGGATCTCGGTCTGCCTCTGAGGATGTAAGACGCCGTGACATCTGTAAATAGGTTTGTGTCATTCAAAGGTTGCCACTTTAGGGAATGATACACCCTTCGGTGGGGCTAACACAGGGTATTTATGTATTAGGGAGCCGATCGCTTGGGGTAGGGTTTTAGGGTACACTTAGTTCTGTCTGTTTCTGTTGGTACCGTCTGTTTCTGTTGGGTGGTAACACCTGTCTGTTTCTCCGTGGTACCGTCTGTTGGGGTGGTAAAGGCCCATTACTAGTGTACACCTAATTCTACATTCTGTTTCCGTAGGGATTAATCTGTCTCTGCTTCTGTCTGTTTCCGTTCGGGTGGTAAAGGCCCATTACTAGCACTCTCTTCTGTGGAAATTATTCTGTACCCGTTTCTGTTTCAGTTTAGACATTAAGGTGACACCTAATTCTGTTATACTAGTATTAGTGCAGAGAAGTGTAAAGCAATAGCTTATATCATTCTGTTCTTCTGTCATATCTGCTACATCTGTTACAGTTATCTCTCATCCAGTTTTATTTTCATGTCATGTTATTATTATCTGTTCACAACTGAAAATCACTGGACTTTCCAGACTTTTGTCTGACCCTTGTTGTTTGGCCTCCTTTCTTCCGTTTCTCCCCCCAGGTTTACTAGAAGGGAATACTCTAGCTTGATCCAGATTTCTTCCGCTTGCAGTGCTTAAAGTATGGCTTGTCTTCTTCTGTGGGGATTATGATTTTAAACTATGCATTCTGAAGGCTTTTGTACAAGACTGATATTTTGTACTTGAATTCTGATATTGTGATTTGAAAGGATGTAACCAAGCTTCTGTTGAAATAAAGTTATAAATTTTTCAAGTACTGTTTTATATGTCTTGTAAGTTTATGTTTTGTTTACTAAAATGCTCCACCAAAGTTAAGGCATTCCCTTGTGAGTGACCTTAACAGAGGTGGGGTGTTACATTCTCCTTACAAATTTGACGATGAGATGAAACATGAGGAGTGCGGGTTCAAGGGCCAATAATAGGAATGCCCCTGATATGAGGACAATGCTTACTACCTTCATGAGAGAGATGCTTAGGGATATTCAGGGAGCCGTTCGTAGTGCTGCTAATGTTGTTGGTATGGTAGAGCAGGCGCCTAGGGCCGATTTCACCAAGCTCAGCAAGGATTATACAAATCATGCTGGAAAGTCATTCCATGGAACGAAATTGGCTACGGAGGTTCAAGATTGGCTTGATAGTTGTGAGCGCATCTTCGAGGATTTGGGGATTGATGATGCAATGAAGAGAAAGCTAGCATCATGTCAACTTCAGGGACGTGACATGAATTGGTGGAATGCCATAAAAGCAGCTACTCAAGAGGATAAAATTACTTGGAATCGATTTAAGACCCATTTCAGTGACAAGTTTATTCCATCTGCTCAGAAATCCGAATTGTTTAGAAAATTTTTGGAGTCCAGGAAGAATGGTAGGGCAGCCTCGGAATATATTGCTGAATTCGATACCTTATCGAAATACGGATTGTCCCTTATTGATACTATCGAGAAGAAGAACGAAAAGTTCATAATCGGCTTAGATGAGTACTTAGGGGAAAGAATTATAAACCACAACGATGAGACTTTTGAATTTGTTATGGGGAAAGTATTGAGATCAGAAAGCCTTTGCCCTAAGTCAAAGGCCGAGGTTGCTATTGCATCTGCTGGAGTGTTAAAACCGCAGGTAAGAATTGGAGGCAAGAATAATTCCCAGAATAAGAGAAAACATAACCAAACTAAGGATGGTTAGAAATATGGGGATAAGAAAGATTTAGAGTGTTGTAGTTATGGCAAGAAGGGCCACTATGCCAAAGAATGTCGAGCAAAGCCAGCGGACAGGAAGTGCTTAAATTGCGGCCAAGTGGGACATCACAAGGATAAATGTCTGCAACCTCCTAAAGAGAAGCAGATTGTGAAAGCATATGCTATAAACATTGTTCCTTCTTCGTCGAATGCCCCAACTGCGGCAGAGAAAGCATAGTGTGTCATCATTCAAGGTATGCTTTCCATTTATGATGTTCCTGTTCGAATACTGATTGATACCGGGGCTTTCCATTTGAGGATAGTGATGGAGGTATTGAGGAAACACCAATTGAAAGCAAAATTTTCTAAGTGTCACTTCTAGAGGAGAGAAGTGAGGTTCTTGGACCATGTTGTTTCATAGAATGGTGTTGCCATGGATCCCGCGAAGATGGCTACAGTGCAAGATTGGTCTACACCCAAGAATGCAACGGACGGAAGAAGTTTCTTGGGGTTAGCTGGATATTATCGTAAGTTTATTCAAGACTTCTCCAAGAGAGCGGCACCATTAACTCAGTTGACCAAAAGAATCAAGCTTTTGTTTGGGACGGAAGGTGCGAGGATGCATTTAAGAGCCTAAAGGAAAAGATAATGTGCGCACCAGTGTTAGTCATTCCTAAGGGGAACGAAGAAATGATGGTATAAACGGATGCCTATGGTACTGGACTAGGTGTTGTACTGATGCAAGGTGGTAGGGTTGTAGCTTACGCTAGTCGGCAACTGAAACTGCATGAGAAAAGGTATCCTACCCATGATTTGGAATTGATCGTGTTTGCGTTAAAGATGTGGAGACACTATCTCTTATGGAAAAGATTCGAGTTGTCTCCCGATTATAAATCATTGAAGTATCTTTTCTCTCGAAAGAATTTAAACCTTCGTCATCATAGATGGTTAGATTTTTGGCTTCATATGATTTTAATATTGCATACACACCCGAGAAAGGCAATACGGTGGCTGAAGCATTGACTAGAAGACATGCCAGCTTGGGAGCTATGTTTATGGAATGGAAGCAACTAGAGTATATCGCAGGATATGATTTCAGACCTGAGTGTGAATTAGATCCAGAGATGTTAGCAAGTTTGATGAACAGACCCACTTTGATTCATCGGGTCGGCTGCAGCCAGAGGGACGATCCTGATCAATTGGAAATCATCTCCAAGGTAGAGATGGGTATAGAAAGTGAGGAGATGAATACGTATTGACTTGATCGAGAAGGATGGCCTCTAAAGAATTGGAGATTGGTTGTACCCAACGTAAATGGATTGAGAGATGAAGTGCTTAGAGAATGTCATCACTCAAAACTGACTATACATCCTGGTGGTAACAAAATGTATCAAGACACGAAGCATACCTACTACTAGGAAGGGATGAAGAGAGACGTTGGGATGTTTATATCCACGTGCATGAATTGCCAGTTAGTTAAAGCTGAGCAAAAGAAGCCTAGTGATTTATTACAACAGTTAGAAATTCCCGAATGGAAATGGGAACAAGTTTCAATGGATTTCATTAACGATTTACCAAGGACCAGAACGGGTCATGATAACATTTAGGTGATTATGGATCGATTGACCAAAAGTGCAAAGTTTATAACAGTCATGTCGAATAGAACGACAACTAAGTTAGCAGAGCTATATATGAAGTGGGTAGTGAGATTTCATGGTGTACCTAAAGGTATTGTGAGTGACCGAGATCCATTATTTACTAGTGGGTTTTGGAAGAGCTTACAAGAGGCTTTAGGGTCAGAATTACATCTCTGTACCGCATATCATCCTCAAACCGACGGTCAGACGAAGAGGGTAAATCGTGTATTGGGGGATCCCTTGAGAGCTTTTATATAGCATTTCGGAGGATCATGGGATAACCATTTGCATCTAGTTGAGTTCGCATATAATAATAGTTATGAATCTAGTATTGGTATGGCTCCATTTGAAGCTTTGTACGTAAGACCGTGCAACTCACCATCATGTTGGGTAGAAACCGGTGAAAAATTTGTGCTTGGGCCGGATGCAATAAGAGAAACTTTAGATAAAATCAAGGTTATCATACAACGAATGAAGGCTGCCCAAGATAAGCAGAAGAGTTATGCTGATAAAAGGCGAAGAGAATTGAAATTCTCCGTTGGCGACCTGGTATTCGTCATGATCTCTCCGTTAAAGAGTGTGATTCGTTTTGGCATGAGAGGTAAATTAGCACTAAGGTTTTTTGGTCCATTTCTAGTTCTCGAACAAGTTGGGAATTTGGCGTATAAAGTTGGATTACCAGACAAGATGGCGGGAGTGCACAACGTAATTCATGTTTCCCAGTTAAGGAAGTTCGTGCATAATTCTGGTATGACTATTTCACCAGATCAGTTGGATGATATCGAAATGTAGTCTAAGCCAATTGGAAGCCACATAACGATTCGTATTATCAGACATGATACGAAGAAACTTTAGAGGAAGACGGTGAAACTGGTTAAGGTCTAGTAAGGTGATAATGAGAACGACTATACTTGGGAAACCGAGGAGAGCATAAGAAAGTCATATCCAGAGTTCTTTTCCTGGTAAGATTTCTTAAGAGGAGGAGAGCATAAGGAACCATGGTTAAGGTCTAGTAGGAGAAGAGTGCAATGACCCGCATTCTACACATCGGAGGATCGTAGAATATTTATTTCATTCTCGTACGAAGTCGTATGGTCATGTAACTTTGGGGAACGACTACTGGGGTCATTTCCCATGTTCATGATTCTTGCCGAATTTTAAATGACCGTTTTGCCCCTAGCGAATCTTGTATCACCCATAACTTTTGATTGGTAAGGAGTTTTGACCTAAAATCACCTCCATTAGATTCAGATGATGGTTTACCTTTCCGTAGAGTGGACATGTTAATTAAACACACTTACCATTTGGGAGATATAGTGAAATAAGGTTTAGAAGATGAAAAACAGCATAATTGGGCTTAACCGGATAATTAGCAGCTGGGCCCATGACCCATTTCAGGATTAGGGTTATGGGAGGACTGAAAGGGTTTGGGAAAACATTTTATTTCTATTTTTCAGCCGCCACTAACCTTCCTTGAACCCTAGCCATGGCCTACATCTTCCAAATCTCATTCTAATCGCTTCCTAATCGCTAATTGACCAAAATTACATCAAATCCAGAGAAATTAGTATCAAATCAGAGATAGAGCTGCTGCTATACATTGGAATTCATGCCATAATAGTAAAGTTTCGGATCTAAGATTTCATTTGTGGGTAAGGTGAGTGATTTGCACTTTTATTCACTAATTATGGCTAATTATGGGTGATTAGTGATAATTAGCGAAATTATCGTCATAAAAATCTGGAAAAATATGTAGAAATTCTAGAATAATATTTTATGTCACTGATAAAAATTTGTGTTAATTTGGATTAAGTTTGTTAATCCTATTGTTAAACCATGGTTAAGGGGATTAAGGGGAAAATCATGTTTTTTGGGTATGTTTGATCTAAAATGACCTATTTGCTTGATGTTTTGATCTTTTTGATTGAACCCATATTCTATTACTACTATTTGGAGTGCTTCATGATTGTTTAACAAGGTTAGAATGGTTGAAAACGCCGTCATGTGGCGTAAATAGCTTGCTGTGAATAGCATAGGAATCTGGACCAGATCGGTGGAGGAGGACCGGGTTGGGTCGTATAACCCACCCACGAACCGCCCCATGTATTCAAGCCGATGCCAGGACCCGAGCCCACTTGTGCTTGCTCCTTCGAGCCGAACCGATCCACTCGTGGAATGCCTCGATCCACTCGCATCGGAAGTCCTCCGACCCGAACGCCTTCCACGAAACAGAAGCTCCGAACAGTGAGTTGCTTGCACCACCCGAACCAGAACGTCCACGAGCCGATGCCAGGGAATGAACCACGAACTGCTGGTCACAAACCAACCCACTGCTCCGAACTCGAACCGGATGATGTCACAAATCGACCCTGGTAGAGTGTCATGACCCGATGGAGATGACCACGAATCGAACTACTTCAGGAGGACCGAACCGAACCGGAGGAGACCAAAAACCCGAGATGCGAAGGAAGTCCAAGTGAGAAGTTATTACTCAGGATCTAGATGGGAACCAACGTGTGAACTTCAAGGGTTGGACTTTGGTGTGGGACGTGTTGAAAGGGGTTATCAATATCTATAACCTTGATTCACTATTGATGGGAGGGGCTTTGACTATGGATCAGTGCGGTGGGGTCAAAGTTGTATGGAGTCGAACTCCATCAGGACCCCTAAGGGCAAAGTGGTCGTAGTAAGGTTTGGATGGAGCTGGGCTCCATCATAGCCTCAAATGGTTCTGGCGATCAAAGCGGTGGATATCGTGTACTTTACGCACTGAGTGAGAGATATGAGGATGATTGTTATGTTTGATGTTTGCTATCACCTTGACATGCACACTCCCATTTTTACACCATATGTTAGTGTTACCTTAGAGTACTGTACATCCTACTGTGCTAACTCTTTGTTTGTAGGTCCAGGTTCAGGTATGATTATTTATACCTGTTATTGTTCTGTTTTGCTGCTATCGCTCATACCAGACTTTTGTCTGACTAAGAGTTTTATCTCTCTTCTTATTACTCTGGGCGCTCCTAAATGAGCAGACTAGAGACATGTTAGGTGGTATGCACGAGTAGCTGTCCGGAGACGAGCAGGAGGCTTCCACGTAGTATTTACATATATTCTCCCTGTGTTGTTGGTGGTCACTACTTTGGGCAATAGTAGTGTACCTTTTCTATTTTGCTTTAGAGACAGTATTTTGAAGTTGTATTAATAATGGTTTGGATCATAAGTTGTATTTTGGATTCTGCTACTATGATGGTTTAGTTTCAGCTTATGCACTGTCTCGCCTGTTTTATATCTAGTTATGTTATTATTGTATTTTATTCCATGCGCTGTGAGATATACTACAGGTTCTTTGGTGATTCATAGTTTCAAACCCTTTTCTTTTGACGACCGTCGCATGCTAGTCGGGTATTGGCACAGTGCATTTCGGGAAAATGTCGGTTGGTCCAGTGCGGGCCGTCACAGAGACTCAACTTGCAAAAATTGCGTCTCGACTTAGTTTGCATCCTGAGTCGCGGACTCAGTCGCGACTCAGGTTGCACACTGAGTCTGTGACCTAGTTTTTGCAAACTGATTCGGCTCAAGTTGCAAACTGAGTAGAGACGCGGTTTTTGCAAACTGAGTCGCCTCAGTTTTTGCAAACCTACTCAAGCAGTTTTCTTCATGACATATACCAATTTGCTCAAGCAGTTTACTTCACATTACAATCACAACTTGCTCAAGCAGTTTTTGCAAACATGCTCAAGTAGTTTTTACAAGCTTGCTCTTTTGATCATGACATATACCAACTTGATCAAGCAATTTACTTCACATTATAATCACAAATTGCTTAAGTGGTTTTCAAAAATTAAATAACTGACACTGAAACAAAAGGTGCAAAAAAAAAAAAAAACCTATATGTCATTTATATATGCGGTTTTCAAAAATTATACTCATCCAATTTGAGCAATCTATATTGTTAGATATGTTAATCATAATTTACGAACATGGAGTGTTATTTCATTGCACAATACATGCAATAGTTTCGGCATATCAAACGAAAAATAACATGCCTTTTGATATTTCGTATGTGTCATGACATATATGCACTATCTATAATATACATTGTGCAGATGCCAAAATTGTGAGAGTAAAGAGAGAAATGCACCAATAATGTTAAACTTCAAAGTGTCATGCTTATAAAAAAAGATTAGTAGTTTTTCCCTTGTATATATCATGCAAATTTTGGCCAAGGTAGTACTTCAAGATTGACTCAGCAATACGTATTTACTTCTTAAAATGGCTAGTAAATATGTCTTACTACATTGAGTAAAAAACGTTATTCAATGCATCATGTATATCGTAATGATACAAATCAAATCTCATATCTATGTGTCATGCACATTTCAACCATTTTTTTTGTTTATAATCAACGATTTATATAATATGGTAGATATCACTAATTTGTTATTTTACTATGATTAATAGTTCTTGTTTTCTTATGGTTAATGGAACGAATGATAAGGGAAAGTTTAAAATTAGTTGAGACACTATGTAGGAATTCTAGTAGAAACTAATATTATTTCTTGATGCATCCACAACATAAATAGTTGCAGACATGCTCAAACATCCCTGTATATTCATTAGAAAACATTGTTGTCTCTGAAAACAAAGATTGAATGATAAATAGTTACTGTTTTTTTTCCTTTTAAATTGCTCTCTAAATCCTAGTTTCCGACAGTAAATGAAACATGGAACTTATGCCAATTTGATTTTTATGGGTTCATTTTGAAGTGCCAAATGCGTTGTTTTTACTTGAACAAGATTAATGAGATAAATTAGAGCATAGTTTTAAATCACATAAGCTTTAACTGGCTAGAGTTAAGCACAAACACAGTGGTAATGCTAAATTAAAATCATTTAGTTAAGTGAGCATGTGTAGTGGTACCGTTTCCAAACATACAAAATATTTATGTATTTATACATGCTGGTGTTGCATTTACAATTAACTTAACAGTTTCTGACGACATCCAGATAAAAGATTAACCATATTTTTACTTGTTTGCACAGCTCAAAATCCTAAACCTTGTCTTTATAAAGTTATGATATTCTTCAACATATTGACAGTCTCACAAATATAAACCATATTGTGCATTTCCCTTTGATTAGAACTATGTCCTTTTGAATTGAGGTATATCTCATTAACTTACTGAATGTCGTTGAAGATGTAGATATTTAAATAGAAAGCAAATATCAAAATTCAGAAGAAAAAAAAACTTACATAGGCTTTTGCTGCGAATGAAATAATTTGTCCAAATTTCTTATTTTTATGTGTCGCCTTCCAATCCATTGTTCTTGTAACTTTCACCTCTGGATTTTTCTTAACCTGCAATAAGAAATATTAATTAACTATTTATTAATAATATTCACAAGAAATAGTTTTAATATAGTTTCTTACCAATTCGTCATAAACTTGATGGTATGATTTTCTTCCTAGCGTGTGAGTGATAGTATTTTTAGCTTTGGATTGGGCATTTCTCCTAAATTGCTCTTTTTTCTTATCATTGTATTCGTTGTCTACAAACTTGTCCCATCGTACTTTGTCAATGTCTACAGGACATTATACTGATAGCGATATGCTTGGGTAAGATGATTCCTTTAACTCTAAGCAATTTGTTTCGTAAAGTAGACTTTATACGAAAATATAATGCAAACGTTTTTTCTAAAATTGGTCGAGCTAAATCAGGGTCGATGTCCATGTCAAATTCATTCTGTTTTAACAAAGAAATTTTAATACGAAGAATAAATCAGATGCAAAATAATAATAATAATTAAATAAGGTAAATTTGTGACATACCAATAGTTCTTACCACAAATTATCTTTATAGTAATCATCAACATTGTCCACTCTTCATAGCCAACTGGTATATGATAACGAATTAGCGCTCCGCATTTGGATCTCTATTTGGCTTCATTATTACCTTAACACCATCAAAGTCAACTATTATTGAGAATTTTTTCATCACTTGGTGGGGGATAGTTATTTGCTTCAAGATCCTTATTTGTACCTTCAGTTGCACTAGCATTGTAATTGTTTGACATTCTGCATTAAAAAGATTTAATATGCATATTGAAACTAATATGCGTGGTTGGTTTGATTTTACAAATGGATATTGAGTATAAACAAAGCAAAATCCAAAAATCAAAATCATTTAATGCATTTCACCTAAATAAGAAAAACAGTAGAAATATTCATTTCAAAATAATATCTCTTTCATTTAAATAAATTTCAATAATGGTACTAAGTTTTGTTGTTATCTCAAAACAGACTGAAAATCGGTTGGTATGGTGTAGTCATCAACGTTGTCTGCCATGCACTTTAGAGAACGTTGAACAACAGACCAATCAGGATTTTGAGTGTCTTGCACTTAGAAAACTTGACATGCTTTAGTTGCTAGAATAGCTCACTCGCCATAATCCCCATTCCCATTTTTGAGTTTTTTCAAGTTCACCATCAACAAATGGAATTAGTAGAAATCTAACAACCATTTGTCTTATCTGCAATGTTTATCCAATCACAATTGAATACAACATGTTGGGAATCATAATAATCAGCCTCCATGATTTCTTTAATGATACTATACCAAATAGTGTCATCATCCGTAGGATTTATATCATTTGCACTTGCAACAAATGTGGTGATTGCAGCCATGCAAACATCGCTATTTTGGATTGAATGACTGTCATCATAACGTTGAGGAGAAAATATATTTCCGTTCACTCTGTACATAAGATAACTTTTGGCTTCCCACTTTGGACTGCTAACATATTGTTATAACATTGTATTCATGCATTTTTCTTCTAATAGCTGCCATAAATGAACAAACTTGAACTTCCAACATAAAAAGAACAAATCCAACATTTTTCATATGTACTGAGATAATATACCTTTTGTGTAACCAATCAATAAATTTGGTTCAAACGATTACTTCTGCCATTGTAGTAACTTTTCTTTTACGACGAGAAACTTCTTCTAGGGACGAGCGATATGCACTACAACTTAGATATTATCATGTAAATATGTTTGGTATTTTATGTCATTGGTGTTTATCAAAGTATGGAGAAAATTTATACGTATAATATTCGTCTCTTTCAGAAATATCGATACTAAAATGTATCCACCTTCGAATTTGAACACATTGCACCCTAGTTAGCTTAATTCATTTACCTTCCATAATGGGACGTTCATATATATCATCACCATTATCTAAAAAAGATGCTTGTGTAGAACTATGATTTTCATCATGTGGTTCGGTATATACTCCGTTGCATATCTAATTGATTCTAAAACAATGTATGCTTTAGCAATTGATCCTTCTATATAGCGCTTATTACTAGGTATATTTTCATATTCATTCATTGCTCTAAAAATAGTACACATGCACATACATTTAGAAATTGTCATTTTTAAAAAACATTCATAAAACTTGAAAGAAAAATATATCTCCTTCCAAATGGATACATCCGTGTGTAGTTTGTAGATCCACATAGCAAAGCTTGGTCAGCTAGATGCACCATAAGATGAAAACTTATATCAAAGAAGTCCATCGAAAAATAATGCACTAGCACACATAATGCCTTAGAAATCATATCTTTAGTAGCTTGAACTTGTTCTCGAACTAAAACTTTAGAGCGTATCAAGTTAAAATACAAACTCACTTATAAAATAACTCATCGTAAATCACTATGCTTTGGATATGCATATTGAACCATTATAGGAAGTAAGTATTGAATTTCAATATGATACTCATATGTTTTTTAGGTTCAAAGTAGGTGGTTGAACAGTAACAAGACTACCAAATCTAGTTGCAAGGAACGGTGGAAGTTTTGTATCTTTAAGAACTCGACAATATTTTGTTTTGTGAAGCTTATTGAATTCAAACTTTGATGATTGCTTTAACTTATCAAACAATAAATTGAGAAGAAGCTCTGCGACATTCTTCTATGTATGCATTACATCAATAGTATGTCGTACTTTATGACTACTCCAACAAATTAAATTATAGAAAATTGACTTCTAATATCAAGGTGACTTTTCTATGTCACTACCTTCAACCATTAAGGAACATTCATTAGTAGCTTCAAATATTGTTCGCTTTTTATTCTTTGTTAATTTTCCAGGAAAATAACTTATACAATCAAGCTTTTCCAAAAGGAATGGTCCTCTTAACCTTGTTGGTGGTTCTTTATTTTCGCTACTCTGATATCATCCGTATTTGACTGATGTATATGGATGATCATCCTTCAAAAATCTTCTATACTTTGGGAAAACAAGCTTGTTACCTATGTACTCCGACTTGGTCTCCGTAGCATATACTGAACAAGCTTTATAACAATGTGTCACACGACCAGATAAATTTCCAAATGCTGGTAAATCATGGATTCCCCATAATAATACCGCCTTCATCATAAACATTTCTCTCTTGTCCATATCAAAAGAAGCTACTCCTTCCATCCAAAGTTTACTAAACTTATCTACGAAAGGTTCTAAATATACATCAATTTCTTGACTTGGTGCCTTCGGTCTAGGAATTAATAAACTTAGCATTAGAAATTGCGATTTCATGCATAATGAAGGAGATAGGTTATAGGGAATCATATATACGGGCCAACAACTGTAACTATTGGAGAGAACCCCATTCAGATTAAATCCATCAGTAGCGATACCAAGCCAAACATTACGTCCCTCATTTGAAAATTCCGACCACTTATATTTGATTGATTTCCATTCAGCTGAGTCAATGGGATGACGCGTGAAATCCCAAGAAGGATTGGCATTCTTATGCCATTGTATTTTACTAGCTATCCATGGTATAGTGCGCAATATAGTCAACCTTGGAATTATAGGTGTCTTAAAACTTTCCTTGGTTGAGTTGTCATTTTTTTAATGCCTAACGCTTTTGCCTTTTCTTTACATCTTGACGTATTACAATGAGGACATACTACTATGCTAGCGTTCTCTTTCTAAAATAGTCTACAATCGTTTACGCATGCATGAATGCATTTTACCTTCATTCCCAAATCTTTTAACATTCTTTTCATGGTAGGATACTTGTCAAGTAATGTTTTCTCCTCTGAAAGACATTTTTTGAATACTTTCAGCAATTCTATCATGCTATTTCCCGACCAATTAAATTCCTTCTTCAAGTTATGACGCTCTATCATTACACTCAAAGTTGTAAGTCTATCCTTACAAGAAGGATATAGTTTCTCATTGCTTTGTTTCTGTTTCATAGTACATTCTCTTAACATATATCTCTTCAAAATTTACTTCATCGCTAATTTGTGGCATGTCATGTACTCTAAATGCATCATTAACAAAATTTCCAAGAGTGCCCTCAATGGACTCTTCTACTTGCATTTGGTCTGTAATGTGAGACTCTTGGATAAAATCCGATGTATGAGTCATTTATATAGTAGTACCATTGTTCTCTCATGAAAGTACCACACATCATATGTCGGAAGCATACCAAAAAATATCAAGGGTTTCTAAAAAAATATCAACTGTTTCTCAACTGCAACTAAATTATGAACAACTCATGATGTTTCATGTTAGACAAAAGTTTCCTTATAACTCAACAAGAATCATATCTGCTCATGTTTGGACAATAGTTCAAGCTTAACATTGTAAACAACTGAATTATAAACTTGAATTAACCAAAAAAGACAGCTATACAGAAGCAAATAAAAAACAAATATATCCATTGTTATTTAATTTTAAACTTAGCTTTAAATTAATATTGCTGATGATAGAAGATGATAATGGGTATCGGTATGAACTTATTTTGCTTTCTGTAAAACAAGGAGTTACCTATTCTTTAGGAAACAAAGCTAATTTAATTTGCTGTTGTTGAAGCTATTTGTAGTGTTACCTAATAAAAACACTATTATAATTTCAAATTAGAAACGGTAAGAGGAAAAGGCAGCAAAAGAAACTACTGAAGAACATATGTATATTCATTAATGCACACCAACCCAATTCGAATTAGAAACGGGAAGGGGAAAAGGCAACAAAAGGATCTAATGTTACACCAAAATTGTATTACACACTTGCGTACGCAATCACTAAAATACAACACATCGGTACAAACACAACACATACCTAGCAACGCATATACAGTCATCATCAAACACATTATAATGCATTCACACAAACTATTGAAGCACATATGTATATTCATTAATTCATATATGCACAAACTATTGAACTCGAAACTATGGTCCTTGGTAGTTATTTGTTATCAAAATAATAGTTTGGATTGATCTACCAAAATTAAACTCGAAACTATATATTGAACAATTTGGTTGAGACTAGTACTGTAAATTGCCCTAATGTACTAATATCAGAAACATAACTTGTACTGCATAGAAATGTAGTACAACCTAATTCATTGCACTTTTTGGAAAATAAAGCTTAAAGAAAGAAGGGAAAGAAAATTTAATTTGTTGCTGACTAAGTAACCTTTACTCAATTACTCAAGAAAGTTCATGATAAAAAAAGAAAATTGATGGACCACACCCACTTAAATACTAATGATGAATCTGAATGCTCACTTGAAACCATCATCTTTACTTGAATATAGTGTTATCTATCATGAATTTATCTAATTTTATCAAACTTTAAACCGAAGTATAATTTTATGCTTAAATTGTATTTTTTTAAAAAATCTATACTGTAAGGATTGTACGCACTAAAATCAATTTTGATGTTTAAAATTCTACGTCCAAACTTACGACTCAATCTTCTTTTTTGCTTTATTTTTTTTTGTTCTAAAATCAGTAGAATTAGAATTGTGAATTTAAATAAGTATGTTAAATATTCTAATATGAGTTGAATGATTTTTCTAAGTTGCAATTTTAATTAAGTTTGAATTGTAGTGTATACAAACCATAGAATGAGAGATCCATCCGAGACGATATTTAAATATTATGAGATTTTTGATAACAATGATTAGAAATATCAATAAAATTTGCAATGATTATTTGTGGAAATGTATATATGTTGGAATTTTATGGATATGCGTGTTTAAGTAGTTCTAAACTGAAAATTTGATGATTGATAGATGTAACACCTCGTAATTTTAAAGGATGTTTCTTTTCTCTTCTCTCCCTCTTCCCTTTTATTTTGATAGCCTAGGCTACCTTCGAGCCTAGGCCTATCGCTGAAATATGCGAACGGACGAAATTGGGAATGGTTGGGAAACACAAATTGTGGGCATAACTTGTATTGTGAATCAGGACTGGGATTTAGGGGAATAACCTATGAAGAACATGAAGAACTGTTTAAGAATGAATAGGCCTAAATTCATAGTAAATAGAAATGGTAACCTCACTTAGACATAAGGTTAAATTACACTTATGGTAGAAGTCTGCTCGGAACCACACAACAAGTCCAGCATCCACGAGTGGTTAATTTAATGTGAGGTGTCTAGTGCGTAAATGTACATGTAACGGTGCTAAGACATGAGGTTAAGTCCAACTTGTGGTAGAAGTCTGCCTGGAATCCCTCGGCTTATCTAACATCCACAAGTGGTCGACTTAATGTGCAAGGTCTGGTGCATTACCATACATGAACGGGAAATGATAATAACCTGTAATACTTAACCTTTTTAAATTTGTAGAGGTTATGTGAACTTGTCAAAATTGTGTAAGGGTTAAGTAAACTTGTTTGAATCGAGGAGGGGTTAAGTAAATCTATTAAATATGGCGGAGGTTATACAATCCCGTCAAACTTAACCTTTTTTATATGTTGGGGTTATGAGGGCTTGTAAATCTACCAAAATCCTAGTGGTGGAGATGCAAGCCTAGGGGTGACTTGTATCATCTGTTGTATAGGACCTGTATTAGTCAGTTACCTACTGGTATCAAAAGGAGGACCTCGAACTAGGTAGGGGTCAGGGCACGCTTTCTGAGCTGATTATAAGAGGTCCATATGGGTGGAGGTGTCTGATGGCGCGTTCTGACGGAGCCATGTATGTGCATGGATCCGCCAGCCTGGGAAAATAAGATGCTATATCACCATTAAGTATGGCTGTGTCTATCAGGGGTTGCCACTTTAGGAAGTGATACATCATACTATGGGGCCGACACAGGGTATTGACGAATTAGGGAGTCGATCGATTGGGGTAGTAATCTGGGTACATCTAAACCTATCTGTTTAGGAGCCCATTATTATCATTTGGGGTAACACCATTATTTTTTTGGGCCGCATGTTATTATTGTTGGGGGTAAAACCCGTCACTAGAAGTATGCCTAAGTCTACCATTGCGTTTCTGTTGGGATCATTCTATTTCTGTTACACTAGTATTGGTGTAGAGAAAAGTATTTGGGAAGCGTAATCTATTTTGTTTTGTTTATTCTGCTTATCCTGCTCATTCTGCTATACTTGTCATATGATACTGTTATCTCTCTCATCTAGTTTATATGCATGTCGTAATGATTTTACTTATTTATATGGTAAAAGTAACTAGACTCGCCAGACTTTATGTCTGACCCGTTTTGTTTCCTTTTCTCTCTTTTTCTTCCCCCCAAGGTTCTCAGGGTGGGAATATTGACTTGATTAGGATTCTCTCTTCTGTTGCCGCTTGGAGCTGCTTAGATGTACCGCTTTGATTACCTGTTTACCTTGCTATGGTTATTTTTAGGGACCATGATTTTATATTACTGTACTGTGGTGATTTTAGTATAAGTAAGATATTTTAATTTGATGTAACGGGTTTTCTGTATTCAGAATTATGATGTAACTGGATTTTGGACCACGATGTTATCACTTTGAAGAATAAAGTTTTAAAATCCGTTGTTATTTTAAACATGTCTTGTGATGTTTCCGTTCCTATTTACCTATAATGTTTCATGAAACTTAGTGCATTTTGTTAAAGAGTGACGTTAACGAACGTAGAGTGTCACATTTGGTATCATAGCTAAAGGTTACAACATTGGATAAAAGATTCTGAAAATTGTTTTCAAAAGGTTTTAAAAGAAAGCATTTTCAAAAGAAAAAGTCTGTTTTGAAAACATATTCCCTAAAACCATATGAAAAATCTTTCGATTCACTGTTTGAATCCCTTTTCCTTTTCTTTTCAGCATTTCTAGGGAACCGAATATTCCCGAGGGCGTTCAGATACCGGCTTGGTTCCGTAGATATCTCGAGGTTACGACAGCAGCCGGAGGCCAAGCAAACGTCCCTCTCCCAGCAACAGCCGTTGTCCCACCTCCTCTATGAGCGGATAATTTCTCTAAGATATGCAAGGATTTGTGTGTGATGTTATGAAAGCCTTTCTGAGGAACCGAGACTTTTGTAGAATCAAGGAATTGGCTTAAAGATATGGAGGATTTGTTTGGGATTTTTGTGGTTGACGACCGTAGGAAGATCCAACTGGCCATTTGGCAGTTGAAGGATGAGGCTTCGTTCTGGTGGGAAGTGACGCAAGCTGGGCAACAATTGAGACTTGGGGTGATTTCTGATAGAGATTCAAGATGAAGTTTCTTTCTTAAGAAGAAGAGAGTATGCAACTGGAAAGGTTTCTATCACTTAAGCAAGGAGGCATATCTGTCAAAGAGTATGTCAATAAGTTCAATCAATTAACGAGATTTGATTTGGAGCTAGTGAATACCCCACACAAGAAAGCTTTGAGGTTTGCAAGAGGGTTAAATGAACCCCTCCATGGGTTGGCTATGTCTCATATTCTAATGAGGGAAACTTTCGAGAAGCTCGTCGATATGGCATTGATGCATGAAGAAGAAAAGGCAAAAAGAAAGAGGCTAAGATTGATGAGACATAGAACAAGAAAGTATGGCCCAAGAATGAACAAAAATAGCAAAAGAAGAAAGGAAAGAACGACAAAGCCTGAGTTAAGAGGAAATGTCATAGTTGTGGACGCGTGGGTAAATTGAGCAAAGAGTGCAGAAAAAGGAAGAATGCTTGTTTCCATTGTGGTGAGGTCGTACAATATACTAAGGAGTGTCCGAAGAAGCAAAGACAGGGCTAAAGGGAAGGATCATCTGGAGGGCAGGTGTATGCTCTCGTGGCTAGTGTACCGAATAGTGGTAGGAAAGTTTCTGTTGAAGGTTTGATTTCTCTTTCCGATCATCCTGTTAGAAATCTTTTTTATTCTAGTGCTTCACATTCTATTATATTTTATTCTTTGGTTGAGTCTCTGCATCTTAGTACTAGCATGGTTTTGGATCCTGTTGTCTCAAACCCTATTGGGGGCACGACTTATCTGTCAATGATTTGTCGGGGCTTGAGGATTTCTGTGTTGGACATCGAGTTTGAGTGGGACGCTTATGTGCTTGGTTTCATGGGTTATGGTTTGATTCTAGAGATGGATTGGCTAGCCATGTATGGTGCCATTCTGGACTGTAAGAGAAGGGTCGTTAGGCTTTGACTTGCCAAGGGAGGGCTCTCGAGATTTCTTGTGACCCTAAGGTGTCTATCATGCTTAGTTTCCTAGAATCGCTTGATGGTTCTGCCGATGATTTATGATCTATACCAGTAGTCTTTGAGTATCCTAATGTTTTTGAGGAGGTTCAAGGCTTGCCTCGAAGGCGCGAGATTGATTTCCGGATGTACTTGGTAAACAATGCAAAACCGGTTGCATTGCCTAAGCGCCACATAGCTCCGAGAGAAAGGAGGGAGCTCAGCAAGCAAGTAGGGGAGCAAGTTGAGAAAGGGTTTATTATGTGAAGCATATCGTAATGGGGTACTCTAGTCATTTTCGCCACAAAGGCAGATGGCTTGATTCGCTTATGTGTGGATTATAGGGAGTTGAATAAGCTCACTAAGAAGAATTGGCACCCACTTCCGAGGATAGATGATCTGTTTGACCAGCTTGTTGGTGCATCTGTTTTCTTCCAGTTAGACTTGGCCACGGGGTTTCATCAGTTGAGAGTTACTGTGGACAGTATAGACAAGACAACTCCAGATGGTTTCTTCGAGTGGCTCATCATGCCTTTTTGGTTGACAAATGCACCCGTCTATTTTGTGGATCTAATGAGTAGGGTGTTTCGGGAGTTTCTGAATAAGTACGTTGTGGTCTTTGTGGATAACATTCTGATCTTCTCGAAGAGTGAGGAAGAGCATGCCCTACATTTAAAGGAGGTTTTAAAGACTCTCCGAATGGACCATCTTAATGCAAAATTCTCCAAATGTCATTTTTGGAGAGAGGAAATGAGTTTCTAGGGCATGTGGTCTTTAAGGATGGGATAGCAGTGGATCCCGCGAAAGTAGTTGCAGTTCAAGATTGGAAGATTCCAATGAATGCAACAGAGATGAGGAGTTTTCTTGGTTTAGCGGACTATTATAGGAAGTTCATTAAGGACTTCGCAAAGATATCAGCCCCACTTACCAGACTAACGAAAAATAATTTGACATTTTCTTGGGATATAGAATGTGAGGATGCTTTTCAGCGATTAAAGAGGACTCTGACAACATCCCTGATTCTGACTTTGCCTAATGGGAACAAAGTGTTCACAGTATACACTGAAGCATGTGGTATAGGGCTTGGTGCTGTTTTGATGAAAGAGGGCAGGGTAGTATGTTACAGTGGTAGACAGTTGAGAATTCATGAGAAGAACTACCTACCCATGACATAAAGTTGGCTGCCATAGTATTCGCACTTAAGACTTGGCGTCATTATCAACTTGGAGCAAAGTTCGAGTTGTATACCGATCATAAATCTCTCAAGTATTGGTTCTCACAGAAGGATCTCAATTTTAAGAAATAAAGATGGATTGAATTCATAGCGCCTATGATTTTGAGATTTATTATACCCTTGGCAAGGGTAATGTGGTGGCGGATGCGCTGAGTAGGCAGAGGATGACTTTGAGTCCACTATTCGTAGAGAGGCAGAGCTTGAAGTATATATCGACCTTTGATTTTAGGACATATACGGATCTTATACCTTGTTTGTTGGCAACCTTAGAGGTGTGACCTACTCTTATCGATCAAGTAGGAACTTCACAGCGAGCGGACCCACAGATGATAGACATCTTGGATAGGCTCAGTGGAGGGGAGACTTCTAGTCACCTCAGTAGATATATCACAGATGATAGAGGGTGGTTGCAATGAGATGGAAGAATTTGTGTTCCACGAGTTGGGAGTCTGTTGATGACAGTCCTTAAGGGAGTGCACCATTCTAGGATTACTATCCATTTAGACGGTGATAAGATGTATAGAGATATAAAGAGGGTTTTCTTATGGGCTGGGATAAAGAAAGTGTTAGCCTACTTTGTGAACTAGGCTACACAAAGAGCAAATAGTGAGAAAGACACCAATCGGATCGGATCGGAGGAAGATAGTGCTGGACATGAGTAGAGACCAGAGAAACAGAGGTCACGTCGGATCGGATCGGAATTATGTCAGCAATACCAAAGGATAGCAAGTGGCCTTATCGGTTCGGAACGGAAGAGCATATCAGCAACATCATAAAGTAGGTGGCTTCAGTGGTTCGGATCGGAGGAGCACTTCAGCGGCATCAGAAGAAAGCAAGCAATTTCATCGGTTCGGATCGGATGAGTACGTCAGCGGCATCTAGGGACAGCCAGTGGCTTCATCGGGTCGGATCGGAGGCCCCGATCAGAACCCCTTTTTCCCTTTGAATCGGTAGCTGTTGCTGTGCATATCCCCTGAAGACTCGGACAAGATCTGACCATTTCTCCCACGATTTCCTACTAGATCAATGCGCTGTAGCCATCTTGGAGCTTCCGAACCCGACTCTCAAGGGATGGATGCCACACAATTCCGAACCGGAGCCACATCGAGGAGATTTTTCACCTATAAATACACCACCTAGAGGCATTTGAAAGGATCTTTTGGCAAATTCTCAGTTCATAGTTCCTCCATAGCCGAATTCTACAAGCATATTCAGAGCAAAATCATCTCTTAAAGTCCATTTTTGAGAGGTTTGAGTGAGTTTATGCATTGTAATCGTGAAGTTAAGTAAGAATCATTGTTGTACTTGTCTTCAAATCATCAATTAAAAGAAAACAAAGTGGACGTAGGCTTGTTAACGCCGAACCACTATAAATAGCATGTTCTTTATTGCTTTTTATTCTATTTCATTGAATTCATATCTAATTTGGGTGTTAGAGCCATTTTTTGGTCTAACATTTTGGTGCTTTCACTAAGAAACTTCAAATTCTAAGCCTTTTTGGGATTATCATTCTACTGTTTGGACCTTCAAGTTCAAAGAAGTTAATCCCCTTTCTCTGACATCTATCAGTACTCGTTGACTAACCGTTGAAGAGTCAAGTATTATAGCTAAGACTAAAGGAAATGAAGTGCAAGGTGCTAGGGGAAATGATGCTAGAGAAAATCAGCAAGCTATTATGTTAACAAGGTCACACGCTCAAAGCTCTGGAGCAGATCACTCTAACCAGGAGGATCCGAACTGGATCGGAGGGGCCAATCCGAACCGAGAGGAAATGAACCGGATCGTTTTAACTCTGATCCCACCCAATGATCCGAACCGTGGCGATGATGGTGTCGGGGGCTCTCATTCTCTCCATCTGAACCGCCCCGAACAGGCTGCTGTGGGCCGATCCGAATCAGAATGAAGCTGGAACTTCTACTCGAGCTCCCTCCAATGCTCCAATTCCAGCCACGATGACTAATGTCCAGCCTGATCCATCTGCACCCGTTACACAGGGAGACTTCTCACGTTTTCTTGACATGCTTCAGAGCACTAAAGAAGCATTGGAAGCCCAAAGGCGTAACAACCTTCACATTCAGGAAAACATGATCACCATGGGTAGAGAATTACAAGAGCTCCGGAGGTAGAGAACTCCTTCCCCACCACGCCACATTCCTACAGATGATTCGTCTTCTTCAGAGGAGGAATGTCCTTGTGAGAGAAGACCGCTTGAACTACCTTAGAACCTAGATTAATTGACTTTCGGATCTTTGGGATCTCGAGAAGATGTTGCTCGTGTATTGGGCCCTGATGACCCGAGTCTGCAATAGCCTATGTTACTACCTATGCGCGGATCCTACGTCTTACCCAGGGATCCCAATATTACTAAACCCATGCAGCAACAACTTCTACATCCTCTACCTCCAGAGATCGACCGGGAGCGCAGAGAGCAACGTAGAGCGGCCGCCGCCAGAAACAGAAGGTCATCCCCTGATCAGGAACCCAGGGGTAATCCGAACATCAGATCTAGAGAGCCTGTGCAGACATTAACCAACGCCGATGTATGGGCAATGGTGCGACAGATTATGTCTGAAAGCCGGCGATATACCAATGAAGATTGGGGCCCTTTCACAGATGACATCCTGAATTTCCAGTTCCCCCAACGATTCAACTTGCCTCAGATGGATCGATATTCAGGAAAAACAGACCTAGGGCAACATCTAATGAGATATGCATGGTTCATGAACGCGACAGCAGCTCCAGATGCCGTAAAATGCAAAGCTTTTCCCATTTATCTTGAAGATGTAGCGTTAATGTGGTTTACTTGACTTCCTCCTCGGTCGGTGTCAAATTTCACAGAGTTGAGTGAGCGTTTCATGAATCAATTCCGACTCCATACCCAAAAGTCCAAGACCGTCATAGAATTGTCACGAATTAAACAGGGCCCAGGAGAATCTTTGAAGTCATATTTGGATCGCTTTAACCTGGCCGTCACCGAAGTCACTGACCCCCATGAGCCCACTATCATGATGGCCTTGATAGAAGGAGTAGATCCCGACACAGAGTTCGGGGATTACTTGGCTGGAAAACCACCTCCTACAAGAGAATTATTCTATGAAAAGGCTAATGTCCATTTAAGGCGAGAAGAAGCTAAGGCAAATCGGAAAAGAAAGTCCGAAGGGGCCTCAAAGGAAGGTGTCCAGAGCAATGTCGTCATGAAACAATCTGGTGACAGTTCAGGAAAAGTGGAAGTAAATGTTGGCAACCAGAGTGGTGGTAATAGCAACAAAAATGGAAACGGCAATAGAAGGAACAGAAACCGTGGGAATAGCTCAATTAAAAGACCCCGATTCTATAGTTTTGAAAATTACACGCCGTTGAATTATATGTTGGAGAACATTTATCTAGACACATACAACATATTGCAGTACAAAAAACCACCACCCAGAGATTCTACTGAGAAGGAAATTGAAATAGGAAAGTTTTGCTTGTTTCATGGAACACACGGTCATTCCACCAATGAGTGTCATCGTTTGAGGGATATCGTCGAAAAGTTGCTGCGAGAAGGAAAGTTGGATGAATACAAAGCCGCCCCAAGGGACAGGGGCAAGAGGACAAGCCCCGAACCAAGAACAACCTGCTTCAAAACCCACAGCTCAGCAAAAAGCTAAGAGGATCGTCATTAACTCAATTATAGGTGGGCCTCACTTGGTTGGTCGTAGTTTTAAAGCGATGGACCAGTACGTCAACGCCGCCAAGCATTATGAAGTGGGAGAATGCAACAGCCTTAAAGACGTCACTCCAATAAATCAGCAAAAAACGATGTCTGATGATGTCGTATTCCGCAATAAAGACGAGTTTGGAGTTCAATCCCCAACCGATGATCCGCTAGTAATAACCACAACAATTGGCCCCACACTAGTTCATAAGGTGTTAGTGGACAACGGAAGCTCGGTCAATATCCTCTTCAAGAAAGACTTCGAACAAATGAGGCTCGAAGCGAAAGACTTAAAGCCATATCAAGGATGGATACGTGGTTTTAACGGAGTATCTACAGCTCCAATGGGTTTTGTGGAATTACCAGTCACACTAGGGCAGGGGGATCGCCAAAGAGTAAGGATCCTGCCGTTTGTAGTTCTGGATTTGGAGTCGCCTTATAATGTCTTCCTAGGCCGACCAGCCCTTACCGAATTTAGGGCATGTATTGCGCCTTGGTGTTTGCTGCTAAAATTCTCGACTGACTCGGGAGTTGGGACAATGAGAGGCGACCAAGCTACGGGACGAGCTTGTTACGTGGAAGAGTAAAAGATGCTAATGAAGGGGATGAATATAGATAGTAGAGATGATTCCGCCTCTCCAAAGGGGGCCTTAGCATATCAACTAAGGGGTCCTACACCAAGAGAGTCGCCCTTAGACGTGCTCGAGGATATAGATCCCAGAGAAGATAGAGAACCTGGGGACATGAAGGCGACTCTCAATGAAATAACAATCGACATACCTATTGATGAAACTGATCCAATAAAAGTACTAAAGATCGACTCACTACTAGATCCAGTTAGAGCAAGAGAATTGGCTGATTTTTTGAAGGCAAATCTGGATGTGTTTGCCTACACTCATGCTGACATGTGTGGGATTTCGCCTGCCATCATGAGACACTCCTTGTGTATTAATCCAAAGCACCGACCAGTCAAGCAGAAGAGACGGATGTTGGGCCCAGAGCGGTCAGCAGCTTTGAAAGAAGAAGTAGAGAAGTTAAAAGGTAACGGATTCATTAAGGATTCGAAGTATCCCGACAGGATATCGAATCCTGTCCTGGTTAAAAAGTCAAATGGGAAGTGGAGAACGTGCATCGACTTTTCTAATTTGAACAAGGCTTGCCCGAAGGATAGCTTTCCTCTTCCCAGAATTGATCAACTAGTATATTCAACTACCGAGCACGAACTTTTATCCTTTAAAGACGCTTATTCCGGGTACAATAAAATTCCCATGCACGTACCAGATCAAGAGCATACAAGCTTTATCACAGACTTGGGATTGTATTGTTACGTCGTAATGTCGTTTGGATTAAAAAATGCGGGAGCCACATATCAGCGCCTGGTCAATCGCATGTTTTACAATCTAATTGGGAAGACCATGGAAGTTTATGTAGATGATATGCTAGTGAAATCCAAGCAATCTCCCGATCATACGAAGGACTTAGCAGAAATGTTTGGCATACTACGAAGGTATTGGATGAAGTTGAACCCGTTGAAGTGTTCTTTTGGTGTGGCATCTTGCAAGTTCCTTGGCTTTATCGTGAGTTCCAGAGGAATTGAAATCAACCCAGACCAAATAGCAGCAATCCGGAATATAGAGGAGCTGCGAAAGGTTAGGGATGTTCAGAGCTTAGCTGGGAAGGTTGCAGCACTGGGCAGGTTCATATCCAAAGCAACAGACAAGTGTGTGCCTTTCTTCGATCTCATAAAACGGGGAAAGCGAAATTTTGAGTGGACCCCCGACTGTGTGGAGGCATTCCAGAATCTGTTAGACTTCTTAGAAAAGCCTCCAATATTATCAAAGCCCGTGCAACATGAGGATTTGTTCATCTACTTGGCGGTATCATCTCATGCCGTCAGTGCAGTGCTAGTACGTGAAGAAGAAAAAGTCCAGAAACATGTGTATTACGTAAGCAAAAAACTAGTTGCCGCAGAACTCAACTACCCAAAGATAGAGAAGCTTGCTTATATCCTCCTGATTGCTTCCTGCAAACTCCGCCATTATTTTCAGGCGCACCCAATAGTTGTGTTTACCGACAAACCTTTGAGACAAATGTTGCAGAAACTTGAAGCATCAGGGCGGTTACTCAAATGGAATATCGAGCTGAGCCAGTTTGATTTGAACTTTCAGCCGCGAAGATCAATATGAGGGCAGGCCTGGGCAGACTTCATAGCTAAATTTAAAATTCCTGAAGAAGAAACGGTGGGTGACAAGATAGTTACTTTGGATCAAGAATTAGAGCTTAGTCCGTGGAAATTATATACGGACGGAGCCAAGAATGATAGAAAGTTCGACGCCGGAGTTGTTTTAATAACTCCTGAAGCTATCTACTCTGCGTTGCGGCTAGAGTTTGCTGCTACCAATAATGACTTCGAGTATGTAGCCCTGATTGCTAGGCTGAAACTCGCCAAAGATTTGGGAGTGAAGACACTCAATATATATTACGACTCCAAGATAGTTGTATGTCAAGTTCGGGAAGAATTTGCTGCTAAAGGACCTCGACTCGTCACTTACCTCAAGAAGGTGAAGGAATTGTTGGAAGATTTGGAGCATTATAGCATAACACACATTCCGAGGGCGGAAAATCAGAAAGCAGATCGATTGGCGAAGCTAGCAAGTTCAGATAGTCTTAAAGAATCTGAAATGGTTCCGATAGAGATGTTGGATTCACCAAGTTTCGATCTAATGGAAACAGAGCTAGCCCTGGAAGTTGAACCAGAAAGAGAATCCTGGATGACATCAATTAAGAATTTTCTCAAAAATGGAACCCTCCCGTTGAAAAAGAGTGAAAGACGAGCTGTAAGATGTAAGGCCACAAGATACGTTTTACAGGACGGCGTCCTTTATCGCCAAGGGTTTTCGATCCCCCTGCTACGGTGTATCGCACACGATGACATCAAACGTGTAATGCAAGAGGTACATGAAGGTGAGTGTGGAGATCACACTGGGGGCCAAACCTTAGCAAAGAAAGTGTTACGTTATGCTTATTCACGACGCTGCGACAGGTGTCAAAGATATGTCAAAGTTTCCAGAGCGCTTCCGACTCAGCTCATGTCAATGGTAAGTCCGTGGTCGTTTGCCATGTGGGGAATCGACATTATTGGAGTGCTACCATTGCCATAGGAGGGGCCAAGTATGCGATCGTTGCCGTGGATTACTTCACAAAGTGGGTGGAAGCTGAACCTCTAACAACCATCACGGCAAGAAAGGTGATCAGTTTTGTGGTGAGAAACATTATTTTTCAATTTGGGATACCGAAGACCATCATAACTGATAATAGGATGCAGTTTGACAGCATAAAGTTCAGAAACTTTTGCCAGAAATACAAAATTGATAAGCGATATACCGCAGTAGCTCATCCGCAGTCAAATGGACAGGTCGAAGCCGTAAATAAAGTCATTAAATCAATTCTAAAGAAGCGGCTGAAACAGGCCAAAGCCAGATGGGTAGATGAGTTGCCGTTAGCCTTATGGGCATACAGGACGACCTTTAAGACGACTACCGGCCGTACTCCCTATTCACTTTCATTTGGGTCTGAAGCGGTGATCCCGGTAGAATTGGAATTCCCTTCTCATCGAGTTGCGTACTATGACCCGATGACGAATAAAGCACTCCTCCAAGAGTCTCTTGATATGATTGAAGAAAAAAGAGATGAAGCCGACTTGCGTGCCTCAAGACATCGACATCAGGTAGGACATTATTATAACCAAAAGGTTCGCCTCAAAACCTTTGAACCAGGAGACCTAGTAGTGAAGCGAGTCTTCCCGTCTTCAACCCAGTTGGGTCCAAAATGGGAAGGACCGTTCACCATCCAACGGAAGCTTGATACAGGATCATTCAAGCTAACGACTGTGGACGGTGAAGAGATTCCCAGAGCCTGGAACGCTCAGCACCTACGACGATATCTGAGCTAAATATGAAATGTCATTTTTTTTGTTTTCATAAGCCATGTAAAAAGGCACGACTTGCCTTAAAAAGTCTGTTTATGTGAACAAAAGATTATAAAGTGCATGTAGGCTACGACTTAGCCGAACCACTATAAAAATATCGTGTGTCATTTACTTTCCTGCATCATTTATATCTTCAACTATTATTCTATTATGACTGTGAAACACGAAATGTTAAACTAAAGTTGAAGATGACCTATATGCGAGGACAAATAGAACGACTGTTTGTACGATAAGACATAGAAGAATGGGAAGACGACATTCTTAACTCTAACTCTCAAGAATCGAGAGAGAGTATAAAGGACGGGGAGATGACGTCCTCTGAGGCGTGAAGGTGCACCCAGATGAGAGACCGCCTCAGTGAAAACTCTAACCTGGATATGAGACAGGAGAGTATAAAGATGCCAGAAAGAATAGGCATCAATAACGAAAGGAATATGACCCCCATCAGAGAATCGGGGACATTTGGACTTTTTAATTTAATCTGGAATATTTCTCCCTCAGTTATTCAAGATTGACTGGGGGCATACATGTACGCACATATTCCCCTCCACCATGACTCCATTACATAACTTTAGTATGACATGCTTTTTTATATTTACATAAGTGCCGAACTAACGACTAACATCGGAATAACAGGCATTGCAGGAAATGAATTGTTTTTATTTACAAATGTGTGAGTTTGTACATGAAAAACAAGCAAAAAAGAAGATGCGAGGGCCGCACTCGCTACAACAATTGCAAACCAACTAAATGCCGAAATAGAACGAAGCACTTCATCATTTGGGCTTCGGATCAGATTTGGATTTTTTGGTAGCTTTCTCGGCAGTCTTAGCTTCCTTTTCTGCTTCGGTCATAACACGTTTCAGCTTTTTCTTCCCTTCAGCCTTCTCCGTGGATTCTGTTCCGGCGGTGGTCCCCTGAGGCACGTCTGTCTTCTCGGACGGTTCAGCACTTACACAATGAGAAGTAACAGTTATCAATCCGGGAGAAAATAAAGGGTCCTTCATTGATTGCCGGATTATGTGATGGAAAGTGAAACACCCCGAATTTTCTATTAACACTAAAGTTGCTAAAATATTAATAAGTGTGTAAGAGGGGGGATTTATCTAATATGAATATAAAAGTGTGTAAGAGAGGGGATGTATCTAATATGAATATAATAATATTAATAAGTGTGTAAGAGAGGGGATGTATCTAATATGAATATAATAATATTAATAAGTGTGTAAGAGAGGGGATGTATCTAATATGAATATAAAAATATTAATAAGTGTGTAAGAGAGGGGATGTATCTAATATGTATATAAAAACAATAATAAGTGTGTAAAAGGGGGGGATGTATCTAATGTGTACATTGTAGAATATATATATATATATATATATATATATATTGCTGAGTGTTTGCTGAGTCACTTCTGACTCATTGCTGAGTCAACAAGATAAACCCCATCTTGTCTGAACGGCTACGGTTATTTCTAGGTTAAATCTAATGGCCTAAATGCATTCTAAAATCTATAAATAAGTGGGTAGACCCTAAACCTAAATCACTTGTAAAATTAGAGAAGCTACCGTCATGCTTCTGCCATGGAGTTCAGCGTAGCCGTCACAAACTAAGAAGAGGAAGCCTAATCATCTACAACTAAATCTACACAAATCAAATCAAAAGATCTCTCTTTCTCTAATTCTTTTCTTTTGTTGGTGAGTATGATGATTCTCACAAGACTATTACAAACTAATTTGACTCAGTTATGAATGGATCACAAGAAAGTGATGTGATTTGTAATTGTAAATTCTATATATTGTGGATCTCTTATTATGTTATTATGTTGTCGTATGATGTAAATTATATATGCTATGTCATGCTATGTTGTAAATTCTCTTATGCTATGTCGTGCTATGTTGAGAATCATGTCAAGCTATGTTATACTATCATACTATGCCATGTTATAAATCATGCTATATTATGTTGAAAAATCATGCTGTTGGATCATGCTTAAAGTTATGTTTTTTTTCTTAATTTAAATGGATCTTGTTTATGGGAATTTGCCTATTAGGTTAGGTGTATCCATAAACTTGAAACTATAATTAAATAAAACTTGATTATGGGAATTTGCCTATTGAGTTAGGTGTACCCATATAAAACCATGTTGTTAAAAAATTAGATGATGTTGATTCACACATGTTCATATGTAAGTTTATGAAAATTGATTGATATTATATTAGGTGAATTTTGAACAAGTTGACACCTTTAGGTCCATGACATGTATAATCTATGCAAGTTAGACATATGCAAGTTTCACCCCTTATTATGATTCATTTGGTCACATATACATGTTGTTATTATGATAATCTCTTTTATGCTATGAGTTAGGCTATTCGAGTCTAACCTATATTTTGCGAATAAACGTTCAAACGTGGGGTAGGGGTAATATTAGGAATTAATAAATTGGGTGCAATTTTGTAAGATTTTGCATACCATGAATGGATGTCCATAATTGAGTCAATTATGGACATTGTTAAAAATTGGAAGTAATTAATAATTCAAGTAGGGAATTATTAAAATTGGGGGAAAGTGGATTATTATTAATAATCAATGCTTAGGACACGAGGTTGGACCCGTTTGTGATGTAAACCTGCCCGGACCCGCCCGGCAAATCCAGTAGTCACAAATGTCGGCCCAATGTGAGAGGTCCTAGACCCAAACTAAAGCATAACAGTTGTAAAGACACGAGGTTAGACTCTTTTATGGTGTAAGACTGCCCGGACCCGTCCGGCAAATCCAGCTGCCATAAATGCCAGTCTAATGTGAGAGGTCTTTATGAGGTTATGGCCTTAATGAACTAAGAAATACTTAACCAGATAATCATGTAAGGTGGGACATGGGGGTTAAGTAGGTGCCTTGGGTGGCATGAGGAATCTGGTGGTTGCCTTTAGAGGCATTTGAAATATGATTAGACTTAACCAAACACACATGTAAATGAACATGACTAAGTGGGTTAAGTGGGATGGACTAATGGGGACAAGCTTAGGTGGAATGCTTGTGGTAAATAGTGGGGCCCCATTTCAACCAGTATCCCAAAACGTATCTTTGTGGGCTCGACCCAAGTCGAGGACGGGACACGCATACTGGGTTTGACTATAAGAGGCCAAAACAGGGAGCGGTGGCAACGCAAGTCCAACGGGTTTCATATGCGTGTGTGGACCCGGGCTGGTAGGTAAGACGTTGTTGCATCGTGTAGGTATAAGCCGTGCATGTCCGTTGTATCAGGTTGCCACTTTAGGGGAGTGATACACCCCACTGTGGGGCCAGCACGGGTATCTACGAGTTAGGGAGCCGATCGAATAATGGGAAGTAGGGTACACCTAGTGGAGATAGGGGCAGGCGGCACCTATGTAGTCAGCTAGGGGTACGTAAAGCCATTGGGAAAGTTTCTAAGTGAAGCTAAGTGGGATGAATCTTTAGGGTGACTGGTGTGGTGCAGTATAGTGTTTATCCTTTAGTATTTAGGAGCGCCTATAACGTTGCCTTTAGCGATTGTCTATGTCCTTAATCTGCTCTTCATAGACATTTTCTTGTTTTCCAGCTTATGCCTTAGTCCAGTTATTTTGGTAATAGTATTGTAGAATTATCATATTCACCAGACTTTATGTCTGACCCCCTCTTTTCCATCCTTTTTCTCCCTTCAGGTCCGCAGGTTGGGCCAAGTTCTAGTGGAGTCTAGTTGGATCGCTTATCTTCTAGAAAGCTTGGACTGCTGAAGTAAACTCCAGCTTGTTATCTTTCTTTTTAATGGCTATTCATGTAATGGGATTATGTACTTGTTTTATCAAGATAGATATTGTACTTGACATTGAATATGGTGTTATGATGTAATCAAACATGTTTTGACTTCTGCTACAATGAAATAAAGTTTTTGAATTTCCAAGTACTATTTTATATCTGTCTTGTTGTAATTTTACTGTTCTATATTCGCTTAAAACCTCCATGGAAGTTAATGCATTCCCTTTGTGAGTGACATTAATGGACGTGGGGTGTTACACGTGGTATCAGAGCATAAGGTTACCAAAACAGATAAAATTTTTTTTAGAAAAATATTTTTTTTCTAAATTATTTTTGGAAGAAGTGCTTTCAAAAAAAAAAACATGTTATTTAAAGAGAGTTTTTATGAAAAACATAATCCCAAATAGCCACATTCTTATCTTTATCTTTCGAATTCTCCATTTTGAATCTTTCCTTTTTCGTTTCAGCATGGCTGAAGATCTTAATCTCCCAGAAGGTGTGACGATTCCAGGGTGGTTTAGGAGATACTTGGAGGCTAGGGCCACCACTGCAGGCCCAGCGGATACTCCTCCACCCCTAGTTGCACCCATTCCTCCTCCTCCTCCTCCTCCTCCTCGTGTTGACACTTTTGCAAAGACGTGCAAGGAATTCAAGGCTATGGGAGGAAAAACTTTTCAAGGGACTGAGACGTTTGTGGAGGCCAGAGATTGGCTTAAGGAGACTGAGGAATTGTTGGATATCTTTGAAGTGGAAGATGGGAGGAAAGTCCGTTTAGCTGCTTGGTTAATGAAGGGAGAGGCCTCGTTTTGGTGGGAGGTCACTAACGGGGAACGTCCAGTTGATTCATGGGCGGATTTCAGACGAAGGTTTGAGGCAAAGTTTCTTTCAAGGGCAGAGGAGAACTTAAATATGGAAAAATTCCTGGCACTAAAGCAAGGGAGCTCATCAGTAAAGGAATATGTCAATAAATTTAATCAGTTAGCAAGGTTTGGCTTGGAGTTGGTGAACACGCCAGAGAAGAAAGCTTTGAGGTTCGTTAGAGGCTTGAATGAACCGTTGCAAGGGTTGGCTATGACCCACATCCCTATGGGAGCCACCTTTGAAAAGCTAGTAGAAATGGCACTTATGCATGAGGATAAGGCAGTTGAAAAGTAAGGGGATCAGAAGAAACCCCAACAGCAAAATAAGAAGGGTGGTAAAAACAATAATGGCAAAGGGAAGAAGAAATGCTTCAATTGTGGGACGCCTGGCCATCTCAGCAAAGATTGTAGAAAGAAAAAGAAGACTGGTTGTTTTCATTGTGGAGATGCTGGACATTTAGTGAAGGACTGTCCAAAGAAGGGGCAGAGGGCAGAGTCTACCTCGGGAGGACAGGTGCAGGCTCTTATGGCACCAGGGCAGGCAAGGGGGCAAGTTCAGGCTATTGCGGCCCCACCGCTGCAAGAAAGAGGTAGAACAATTTCTGTTGAAAGCTTAGTTTTTCTGTTTGATCATCCTGTCCGTACCTTATTCGATTCTGGCGCATCTCATTCGTTTATCTCTGCATCATTAGTTGAATCACTGCACTTGAACACCAGTTTAGTAGAGGATCCCTTGGTCGTTTCAAATCCAATTGGGGGTTCGGCTCATTTGACCATGATATGTTTGGATTTGAAAATCTCTATACTTAGCGTTGAATTTAGATGTGATGCTTATGTATTGGGCTTCACGGGCTATGGGCTAATTTTAGGAATGGATTGGTTGTCTAGAAATAGGGCCATTCTTGATTGTGAAAGGAGAGTAGGTAGGCTTGTGACTCGCCTTGGTAATGCTCTCGACATCTTTTGTAATCCCATAAATTCCGTTATGCTAAGTTATCTTGAATCGCTTGACGCGTCTGTAGAGAACCTGCGATCGGTAGAAGTGGTCCGGGAATATCCGGATGTGTTTGAGGAGGTGAAGGGCTTACCTCCAAAGCGGGAGATAGACTTTCGAATTTATCTTGTGGATAATGCTAAACCCGTATCTTTGCCAGTGCGCCACATGGCTCCTCGTGAAAGGAGGGAACTCAATAAGCAAGTAAAGGAGTTGCTTGAGAAGGGGTTCATAAGACGTAGTATATCGGAGTGGGGTGCTCCAGTAGTTTTTGCCACAAAGGCGGATGGGTCTCTTAGACTTTGTATGGACTATAGAGAACTAAACAAGCTTACTAAAAAGAACCGACACCCACTGCCGAGGATTGACGATCTCTTTGATCAGTTAGTTGGCGCCTCAGTGTTTTCGCAGTTGGACTTAGCCACTGGCTTTCATCAACTGAGAGTGGCTGAGGATAGTATAGATAAGACTGCTTTTAGGACTCCTGACGGATTCTATGAATGGCTAGTGATGCCCTTTGGTTTGACAAACGCCCCTGCATATTTTGTTGATTTGATGAGTAGGGTGTTTAGGGAATACCTTAACAAATTCGTGGTAGTCTTTGTGGATGACATCTTAGTCTTTTCTAAGAATAAAGAAGAGCACTCCCTACATCTTAGGGAAGTGTTGGAAACCCTTCGAGCACATAACCTTAAGGCAAAATTTTCTAAGTGTCACTTCTGGAGGAAGGAAGTACGGTTCTTATGGCACGTGGTTTCCAAAGAAGGGATAGCAGTGGATCCCGCAAAGGTGGTGGCCATCCAAGATTGGAAGGTCCCTAAAAATGCAACCGAAGTAAGAAGTTTCTTGGGGTTGGCTGGCTATTATAGGAAGTTTATCAAAGACTTCGCAAAAATATCAGCTCCATTAACACGGTTAACGAAGAAGAACCTGGTTTTTACGTGGGACAAAGATTGCGATGATGCGTTCCAACGTTTAAAGAGAGCCTTAACTTCAGCCCCAGTCTTAGTGCTGCCAGACGGGAATAAACCGTTTACCATCTATACTGATGCTTGTGGGACGGGACTTGGCGCGGTCCTCATGCAAGAGTGAAGAGTAATAGCCTATGGTGGAAGGCAGTTGAGGGTTCATGAAAAGAATTACCCCACGCATGACTTAGAGCTAGCCGCAATTGTTTTCGCGCTTAAGTCTTGGCGTCACTATCTTCTTGGTGAGAAATTCGAACTGTTCACTGACCACAAATCATTAAAATACTTATTCTCTCAGAAGGATTTGAATTTAAGGCAGCAACGGTGGATGGAATTCTTAGCCTCCTACGATTTTGAAATAGCATATACCCCGGGCAAGGGTAACGTGGTGGCAGACGCCTTAAGTAGGAAAAGGTTGTCCTTGAGTCCGTTGTTTGTTGAACGACAAAGCTTAGAATTCATCTCTATGTTTGACTTTAGACCCTCCGTTGACTTAGTACCCGGTCTGTTAGCATCCTTGGAGGTTAGACCTACACTTCTAGGACGGGTTGGTGAGGCACAGCGAGACGACCCACAGTTGGTTGAGATGGTAGAAAAGCTCAAAGGGGGGGAGTCGTCAAGCCATCTTCGTAGGTATACCCTAGACGATAAGGGTTGGTTACGAAGGGATAATAGACTTTGTGTACCGCAAGACGAAGACTTAAGGAAGGCCATTCTTGATGATGCTCATCGCTCAAAAATGACCATTCATTCCGGCGGGGATAAGATGTACAAAGATATGAAGCGGGTTTTCTTTTGGGCCGGTATGAAAAAGGATGTGGCCGAGTACGTCGCTAGATGCTTGGTGTGCCAACGAGTTAAAGCAGAACAAAAGAAACCCGGTGGGTTGCTTCACCCATTAGAAGTTCCACTATGGAAATGGGAAAGCATCTCAATGGATTTTGTGGATGGATTACCAAGATCAAGGAAGGGTAACACGGGGATTTGGGTTATAGTAGATAGACTTACTAAAAGCGCCCATTTTATTCCCGTGAAAAGTAATAGGACTGCTCCGTGGTTGGCTTTTGTATACATTAAGGAGATAGTTCGTTTGCACGGTATTCCTTCTAGTATAGTAAGCGACCGTGACCCCATCTTTACTAGCGAATTTTGGAAGAGTATACAAGAGGCGGTAGGGACTCAGCTATGTTTGAGCACCGCATATCATCCTCAGACAGACGGCCAGACCGAGAGGGTGAATCGCATTCTAGAGGATCTTTTAAGGCTTTGTATCCTAGACTTTGGGGGTACATGGGAAGAGCACCTTCCGTTAGTAGAATTCGCATATAACAATAGCTTTCAGTCTAGTATTGGCATGGCACCTTTCGAAGCTCTTTATGGAAGGCCTTGCCGTTCGCCTACATGTTGGTGGGAATCTACCGATAAAATCCTACTTGGGCCCGATATGGTTAGGGAAACCTCGGAGAAGACTGAGTTGATTCGAAGGAGGATGAAAGCAGCACAAGATAGGCAAAAATCGTATGTTGATAAGAGGAGGACAGATCTTGAGTTTGACATTGGGGACATGGTTTTTATCAAAGTATCTCCGTTACAGAATGTTGTTCGCTTTGGGTCCATGGGGAAATTAGCACCAAGGTTTGTAGGGCCGTTTCCTGTAAAAAACAGGATTGGGAAGATGGCATATAGGGTGGAGTTGCCTGAGAAACTTAGTGGAGTACACGACGTATTCCATGTATCACATTTGAGGAAGTGTTTGCACAAGACCGCGGAGGTGGTAGAGCCGAGCTTGCTTAAAGAGGTGGAAATAGAGCGTGATGCAACAATTAGACGAGCTCCTACATGCATTCTTGGGTCGGAGATAAAAAAGTTGAGGAATCGAGAGGTCAGACTGGTCAAAGTGCAATGGGGAGATGATGAGAGCAACGCAACTTGGGAGACAGAAGAGAAGATGCGTTCGTTGTACCCTTTTCTTTTTGAGGGTATGTCTTTTAATTTCTCCTTTATCGCTTAGCTTATCTTATCTTATCTTTAGTATGTCCTCTCATTAGTATCTTTGACCTTTAGTTAAGATAATCCTATGGTTGAAACATGTGTTTGAGACATGTTATGTATGATGGATGCAAAATGGATGCAAGTGTTTGCTAGTGGTTGCTCGTGGATGCATATATACACACACTTTAGGCACTAGATCGGCTCAGTCACTACATATTGCATATTGCATATATATGGATGTATTTAGTAAAATGGATGAACGATGGTTGTATTATCATGTGGATGCTGCATTCAGATGATGGTTGTGCACGCATATAGAAGTATTATGTAGCATTAAGAATCTTTTGCATACATAATGGATGCATGGCACGATCATAGTTGCATTAAGGAGGTCAACTGAATCAGTGGACCGCCTGATTTTGCATTAGATACGGACATATACACACACTGTGCATTTAAACATGAAAGCATTAGAAGTCTGTAAGGACAATGGATGCCTGTGTATGATGGATGAGTAGATGGACGTTTGGATGGTAGGATATACATTCTTCCAGACTTGAAGATTTCGGGGACGAAATCCTAAAACGAGGGGAGAATGTAACACCCCGAATTTTCTATTAACACTAAAGTTGCTAAAATATTAATAAGTGTGTAAGAGGGGGATGTATCTAATATGAATATAAAAGTGTGTAAGAGAGGGGATGTATCTAATATGAATATAATAATATTAATAAGTGTGTAAGAGAGGGGATGTATCTAATATGAATATAATAATATTAATAAGTGTGTAAGAGAGGGGATGTATCTAATATGAATATAAAATTATTAATAAGTGTGTAAGAGAGGGGATGTATCTAATATGTATATAAAAACAATAATAAGTGTGTAAAAGGGGGGGATGTATCTAATGTGTACATTGTAGAATATATATATATATATATATATATATATATATATTGCTGAGTGTTTGCTGAGTCACTTCTGACTCATTGCTGAGTCAACAAGATAAACCCCATCTTGTCTGAACGGCTGCGGTTATTTCTAGGTTAAATCTAATGGCCTAAATGCATTCTAAAATCTATAAATAAGTGGGTAGACCCTAAACCTAAATCACTTGTAAAATTAGAGAAGCTACCGTCATGCTACTGCCATGGAGTTCAGCGTAGCCGTCACAAACTAAGAAGAGGAAGCCTAATCATCTACAACTAAATCTACACAAATCAAATCAAAAGATCTCTCTTTCTCTAATTCTTTTCTTTTGTTGGTGAGTATGATGATTCTCACAAGACTATTACAAACTAATTTGACTCAGTTATGAATGGATCACAAGAAAGTGATGTGATTTGTAATTGTAAATTCTATATATTGTGGATCTCTTATTATGTTATTATGTTGTCGTATGATGTAAATTATATATGCTATGTCATGCTATGTTGTAAATTCTCTTATGCTATGTCGTGCTATGTTGAGAATCATGTCAAGCTATGTTATACTATCATACTATGCCATGTTATAAATCATGCTATATTATGTTGAAAAATCATGCTGTTGGATCATGCTTAAAGTTATGTTTTTTTTTTCTTAATTTAAATGGATCTTGTTTATGGGAATTTGCCTATTAGGTTAGGTGTACCCATAAACTTGAAACTATAATTAAATAAAACTTGATTATGGGAATTTGCCTATTGAGTTAGGTGTACCCATATAAAACCATGTTGTTAAAAAATTAGATGATGTTGATTCACACATGTTCATATGTAAGTTTATGAAAATTGATTGAGATTATATTAGGTGAATTTTGAACAAGTTGACACCTTTAGGTCCATGACATGTATAATCTATGCAAGTTGGACATATGCAAGTTTCACCCCTTATTATGATTCATTTGGTCACATATACATGTTGTTATTATGATAATCTCTTTTATGCTATGAGTTAGGCTATTCGAGTCTAACCTATATTTTGCGAATAAACGTTCAAACGTGGGGTAGGGGTAATATTAGGAATTAATAAATTGGGTGCAATTTTGTAAGATTTTGCATACCATGAATGGATGTCCATAATTGAGTCAATTATGGACATTGTTAAAAATTGGAAGTAATTAATAATTCAAGTAGGGAATTATTAAATTTGGGGGAAAGTGGATTATTATTAATAATCAATGCTTAGGACACGAGGTTGGACCCGTTTGTGATGTAAACCTGCCCGGACCCGCCCGGCAAATCCAGTAGTCACAAATGTCGGCCCAATGTGAGAGGTCCTAGGCCCAAACTAAAGCATAACAGTTGTAAAGACACGAGGTTAGACTCTTTTATGGTGTAAGACTGCCCGGACCCGTCCGGCAAATCCAGCTGCCATAAATGCCAGTCTAATGTGAGAGGTCTTTATGAGGTTATGGCCTTAATGAACTAAGAAATACTTAACCAGATAATCATGTAAGGTGGGACATGGGGGTTAAGTAGGTGCCTTGGGTGGCATGAGGAATCTGGTGGTTGCCTTTAGAGGCATTTGAAATACGATTAGACTTAACCAAACACACATGTAAATGAACATGACTAAGTGGGTTAAGTGGGATGGACTAATGGGGACAAGCTTAGGTGGAATGCTTGTGGTAAATAGTGGGGGCCCATTTCAACCAGTATCCCAAAACGTATCTTTGTGGGCTCGACCCAAGTCGAGGACGGGACACGCATACTGGGTTTGACTATAAGAGGCCAAAACAGGGAGCGGTGGCAACGCAAGTCCAACGGGTTTCATATGCGTGTGTGGACCCGGGCTGGTAGGTAAGACGTTGTTGCATCGTGTAGGTATAAGCCGTGCATGTCCGTTGTATCAGGTTGCCACTTTAGGGGAGTGATACACCCCACTGTGGGGCCAGCACGGGTATCTACGAGTTAGGGAGCCAATCGAATAATGGGAAGTAGGGTACACCTAGTGGAGATAGGGGCAGGCGGCACCTATGTAGTCAGCTAGGGGTACGTAAAGCCATTGGGAAAGTTTCTAAGTGAAGCTAAGTGGGATGAATCTTTAGGGTGACTGGTGTGGTGCAGTATAGTGTTTATCCTTTAGTATTTAGGAGCGCCTATAACGTTGCCTTTAGCGATTGTCTATGTCCTTAATCTGCTCTTCATAGACATTTTCTTGTTTTCCAGCTTATGCCTTAGTCCAGTTATTTTGGTAATAGTATTGTAGAATTATCATATTCACCAGACTTTATGTCTGACCCCCTCTTTTCCATCCTTTTTCTCCCTTCAGGTCCGCAGGTTGGGCCAAGTTCTAGTGGAGTCTAGTTGGATCGCTTATCTTCTGGAAAGCTTGGACTGCTGAAGTAAAGTCCAGCTTGTTATCTTTCTTTTTAATGGCTATTCATGTAATGGGATTATGTACTTGTTTTATCAAGATAGATATTGTACTTGACATTGAATATGGTGTTATGATGTAATCAAACATGCTTTGACTTCTGCTACAATGAAATAAAGTTTTTGAATTTCCAAATACTATTTTATATCTGTCTTGTTGTAATTTTACTGTTCTATATTCACTTAAAACCTCCATGGAAGTTAATGCATTCCCTTTGTGAGTGACATTAATGGACGTGGGGTGTTACAGAAAGTGGAGTCAGCTTTGACAAATTGGGGTAAAAAGGTAGAAACACCTTCCGATAATTTCTCAGCTGGAATAACTGCTGTCTCTGACGCCGTCTCGGGAATGCGGGATAAAAGAGATGCCTGGGGGATCGCCGGGTTTTCGGGGTCGTATCCCTTGACTTCGGGAGTTTCAGCGGCAGTAGAAGAAGAACCAGCCTCGGAGATATGCTTTTGTTTGGCCTCCTCTTTTCCTTCTCCATGGCAGCAACGATGAGGCAACTCCCCTCAGCCAGACGTGCCGACTCATCATCTCTTAGATATTTTTCCATGAGCTTGTCTTCATCGACGGAATCTACCTTGAGTTCCTCCTTCTCCCATTCAATAATTTGGCTCCATACGTGAACCAAGGTAGTGGGATAATCTTCGATCCAAGAGATGTTTCAGTGACGAATTATATGTGCAAAAAATACGATCATTAATTCGCCAAAACCATGCTCATCCTCTGGGCCTCTGACAGTTGCTTGCGGGTCTCTTCGGCCGACTTAACGACACTTTTAACATTACCCTTCACTAGGACAGCCCTGTTTTCGGCCTCCATCAACTTGGAAGCCAAGTCAGCGATGCGTTTTTCAAATTCAGCGTTCTTCTTCGCTAACTCGGCCTTTTCTCGCTCAAGAGCAGCATAAGCAAGTTGCATTTTGGCGTTATCCGACTAAGCATCTTTTGCTTGCTTCTTCAGCTCCGAGCGCTTTTGACTATGAGACTCGAGCAAGTCATGATAACGTTTTTGTAGCTCTTCAAATTGTTGCTTGAAGCTAGCAGCATCCCGTTGAGCGATGGCAAGTTGGGCCTGTGTATCCTCAAGGTCTCTCCCCAAATTTTTCAAGGCCTTTGCGTCGGCTTTTGCAGTCTTTTTCATCGAGTTAGTGTCCGTAATTAAAGTTCGGATGATTCTGGAGAGGTTACGTGAATACTTGGACATCTCCGAATATTGTTTTTCGACTGCGTCAATCTTCGCTTTGGCCTCGTCTGCCCACCTCGAGGAAATGGGCTCGAGAGCAGGTAAGAAAGTCAGGTTTTCAAAATAATGTTCGGGGAACTGCTCCTCCAGATATGCCTTCTTAACTTTAGTTTCAGCATCCAATGGTGGAGGTGCGGGGAATGTTAGCTCAATATCCTTATGATGGGCGGGCACAATGGCCTCCTCACCCTTCCTAGGCCGCTTAGCAGGAACCTTACGCTTGCCTCGCGAGTCGGTATCTTTCGGCGGACTCCTTTCCCTACCGCATTTTCTTGAGGAGAGGTTTGATCTTTTGACTACGACGTCTCTTCTCCTCGACGACCTTGGTAGCTTTTGTATCGCTCTGGATCCGACCGAACGGGAGAGCGAGAGTGCGAGGTCCGTGACTGATAAGAGTCATAAGGCCTTCTATCCTCTCTACCCCGGCTTTCGCGGTGATCGTGCTCAATATCAGAAAGGGGTCTGGTCATGCTGCGGCGTAGTTTCCTGATGTCATAGTGAGCACAAGACATTGTACCTGCGCAACAATACAAGTGGAATTCAGAATCAGTATTCTCATGGGGAGTAAGTGTTGTGAAGTGTAGTGCTATTGTGTTAAGTGCAACCTAAGTGTTGTTCCCCCGACAAACCTGAGTCCGAAGCCGAGCCAGTGTGAGTGGACTCTCTGGCCTTAACAGGAGTAGTCTCCTTTGAAGAAGTATAAACTAATGGGTTTGTGCCAAAATCCTCAGAAGTATAGATAGTTTCAGGTGGGGGGAGATATCCCAAACCCTGAAATGTAGGATCATCAGTACTAGGAGCATTTCCTGAGAAGCCTCTGTTGGCAGTTCTTTAGGAGATAGTGATTTCTTAGGAGAAATAGCATCCCCAGGGGCGATGTATCCTTCTCGGTGTTTCTCGGGTATATTGGCCAGCTCATCGTCTTGAGTCGAAGATGGAGAAGGTGAAGTTCGAAGTGGTATGGTGGGGCTTTTCGAGCGCTCGCCCATTTCTGGAATTACATCCACTGGAGGGATGTATACATATGGACCCAACCCACGACCTATGCTACGGGTAATGCACAGTAGCCCGTGATGACGAAGGTATTCATCCTTAAGGACTTCATCGATAGTTAGAAATTTTTGGTCGCCGTTAAGGAGCTGATGCATCCGATCAAAGTACACTTGACCCGATATTTGCTTGGGATTATCAACTGCAAACAAAAAGAAAATGGATTAATGTGTTGGCGTGGACACTCAGAGTTGAGATTTAGAAAACCAATGCTTTACTTGATTTTGTCTATCTCCTAGCACATCCCGGCTGTTGCCTTATATAAACCATTCCAACTTGGAATCGCCGGCCTTGCTGCTGAACGGCGCTGAAATTATTTTCCTTTTGGGGACTGATTCGAAGTAAGAGAAAGAAGGAGTTTCTCGAGTCCGATGCTTGAAGTTGTAAAAGAAATGAACATCATCGAAAGTGAGCTCTGTACCTAAGATATCGCGGTATGCTACATATAAGATATATAGGTAAGCATAGGAGTTGGGATGCAGCTGCATGGGGGCAATCCGCATCTGTCTTAGAAAGTCGACAACAAAAGGAGAAAATGGTGGAATAGCCCCAACCATGCACATTAATCGGGTGATTACCGTAAATCCTTCTAGAGGAATGTGAGGACAGTCAGTTTTCGATGGCACCAGAGTATCCCTTCTTAGTATACCGTGCTTTAGACATATGTGAGCAAGTTTATTATCGTCGATCGTTGATTCAACAGAGTCTGTGGGTGATTCCAAGATAATGGCAGACTCAAATTCGTAAGGAGCTCTATTATCTCCAATCCCTCCTTCCTCATCATGGCCTAGAGAAGCTTCGCTGTCCGAAGGTGTTTCGTTGTTATGCGATCCTATTTCATAATCTGGGCCCTCGTCGTCCCATTTAGGGTCTAAAGAAGAAGATATGTCGTCGAGAGTATATTTCTCAGAAGTTTATGTAATTTCCATCTTCTTTGCTAATCTAGAAGAACGTCTCTCGGCCGTGATCGCTAGGCTATTGAAGAAACAATGGCAAGGATTAGAATAAAGTTGCCCGTGTCCCCCGGGTATGTATGTAAACTAAAGTGTGTGCAACGTGTGACAAAGATGCAAAGTAAAAACATGAAAACATAATGTAAAGGTCCAAGGAAGCAATAATGTTCAGAACGGTTCTTGATATTTGTTTATGATCGCAAGGCACTATCCTAACTGTCCATTAAGTTGAAGATATTATTGAGAATTGGTTTAACCAACTAAGCAAGGTCTAATGAGCAATCTCAGACTGTCATTTAGTTCGGTTCGGATACACACATTAGGGTTGGATCGGGGAGAAGGCCTTGTGCTAGCTTGGGACAAGAGTTGATGCCCAGTGACCAAAATCGGATCGGTTCGGAGGTGAATACTTGGACGGTCCGGATCGACTTGAACAGCCATGCTTCTCCTCTTCTTTATTTCACATTCTGATTCGGTTCGGTCAAGTAAATCATGTTCTTCTCTTAGCTTACAAGTCCAAACCTATCCCATGCACTCCTTCTCTCTCTTTTTCCTCGTCTCTACCTTGTCACCCGAACCGATCCCCTGCACTTATCCTCTCCCTTTTTCCCTCCTTTGTGGGGTCAAAATCGATCCTATGTTGAGAGTCCCAACTGAAATCGAGTACTGATGCATTCGAACGCTCAACGAAGGATCTTAACCCCCTCCACCATCGCCTCGATAGTAATTTAACGCCATTAGCAACGATGACGGAGTGGAGGAGGTCATGGCGACGAAATCTATCGAATGCATCGCTGGAATCGTTCAAGGGAACCACGAATTTAAGTTAAAAAGCAATTATAAAGAGGAGATTCAAGATTATAAAACTACCTATGTGTTGGATTCGGGAATTAAAACGAGAAGATTTCCAGAGTTTTTAAAATTCTAGGGTTTAGATGCGAGTTTCGCTGGAAGAGAATAATAAAGAGCGAAGAGGAAGAAGGAGACGAGGAGGGTACTTATATGAAATCATAGTGACCACTCATATTCCTAATTTTCCTCAACCCGTTTGGACCGGAAGTCAAGCCCATAAAGGCCCTGTGGCCTATTGATCCATGGGGGAGTTGATTCAATGTATCTACTCGGGTGTACCACTGGAGGAAATCCATTCGGATCGAAACTCAAACTGAAAGAGGCTATATACACTGATTTGACACGCGGGTTGAATTTGAGGAAAAATAAAGAAAAAAGCTTACCTGGAAGAATCACTGGACGTTAAATAAAAGTTCTCATAGTTGTTTGAAAATGAAGAAAGTAATTCATGTGGATTATGGATATATATAAGCAGCAAAAGCCACGATGTCATGAAGTGACACAACGCTACAAGTAAATGGTGGCGATCATTCAATGATTCTAGTTCAAAAGATATTTCGTGAACCGCATCGAACCACACTTTATCTTAAATAAGAGTGTACTTCGAGGGGGAAAAATGTTAGCCTACTTTGTGAACTAGGCTACACAAAGAGCAAATAGTGAGAAAGACACCAATCGGATCGGATCGGAGGAAGATAGTGCTGGACATGAGTAGAGATCAGAGACATAGAGGTCACATCGGATCGGATCAGAATTATGTCAGCAATACCAAAGGATAGCAAGTGTAACACCCCGCCTCCGCTAGGGTCACTCGCAAAGGAATGCACTAGCTTTAGAGGGGCATTATTGGTAAACATGCACAGAAATATCACAAGACAGAACATATATAAATAGCGGAAGTAAAATCAAACTTTCATAACATTAATAAATGAGGTCAAAAGCCTTTTTACATCAGAGTACATCAAAACCTGTCTTGCCGAAATAAAGAAGCATGAAACCTTTTTCATAAATTATTCCCCAATTAAAAACAGTAAAGTAGCCATAGCCAAGAGAAGTCCAAGCCATCCATGATGACCTTCAAGCAGAAGAAGTCCGAACTAAACAGCATTGTTTCCTCCCTGAAACCTGGGGGGGAAACGGAAGAAAAGAGGCGAAACAAAACGGGTCAGTCAAAAAGACTGAGTAAGTCCTATCTACTTCCAGTATAAAAACAGGTAAAGGTAACATGACATGCATAAACTGAAAGTAAACATAAAGATGACTACAAGATAGATAAACTAAATCGGGGTAACAGGCTGAACTACTGTAGCAAGCTAAACTAAGGTATCGTGATAAACCACGGTGTCATGATAAATCAAGGTATCACATCGTCAGGTTTCTATCAAGTATACTATCCCAAGGTATCTACCCCGTCTAATATCCCACGGTATCTATTATGTATATTTTTCCTGGTTCTAACATGAATATCTGCTCTGCACCTCTCGTACTAGTATCCCAACCTTGTTATGTGGTAACCATGAATGTCCCTTACTCAAAGTCGTGTAATGGTCCATGTCAACCTAATATATCGCATATATAGGTTACTCAACTCGTATGTTTCTTTCCATGTATGTAAGTTCAGTCCTTTGCCGTACCTCGCACGGGCTTCCTCATGTATTATCCTTGAAATCGTTTGGACTGTCACCCTTGTTCTAGCTAGGCTCTACCATATGAATCATCGTGTGAACTACTAGGACTTACGCCACCTAGCACCACTAGGGATTACGCTTACCTATTGCACGCTTTCGTATTTCGGTTTGGGTTAAACCACCTAGGCCACTAGGGATTACGCTAACCCTCAACCGCGCCCTTTTTCCCACGTATTCATCGTGAATCGTTTTTCTATAACTGTATGCACATGTATCACATCGTGCCATCCGAGTCCTGTCCCAGGGCAAAACAAGAAATACAGGACTCGGTCGGGAGCTTTAGATTTATCTGCCGATGCAGATACTAAGGTCTGCTTTTCTACACGTGGCTATGGTCCCACGAGACCCCTCCCTCAACTAGTGAAAGGCAACACAAGAGAAAATTTTGCATGAGAACTACACTCCGGCTAGCCCACATCCTACGGCCTACCTCACCCATAATTAGATAGCAATTATGGTATGTTGGGTGTTCCCTGCCTTTCCGTACGTACACGCTTGACTCAAGATGGTAGATGATCGGCGAACTTGCTATCTCGGGCACCTTATGTATCCGTCGACTCACTGCTATCCACCCCAGTCTTTAGGTCGCTCGCATAGCAACCAAGGCATATTCTTGGTTCTTCTACCGCAGACCTCAACCTCTTGTGAGCCCAGGATGATCATCTGCGACCTCACAGAGGGATACCAAGAATATCCTCCCGTTCCCCGAAGCCGCTGCTTCGTTACATAGTTCGCTGGAGCCCTTATCTAAATCAGATAGCCTGCTCCTACGCGTATACTTAAACGATGACCTACCGTATCGGGTTACTCATCTATCTAAGAAGTGGTCCAGATTTCCTTGACTAAGAATTATTACTTAGTTTCCCTTAACTAAGGTTTACCACTTAGCCTTATTTCCATTACCCTTGTTAACTATGGTTATTTACCTAATCCTCCGAATTAGGGTTTATCTAATGGGTTAAGTGTCACTTAAGTTCATAACTTAGCCCGTCTACAAACCATGTCAAAATTGGCTAAGTATCCAAGTCCAAGACTTAACCCTACCAACCATGTGTCAAGTTGGCTAAGTATATCAAGCAATCCATAACTTAACCTCGTCTAATTATCATTTTAGATTGGTTAATTATATAAATTAACTTGACCTTGTCAAATTACCGAGTCAAATCGGTCAAGCGTATCCAAATGATTCGTGACTTAGCCTTATCATGTTTTCACGTTAGATTGGTTAAGTATAGATTAAATTAACCTCATCGAATTAACGAGTTAGATTGGTTAAGTATAGGTCACTTAACCTCATCAAATCATCGTGTTAAATTAGTTAAGTGTTTAACTTAACCCCATTAAATTACCAAGTGGGATTAATTAAGTCTAGGATAACTTAACCCCATCCGATTACCATGTTTAATTAGTTAAGCCTAATCTTAACCCCATCCATTAACTGTATTATACGGTTAAGTGTCATTAAGAAAATTTACTTAACCTTATCACGTTATCGTGTTGGATTGATTAAGTGTTGGTTAACCTAATCCCGTCCACTAGTCGTATAAAAATGGTCAAGTGTCATTAGGCAAATCAAGTTACTTAACCTACCCAAGCTTATCATGTTTTGTTAAGTATCATTAGCCTAATCAAATTACTTAACCCATTTGTCCATATCATATTTGGTTAAGCCTCATTAATCAAATTAACTTAACCCTATTATGTTGCATTAATTTAATTAATGCACCCTCAACCTCTCACATTAGACCTTGTTGTGGTTACTAGTTAAGCCGGGCGGGTCCGGGTAGATTTACACCACAACCTAGTCTAACCTCGGGTCTTAAGCGCGACATGACCAACTTCTCACATTGGGTCCTATTGTTTGCAACTACTAGTTAGGCCGGTCGGTTCCGGGTAGTTTTACGTTGCAAACTCAACCCAACCTCGAGTTGGCCATACTTATATTATCTAAGTTCATCATGTTTCCAAAACATGTTACAAGTTTTTCAAGCATTTGGGTAGACCTAACTTAATAGGTAAATTCCCAAAGGGTAGACCTAACTTAATAGGTAAATTCCCAAGCTCATGTTTTTATGCATACTTACATGTCATCTTCCATGTTATCTTTCAAGTCATATTTTCAAGTATAAACACATGTCATATTCAAGTTAAGATTTTGCGACATGTTCATGCTTATCTAACTACCCAAAATCGTGTTTTTCCCAACGCAAGCAAAGCGAGTCAACATAGTAAGGATACTATGTCACATATTGGTCTCAAAACATGCATAATGCCAAAAAGGGCTTGGCTTCCACATGCATAACATCATAAAGGGATTGGCCATAAACATGCATAGTGTCATATGGTAATTTGGCCACAAACATGCATATTATCAAAAGGGATTTGGCCATAAACATGCACAACTTAAAAGAGGGGATTGGCCATGAGCATGCATAATCTCATAAAGGATTTGGCCACAAACTTGCATGTTAGCATAAGGGGTTTGGGTTCATAAACATGCATAAGCCCCAAAATCTCGCCTTAGCCAATGTTTCACAAGTAAAATGGTTCCTAAAGGTTCATGCTAGCATTTCATGCATAAAGATCCAAACTTGTAAGTTAAACTAGGTTATGCATAGCATGAGAGGCATGATTAAGTCACTCACATGGCCTAAGATCATAAATATGAACACAAGAGGCATGGTAAGGTTCATATAGATTCGCATAATCATGTTTAGCCTCATTTTATCCCATGTCAACATTAAAAATACCGTTTTGATCCAAAACTAGCTAGAACTTACATAGCTAGGCCTAGGGAAAGGAGCATGAATCATCTTGGCTAAGAAAGGTGCCTCCTTTGTAGAAGAATCGTCATGGAACTCGCATAGCAATGTTGATTTGGCCTTGATTTGGTGTAGCAAGCTTGCACCTTTTGATTTGGACCCGATTTGAATGCATAGGCTCTAGGGATTTGAGATGGAGGCCATGATCAAAATTGATTTTGGCAGCACTTAGTTGCTAGGTTCGATTTTTAGGGATTTAGGTTAGGTTTAGGGTCTTTTTATAGAGATTAGGATAGTTTTAGGCCCTTAGATTAACCCTAGGATAGATCAGGACCACAGAAATCGTCACAGGCCCATCAGACCAGACCAAGACTGCATCCAGGTGCACCAGGCCACAAAACACGGAGTTGTGTTTTTGGACCCAGTCGACACCCAAGTCGACAGCCCTGTCGACTTGGGGTCCAGGGGTGTCGACAGCCCTGTCGACTCCCCTGTCGACATGGGCTTTGGCGGGAAAATTCCCGCCTACCCCAAAACTTGAACTTCCTAGGTGATTTTCAAACTTGGAAATCCTGAAAACTTCGACGGACCATAACTTGGTCATACGGACTCCGATTTTGAAAACTCGGACTCTATTTCGCGTATTTTTCCGAGACGAACGCAATGGCATAGCCCGTTTTACTTGATTCATAATTTAAAATTAAATTCTGCCTTGATTCTCGTTTTAACATGTTATTGAAATACGGGTTGTTACATTCTCCCCACCTTTTAGGATTTCGTCCCCGAAATCTCCAAGTTAGGAAGAACATATCCTACCATCCATCATCCATCTACTCAAAACATCATCCACAAGCAACCATCGTCCTTAGATGATTTCTAATGCTGTATGAATACATGCAAAGAGTGTGTGTATATGTTCCTTAGCTAATGCTAATGATCAGGCCTGAAAAATCTCTTGAATGCAAAAATATGTTTAGTGCTATGAATCCAACATGTATGCAAATAGTCCTAATCATATATATACACTATATGCGTGCACAAACATTCATCCATATGCAACGTCCATATGGTAACACATTCAATTTCATTCATAAACAAGTATAAATACTCGTGCATATACAATATGAGATGTGACCGAGTCGAGCTAATATCTAATGTAAATTCGCGCATCCACGAGCAACCACTTGCAACCATTTGCAACCATATCAACCATAACATATTTCAAATACATGTTTACATCCATAGGGTTCTACCTAAGATTCCCTGAAACAGGGTCGAGAAGATAACCAAAACAAACTCCGTACGGGGTTTGTAACAGAGACAGGACCGAGAGGATATCCATAAAAGATAGCCTACAAGCAAGCTCAACAGAAAAACAGGGATTGAGGATATATTCCCCAAAAGAGATATCATGCACGTATTTAGTCTTCAGTCTCCTGAGTCGCATTACCTTGAGCTTAGTTCCATCGTGCCTTGTCTGCCTTTGACTTCATGATTTCGTAGCTCCTTGATTCCTATTTCCAAGGTGCGAGTGAAACTCATTTCACTGTCGCCTCTCGTTTCACTTTCACTTATTCTTTCCCTAGTATACTTGGCTCAACCATATCTACGTACTCAAGCCAGCTCCCCAAAATTCACTAGTGAATTCTGGATCTCGTTTTCCGAAGCCAATCCAAATTGCCAAGAGTCCTTACTACGGTGATTCCCATAACTCATGCATAATCGAAACGAACCATCCGCCTTAACGGCGAATTCCATTCAAACGGATTACCAACAACTGCATCCTGGGATTCTAGGTAACTAGCCATGACAGAACCCAAAAGGTTACACGAGATTTCGAGGGTATCACCAAGATGAGTCTAGAATCTAACTACCGTCTTTCCAAAACCGAGAATGGCACCCCTTGCTGGATAACCACTTCATCCCTAGAATCCATCCACAGCTTATAAACATAAGCATTATTTCCAAGCTCAACACTTGACATAGACATTCTCAAATCCAAACAAGCCATGAATAAATTGACCGATCTTCCAATAGGACTTGAGACAAAACGGGATCCTCTATTATACTAGTACTAAGGTGCAGAGACTCAACTATCGAAGCGGACTTAAAAAGATGTTGTGATCAAAACAAAGTCCCGACGGGATGATAGAGAAGAAAAACTAAACCTTTAACAAGATCGTCACCCTCCTTCTGAGGTACCCTAGAAATGAGAGCATATTATTGCCCTTCGAATGATCTTGTCCCTGTTCCATGATACTTAACTATCCGTCCCGTTTCACTATGCCAAAGGTACTCTCTCGTCATGGGTTTCATTGTTCATCTTTCTTCCTCCTTTTAGGACTCAGCCATACCAACATGTTGCTTATCCCTGAGCTCGTATCCTTTATCCTTGTTCTTACTATCCTTTCATGCATAACTCTGCAACGGTCACTTGAGAACCACCTCCATCGTACGGGAAACACTTATGCAGCTAGAAAGACTAGTCGCAGTCAAAACCACTGTGACTACAGATGGAGGAAAGAAAGGAAAATAGATTCAATCAAGGAAACAAGGATAATGCTAATGGCCTTTGGGGAATAGCCTTTTTCTTTTTAAAAGAAAATTTTCTTGAAAAATGCTTCTTTGTAAACGGTTTTTCAAATAATTTTCAGAAGGTCTTTAAAAACTTTTGCCCAGCCTGGTAACCTTCTGCTCTGATACCAAATGTAACACCCCGCCTCCGCTAGGGTCACTCGCAAAGGAATGCACTAGCTTTAGAGGGGCATTATTGGTAAACATGCACAGAAATATCACAAGACAGAACATATATAAATAGCGGAAGTAAAATCAAACTTTCATAACATTAATAAATGAGGTCAAAAGCCTTTTTACATCAGAGTACATCAAAACCTGTCTTGCCGAAATAAAGAAGCATGAAACCTTTTTCATAATTTATTCCCCAATTAAAAACAGTAAAGTAGCCATAGCCAAGAGAAGTCCAAGCTGTAACACCCCACACCCGCTATAATCACTCACTAAGGGAATGCCATAGCATCGGTGGAGTATTTTAGTGAATATAGAACAGAAAAATTACAACAAGACAAATATAACTAGTACTTGAAATTTTAAAACATCATCTCATAACAGCGGAAATAAACATGTCTGGTTACATCATAAAACCACGATAAAAGTCAAGTACAATATCCATCAAAATAAAGAAGTACATAATCCCACTCTCTCATACAATAGCCATAACAAAAGAAAAGATAACTGGATAACTGGAGCTTTACATCTACCCAAGCTCCTCAAGACTGGAAACAGAAATCCGATCAAGCTCTACTACCGCTAGGATCCACCGTAGGACCTGAGGGTTGGAAAAAGATAAAAACAACGGGGTCAGACATAAGTCTGAGTGAGTCCTATAACTTTAACAATACAATCATTAAAGTAACCAGAGAAGACATAAACTTGACCTACGGTAATATCTGGGGATGAATGGCTACACTAAGCAGCTTGGTAGACTTAGGATAAACTAAGATAACCGTCAGGACGCATCTACCCACCCAAGGATAATTACTAACTGCACCATACCAGTCATTCCTACTTAAAGGTTGATCCCTTCCAAGGACTTAGAAAATTTCCCCAGTAGTCTCGTGTACCCCTAGCCCACTACATAGGTGCCGTCTGCCCCTATCTCCACTAGGTGTACCCAGTATTCTTACCCAGTAGTTTCGTGTACCCCTACATAGGTGCCGTCTGCCCCTATTTCCACTAGGTGTACCCACTACTCCCCAAGCGATCGGCTCCCTACCGTAGATACCCGTGCTGGTCCCACAGTGGGGGGTATCACTCCCCTAAAGTGGCTACCCAATATTAACGGTGCACGGCTTTATATCTACACGATGCAACAACGGCTTATCTACCAGCCCGGGCCCACACACGCATATGAAACCCGTTGGACTTGCGTTGCCACCGCTAACCCGTTTTGGCCTCTTAGAATCAAGCCCAATATGCGTGTCCCGTCACTCGACATGGGTCGAGCCCACAAAGATACGTTTTGGGATATTGGTTGAAATGGGCCCCCACAAGCTACCCACTTAAGCTTGTCAAATATCTAGTGTATCCCACTTAACCCTTTAATCATGTTTAATTACATGTTTCTACTTGGTTAAGTATTCTAGTCGTATTTTCTATTGCCACCCAAGGCAACCCACTAGATTCCACATGCCACCCAAGGCACCCATAAAATTTCCTCATGCCACCCAAGGCACCCACTTAACCCCTCATGTCCCACTACATGCTACTATGGTTAAGTGTTTCTTAATTAATTAAGACCGTGATCTCCCATAAAGACCTCCCACATTAGACTGACTGTTATGACCGCCTGGTTAAGCCGGTAGAATCCGGGCAGTCTTACGTCATAACAGAGTCTAACCTCGTGTCTTTACCTTAATCACGTATTTAGTTTATGGCTAAGACCTCTCACATTGGGCTGACATTTGTAGCAACTGGTTAAGCCGGTCGGGTCCGGGCAGTTTTACACTACAAATGAGTCCAACCTCGTGTCTTAGTCGATTAATTACACCTAATTAATCACCCCCATATTAATTATCCCTAATTAATATCAAGTTTTCCATAACATGGGTAGACCTAACTCAATAGGTAAATTCCCATGGGGTAGACCTAACTCAATAGGTAAATTCCCACTTATGGTAATTTATTTTTATGGTATGCTTAATCATACCCAATCATTCATTTATTAACATATTTACCAACCCCATCGTTCCCCCCGTAAATCGTTCTCGTTACATGACATAATAAGGGGAAGATCATCACAAATATCATGGGTTTAGCATACAACTTTGTCATGGGTTAAGAGGATGTCAACTTGCATATATGAGCATATATTAACCCAACTACATATAACCCAAACTTGCATATTATCATACATATGATTTGCATAACATGTTGCATATGAGCTTGCATATTATCATACACATATCTTGCATAACATGTTAAACTTGCATATAGGCATTCTCAATCTTGCATAACATGTTAAACATGCATTTAAGCATACACATAACTTGCATAAGCATTCACATACTTGCATAGGCATTCACATACTTGCATAACTTGCATATCATGTCATTTAAGCATATACATATCTTGCATAAGTATTCATATACTCGCATAAGCATGCATAACTTGCATATCACATAAATCTTGCATTTAAACATATATATGACTTGCATAAGCATCCATACACTTGCATAAACATGCATAACTTGCATATCACTTTCAACTTGCATTTAAACATATACTTAACTTGCATGTCACTTTCAACTTGCATTTAAACATATACTTAACTTGCATATCTCACTTTGCTAAACATGCATAAATTCAGTTATTAAACATGCATATATCAACTTGTTAAACATGCATAAATCAACTTATTAAGCATGCATAAACCAACTTATCCAATATGCATAAACATAGAACAACATAGAGTAACATATCATTATACATGATTCATACTCACTAATCCGCATTTAAGACCATAAGTCTCATTACACCCAATCTACTTACTTTAACAAATGATGTTAAAGTGATAGAAACTCACCAAACTTGTGATTAGCAACCTTATGAAGTAGAATTAGTTGCTAACTATGAAGATAATGATGATTAAAGATTGATTAGAGAGGAATTAGCTTGCAACTTTCTTTATGAACTAGTGGAGGCCATGCTCAAATTTCATTTTGCCATAGTTTAGTTACAAGACTTAATTATGAATGAATTAGGGTAGGGTTGGGGTCTTATTTATAGGATTAGGTGAGTGTTTTAGGCCCTTAGATTAACCCTAGATTAGATTAGGACCCTTAGATTTAGGAAATCTCTAGAACCAACCCTCCTAGCCAGCCTGAAACCCAACCTGGTGCAACCTGGTGCACCCAGGTTCACAGAACGGCGCCACCCTGTCGACAGGCAAGTCGACAGGCATGTCGACACCCCTGTCGACAGGCCTGTCGACAGCCCTGTCGACATGGGTTGGGCGGGAAGCTTCCCGCCTGACCCCGCCTGGCCCATTCCAAATCTGAATTTTTAAATTTTTAAATCTGTTTTAGTTTTGAATTTTCTGCAAACTTCATCGGGCCATAACTGGGCCATACGGACTCCGATTTTCGAAAACTCGGACTCTATTTCGCGTATTTTTCCGAGACGAACGTAATGACGCAGCCCGTTTCCCCCAATTCCCACGTCTGAGATTATTTATCCTGTAATTAGTGAATTTTAGTATTATCCCAAAATTCGGGGTGTTACATTCTCCCCTCCTTAAAGGATTTCGTCCCCGAAATCTCTAGGCTAAGGAGAATGCATATCCTACCATCCAAACAACCATCTACTAAATCCATCAAACACAGGCATCCATTGTCCTTAAAACAATTTCTAATGATGTATGAGCATATGCAAAAAGTGTGTGTATATGTTCCCTATCTAATGTATGAACATATGCAAACCATGATAGTGCCATGCATCCATTATGTATGCGAGAAAACCCTATCGACACATACAATATCTACATGAGTGCACAATCATTCACCAAAATGCATCATCCATGTGATAACACAACCATTATACATCCATAAATATATTTTCCTACACACAATTTTATGCAATATGCAATATGAAGTGACTGAGCCGATCTAGTGCCTAGAGTGTGTATATATGCATCCACGAGCAACCACTAGCAAACACTTGCATCCACTTGCATCCATCAAACATAACATGTCTCAAACACATGTTTCAAGCATAGGTTTACCCTATCTAAAGGTCAAAGGTACTAACGAGAGGACATACCAAAGATAAGATAAGTACTAGACAAGCGATAAAGGAGAAAGTAAGGACATACCCTCAAAAAGAAATGGGTACAATGAACGCATCTTCGCTTCCGTCTCCCAAGTTGCGTTGCTCTCATCTTCTCCCCATTGCACTTTGACTAGCTGAACCTCTCGATTCCTCAATTTCCTAGTCTCTGACCCAAGGATGCGAGTAGGAGCTCGTCGAATCGTCGTATCACGCTCAACCTCCATATCCCTAAGCAAGCTCGGCTCTACCACCTCTGCGGTCTCATGTAAGCATTTCCTCAAATGGGACACATGGAATACATCATGGACACCACTAAGTCTGTCAGGCAACTCCACTCTATATGCCATCCGTCCAATCCTTTCCTTGATAGGAAACGGCCCAACAAACCTTGGTGCTAACTTCCCAACGGATCCGAAGCGAACAACATTTCTCATCGGAGATACCTTGACAAAAACCATATCCCCAACCTCAAACTCAAGATCCGTCCTTCTCTTGTCCGCATAAGATTTTTTCCTATCCTGCGCTGCTTTCATCCTTCTTCGAATCAAGTCAATCTTCTCTGAAGTCTCCCTAACCATATCAGGCCCAAGCAAGATCTTATCCGTAGATTCCCACCAACATGTAGGTGATCGACAAGGACTTCCATAGAGAGCTTCGAAAGGAGCCATACCAATACTGGACTGAAAGCTGTTATTATATGCGAACTCCACCAGTGGAAGATGCTCTTCCCATGTACCTCCAAAATCTAAGATACAAAGTCTCAAAAGGTCTTCTAGAACACGATTCACCCTCTCAGTCTGGCCGTCTGTCTGAGGATGATATGCGGTGCTCAGACACAATTGAGTCCCCACTGCTTCTTGCAAACTTCTCCAGAACTCGCTAGTGAAGATAGGATCTCGATCACTAACTATGCTAGAGGGTACCCCATGTAATCGAACTATCTCTCGAAGATATACTGAAGCTAGCCATGGAGCAGTCCTCTTGCTCTTTACAGGTATGAAATGGGCGCTCTTAGTAAGTCTATCTACCACCACCCAAATTCCTGTATTACCCTTCCTCGACCTGGGTAACCCGTCAATAAAATCCATCGAGACGCTATCCCACTTCCATTGCGGAACCTCCAATGGGTGAAGCAACCCACCTGGTTTCCTTTGCTCCGCCTTCACTTGCTGGCACACCAAACATCGAGCGACATAATTGGCCACATCTTTCTTTATACCGGCCCAGAAGAAAACCCTTTTCATGTCTTGGTACATCTTATCCCCACCGGGATGAATGGTCATCCTAGAACGGTGTGCGTCATCAAGAATAGCCTTCCTCAAACCCTCGTCTTGCGGTACACAAAGTCTACCGTCTCTGCGCAAGCACCCTCTATCATCTAGGGCGTACCTACTCAAATGGCTGGACGACTCCCCCCTTATGAGCTTCTCTACTAACTCAACCAACTGTGGGTCGCCCCTCTGTGCTTCTCCAATCCGCCCCAAGAGAGTAGGTCTAACTTCCAAAGAAGCTAGCAAACCGGGTACATAGTCAACAGAAGGTCTGAAATCAAACATCGAGATAAATTCCAAGCTTCGTCGTTCCACGAACAATGGACTCCAGGACAACCTCTTCCTACTCAAGGCGTCCGCCACCACGTTACCCTTGCCAGGGGTATATGCTATCTCGAAATCATAGGATGCTAAAAACTCCATCCACCTTTGCTGTCTCAAGTTTAGATCTTTCTGAGAGAACAAGTACTTCAAAGATTTATGGTCAGTGAACAACTCGAATCTCTCACCAAGAAGATAATGGCGCCAAATCTTAAGCGCAAAAACAATAGCGGCCAACTCTAGATCATGGGTAGGGTAATTTTTCTCATGCGCCCTCAACTGCCTTCCACCATAGGCTATTACCCTTCCCTCTTGCATTAAGACTGCGCCAAGTCCTGTCCCACAGGCGTCGGTATAGACAACAAATGGTTTGCTCCCATCTGGCAACACTAAAACTGGAGCGGTGGTTAAAGCCCTCTTTAACCGTCGGAACGCATCATCACAATCTACGTCCCATGTGAAAACAAGATTCTTTTTTGTTAAGCGGGTTAATGGGGCTGATATCTTCGCGAAGTCTTTGATAAACTTCCTATAATAACCCGCCAACCCCAAGAAACTTCTTACTTCGGTAGCATTCTTCGGAACCTTCCAATCCTGAATTGATACTACCTTCGCGGGTTCCACAGCTATCCCTTCCTTGGAGACCACGTGCCCCAAGAACCGCACTTCCCTCCTCCAGAAGTGACATTTAGAGAATTTAGCCTTAAGGCTATGTGCTCGAAGAGTCTTCAACACTTCCCCAAGATGTAGGGCATGCTCTTCTTCACTCTTAGAAAATACTAAGATATCATCCACAAAGACCACCACAAATTTATTAAGGAACTCCCTGAACACCCTACTCATCAAATCAACAAAGTATGCAGGGGCGTTCGTCAACCCAAATGGCATCACCAGCCACTCATAGAAACCATCCGGAGTTCTAAAGGCAGTCTTGTCTATGCTATCCTCAGCCACTCTCAACTGATGAAACCCCGTGGCTAAGTCCAACTGAGAAAATACTGAAGCGCCAACCAACTGATCGAAAAGATCATCAATCCTCGGCAATGGGTGTCTATTCTTCTTTGTGAGCTCGTTGAGTTCTCTATAGTCTACACAAAGTCTGAGGGACCCATCCGCCTTCGTAGCAAATACTACTGGAGCACCCCACTCCGATATGCTCCGTCTTATGAACCCCTTCTCAAGCAACTCCCCTACTTGCTTATGGAATTCCCTCCTCTCACGAGGAGCCATGTGGCGCACTGGTAAAGATACCGGTTTAGCATTATCCACCAAATATATTCGGAAGTCAATCTCCCGCTTCGGAGGTAAGCCCTTCACCTCCTCAAACACATCCGGATATTCCCGGACTACTCTAACAGATTTCAAACTGTCGACCGAAGTGTCAAGCGATTCAAGATAACTTAGCATAACAGAGTCCATGGGATTACAAGAAATCTCGAGAGTGTTACCCAAGCGGGTCATCAGCCTAACAACTCTCCTTTCGCAATCAAGAACGGCACCATTACTGGATAACCAGTCCATGCCCAAAATCAACCCATAGCCCGTGAAGCCCAACACAAAAGCATCACATCTAAACTCAATGCTAAGTATAGAAATCTTCAAACCCAAACATATCATGGACAAATAAGTGGAGCCCCCAATTGGGTTTGAAACAACCAAGGGATCATCTACCAGACTGGTGTCTAAGTGCAGTAACTCAACTAATGATGATGAAATAAACGAATGCGATGCGCCTGAATCAAACAATGTACGGACAGGATGGTCAAATAGAAAAACCAGACTTTCAACGGAAATAGTTCTACCTCTCTCCTGAATCGGTGGAACCGCGAGAGCCTGTACTTGCCCCCTAGCCTGACTCGGTGCCATAAGAGCTTGCACCTGTCCTCCTGAGGTAGATCCCGTCCTTTGCCCTTTCTTAGGGCAATCCTTCACTAAATGCCCTGCTTCGCCACAGTGGAAGCATCCGGTCTTCTTCTTCTTGCGACAATCCTTGCTTAGGTGGCCAGGTGTCCCACAATTGAAACACTTCTTCTTCTTGCCCTTGCCACCGTTGCCTTTCCCACCTTTGTTTTGCTGTTGTGGAGGTCTCTTTTGATCTCCCTTCTTCTCGGGTGCCTTATTAGCATTAGGACCCTTCTCTTCCTCATACATGAGTGCCATGTCAACTAGCTTCTCAAAGGTGGCCCCCATAGGGATGTGAGTCATAGCCAACCCATGCATCGGTTCATTCAAGACTTTCACGAACCTCAAAGCCTTCTTCTCCGGTGTATTCACCATGTCTAGGCCAAACCTTGCCAATTGATTAAACTTGTTAACATATTCCTTCACCGAAAGATTTCCTTGCTTTAGAGTCAAGAATCTTTCCATATACAAGTTTTCCTCCGCCCTTGAGAGAAACTTTGCCACAAATCTTTGCCTAAAATCCGCCCAAGAGTCAACGGGGCGTTCTCCATTAGTGACCTCCCACCAGAATGAGGCCTCTCCCTTCATTAACCAAGCAGCCAACTTGACTTTCTTCCCTTCTTCCATCTCAAAGATATCTATCAACTCTTCCACCTCCTTAAGCCAATCTCTAGCCTCCACAAAGGTTTCAGATCCTTGAAAAGGTTTTCCTTCCATAGCTTTAAATTCCTTGCAAGTCTTAGCAAAAGTATCCGTGCGAGGAGGAGGGGGAGGAGGAAGATCGGGTGCTACGGTTGGTGGAGGAATATTTGCTGGACCCGTAGTGGTGGCCCTAGCCTCCATCAATCTCCTATACCATACTGGTACTGCTACACCCTCCGGAAGATTAAGATTCTCGGTCATGCTGAAACGAAAAAGGAAAGATTCAAAACGGAGGATTCGAAGGATATAGATATGGCTATTGGGGATTATGCTTTTCTTTCAAAAACTTTTCTCTTAAAAGACATGTTTTTGAAAATATCCTTTTCCAAAAATGTTTTAGAAAAATAGTTTTCTAAAAATTTTATCTGTTCCGGTAACCTTTGCTCTGATACCACGTGTAACACCCCACACCCGCTATAATCACTCACTAAGGGAATGCCATAGCATCGGTGGAGTATTTTAGTGAATATAGAACAGAAAAATTACAACAAGACAGATATAACTAGTACTTGAAATTTTAAAACATCATCTCATAACAGCGGAAATAAACATGTCTGGTTACATCATAAAACCACGATAAAAGTCAAGTACAATATCCATCAAAATAAAGAAGTACATAATCCCACTCTCTCATACAATAGCCATAACAAAAGAAAAGATAACTGGATAACTGGAGCTTTACATCTACCCAAGCTCCTCAAGACTGGAAACAGAAATCCGATCAAGCTCTACTACCGCTAGGATCCACCGTAGGACCTGAGGGTTGGAAAAAGATAAAAACAACGGGGTCAGACATAAGTCTGAGTGAGTCCTATAACTTTAACAATACAATCATTAAAGTAACTAGAGAAGACATAAACTTGACCTACGGTAATATCTGGGGATGAATGGCTACACTAAGCAGCTTGGTAGACTTAGGATAAACTAAGATAACCGTCAGGACGCATCTACCCACCCAAGGATAATTACTAACTGCACCATACCAGTCATTCCTACTTAAAGGTTGATCCCTTCCAAGGACTTAGAAAATTTCCCCAGTAGTCTCGTGTACCCCTAGCCCACTACATAGGTGCCGTCTGCCCCTATCTCCACTAGGTGTACCCAGTATTCTTACCCAGTAGTTTCGTGTACCCCTACATAGGTGCCGTCTGCCCCTATTTCCACTAGGTGTACCCACTACTCCCCAAGCGATCGGCTCCCTACCGTAGATACCCGTGCTGGTCCCACAGTGGGGGGTATCACTCCCCTAAAGTGGCTACCCAATATTAACGGTGCACGGCTTTATATCTACACGCTGCAACAACGGCTTATCTACCAGCCCGGGCCCACACACGCATATGAAACCCGTTGGACTTGCGTTGCCACCGCTAACCCGTTTTGGCCTCTTAGAATCAAGCCCAATATGCGTGTCCCGTCACTCGACATGGGTCGAGCCCACAAAGATACGTTTTGGGATATTGGTTGAAATGGGCCCCCACAAGCTACCCACTTAAGCTTGTCAAATATCTAGTGTATCCCACTTAACCCTTTAATCATGTTTAATTACATGTTTCTACTTGGTTAAGTATTCTAGTCGTATTTTCTATTGCCACCCAAGGCAACCCACTAGATTCCACATGCCACCCAAGGCACCCATAAAATTTCCTCATGCCACCCAAGGCACCCACTTAACCCCTCATGTCCCACTACATGCTACTATGGTTAAGTGTTTCTTAATTAATTAAGACCGTGATCTCCCATAAAGACCTCCCACATTAGACTGACTGTTATGACCGCCTGGTTAAGCCGGTAGAATCCGGGCAGTCTTACGTCATAACAGAGTCTAACCTCGTGTCTTTACCTTAATCACGTATTTAGTTTATGGCTAAGACCTCTCACATTGGGCTGACATTTGTAGCAACTGGTTAAGCCGGTCGGGTCCGGGCAGTTTTACACTACAAATGAGTCCAACCTCGTGTCTTAGTCGATTAATTACACCTAATTAATCACCCCCATATTAATTATCCCTAATTAATATCAAGTTTTCCATAACATGGGTAGACCTAACTCAATAGGTAAATTCCCATGGGGTAGACCTAACTCAATAGGTAAATTCCCACTTATGGTAATTTATTTTTATGGTATGCTTAATCATACCCAATCATTCATTTATTAACATATTTACCAACCCCATCGTTCCCCCCGTAAATCGTTCTCGTTACATGACATAATAAGGGGAAGATCATCACAAATATCATGGGTTTAGCATACAACTTTGTCATGGGTTAAGAGGATGTCAACTTGCATATATGAGCATATATTAACCCAACTACATATAACCCAAACTTGCATATTATCATACATATGATTTGCATAACATGTTGCATATGAGCTTGCATATTATCATACACATATCTTGCATAACATGTTAAACTTGCATATAGGCATTCTCAATCTTGCATAACATGTTAAACATGCATTTAAGCATACACATAACTTGCATAAGCATTCACATACTTGCATAGGCATTCACATACTTGCATAACTTGCATATCATGTCATTTAAGCATATACATATCTTGCATAAGTATTCATATACTCGCATAAGCATGCATAACTTGCATATCACATAAATCTTGCATTTAAACATATATATGACTTGCATAAGCATCCATACACTTGCATAAACATGCATAACTTGCATATCACTTTCAACTTGCATTTAAACATATATTTAACTTGCATGTCACTTTCAACTTGCATTTAAACATATACTTAACTTGCATATCTCACTTTGCTAAACATGCATAAATTCACTTATTAAACATGCATATATCAACTTGTTAAACATGCATAAATCAACTTATTAAGCATGCATAAACCAACTTATCCAATATGCATAAACATAGAACAACATAGAGTAACATATCATTATACATGATTCATACTCACTAATCCGCATTTAAGACCATAAGTCTCATTACACCCAATCTACTTACTTTAACAAATGATGTTAAAGTGATAGAAACTCACCAAACTTGTGATTAGCAACCTTATGAAGTAGAATTAGTTGCTAACTATGAAGATAATGATGATTAAAGATTGATTAGAGAGGAATTAGCTTGCAACTTTCTTTATGAACTAGTGGAGGCCATGCTCAAATTTCATTTTGCCATAGTTTAGTTACAAGACTTAATTATGAATGAATTAGGGTAGGGTTGGGGTCTTATTTATAGGATTAGGTGAGTGTTTTAGGCCCTTAGATTAACCCTAGATTAGATTAGGACCCTTAGATTTAGGAAATCTCTAGAACCAGCCCTCCTAGCCAGCCTGAAACCCAACCTGGTGCAACCTGGTGCACCCAGGTTCACAGAACGGCGCCACCCTGTCGACAGGCAAGTCGACAGGCATGTCGACACCCCTGTCGACAGGCCTGTCGACAGCCCTGTCGACATGGGTTGGGCGGGAAGCTTCCCGCCTGACCCCGCCTGGCCCATTCCAAATCTGAATTTTTAAAATTTTAAATCTGTTTTAGTTTTGAATTTTCTGCAAACTTCATCGGGCCATAACTGGGCCATACGGACTCCGATTTTCGAAAACTCGGACTCTATTTCGCGTATTTTTCCGAGACGAACGTAATGACGCAGCCCGTTTCCCCCAATTCCCACGTCTGAGATTATTTATCCTGTAATTAGTGAATTTTAGTATTATCCCAAAATTCGGGGTGTTAAACAAGCCATCCATGATGACCTTCAAGCAGAAGAAGTCCGAACTAAACAGCATTGTTTCCTCCCTGAAACCTGGGGGGGAAACGGAAGAAAAGAGGCGAAACAAAATGGGTCAGTCAAAAAGACTGAGTAAGTCCTATCTACTTCCAGTATAAAAACAGGTAAAGGTAACATGACATGCATAAACTGAAAGTAAACATAAAGATGACTACAAGATAGATAAACTAAATCGGGGTAACAGGCTGAACTACTGTAGCAAGCTAAACTAAGGTATCGTGATAAACCACGGTGTCATGATAAATCAAGGTATCACATCGTCAGGTTTCTATCAAGTATACTATCCCAAGGTATCTACCCCATCTAATATCCCACGGTATCTATTATGTATATTTTTCCTGGTTCTAACATGAATATCTGCTCTGCACCTCTCGTACTAGTATCCCAACCTTGTTATGTGGTAACCATGAATGTCCCTTACTCAAAGTCGTGTAATGGTCCATGTCAACCTAATATATCGCATATATAGGTTACTCAACTCGTATGTTTCTTTCCATGTATGTAAGTTCAGTCCTTTGCCGTACCTCGCACGGGCTTCCTCATGTATTATCCTTGAAATCGTTTGGACTGTCACCCTTGTTCTAGCTAGGCTCTACCATATGAATCATCGTGTGAACTACTAGGACTTACGCCACCTAGCACCACTAGGGATTACGCTTACCTATTGCACGCTTTCGTATTTCGGTTTGGGTTAAACCACCTAGGCCACTAGGGATTACGCTAACCCTCAACCGCGCCCTTTTTCCCACGTATTCATCGTGAATCGTTTTTCTATAACTGTATGCACATGTATCACATCGTGCCATCCGAGTCCTGTCCCAGGGCAAAACAAGAAATACAGGACTCGGTCGGGAGCTTTAGATTTATCTGCCGATGCAGATACTAAGGTCTGCTTTTCTACACGTGGCTATGGTCCCACGAGACCCCTCCCTCAACTAGTGAAAGGCAACACAAGAGAAAGTCTTGCATGAGAACTACACTCCGGCCAGCCCACATCCTACGGCCTACCTCACCCATAATTAGATAGCAATTATGGTCTGTTGGGTGTTCCCTGCCTTTCCGTACGTACACGCTTGACTCAAGATGGTAGATGATCGGCGAACTTGCTATCTCGGGCACCTTATGTATCCGTCGACTCACTGCTATCCACCCCAGTCTTTAGGTCGCTCGCATAGCAACCAAGGCATATTCTTGGTTCTTCTACCGCAGACCTCAACCTCTTGTGAGCCCAGGATGATCATCTGCGACCTCACAGAGGGATACCAAGAATATCCTCCCGTTCCCCGAAGCCGCTGCTTCGTTACCCAGTTCGCTGGAGCCCTTATCTAAATCAGATAGCCTGCTCCTACGCGTATACTTAAACGATGACCTACCGTATCGGGTTACTCATCTATCTAAGAAGTGGTCCAGATTTCCTTGACTAAGAATTATTACTTAGTTTCCCTTAACTAAGGTTTACCACTTAGCCTTATTTCCATTACCCTTGTTAACTATGGTTATTTACCTAATCCTCCGAATTAGGGTTTATCTAATGAGTTAAGTGTCACTTAAGTTCATAACTTAGCCCGTCTACAAACCATGTCAAAATTGGCTAAGTATCCAAGTCCAAGACTTAACCCTACCAACCATGTGTCAAGTTGGCTAAGTATATCAAGCAATCCATAACTTAACCTCGTCTAATTATCATTTTAGATTGGTTAATTATATAAATTAACTTGACCTTGTCAAATTACCGAGTCAAATCGGTCAAGCGTATCCAAGTGATTCGTGACTTAGCCTTATCATGTTTTCACGTTAGATTGGTTAAGTATAGATTAAATTAACCTCATCGAATTAACGAGTTAGATTGGTTAAGTATAGGTCACTTAACCTCATCAAATCATCGTGTTAAATTAGTTAAGTGTTTAACTTAACCCCATTAAATTACCAAGTGGGATTAATTAAGTCTAGGCTAACTTAACCCCATCCGATTACCATGTTTAGATTAGTTAAGCCTAATCTTAACCCCATCCATTAACTGTATTATACGGTTAAGTGTCATTAAGAAAATTTACTTAACCTTATCACGTTATCGTGTTGGATTGATTAAGTGTTGGTTAACTTAATCCCGTCCACTAGTCGTATAAAAATGGTCAAGTGTCATTAGGCAAATCAAGTTACTTAACCTACCCAAGCTTATCATGTTTTGTTAAGTATCATTAGCCTAATCAAATTACTTAACCCATGTGTCCATATCATATTTGGTTAAGCCTCATTAATCAAATTAACTTAACCCTATTATGTGGCATTAATTTAATTAATGCACCCTCAACCTCTCACATTAGACCTTGTTGTGGTTACTAGTTAAGCCGGGCGGGTCCGGGTAGATTTACACCACAACCTAGTCTAACCTCGGGTCTTAAGCGCGACATGACCAACTTCTCACATTGGGTCCTATTGTTTGCAACTACTAGTTAGGTCGGTCGGTTCCGGGTAGTTTTACGTTGCAAACTCAACCCAACCTCGAGTTGGCCATACTTATATTATCTAAGTTCATCATGTTTCCAAAACATGTTACAAGTTTTTCAAGCATTTGGGTAGACCTAACTTAATAGGTAAATTCCCAAAGGGTAGACCCAACTTAATAGGTAAATTCCCAAGCTCATGTTTTTATGCATACTTACATGTCATCTTCCATGTTATCTTTCAAGTCATATTTTCAAGTATAAACACATGTCATATTCAAGTTAAGATTTTGCGACATGTTCATGTTTATCTAACTACCCAATATCGTGTTTTTCCTAACGCAAGCAAAACGAGTCAACATAGTAAGGATACTATGTCACATATTGGTCTCAAAACATGCATGATGCCAAAAAGGGCTTGGCTTCCACATGCATAACATCATAAAGGGATTGGCCATAAACATGCATAGTGTCACATGGTAATTTGGCCACAAACATGCATATTATCAAAAGGGATTTGGCCATAAACATGCACAACTTAAAAGAGGGGATTGGCCACGAGCATGCATAATCTCATAAAGGATTTGGCCACAAACTTGCATGTTAGCATAAGGGGTTTGGGTTCATAAACATGCATAAGCCCCAAAATCTCGCCTTAGCCAATGTTTCACAAGTAAAATGGTTCCTAAAGGTTCATGCTAGCATTTCATGCATAAAGATCCAAACTTGCAAGTTAAACTAGGTTATGCATAGCATGAGAGGCATGATTAAGTCACTCACATGGCCAAAGATCATAAATATGAACACAAGAGGCATGGTAAGGTTCATATAGATTCGCATAATCATGTTTAGCCTCATTTTATCCCATGTCAACATTAAAAATACCGTTTTGATCCAAAAGTAGCTAGAACTTACATAGCTAGGCCTAGGGAAAGGAGCATGAATCATCTTGGCTAAGAAAGGTGCCTCCTTTGTAGAAGAATCGTCATGGAACTCGCATAGCAATGTTGATTTGGCCTTGATTTGGTGTAGCAAGCTTGCACCTTTTGATTTGAACCCGATTTGAATGCATAGGCTCTAGGGATTTGAGATGGAGGCCATGATCAAAATTGATTTTGGCAGCACTTAGTTGCTAGGTTTGATTTTTAGGGATTTAGGTTAGGTTTAGGGTCTTTTTATAGAGTTTAGGATAGTTTTAGGCCCTTAGATTAACCCTAGGATAGATCAGGACCACAGAAATCGTCACAGGCCTATCAGACCAGACCAAGACTGCATCCAGGTGCACCAGGCCACAAAACACGGAGTTGTGTTTTTGGACCCAGTCGACACCCAAGTCGACAGCCCTGTCGACTTGGGGTCCAGGGGTGTCGACAGCCCTGTCGACTCCCCTGTCGACATGGGCTTTGGTGGGAAAATTCCCGCCTACCCCAAAACTTGAACTTCCTAGGTGATTTTCAAACTTGGAAACCCTGAAAACTTCGACGGACCATAACTTGGTCATACGGACTCCGATTTTCGAGAACTCGGACTCTATTTCGCGTATTTTTCCGAGACGAACGTAATGGCATAGCCCGTTTTACTTGATTCAGAATTTAAAATTAAATTCTGCCTTGATTCTCGTTTTAACATGTTATTGAAATACGGGTTGTTACATTCTCCCCACCTTTTAGGATTTCGTCCCCGAAATCTCCAAGTTAGGAAGAACATATCCTACCATCCATCATCCACCTACTCAAAACATCATCCACAAGCAACCATCGTCCTTAGATGATTTCTAATGCTGTATGAATACATGCAAAGAGTGTGTGTATATGTTCCTTAGCTAATGCTAATGATCAGGCCTGAAAAATCTCTTGAATGCAAAAATATGTTTAGTGCTATGAATCCAACATGTATGCAAATAGTCCTAATCATATATATACACTATATGCGTGCACAAACATTCATCCATATGCAACGTCCACATGGTAACACATTCAATTTCATCCATAAACAAGTATAAATACTCGTGCATATGCAATATGAAATGTGACCGAGTCGAGCTAATATCTAATGTAAATTCGCGCATCCACGAGCAACCACTTGCAACCATTTGCAACCATATCAACCATAACATGTTTCAAATACATGTTTACATCCATAGGGTTCTACCTAAGATTCCCTGAAACAGGGTCGAGAAGATAACCAAAACAAACTCCGTACGGGGTTTGTAACAGAGACAGGACCGAGAGGATATCCATAAAAGATAGCATACAAGCAACCTCAACAGAAAAACAGGGATCGAGGATATATTCCCCAAAAGAGATATCATGCACGTATTTGTCTTCAGTCTCCTGAGTCGCATTACCTTGAGCTTAGTTCCATCGTGCCTTGACTGCCTTTGACTTCATGATTTCGTAGCTCCTTGATTCCTATTTCCAAGGTGCGAGTGAAACTCATTTCACTGTCGCCTCTCATTTCACTTTCACTTATTCTTTCCCTAGTATACTTTGCTCAACCATATCTACGTACTCAAGCCAGCTCCCCAAAATTCACTAGTGAATTCTGGATCTCGTTTTCCGATGCCAATCCAAATTGCCAAGAGTCCTTACTAGGGTGATTCCCATAACTCATGCATAATCGAAACGAACCATCCGCCTTAACGGCGAATTCTATTCAAACGGATTACCAACAACTGCATCCTAGGATTCTAGGTAACTAGCCATGACAGAACCCAAAAGGTTACACGAGATTTCGAGGGTATCACCAAGATGAGTCGAGAATCTAACTAACCTCTTTCCAAAACCGAGAATGGCAACCCTTGCTGGATAACCACTTCATCCCTAGAATCCATCCATAGCTTATAAACATAAGCATTATTTCCAAGCTCAACACTTGACATAGACATTCTCAAATCCAAACAAGCCATGAATAAATGGACCGATCTTCCAATAGGACTTGAGACAAAACGGGATCCTCTATTATACTAGTACTAAGGTGCAGAGACTCAACTATCGAAGCGGACTTAAAAAGATGCTGTGATCAAAACAAAGTCCCGACGGGATGATAGAGAAGAAAAACTAAACCTTTAACAAGATCGTCACCCTCCTTCTGAGGTACCCTAGAAATGAGAGCATATTATTTCCCTCCGAATGATCTTGTCCCTGTTCCATGATACTTAACTATCCGTCCCGTTTCACCATGCCAAAGGTACTCTCTCGTCATGGGTTTCATTGTTCATCTTTCTTCCTCCTTTTAGGACTCAGCCATACCAACATGTTGCTTATCCCTGAGCTCGTATCCTTTATCCTTGTTCTTACTATCCTTTCATGCATAACTCTGCAACGGTCTCTTGAGAACCACCTCCATCGTACGGGAAACACTTACGCAGCTAGAAAGACTAGTCGCAGTCAAAACCACTGTGACTATAGATGGAGGAAAGAAAGGAAAAGAGATTCAATCAAGGAAACAAGGATAATGCTAATGGCCTTTGGGGAATAGCCTTTTTCTTTTTAAAAGAAAATTTTCTTGAAAAATGCTTCTTTGTAAACGGTTTTTCAAATAATTTTCAGAAGGTCTTTAAAAACTTTTGCCCAGCCTGGTAACCTTCTGCTCTGATACCAAATGTAACACCCCGCCTCCGCTAGGGTCACTCGCAAAGGAATGCACTAGCTTTAGAGGGGCATTATTGGTAAACATGCACAGAAATATCACAAGACAGAACATATATAAATAGCGGAAGTAAAATCAAACTTTCATAACATTAATAAATGAGGTCAAAAGCCTTTTTACATCAGAGTACATCAAAACCTGTCTTGCCGAAATAAAGAAGCATGAAACCTTTTTCATAAATTATTCCCCAATTAAAAACAGTAAAGTAGCCATAGCCAAGAGAAGTCCAAGCCATCCATGATGACCTTCAAGCAGAAGAAGTCCGAACTAAACAGCATTGTTTCCTCCCTGAAACCTGGGGGGAAACGGAAGAAAAGAGGCGAAACAAAACGGGTCAGTCAAAAAGACTGAGTAAGTCCTATCTACTTCCAGTATAAAAACAGGTAAAGGTAACATGACATGCATAAACTGAAAGTAAACATAAAGATGACTACAAGATAGATAAACTAAATTGGGGTAACAGGCTGAACTACTGTAGCAAGCTAAACTAAGGTATCGTGATAAACCACAGTGTCATGATAAATCAAGGTATCACATCGTCAGGTTTCTATCAAGTATACTATCCCAAGGTATCTACCCCGTCTAATATCCCACGGTATCTATTATGTATATTTTTCCTGGTTCTAACATGTATATCTGCTCTGCACCTCTCGTACTAGTATCCCAACCTTGTTATGTGGTAACCATGAATGTCCCTTACTCAAAGTCGTGTAATGGTCCATGTCAACCTAATATATCGCATATATAGGTTACTCAACTCGTATGTTTCTTTCCATGTATGTAAGTTCAGTCCTTTGCCGTACCTCGCACGGGCTTCCTCATGTATTATCCTTGAAATCGTTTGGACTGTCACCCTTGTTCTAGCTAGGCTCTACCATATGAATCATCGTGTGAACTACTAGGACTTACGCCACCTAGCACCACTAGGGATTACGCTTACCTATTGCACGCTTTCGTATTTCGGTTTGGGTTAAACCACCTAGGCCACTAGGGATTACGCTAACCCTCAACCACGCCCTTTTTCCCACGTATTCATCGTGAATCGTTTTTCTATAACTGTATGCACATGTATCACATCGTGCCATCCGAGTCCTGTCCCAGGGCAAAACAAGAAATACAGGACTCGGTCGGGAGCTTTAGATTTATCTGCCGATGCAGATACTAAGGTCTGCTTTTCTACACGTGGCTATGGTCCAACGAGACCCCTCCCTCAACTAGTGAAAGGCAACACAAGAGAAAATCTTGCATGAGAACTACACTCCGGCCAGCCCACATCCTACGGCCTACCTCACCCATAATTAGATAGCAATTATGGTCTGTTGGGTGTTCCCTGCCTTTCCGTACGTACACGCTTGACTCAAGATGGTAGATGATCGGCGAACTTGCTATCTCGGGCACCTTATGTATCCGTCGACTCACTGCTATCCACCCCAGTCTTTAGGTCGCTCGCATAGCAACCAAGGCATATTCTTGGTTCTTCTACCGCAGACCTCAACCTCTTGTGAGCCCAGGATGATCATCTGCGACCTCACAGAGGGATACCAAGAATATCCTCCCGTTTCCCGAAGCCGCTGCTTCGTTACCCAGTTCGCTGGAGCCCTTATCTAAATCAGATAGCCTGCTCCTACGCGTATACTTAAACGATGACCTACCGTATCGGGTTACTCATCTATCTAAGAAGTGGTCCAGATTTCCTTGACTAAGAATTATTACTTAGTTTCCCTTAACTAAGGTTTACCACTTAGCCTTATTTCCATTACCCTTGTTAACTATGGTTATTTACCTAATCCTCCGAATTAGGGTTTATCTAATGGGTTAAGTGTCACTTAAGTTCATAACTTAGCCCGTCTACAAACCATGTCAAAATTGGCTTAGTATCCAAGTCCAAGACTTAACCCTACCAACCATGTGTCAAGTTGGCTAAGTATATCAAGCAATCCATAACTTAACCTCGTCTAATTATCATTTTAGATTGGTTAATTATATAAATTAACTTGACCTTGTCAAATTACCGAGTCAAATCGGTCAAGCGTATCCAAGTGATTCGTGACTTAGCCTTATCATGTTTTCACGTTAGATTGGTTAAGTATAGATTAAATTAACCTCATCGAATTAACGAGTTAGATTGGTTAAGTATAGGTCACTTAACCTCATCAAATCATCGTGTTAAATTAGTTAAGTGTTTAACTTAACCCCATTAAATTACCAAGTGGGATTAATTAAGTCTAGGCTAACTTAACACCATCCGATTACCATGTTTAGATTAGTTAAGCCTAATATTAACCCCATCCATTAACTGTATTATACGGTTAAGTGTCATTTAGAAAATTTACTTAACCTTATCACGTTATCGTGTTGGATTGATTAAGTGTTGGTTAACTTAATCCCGTCCACTAGTCGTATAAAAATGGTCAAGTGTCATTAGGCAAATCAAGTTACTTAACCTACCCAAGCTTATCATGTTTTGTTAAGTATCATTAGCCTAATCAAATTACTTAACCCATTTGTCCATATCATATTTGGTTAAGCCTCATTAATCAAATTAACTTAACCCTATTATGTGGCATTAATTTAATTAATGCACCCTCAACCTCTCACATTAGACCTTGTTGTGGTTACTAGTTAAGCCGGGCGGGTCCGGGTAGATTTACACCACAACCTAGTCTAACCTCGGGTCTTAAGCGCGACATGACCAACTTCTCACATTGGGTCCTATTGTTTGCAACTACTAGTTAGGCCGGTCGGTTCCGGGTAGTTTTACGTTGCAAACTCAACCCAACCTCGAGTTGGCCATACTTATATTATCTAAGTTCATCATGTTTCCAAAACATGTTACAAGTTTTTCAAGCATTTGGGTAGACCTAACTTAATAGGTAAATTCCCAAAGGGTAGACCTAACTTAATAGGTAAATTCCCAAGCTCATGTTTTTATGCATACTTACATGTCATCTTCCATGTTATCTTTCAAGTCATATTTTCAAGTATAAACACATGTCATATTCAAGTTAAGATTTTGCGATATGTTCATGTTTATCTAACTACCCAAAATCGTGTTTTTCCCAACGCAAGCAAAGCGAGTCAACATAGTAAGGATACTATGTCACATATTGGTCTCAAAACATGCATGATGCCAAAAAGGGCTTGGCTTCCACATGCATAACATCATAAAGGGATTGGCCATAAACATGCATAGTGTCATATGGTAATTTGGCCACAAACATGCATATTATCAAAAGGGATTTGGCCATAAACATGCACAACTTAAAAGAGGGGATTGGCCACGAGCATGCATAATCTCATAAAGGATTTGGCCACAAACTTGCATGTTAGCATAAGGGGTTTGGGTTCATAAACATGCATAAGCCCCAAAATCTCGCCTTAGCCAATGTTTCACAAGTAAAATGGTTCCTAAAGGTTCATGCTAGCATTTCATGCATAAAGATCCAAACTTGCAAGTTAAACTAGGTTATGCATAGCATGAGAGGCATGATTAAGTCACTCACATGGCCTAAGATCATAAATATGAACACAAGAGGCATGGTAAGGTTCATATAGATTCGCATAATCATGTTTAGCCTCATTTTATCCCATGTCAACATTAAAAATACCGTTTTGATCCAAAACTAGCTAGAACTTACATAGCTAGGCCTAGGGAAAGGAGCATGAATCATCTTGGCTAAGAAAGGTGCCTCCTTTGTAGAAAAATCGTCATGGAACTCGCATAGCAATGTTGATTTGGCCTTGATTTGGTGTAGCAAGCTTGCACCTTTTGATTTGAACCCGATTTGAATGCATAGGCTCTAGGGATTTGAGATGGAGGCCATGATCAAAATTGATTTTGGCAGCACTTAGTTGCTAGGTTTGATTTTTAGGGATTTAGGTTAGGTTTAGGGTCTTTTTATAGAGATTAGGATAGTTTTAGGCCCTTAGATTAACCCTAGGATATATCAGGACCACAGAAATCGTCACAGGCCCATCAAACCAGACCAAGACTACATCCAGGTGCACCAGGCCACAAAACACGGAGTTGTGTTTTTGGACCCAGTCGACACCCAAGTCGACAGCCCTGTCGACTTGGGGTCCAGGGGTGTCGACAGCCCTGTCGACTCCCCTGTCGACATGGGCTTTGGCGGGAAAATTCCCGCCTACCCCAAAACTTGAACTTCCTAGGTGATTTTCAAACTTGGAAACCCTGAAAACTTCGACGGACCATAACTTGGTCATACGGACTCCGATTTTCGAAAACTCGGACTCTATTTCGCGTATTTTTCCGAGACGAACGCAATGGCATAGCCCGTTTTACTTGATTCAGAATTTAAAATTAAATTCTGCCTTGATTCTCGTTTTAACATGTTATTGAAATACGGGTTGTTACAGCAAGTGGCCTTATCGGTTCGGAACGGAAGAGCACGTCAGTAACATCATAAAGCAGGTGGCTTCAGCGGTTCGGATCGGAGGAGCACTTCACCGGCATCAGAATAAAGCAAGCAATTTCATAGGTTCGGGTCGGATGAGTACGTCAGCGGCATCTAGGGACAGCCAGTTGCTTCACCAGGTCGGATCGGAGGCCCCGATCCGAACCCCTCTTTCCCTTTGAATCGGTAGCCGTTGCTGCGCATATCCCCTGAAGACTCGGACAAGATCTGACCATTTCTCCCACGATTTCCTACTGGATCAATGCGCTACAGCCATCTTGGAGCTTTCGAACCTGACTCTCAAGGGATGGATGCCACGCAATTCCGAACCGGAGCCACTTCGAGGAGATTTTTCACCTATAAATACACCACCTAGAGGCATTTGAAAGGATCTTTTGGCAAATTATCAATTCATACTTCCTCCATAGCCGAATTCTACAAGCATATTCAGAGCAAAATCATCACTTAAAGTCCATTTTTGAAAAGTTTGAGTGAGTTTATGCACTGTAATCGTGAAGTTGAGTGAGAATCATTGTTGTACTTGTCTTCAAATCATCAATTAAAAGAAAACAAAGTGGACGTAGGCTCGTTAACGCCGAACCACTATAAATTGCGTGTTCTTTATTGCTTTTTGATTCTATTTCATTGAATTCATATCTAATTTGGGTGTTAGAGCCATTTTTTGGTCTAACAGAAAGACATAGCTGAGTTTGTTTCTTGGTTTTTGATTTGCCAGCAAGTCAAAGCTGAGCAAAGAAGGCCCAGCGGTTTACTTCTTCCTTTGGAGGTCCCACATTGGAAGTGGGAGAACATTTCTATGGATTTCATTGATGTTTTGCCTAGATCGAGGAAAGGCAACATCAGTATTTGGATTAGTTGACAGGCTTACTAAGAGCGCTCATTTCATTACTGTTAAGAGTAAGAGAACGACAACATGGTTTGAAACTGTTTATCTTCGTGAGATAGTCCATCTATATGGAGTACCTTCTAGTATAGTGAGTGATCGTGACCCCATATTCACCAGTGAGTCTTGGAGGAGCTTGCAGGAGGCATTAGGTACACAGTTGTGTTTGAGCACTGCTTATCACCCTCAAACCTATGGGCAGACGGAAAGGGTGAATAGAGTTTTTGAGGATCATTTAAGACTATGTATCCTAGACTTCGGAGGGACTTAGGAAGAACATCTTCCATTAGTGGAATTCGCCTGCAATGACAATTATCAGGCCTGTATTGGCATAGCACCCTTCGAGGCATTGTATGGAAGACCCTGTAGATCAACGACTTGTTGGTGGGAGTCTATAGATAGGCTTCTACTTGGTCCTGAGATGATTAGAGAAACTTCAGAGAAGATTGATCTTATCCGCAGATGCATGAAGATAGCTTAGGACAGGCAGAAGTCCTACTTAGATAAGAGAAGGACTGATATTGATCTTGAGGTGGGAGACATGGTTTTCATTAAGGTATCACCTTTGAGGATTGTGGTTCGCTTTGGGTCTGTATGGAAATTGGCGCCAAGGTTTGTAGGGCCATTTCCCATAACATAAAGGGTTGGCCAAATGGCCTATAAGGTTAAGCTACCAGAAAGATTGGTGGGTGTTCATGATGTTTTCCACGTTTCACATTTGCGGAAATGTCTACACGATACAATAGAGGTAGTTGAGCTGAGTATGCTTGAGGAAGTAGAGGTGGAACGGGAGGTGATAGTTTCACAAATTCCTACCCGTATTCTTGGATCATACGTTAAGAAGCTACGCAACCGAGAGATCAAGTTGATGAAAGTTCAATGGGGAGAAGACCGTGAAGATGCAACTTGGGAGACTAAAGACATGATTCATGCTTCGTACCCTTTTCTTTTCAAGGGTATGTTCTTAACTTCTTTTTCCAAAGCTTTTATTCATATTTTCTTCGGCCATTAAATATATCCTACTGATTGAATCTTCGACCTTTACGTAGGGAACCAATGGATGTAAACATGTGTTTGAGACATGTTATGTTTGATGGATGCAAGTGTTTGCTAGTGGTTACTATTGGATGCATATGCACACACATTAGGCACTAGATTGGCTCAATCACTCTCGTACTGCATATGGGTGCGCGTGCATATTTTTCTTGATCGATGGAAATGGGTGTATCATCACATGAATGTTGCATTTGGATGGATGATTGTGTACGCATATAGCATTTACATGATAAACTATGACTAACTGCATACATGTTGGATTCATGTCACTGACATACATTGCATTAAGGAGGTCGACTGAATCAGTAGACTGCCTGATCTTTCGCATTAGTATAGAGACATATACACACACATTTGCATATATTCATATAATCTTTAGAAATCTTTTAAGGACAATGGATGCCTGTGATTAGTGGATGAGTAGATGGATGATGGATGTTAGGATATACATTCCTCTAACTTGGAGATCTCGGTGACGAAATCCTATAGTAAAAGAGAATGTACCACCTCAGAATTATAAAGGACATTATAATAATAAACTAAAGAATACTTAATTAAATATTGGGAATTAAGTCAAACAGACTGTACCATTGCGTTCGTCTCAGAATTTTGATTAAGGTAGACTCCGAGTTTGCATAAAAAGGACATCGTATGAAGAAGATATTAAGATTTGAAGTTTTTGTACATATAAGTAAAATATATATGTACAAAAACAGTCCATAAATCAAAATCGAAGAGCGAGAAGACACACGGGAAATCTACCCGTTGGGGGTCGACCTATGCCCTATGGGGTCGACCCACCCCAGATCCGATGCGGATTCATTCTCTGCACCTGAACTCGTTTCTTGACGTGATCCGTTGGCTTGAGGCTCTAAACAGGACCTCATTTCTATTGTTTTATTCACCTAAAACAATGGAAACAATGAGATGCTACCTCAATTTAGATTGAATTAGCTTATTCTTCTGCAACAACGACTTATACATATACAAGAATCTCTACTACAACATCAGCACTCTTTTCTCAGTTTTTTAGATCCAGTCTCTTTGAGTTTGAATATAAACATTTAATAAGTAATCCTGACATGTTTATAAGTTTGGATCAAAACCTATGCCTGTTAATAACTTGAATCATAATTAAATAGATCCGCCATTACTGGTACACCTGATCTACTGTTCCATCCTTACATGCCTTCCTCTATTATGCCTAATTCTGTCACCATATGCCTATTATGTTATTATGCCTAATTCTGTCATCATATGCCTATTATGCTATTATGCCTAATTCTGTCCTCATACGCCTATTCTGTTATTATGCCTAATTCTATCATCGTATGCTTATTCCGTTATTATGCCCATTTATGTCATTATATGCCTATTTTGTTATTATGCCCATTTCTGTCATTATATGCCTATTCTGTTATTATGCCTATTTCTTTTCTTTTCTCTCCCTCTTTCCCTTTTTTATTTTTATAGCCTAGGCTACCTTCGAGCCTAGGCCTATTGCTGAACTATGCGAATGGACGAAATTGGGAATGGTTGGGAAAGACAAATTTGGGAATAACTTGTATCGTGAATGAAATTGGGATTTGGGGGCACAACCTACGATGAAAATGAATAATTGTTTAAGAATAAATAGGAATAAATTCATAGTAAATAGAAACTATAACCGCACTTAGACATGAGGATAGATTTCACTTATGGTAGAAGTCTGCCCGTAACCGCCCGACAAATCCAGCATCTACGAGTGGTTAATTTAATGTGAGGGGTCCAATGTGTAAATGTACACGTAACGGTGCTAAGACACAAGGTTAAGTCCAAATTATGGTAGAAGTCTACCCGGAACCGCCCGACATATCTAGCATCCACAAGTGGTCTACTTAATTTGAGAGATCTAGTGCATTAACATACATGAATGGAAAATGATAATAACTTGTTAACCTATTATACTTAACCTGTTTAAATCTGTGGAGGTAAAACAAACCTGTCAAAATTATGAAAGGGTTAAGTAAACTTGTTTGAATCAATGAGGGGTTAAGTAAATCTATTAAATCTATGGCGGATTATATGAACCTGACAAACTTAACCTACTTTATATGTTGGGGTTATGTGGGCTTGTAAATCTGCTAGGCATAACCTGTCAAAATCCTTGCAGTAGGGATCCAAACCTGGGGATGGCTGGTATCATCTGTTTTGTGGGACATGTATTAGTCAGTAACCCATACTGGCATCAAAAGTAGGACCTCGAACAAGGTAAGGGTCAGGGCACGCTTACTGAGCTGATTATAAGAGGTCCTCGTGGGTGGAGGTGTCTGATGGTGCATTCTAACGGAGCTATGTGCATACATGGATCTGCCTGCCTAGGAAAATAAGACGCTATAGAACTAGTGAATATGGTTATGTATATTGGGGGTTTCCACATTAAGAAGTGATACATACTACTGTGGGGCCGACTCAGGGTATTTACGAAATAGGGAGTCAATCGATTGGGGGTGGTAATTAGGGTACATCTAGTCCTTCATGTTTAGGAGCAGGTTATCGGTTGGGGTAACACCCGTTATTCCTTTTGGGTTGCCTGTTATTATCGTTTGGGGGTAAAACCCGTCACTAAAACTATGCCTAAGTCTACCATTATGTTTCAATTGGGATCATCTGTTTCTTCTGTACTAGTATTGGTGCTAAGAAAAGTATTTGGGAAGCGTAATCTATTCTGTTCTGTTTATTCTACTTACCCCGCTCGTTCTTTTATACATATCATATGATATTGTTATCCCTCTCATCCAATTTATATACCTGTCATGATGCTTTTACTTATTTATATGCTAAAATTAACTGGACTCGCCAGACTTTATGTCTAAACCGTTTTGTTTCCTTTTCACTCTTTTCCTTTTCCCCCCCAGGTTCTCAAGGTGGGAATACTCAGGCTTGACTAGGATTCTCTCTTCTATTTCCACTTAGAGCTGCTTAGATTACCGCTTTAATTACATGTCTACCTTGCTCATTTTTGGGGACTATGATTTTATATTACTATACTCTGATGATTTTAGTGCAAGGCAGATACTTTAATTTGATGTAATGGGTTTTTTGTATTTCATACTTATGATGTAACCGTATTTTGGACCACGATGTTTTTTGTTTAAAGAATAAAGTTTTAAATTTCTCTGCTATTTTATATCTGTCTTGTGATGTTTCTATTCTTATTTACATATAACGCTTCACGGAACTTAATGCATTCTGTTAAAGAGTGAAATTAACGGACGTGGAGTGTCACAATAGATTTGCTAGTACCTAACTTTTTAATTGGCTACTATATTCAATCTCCCAACTAATGGGGTAATTACTGGAATTTCAAATGACTTTTATGACTATATAATAGTCATTGATTTCTTTCAAATGACAGTTATAACATATGTAATATGTGTAAGTTACCATGGTCTTTATACATATAAACTTTTTTTTTCTAATTTCCCCATTAAGGAAGGAATGTATACATATGTCTAACAAGAAAAATTTATTTTATATACGCAAGTATAAAGATGAATGTTTCTTTTATCTCAATTCTTACTTTAAATCCTCAACATAAAAATAAAAACTCTTATAAATTGAGAAGCTCAAAACAACTATAGAACAATAAGAAAACAAAAAAGTAAATGGGATTCTTGAGCAGAATTATGAAATGTGCTAAAATAAGAAAAAATGATGAGAAACCGGAACTAGAAAATTAAGCAGAACGAGAAGATAAGATCAAGAGCAAGAAGATAAAATACCCAAATTATCATCAGCGTACCCAGTATTGTATCAACGTAGTTTAGCAGTAATAATAGTAAAATGGGGCAAAATCAAATACTAATTTCTGAAAGTAGACAGACTCCAAATCGATCAAAGAACCTTGAAACTCTAATTGTATTTCACGTGGAATAAGAGCCCTAAAACAATGAGATCTCAGCGTAATAAGAAGGCTCAATTGGAATCATCGGATTTCATGTGGAAGAAAAGCATGATGAATTCGCTTTCATGGAGGAGGAAGATGAAACTATGAAAAGGAATTTATTTTTTCGCATCCTAGAAATGATGTATGAGGTGGTATATGAAAATTACAGTATAAGATCTATATTACAAAAGTTATCAGCTATTGTGACACTTACTTGTGTAGCAATAATAAACAATATTGTGTAAAATTTATACCAATACTTTTTTAGTATTCTGACACATTTTTATTGTTGGAAGCTCATAACATTTACAAGTGTTGGAAGTTAATAAATAGGACGTGTTGGAAAATGCCTGTTTTGGTGTAGTAAAAAACATGTAAAACCCACCTAAAATTATAATCTTCTTGAGCCAACTTAAGATTTCAGGTGGAAAGATAAGTACATGGATGATTGGATGGATCGTGAACCCTAAAGGAGTAAGAAGTTGGAAGTTATAAGGATTAGGTTTTGAGTCAAGTGGTGTTTGAAGGAGAAAGTATGTTTTGAGTAAATTAAGAAATCTTAAGTAAGTGGAATAAAAAGGTAAGGAAAGGACGGAGTGAGAAGAAGCTGGAGTTATATAGGAAGAAAATGGGTTAAAAAGGCCCTTTCTCTCCCTTTCAAAATAAGTAAGATCCAGATAGACATGCTCATTCTGGATCCAAAATGAGTGTCGATCCATAATCCCATGTTAGAAAAGGAAGAATGGGAGTTTGTACTCGTATTGACAATCAATCATAAACATGGCCACAATAGATTACACACAACCAAAACTTGTTCGTATTCTAACTTATTTCAGGGTGGGGGTTCGAAGTGTACATACTATCCAAAAACACGTGCATGATTCACGATTAATTTCTTAATTTTTCGAGGTTAAGATAACCCATCTGAGGATTCCAGAAAGAGACTTGATGAGAACATTCAAAGATAATTGGTCCAAAAACCTAACTAAATGAAACCAAGCCAGAACAAAAGACTAGTGAGGTATACTTAGACGATTATATAGAAGGAAAAATCAACCAAGAGTCAATGATTTCAGAGAATGTGGAAAGCTCTCGAAAATGCTTCAGTAATTCCAAAGGCAGAATAACGTTCTTTTAGGACATGGAAGTTGACTCGAATTCAAAGTATGTCATTCTTAACAAGATGTACTTTGAGGGCAGAATGTTACATAGACTTTCGATCCGGCTATTTCATACCACTCGTCTTACAGCTAATTCAGTAGGCACTGATCGAATAGTCAGAAATGATGCTATGAAAGCCCAAGTGCAAGGCCTAGTTATTGTAAAGGATATGATCAAAAAATCTCAAGAGAACAATGAGATGGAATCCTAAAAACTAAGCATAGAAACTCTTAAACACGAGTTAACTAAGTACAAAGAGAAGCCATCTCATTTGGAATAACAAGAAAAGGTGATCACTATAAAATCTCCAAACCTAAAGTCGATGCGAAAACGTGGCCGATGATGAAACACATATTAATATGGATTGGCATAAGGAACTGCTCAATTCTGATTAGTATAGATCTAAATTATATTCATTTGGTTTGGTAAGTTTCTTCAAGTACTTAGGATTTGGTTTGGTAAACTTCTCAATAAAGGGCCTCATTTCCTTTCGAATGAGAGTCCTTTGTGTCTAACTTAGCTTTGTCATCTAAATTTCCAGAATCCTATTGCAAATCCTCCACTATAACTAATGGATCTTATTGAGGAAGTTAGGTCAAATGAAGCGGCTGCGGAGAAGCCTCCTTAGGGGAATGACTAACTTTTTGTTCGATCAATTTCTAGTTGGCAAGCTTGGGCTTGATATGGAACCCTTTCTTAGAGGCGGACTCCTCCACGTTGACAACCTCTGAATTTGAAGTAATAATGTGAATATTATGGATTTTAGGGGGTAGTTATGTCTTAAGTCCATTTCTCCTACCCATGGTTAGTGATTTTGTTATTTTGTAACTAATCAATTACAGTATGAAATGGAGGAAGCGAGACTATTGCTTATTGAAGAAGTAGAAAATTTAAGTGGGGGATTTTCACTTTCCATTTCTTGTTGGGGTTTTTGGGATTGGGCATCATATTATCCCTTGTCCAGAATGTTTGACAGAGGGAATGAATTCATATTCGACCTATTATAAATATACTCTATCAAGACTGTCTTTCGAACAAACATTTTTAGGCAGTGCATAATTTTCTTTAACATCTACTAGTACTTTTGCATAATTCAGCCTTTTGACATTTCTAGTGTATTCATCAATATCAACGAGTTTTTCTATGAGACTGTCAAGTTTGCTAATATCGCAGATATTCCATAAAGCTATGCATAGGTTTTTGAGTTGAACCCATATATGCTAGCTTTCTAGCATATCTCTCTCAAACTGAAAGTTAGCATCCCATTTTTCATAAATATAAGCCTGCTAACCATGAACCACAGAACCTTATTAATCACCTTTTATAATTTTTCTGGTAGTTCTTGTAGGATCTAAATTAACCTAGAGGGGGTGAATATGATTTATTGTAGTTTTACAGAATATAAAAATTATCATAGTGTAGATCACAACAGAATAAATAAATGCAAAAAATAAATGACATAGAATTTACCTAGCTTTGATAAACCCTTCCTACTACTACATTCCCCAAGATTTCTACTAGTATTAAAAAAACTCCCCCATACAACACATATACACTCGCAATCCCTCGCTATTGTTTTAATTCTATGCTCAAAACCCTGCTCTGGTCTTGAATCCTAAGATCAGATTTTTCCTAAATATAAACCCTATAGCTAAAACCTTAGTTTAAAGAACACTAGAAAACATTCGAAGAATTACAAAGATAAATTTAAACAAAAACAAAACACTTAAACCCTAGTAAAAAAATAGCTAAGACAAAAAAATAAGTTGGCTCCCCTATTTTTGTGCTCTATCTCTTGTTAAAAACTCGTCTTCCTCTTTTGCTCTTCAATGGCCGCCTAGGGTTTACTTTCTAAATTGCGATTTATGATGCTCCGATGAAATTGATTCAGTGATGGATTTGATTTGTAATTACTTCCTGGTCGAGAAATTTGGTATTATTGAAACAATGAAATTGTGAGTTCACTGATTTTTGATTTCTCTATGCTTGAATGAATTACGAGGTTTCCATGTCCTTGCTTGCGATGAAATTGGTGTTATATGTAAGGTGCTCGAAAACCATTGGAACCTCTGATTTTGCAGTTGACAGTTATGACTTTGTTGTGGTATTTGCATGTTGAAATTTTCTTGATTTCCACGGCTTTGAATTGGCTTTGTATATCTGGATTGTTTTGTATTGATCTTGCAAAATATATTCCTGAAAATAAACTTCACCAAAAATAATGCTTGGAATGTTAGAAAGATTTTGAATTTGTTTATATCTAGAAACTTTATATTAGCTTGATTTTATTGACACTTTCAACATGATTTAAAAATTGATACTCTCCAAATATTTATGCCTTTGATTTCCGGATATTGAGCTTGATCCTTGCGTGGTGAAATATTCAAACATTCTGCATTTAAATATAGCTTGATTTATTGCTATTTAAGTGCATGCCCATTTCCTTTGTATGCATGACAATTAATTTCTACGTACACAACGCTAAAATTCTTCCATGTTCAACATTGCTTGATCTCTTGCCATTTATTCCGTGATATGCATTCCTGATTTGCTACATATTTGCATAGTTGAGGTTGTCATTTTTGTTGCTTTGACTTGTTGATATAAACAACAACTATGAAAATTTCTTTCCATATACATTCAATAGTTGACCATGGTATTGAAATGATTTGAGATATTTTCCATGTGTTTCGAAATCATCTTGCCATACATTCTTTCCTCAAGGCTTTGAATTTAATTCTCTGCCCTTGTATGAGTCGGTTTCTTGATTAAGGTAATATTGTGGCAGTTTTAATTTGATATTCATTAGCAAATTATGGAATATATGGCACAACAAAGTCAATCTACATTGGCATTGCTTCATATGCTTTGAACCTGAAACTGCATTTTTGCGCATACCTTCTTGACCATGCTTGTTAGCTCCAAAAGAAAACAACTGCTGCATACTTCACTATTTCATTTGTGCATCTCCACTATCTTTATTTGTTTTAGGCTGCTGCTATATGTTTATGTAGGCACTTGATCACTGAGTTTTTGCACATACTTGTTTTGATGACTATACTTGATAAATTCTTGTGTAGTAATCCATTAACAAACTATGTATACTAGCCTTGTTTGTGTTGTGTGATGTCAGTGTGATATTTTCTCCACGCTTTTTGCTTTTATTGTCATAGAAAAATGCTACTAAGTCATGTGCACTTGCACATCCTTGCTTCCATACTTGCAATGGAATACAAGCCCTTGTGCATGTTGTGGCTATTTCCATTTGTTGCCTTGCGTATTTTTTGATTACTTTGGGTTGTCTTGACTTGGATATGTGGTTTTTTGTTCATCCATGCTTGTTGTTCATTACTTGCCTGCGTATACATTGTGTATGTGTGTATAAATATATGCACATGCATATACTTGTGCATTCATATTTGCTATGACATGTTGTGCTTCATTTTTTCGAGCACGCTTGTTGATTGTACTCCTGTCTTGTTCTTTGTTTCATGTCAAGTGCGAATTGAACCTGAAACTGTTTCATGACATTGCTTTGTTTTTTGTTCCTTGTGTATGCAACCGAACTGCCAGTTTGTCCATTTCTTTTTTCTTGATACTGCCATAGTCGTTATGACATTGTCACTGTTGTGCCCATATGCATGTCTGCCTGGTTTTAATGCTTGCTTTAGTCTTAGCCATTTATGTGCACTCCCTTGTATGTTGCTGCACCTAACTTTGTTGTGCACCATGCTTGCTTATATACATATATGCATATGTACACTTGTGCACATATGTATATATTTAAGTGACATGGGCATATTTTGTTGTTGTTTTAATCCATACTCTATTTCTTTGCTTACTTAGCCATTGTTCTCTGTATTGCATCATGCAGTGCTTCACCTCTGTAATTCCATGCATATGCTTTGTGCTTGCTGACCATATTTCCCCTGTTCACCTGAAAAGTTTCCTCTATTCATATATTAATCATTTCTGATCCAGCAAACCAATTATTGTTGTAATTAGGCTGGCCAAGATCAGAAGACCATGTATGTATGTCGAGGCAGGTCTTGATCAGCAGACTACTGTAACTGAGTTGAGGCTGGTTTGCAAGCACTAGAGATTCGGTCTACCTTGTGGTATTTATAGTAAATTACTGTGAATATCACAATCAGTCTAGACTCAAATAAATATATATATATCTGATCAAGTCTAGAAGGATGATGAGAAGAACACCATAAATTCTGAGTAAAATAAAATAAAATAAATTTATATTTGTCTCCAGTTGAATCTATTTTTGTTCCATTTTACTATGTGTGATTCGGTGACAGGTATACAGGTGACTAGAGTGGATATTGAAGCAATTGAAGACTTAGTGAGTGTATATAATATCTATATAAAACTGAGTATGTAACTTAGTGAAATGAGTGTTGTAGTGAGGAATCAATGTAAATATGAATTTGTACAATAGTGTTATATAATTATGAACTGTACAATAGTGGATTTCGAAATATGTACCAATTCAAATGTCGAAAAATATACTTATTTGAATAAAAATCCTGTTTGAATATTGAATTATGTGCAATAGTATTCTATTCAATAAATATTTACTTCTATGTGTGATGTTATATGGAATAGTACAATTACAAACACATTTATATAATAATACATATGTTTGTTATCATCAAACAAAAAATCATATTGTTATACTCAACAATTTCTTCCTTATGATGATGACTAACATACCCAAAGATATTGAAAGTGATAAATGTATTTGAATATGAAATATAGTGCTCCCCCTATTTGTATGCCCCCCTACAACTTAATTCACCTTATATATGTGCATATAAGTGAGTTTAAAATCGAATTCCAATATTAAAAATATTCTTGAATCATTCACTCATCATTCAAAATCTTAACCATTCTCCCACTTTTGTTATTGTAAAAAGGATAATCGAAATCGAAATAGTGATTATTATAGACTAGAAATATAAATTAAAATCAATGGATAGAATATATGTATCGTAAACTTCATTAAATAAAAAAAATCATAATATTCTTTAAACTAGAGGCAAATTTCACTTTTCAGAATGATGGATTTACAATGGATTTTATAAAAAGGAGAGAGTTATAAAACTTTAAATATACAAATGCGAATTCCCAAAATTTCCCTAAAAAATTTAAACTTAAGCAAAAAATAACAATGAATTTGGACTATATTTATAAATTAAAGTCAAAGGAAAAAAAATAAAATTCACAAATCCCAAAACAATCAAACCAAAAATCATAATATTTCGTAACGTAGTAACACGTTTCACATTTCATAAAATGGATAGATAGGTCGGTTTTTACATAACGAGGAGAACTCTATATATATACACAATTTTTTCTTGTCTTTTCTCTTTATTTCCTTTTTCTTTCCCCTTTTTTTAAGAACTCCCTAACCATTCATAACCATAAGGAATTCTAATGGGATTAGTATTAACTTAAAATTACAAGCATTCTCTAACCCTACATGACTGCAAGGTTTTTTAAATGAGGTTAGAGTAACACTTATTATATAAAAATCCCTTCATTATGTATAACAATAATGAATGATAGAAACATGGTAGGGATAGATATGTCGTGAAATAAATCTCTAAGTTAATCATATTATGAAATTTGTTTAACTATACCAAGATTTTTGAAAAAAAAATACTCTCTCTCATTCTGAAAAATAGTATAGTCAAATTTTCGTCACAAATTTTTTAAAACTATACATTCTTTAGTGATGCCCAAAAAAATTAAACTCTCCACATTATATAAAACCATGATGAATGACAGAAAGATGGCAAAATAAGAAGATGATCGTGAAATAAGCACCAATTCGGAGATGTTATAAAATCTCTCTAATCATCATGAGAACTTAAATAATATCTCTTCTTTTTATGAGATATGCTATAGTCACAACTCATCACAATTTCATAAATCTAATGATAATTTTGTTGAGTTCCAAAATTGTTCAATTTGATCAATAATTTGAATTTTTGAATAAATAAACAAAAATGATTTTAAATTTGAAAATATCAATTTCAAGAGGGATTCTAAAAGAACTATACAAGCTGAAAATTTGTTTCAAAAAGCAATTAGTTTAATGTGAAAATTTTCAATACTTCTAAGACTAATACTACTGGTAGTTCCTAATCGTCTATAGAAGTCAATAAACACTGATTTTTCAACTTATCATGCAGTCATCAAGTTCACTCAAACACTTCAAATTCTTTTATCAAAGTAGCAAAAAATCAGTTTAAAAGAAAGATTCAAATTTACATCAATCCGAAGAGACAATCCATGATCCATGACTAATACAGTTCATTTGAAATTACTTGATGAGATGTGTTAATTTCAAGATTCAAAACCAAACACGATGATCTATGAGATAAAAAACATTGAACGCACAAGATTATTAATTTCAAGTCCAAATAGTGTATGAGATCCATCATACCAACAATTGAAAATGATTTCAAAAAAAAATATCCAAGTCAAGGTGACAATTTGAGATTTAATATATCAACAACTCAAGTCAAATAGATGGGTAAAAAATTTAAAACACCAACCCTATCAACAAATTAACCCATCAACACCTCGTCTAAAATTTAAAAGCGAGTTTAGATCATATTTGGTTCAACATTCAACACATCAACCTATATTGAATGATTTTCAAATCAAAATAGTCAAGCCCAAACAAAAAATAATGAAATTATCACAACTAAAAAAAAAAAACAGTTTTCAAGTAGTGTGCTGTAATGAGTGCAGTTTTTCAAGTCTTTCCAAGAAGAATTAGCAAAAAATCAATAACTACAAAGTTGTGTAAAATTTCATTAGCTTTAAAAATTCAAGAATTTCAGAATTCTAAGAAATAATGTTCAAGATATGCTCAAAATACTACAACACTGTCAGAAATTTAGGGACTAATCTAAAATTAAACTTCAAATGAATTGTAGTTTTTCACAAATTTAAGTTCATAATCTGAAAATCATCAAAACATGAAAGTTGTAGTAAAAATGAATTTAATTTCCAGAAAATCAATGTAACACCCCGTAATTTTAACAACACTAGAAGAGGATGAATTAAATAATTATTAATTTAATATTCAGAATTAAGGGAAACGGCTGTGCCATTGCATTCGTCTCGAAATTTTGGTCAAGATAGACATTTGGTTTCGTAAAACGGACACCGTATGAAGAAGTTATTAAGGTTTGAAATTTGTATACGTGCAAGATAATTATATATATATATATATATATATATAGGGCCCAAGAATTCAAAATTTTAGTTCAAAATTCGAATTCTCGAAAATTGAGGGAAGTAGGAAAAATCCCGCCTAGGGGAGTCGACCCCATATGAGGGGTGTCGACCCCATATGAGGGGTGTCGACCCCGGGGTCGACCCTTCAAGGGGGGTGTTGACCCATGGGTCGATCCCTTAAGGGGGGTCGACCTCCCTAGGGCTAAGGTTACAAGTCAGATTTTGGAAGCTGGAAGCTATATATAGAGGTCCATTTCTCTTGTATTCTTCACTGAAAATCAGTGGAGGCCAAGCGTTGTCGGTGCCTGAACTGAACGGAATCCTTTTCTTCTACAACTATCAACTAGAGGTTATCAGTTAGAGATTCGAGTTTAGATCCGAGTTTCAACACCAACAATTTCTCTTCTATCTTCTAAAATCCAAACACTGTGAGTTTAGTTATTTTTAGATTTAAATGACTAAAAGTAAACGTGATATGACTATGATTTGGATCTGTTATAAATTATGAATCTATGATATTCTTGGATCTTAACCCTTCTCATGCTAGATCGATTTTTATAGAACTAATACTTTTGTGGTTAATTTATCATGTCACATGCGTGGATCTTAACCATTATCTATGTTTATGGTTAATTTGGATATGTCATTATTTGGACAGTTAAAATCTTGTTTAGATCTAATTCTCTCTCTAAATCATCTTGTACCTATCATGTGGTGGTTAATTTAGATTTATCATCAATTGGACATATGAATCATTATTTAGATCTATTCATGCCTATTAGAACATCCTTATTATGTTAGATCTAGTTTTGTCGTCACCTATTCATTGGATCTGTTTCTATGTCCACCTTATCATTATTCCAATTACATATCTATGCCAGTATATATATTTACGCCAGTTATATTAGAATAATCACTGTTGTTATCTCCCTATCATTTTCCCTTTTTATTCTTCATAGCCAGGCTACAATCTATCCAAGGCATGCCACCAAATATATGTGAATGTGTTAGTTAGGGAACGGGGGAAAATATTATAATTGGCATAATTTGTATAATGAATATGAATTTAGACATATAATTCACTATGAATGTAATTGAGTAAAGGGGCATGAACACCTATAGGACTAGGTAATTAATTGGTTAAAATGCTTAGGATTACAGTAATTAGAAACTATAACTGCACTTATGATAAGAGGTTAGATTGCATTTGTGGTGGAAGTCTGCCTGGATCCAACCGGCATATCCAATAACCGCAAATGTTGAATCTAATGTGAGGGGTCTAAGTGCACAAATACGACATGGGCTAAGACACGAGGTTAGGGCCAACTTGTTGAAGAAGTCTACCCGGACCCGACCGGCATATCCAGCATCCACAAGCTGTAGGCCTAATGTGGGAGGTCTAGCCCATTATAAACCATAAATGGACATGGTAAGAAATTGAAATACTTAACCTAGTTGAATCCATAGGGATTGGGTGAACATAAACATGAATAGGGGTTAAGTAAACTTGGTTGAACATTGGGAGGGTTAAGTTAAGTATATCTGAGATGGGTGGCTAATATTTAATATAGGCCCACGAAACTTAACCAATTGGGGGTTATGTATTAAAGACACCTATGAGTAAGCATAACCGGTAGAAAAATTGGGGTTATATAATTAACGACACCTTATAGGGTGAATATAACCTGTGGAAAACCTAGTGGGGGATACAAGACTGAGGGGAGAGCTTGTATCATATTGTGTGGGACCCGTTTCTGTCAGTAACCCAGAGTAGGTATCAAACAAAGTACCAGGAACTAGGCCGGAGAAGGGGCACACTTACTGAACTGATTGTAAGAGATCCAAATGGGGAGGATGGTGTTTGCACAGCAAACCAGGTCATGTGCGTGTATGGGTTGGGCAGATGGGGATAAGACGACTGTGACACCTGTAGATATGGAGCTATGCATATCAGTGAAGGGTTGCCACTTTAGGACGTGATACATCCTACGGTGGGGCTAGCACAGAGTATCTACGTGGATTAGGGAGCCGATCGATTGCGGTAGTAATTAGGATACAATCGGACGTATGCCTAAGTCTACCACCTTATAGTGGAAGGGATCATCTCATTCTGGTTATACTTGTAATAGTGCAGAGTAATCATTAGGGAAGCATATACACTCTATCCTGTTACCTTGTCATGCTTACCTTTTGTGTAGTTATCTCTCTCTCTTATCCACTTTATATGTCTGTCATGCTACTTTTATTTATTTACTTGCTAAAAGTAACTGGACTCGCTAGACTTTATGTCTGACCCTTTTTGTTCCCTCTTCTTTCTTCGATTCCCTTCCCCCTCAGTTTCTCAGGGTGGGAACACTCAGGCTTGATCATGATTCTGCTTTTATCTTGCTAAGGAGTTGCTCTTGAAGTATTGCTCAAGTTCTTATCTCTACTATAGCTTTGTCTCTTTTTGAGGAATTGTTCATTTTATGTACTCTGATGGAACAAGACAGATTTTTTTTATTGGCTTTTATGTAGTTTCAAACTTGTGATATTTTGGACCACGATGTTATGATCTATGTTTGAAATAAAAATTTGAATTCCGCTGTTGCTTTTACATCTTTCTTGTAATGTTTCTGTTTACCTATAACGCTTCACGAAACTTAATGCATTCTCTTAATGAGTGACATTAACGGACATGGGGTGTCACACTTAATATCAAAGCTGAAGGTTACCAGATTAGATGAAAGTTTTTGAAAATTTATTTTCAAAATGGGATTAAAAGAAAGCATTTTCAAAAAGAAAAGTCTATTTTAAAAAACATTCCCCAAAAGGCCATAAGTAATATCTTTCGATCCCTTTTCTGAATCTCTTTCCTTTTCTTTTTCAACATGTCTGGGGAACCCAATATTCCAAAGGGTGTTACGATACCTGGCTGGTTCCGTAGGTATCTACAGGCCACGGCGCCTGCCAAAGACCAAGGAAACGTTCCTCCCCCAGCTGTTCCTCCTCCTCCTCCACGTGCAGACAACTTCTCTAAGATCTGCAAAGATTTCTGTGTTATGGGAGGAAAGCCATTCCATGGAACCGAGATATTCGTAGAGGCAAGGAATTGGCTCAAGGAGACCGAGGACTTGTTTGTAATCTTTGAAGTGGAAGATCGAAGGAAGATTCAGTTAGTTGTCTAGCTACTGAACGATGAAGCTTCGTTTTGGTGGGAGGTAACTTAAGCAGGCCATCCAATGGAAACTTGGGATGATTTTAGACAGAGGCTTGAAATGAAATTTCTTTCCCAAGCTGAGAAAAGTATGAAATGGAGAGGTTCTAGGCGCTCAAACAAGAAAACTTGACTGTTAAAGAATATGTGAACAAATTCAATCAGCTAGCGAGGTTTGGATTAGAATTGGTGGACACTTCGCATAAGAAGGCTTTGCGGTTTGTTAAAGGACTTAATGAGCCCCTTTATGGGTTGGCTATGTCCCACATTCCAATGGAAGCTACTTTTGAAAGGCTTGTTGATATGGCCTTGATGTATGAGGAAGAGAAAGGAGAAAAGTAGGAAGTAAAGGCTGAGGAAACAACGCAAAACAAGAAGATTTGGCCCAAGAAGGGACAACAACAACAACAAAAGAAAGGCGGAAAGAATGACAAGGCTAAGGATAAGAGGAAGTGTCACATTTTTGGGTGAGAAGGTCACTTGGTGAAGGACTGTAGAAGGAGGAAGAATTCTTGCTTCAATTGCGGAGAGGTCAGACACTTTACTAGGGAGTGCCTGAAGAAACAGGGACAAGGTCAATGGGCAAGAACTTCTGGAGAGCAGCTGCATGCTCTCGCGATCAGTGCTCCTGATAGATGTAGAAAATTTTCAATGGAAGGTTTAATTTCTCTTTCAAATCATCCTATTAAAACACTTTTTGATTTTGGCGCTTTACATTCGTTTATATCTAGTTCTATGGTTGAATCTCTGCACTTAATTACTAGTATGGTAGTGGATCCCGTAGTTGTCTCAAACCTCATTGGTGGTTCGGCTCATTTGTCTATGATTTGTCGAGGTTTGAGAATATCTGTGGTAGGCATCGAGTTTGAATGCGACGCGTATGTGCTTAGTTTTATGGGCTATGGTTTGATTCTAGGGATGGATTGGTTAACCACGTATGGTGCCATTCTTGATTGTGATAGGAGGGTCGTTAGACTTTGGACTTGCCATAGGAAGACCCTCGAGATTTCTTGTGACCTACAACGGTTTGTTATGCTTAGTTTCCTAGAGTCTCTTGATGCATCTGTCGATGATTTGCAAACTGTTCCAGTAATCCGAGATTATTCTGATGTTTTTGATGAGGTACGGGGTTCACATCCGAGGCGCGGGATCGATTTCGTATATATCTAGTGGACATTGCAAAGCCAGTTACATTACCAGTGCTCCATATGGCTCCAAGGGAAAGGAGGGAGCTTAGAAAACAAGTAGAGGAGCTACTTGAAAAAGGATTTATTAGGCGAAGCATATCTGAATGGGTTGCTCCAGTAGTATTCACGACTAAGGTGGATGGTTCGCTTCGTTTGTGTGTGGACTATAGAGAATTGAATAAACTCACTAAGAAGAATAGGCACCCACTTCTGAGGATAGATGATTTGTTTGACCAGCTTGTTGGTGCCTCGATATTCTCTCGGTTAGACTTGGCCATGGGGTTTCATTAGTTGAGGGTGGCTGAGGACAGTATAGACAAGACTGCTTTTAGAACTCCAGATGGTTTCTTTGAATGGCTAACTATGCCTTTTAGGTTGACGAATGCACCCGCCTATTTGTTGATCTAATGAGTAGGGTGTTTCGGGAGTTTCTAAATAAATTTGTCGTAGTCTTTGTTGATGATATCTTAATCTTCTCCAGAAGCGAAGAAGAGCACGCCCAATATTTGAGAGAATTTTTGAAAACTCTCCGTGAGCATCAGCCTAAGGAAAAGTTCTCCAAATGCCATTTTTGGAGAAAAGAGGTGAGATTCTTAGGGCATGTGGTCTCCAAAGAAGGGATAGCTGTAGATCCCGCAAAGGTGGTTGTAGTGCAAGATTGGAAAATTCCGAAAAATGTGACAAAGGTGAAAAACTTTCTTGGATTGGTAGGCTATTATATGAAGTTCATTAAGGACTTCGCAAAGATATCAGCCTTGCTCACCAGGCTGATGAAGAAGAACTTGGCATTTTCACGGGATATAGATTGTGATATTGCTTTCAAACGACTGAAGAGGGCTTTAACAACAACCCCAGTCTTGACCTTGCCTGATGGGAATAAAGTGTTTACAGTTACACTGATGTGTGTGGTACTGGGCTTGGTGCGGTTCTGATGCAAGAAGGAAAGGTAGTGTGTTATGGGGGTAGATAGTTGAGAGTTCATGAGAAGAACAACCCCACCCATGATTTAGAGGTAGCTGCCATAATTCGCGCTCAAGATGTGGCATCATTATTTACTTGGAGAGAAGTTCGAGTTATACACCGATCTTAAATCTATCAAGTATTTATTCTCGTAGAAGGACCTTGATTTAAGGCAACAAAGGTGGATGGAGTTCCTAGCTTCTTATGAATTTGAAATTGCTTATACCTCTGGCAAGGTAATGTGGTGGCCGACGTAGTAAGTAGGCAGAGGATGGCCTTAAGTCCTTTGTTTGTGGAAATTAAGAGCTTGGAGTTCATATCAACTTTTATCTTTCGACCCTCCACCGAGATTTTTCCTGATTTATTTGCATCACTAGAAATATGACCAACTCTTATGGATCAGATAAGAGCTTCGCAATAAGGCGACCCACAGATTTTAGACATCATGGATAAGCTCCGAAAAGGGGAGACTTCTAGTCACCTCAGTAGATATTCCATAGACAAAAGGGGGTGGTTGCGACGAGATGGAAGGCTTTGCGTTCCTCAAATTGGAAGCTTGATGAAGGCAGTCCTAGAAGAAGCCCACCATTCTAAGATGACTATTCATCCAGGCGGTGATAAGATGTACAGATACATGAAGAGGGTTTTCTTTTAGGCTGGGATGAAGAAAGATGTAGCAGAGTTTGTTTCTCAATGTTTAGTTTTCCAACAAGTTAAAGCTGAGAAAAAGAAACACCATGGTTTACTTCACCCTTTGGAGGCTCCTCAGTGGAAATGGGAGAGCGTCTCTATGGATTTCATAGGTGGTTTGCCTAGATCGAAGAAAGGCAACACAAGTATTTGGGTTATGGTGAATGGATTCACTAAGAGCGCTTATTTCATTCCAGTTAGGAGTAAGAGGACGACATCATGGTTGGCAGAAATTTACGTTCGTGAGATAGTCCATCTTCATCGAGTACCTTCCAGCATCGTAAGCAATCGTGACCCCATCTTTACTAGTGAATTTTGGAGAAGCTTGCAAGAAGCATTAGGTACACAGTTGTGTTTGAGCACCGCTTATCATCCTCAGACTGATGGACAGACGGAGAGGGTGATCAGAGTTCTTGAAGATCTTTTAAGGCTGTGTATCCTAGACTTCGGAGGGACTTGGGAAGAGCATCTTCCTTTAGTAGAGTTTGCCTACAACAACAGTTATCAAGCTAGCATTGGTATGGCACCCTTCGAAGAATTTTACGGACGACCCCGTAGATCACTAACTTGTTGGTGAGAATCTACAGAAAAATTATTACTTTGACCTGATATGTTTAGAGAAACATCCGAGAAAATTGATCTTATTCGATGGCAGATGATGACAGCCTAAGATAGGCAGAAATCTTACGTAGACAAGAGACGGACTGACATCGAATATGAAGTGAAAGACTTAGTTTTTATTAAAATATCACCTCTGAGAAATATGGTTCGCTTCGGATCTGTAGGGAAGTTGGCACCCCGATTTGTGGGACCATTTCCCATAACCGAAAGCATCAGCCAAATGGCCTATAAAGTAAAGATACCAGAAAATCTATCTGGCTTTAATGATGTTTTCCACGTTTCTCATCTATGGAAGTGCTTGCATGACACCACGGAAGTTGTCGAGCCAAGTACATTATAGGAAGTAGAAGTGGAACGGAAGGCAACAGTTAGACGAGTTCCTACCTATATTCATGGATCAGAAGTTGAGAAGCTGCGCAATAATGAAATCAAGCTGATAAAGGTTCAATGGGGAGATAACCCAGAGGATACGATTTGGGAGACCGAAGACAAGATTTGTGCTTCACACCCTTTCTTTTTCGAGGGTATGTTCTTAACTCCTTTTCCAAAGTTTTATCTATGCTTGTTTCTATCATTTGAGTATGTCCTACCTATAGTATTTTCGACCTTTGGATAGGAATCCTACGGATGTAAACATGTGTATGAGACATGTTATGTTTGATGGATGAAAGTGGATGCAAGTGTTTGCTAGTGGTTGCATGTGGATGCATATACACACACATAGGCACAAGATCGGCTCAACCACTGTCATACTGCATATGGATGTGTGTGCATTTTTCTTTTCTTTAATGGGTAAAATGGATGTATTAGCATATGGATGTGTATTTGGACGAATGAGTGTGCACACATATATAACTTACATGATAGGATTATTTGCACACATATTGGATTTATGGCACTAACATACATTGCATTTAATAGGTCGATTAAATTGGTAGACCGCCTAATTTTCGCATCAGTACTGGGACATATACACACCCCTTTGCATATGCTCATACAAGATTTTGAAATCTTTAAGGAAAATTGATGCTTGTGATTGATTAATGAGTGGATGGATGATGCATGGTAGGATATACATTCTTCTCAACATAGAGATTTCGGGGATGAAATCCTTTGAGTAGGGGAGAATGTAACACCACGTAATTTTAACAACACTAGAAGAGGATAAATTAAATAATAATTAATTTAATATTCAGAATTTAGGGAAACGCACTATGCCATTGCGTTCGTATCAAAATTCTGGTCAAGATAGAAATTTGATTTATGTAAAACGGACACCGTATGAAGAAGTTATGTAGGTTTGATGTTTGTATACGTGCAAGATAATTATATATATATATATGTGTGTATATATATAGGGCCCAGGAATTCAAAATTTTAGTTCAAAATTCGAAATCATGGAAACTGAGGAAAGAGGGAAAGATCCCACCTAGGAGAGTCGACCCCATAGGAGGGGGTCAGCCCCCTTAGGGCTGAGGTGGCAAGTCGGATTTTGGAGGCTGGCAGCTATATGTAGAGGTCCGTTTCTCTTGTTTTCTTCACTGAAAATAAATGGAGGCCAAATGCTGTCGGTGCCTGAACTGAACCAAATCCTTTTCTTCTACAACTATCAACTAGAGCTAATCAGTTAGTGATTCGAGTTTAGATCCAAAATTCAGCACCAACAATTTCTATTCTATCTTCTAAAATCCAAACACTGTGAGTTTAGTTACTTTTAGATTTAAATGACTAAAAGTAAACATGATATGACTGTGATTTGGATCTATTATAAATTATGAATCTATGGTATTCTTGGATCTTAACCTTTCTCATGCTAGAACTATTTTTATAGATCTAATTCTCTTGTGATTAATTTATCATGTCACATATGTGGATCTTAACCTTTATCTATGTTTTTAATTGGACAGTTAAAGTCTTGTTTAGATTTAATTCTCCCTTTAAATCATCTTGTACCTATCATGTGGTGGTTAATTTAGATCTGTCATCAATTGGACATTTGAATTTTATTTAGATCTATTCATGCCTATTAGAACATCCTTATTACGTTAGATCTAGTTTATCATCACCTGTTCACTAGATCTGCTTTTATGTCTATCTTAATTATTATTATTCCAATTACATGTCTATGCCGGAATATATATTTATCCTGGTTATGTTAGAATAATATTCGCCATCTCCCCATTACCTTCCCCTTTATATTGTTCATAGCCAGGCTACTTTCTAGCCTAAGCATGCCACCAAATATATGCGAATGTGTTAGTTAGGGAACAGGGGGAAATATTAGGATTGGCATAATTTGTTTAATGAATATGAATTTGGACATATAATTCACTGTGAATATAATTGGGAAAATGGGTATGAACACCTATAGGACATAGTTAATTAATTGGTTAAAATGCTTAGGATTACAGTAATTAGAAACTGTAACTGCACTTATGACATAAGGTTAGATTGCATTTGTGGTGGAAGTTTTCCCTAACCCCACCAGCATATCCAGCAACCGCAAATGTTGAATCTAATGTGAGGAGTCTAAGTGCAAAAATACAAGACGGGCTAAGATACAAGGTTAGGCCCAACTTATGGAAGAAGTCTTCTCGGACCCGACCGGTATATCCAGCATCCACAAGCTGTGGGCCTAATGTGGGAGGTCTAGCCCATTATAAACAAATGGACATGGTAAGAAATTGAAATACTAAACCTAGTTGAATTCATGGCGATTGGGTGAACATAAACATGAATAGGGGTAAACTAAACTTGGTTGAATAATGGGAGGGTTAAGTATATCTGAGATGGCTGAATAATAGTTAATATAGGCCCACAAAACGTAACCAATTGGGGGTTATGTATTAAAGACACCTATGAGTAAGCATAACCTGTAGAAAGACTGGGGTTATATAATTAAAGACACCTTATAGGGTAAATATAACCTATGGAAAACCTAGTGGGGGATACAAGACAAAGGGGAGAGCTTGTATAATATTGTGTGGGACCGTTTCAGTCAGTAAACCAGAGTAGGTGTCAAACAAAGTACTCCGAACATGTCTTTTTGTCAGATCTGGTAGCTGTCTTTTGTCTGTCCGTTTATGTCCAACTTCCCCTCTGTTAATTTCTGAGTCACCCCTCCGTTATTTTCTTCTTAATGCCTTTTCCACCTCGTTTTATGAGTGTTGTGAACCTTCATGTTTCTGGCAACTCCACCTCTGTCCTCAACTTAGATCTTGTGTCGAGCTCCCCTGTGGAGCTGCTGGCGCACCTGTCTTGTCATGGGGTGGTATTCAACAGTCCAGATTGGTTCGGCTTTATTTTACAGCCCTGATCAAAGTGTATGCTCGAGTTTTGGTGGCTGTTTTGTTGGGAATGGTGGTTGTTGGTGTCATTTGATCTTTGGGAGTTGGTTGATGTTGCTTTCTGTGTGCTCGATGACCAAGTTTTCTGTTTTAATTGTACCCATGCTGCATTGCCTCCTCTTCGCTTCAAGCTTTGGTCTTCACCTCCTTCCATTATGTGGGAGCCACTTCATGTAATTTCTAATCCGCGATCCTCTTCATCTGTCGGAGTTGGTATGCTTGGTCTAATTTTCATCTGGTGATTCCTATTGTTGTTGGCATAGAGGGTTTGTGGTGAACGTGATCTGTGGTTGGAGAACAGTAATGCCTCCTCCATGACTTGTCTTGCGACTCCATTCCATGACTAGTAAGTTGTTTTTCTATCGCTGAGTCTGGCATTCTTCGCCTCGCTCTGTGAGTTTAGTCTGGGAACTCGGTTTTATCAGCCATTCAGTTGTCTGCGATGATACGTGTTGTGGTGCTTGGTTTTCAATGATCTCTATGCTGTCGTCTGTTCAATTGCAAATTGATGTATGTTTTTTTGTTGCTGGATTTGGGAGTGCAATGTTTTGTCATGGGTTATCTCTCTTGAATGCCTGGCTTCATCTGTTAAGGCTTTGGTCGGTGGGTGTGACATGGCTCTGTTGGTCAGTGGTTTTAGTGTGCTCCTTCTACAGTTCAGGGTTAGAGCTTTCTTGTCGTGCTATGTGATGTTAAGGCTACTCATTAGTGTTGGTGTGGTGCTTTTGTTTGGTGATGGTTGCAACCTTTTTATGATGTGTCTTGCTCCTCTTTTGGCTGTCTTGGCCGGTTTGTTTATGTTCTCCTCGGTGTTTTGTATTATGTTTCTAGTCTGGTTGTTTGTTTCTTTAGATTTGTTCTGTTTTCTTTTTATCTGTCTCTGTAAGCTGTTGGAGCATGGCTTGATACTCCATATTGTAATATATTGCGTTGTTGTAAAAAAAAAAGGTACTCCGAACTAGGTTGGAGAAGGGGCACACTTACTGAACTGATTGTACGAGATCCAAATGTGGAGGACGGTGTGGGCGGCGCAAACCGACCAGGTCATGTGTGTGTATGGGCCGGGCAGAGGGGGATAAGATGACCGTGGCACCTGTAGATATGGGGCTATGCATATCAGTGAAGGGTTGCCAGTTTAGGAAATGATACATCCTACGGTGGGGCCGGCATAGAGTATCTACGCGGATTAGGGAGCCGATCGATTAGGGTAGTAGTTAGGATACATTCGGACGTATGCCTAAGTCTGCCACCTTATAGTGCAAGGGATCATCTCATTCTGGTTATACTAGTAATATTGCAGAGTAATCATTAGGGAAGCGTATACACTCTATCCTGTTACCTTGTCATGCTTACCTTTTATGTAGTTATCTCTCTCTCTCATCCACTTTATATGCTTGTCATGCTACTTTTATTTATATACTTGCTAAAAGTAACTGGACTCGCCAGACTTTATGTCTGACCTTTTTTGTTTCCTCTTCTTCTTTCCATTTCCTCCAGGTTCTCAAGGCGGCAACACTCAGGCTTGACCGTGATTATGCTTTTATCATGCTAAGGAGCTGCTCTTGAAGAATTGCTCAAGTTCTTATCTCTACTAAGGCTTTGTCTCTTTTGGGGGGAATTATGCCTTTTATGTACTCTGATGGAACAAGATAGAAAGTTTCATGTTTTCGTAGTGGCTTTTATGTAGTTTCAGACTTGTGATATTTTGGACCACGTTGTTATGATCTATGTTCGAAATAGAAATTTGAATTCCGCTGCTACTTTTATATATGTCTTGTAATGTTTTTGTTTTTGTTTACCTATAACGCTTCATGAAACTTAATGCATTCTCTTAATGAGTGACATTAACGGATGTAAGGTGTCACAATCAAGAATTTTGCAATTGAAGTTATGAACCCCAAGATATGTCAATATTGTTATGGTTGGGTCAAAGCAGATCAACATTAACAGAAAGGAAGAATAAAAATAGAAAAAGAAAAACGAATTTAGAGATCATTTCTTACTTACCATTGACGATGTGGGTTGTTTAACTCGACAATCATGGCTAAAGAACTCTTAAAATTTAATTTACCAAAAGTTTGGAATAACTTGAATTTTTTCTCCCTTGTAACCCTTTTATATAACAATCCATTAGTGTCCACAAAAGTTCCCTTAGGAACCTAAAGACATTTAATCTGACTCGCATTGATCTTCTTACCTTTTGGGAGCTAAACCCATTTAATTAGATTGTTTTTATTTCTAAGCAAGCATTTATCTTAACTGTATCCAATTTTTCCACGAATTACGCACTTAGAAATTCCATTAAACCAAATCGATCATAAACCAAGCTATTTGAGGAGTTTTTCAAATCATTTTAATTTTTATTTCGATTAAATTCATCAATTTTCCCAAAACTAGGTCCACTATTATTTCCAACATAAAATTGGGTTTTCAACAACATATTCAATGTTTTTCCTCCATTAGAAAATTTAGCCAAAGTTGATTCAAATCATCGAATTTTAGATTTAAGATCTCCATTTTTCATCATCAAATTTTAACAACGATTAATATCGATTTGTCTTTCTTTGGCATTAGTTTGTTTTAATACCAAATTTTCATTTTCAAGCAATTTAATTTTGGCCTTGGACTCAGAAATCTCATATTCAAATTTTTTTTTCTTTTCAAACTCAAGTATTTCAAATTCCTTGAAATTTTCAATTACTTTTTTCAAATCGTGATTCATACGAGTAATTTCAAATTCATTATTTTTCAAAATCACATTTTTGTTTTCAAGGTTTCTGAAATTTTCTTTTATTTCAAAAATTTATTTTGAAAGGCAACACAATTGTAGCATTTGAGATTACTGATTTTCTCGATTTCATTTTCAAGCTCATTCAAAATCAATTCAGTTTTCAACAAATTTTCTTTCTCAATAATTTCATGTTTGGAATTTTGTAACACCCCACCTCCGCTAGGGTCACTCACAAAGGGAATGCACTAGCTTTGGTGGAGTATTATCTAGGTAAACATGCATAGAATATATTACAAGACAGAACATATAAAACAGCGGAAGAAAACATGATTTCATTACTTTATAAAAGTAGTAAGGTCTAAAACCTTTTACATCAAAGTGCCATTAAATTACTTACATCGAAACCTGTCTTGCAATAATAAAGAAGCATAAAACCATAGTTATAAATTATTCCCTAGGTAAAACAGTAAAATAGCCATAGCCAAGAAAAGTCCAAGCCATAAGTGATGATCTTGAAGCAGAAAATCCGCACTAAGTAGCAACATTTCCTCCCTGTAAACCCGGGGGGGGGGGGGGGGGGAACGGAAGAAAAAGAGGCGAAACAAAACGGGGTCAGTCATAAAGACTGGTAAGTCCTAGCTACTTTCAGCCTAAAAACAGGTAAGAGTAACATGACATGTATAAACCGAAAGTAAATATAAGCATGATGACAAGATAAACAGATTAAACTCAAGTAACAAGATAACCAAGGTAACAGGATAACCAAGGTAACAAGATAACAAGATAAACTCGGGATAACATCGCATGTCTAACGTCCCCTGCACCAACCGTACTAGCACCCTAACTCGTATCATCCCTTCCATGCATATGTATAGTCCCTTGCCGTATATCTTACGGGTTCCATCACGTTATTCTGTACTACAACAACGTAGTGTCACCATCCTTGAAATTGCTCGGACTGCCACCCTTGATTTGGCCAGTTTTCCTTATCACGAATTATTGCGTGTCCAACTAGGATTTACGCCACCTAGGACCACTAGGGATTATGCTACCTATTGGACGTTTTCTAGATTCGATCAGGTTTATGCCACCTAGGACCACTAGGGATTATGCTACCTATCGACTACGCCCTTTTTTCCACGTAACGATCTAATCGATCGGCTCCCTACAAGTCCTAGCTCGTCGTGTGTCGGTGTCATACGGCCCAATCACGAATGTAGCTACTCTATGCAAGGTCCACCCTAGGGTGTATCAAGCCCTAGGGTGTCAACCACTGACACCATTCCAAGAACGCACAGTGTACAACTACTGGTGCCCACGCCTGCTTTTTCAACTCCGGACTACGTGCACGACCATAGTCTGCCTGAACCTACAATGGCGCACCAAACTCAGCCGTTGTTTTGGTCGCTTACAATCAGCCCAGTAATCGTGCCCCACCCTAGCCTAGTCCCTACGGTATCGTGATACATCCAAGAGGGTTACTGCTGAAAAGGACCGTGTGACTAGGGTTTCCATCCAGCAGGATTAAGTGTTGTCATCTAAATTCAAGACTTAACCCTTATCAGTCTAGCATGTCAAGTTGGTTAAGTGTGGTCATTCAAGTTCGTGACTTAACCTATCTACATGTCATGTCAAGTTGGCTAAGTGTTGTCATTCAAGTTCATGACTTAGCCCTACGAATCACGTGTCAAGTTGGTTAAGCGTATTCCAGCGGTTCATGACTTAACCCTATCCCAATCATCGTGTCAAATTGGTTAAGTATATTTAAGCTTAACCCCATCAAATTACCGTGTTAGATTGTTTAAGTATATTCAAGCGATACGTGACTTAACCCCATCAAGTTACCGTGTTAGATTGGTTAAGTATATTCAAGCGATTCATGACTTAACCCATCCACTAGTCAAATTATAATGGTTAAGTGTTACCCTCGTAAGTTTACTTAACCCTACCATGCATCGCGTTACACTAGTCGGGTGTTATCGACCCATTCAGGTTAAACTAACCCATCCTCAAATCGTGTTATATGGTTAAGTGTTATCAAGTAATCAAGTCCGGTTTTACTTAACCCACCCATCCATGTTATATTGGTTAAGTGTCATTAGTCTAATCAAGTTACTTAACCCACCCGTCCATGTCTTATTGGTTAAGTGTCATTAGTCTAATCAAGTTACTTAACCCACCCGTCCATGTCCTATTGGTTAAGTGTCATTAGTCTAATCAAGTTACTTAACCCACCCGTCCATGTCCTATTGGTTAAGTGTCATTAGTCTAATCAAGTTACTTAACCCACCTGTCCATGTCTTATTGGTTAAGTGTCATTAGTCTAATCAAGTTACTTAACCTACCCGTCCATGTCATATTGGTTAAGTGTCATTAGTCTAATCAAGTTACTTAACCCACCCGTCCATGTCATATTGGTTAAGTGTTATTAGTCTAATCAAGTTACTTAACCTTATCATGTGGAATTAAGTAAATTAATGCACCCCAACCTCTCACATTAGACTTTGTTGTGGTTACTGGTTACGCCGGGCGGGTCCGGACAGCTTCACACCACAACCTAGTCTAACCTCGGGTTTTGAGCGCGATATGACCAACTTCTCACATTGGGTCTTATTGTCTGTAGCTACTGGATTTGCCGGGCGGTTCCGGGCAGATTTATGCTACAAACTCAACCCAACCTCGAGTTGGCCACTTTCATATTTTTCTATTTGTCATGTTCATATCAAATTTAGGCTACGACAAAGTCCACGTTTTCCACTTATGCCCATTGTCCCATTACTTAATTCATGTTAAGTTTCATAGCCCATCCCAAGTTTGCCTAAGCTACACAAGGCGTATTCCCAATGCAAGTGAAAGCGAGTCAACATAGTAGGAATAATATGACAACATATTGGCCACAAACATGTATGATAGCATAAAGGGATTGGCCTCAAACATGTATAATAGCATAACACTAGGTTCATCATCATAGGCATGTAAATGGTCATGAGAGGTTTAGGTTCTTTTACATGCATAAGCCTCAAGTCAAGTTCATATGAATGTTCCACAAGTCAAATTGCTCTAAGGGTTCATGTCCTAAATAAACCCAAATCATGGTTCATGTTTCCAATTCTACTTATGCCTAGTTAACGTAAGCCCAACCCCTTGATTTAACTTGCATAGTCTCAAAACAAGTGATTTAATTCATATGTCAACTCATGTATGCCCAAACTTGCAAATAATATTGGCAATACCCCAAATTTTCCTTGTTCATGTTATGCACAAATTTGACCACCCAAACCTATATCCAAATAGGTGAAATCCCAATATTCCCCCGTATACAAATCGCACGTAAATCGTAGTTTAGGCCTAGGTCCGAAATCGACCAAGGTTCATCAAAAGAAAATAAATAGGGGAAGGTAGAAACTTTTCATAAAACAAGATCCGAGAGAAAATCATCATTACATGCATGATAAGAACATGAAAAAGTGATTTGCAACATGCATAGGTTCAAATTAATGTCATAGTAACATCCCCAAAGGTCAAGATCCGAAATGAACAAGAGTGAGCATGGATTGAATATCATGCATAAATCCAATTCCAACTTTATCACATGTCATATTCACGTTATCGTTTCAATCTAAAAGCATCTAGAACTTACAAATCGTGGATAGTGAATTAGGAGCAAGAATCGTCATAGAATCGTTGTAGCGACGTTGATCTACTCTCTTGATTTGATGTAGAAAGCTTGCTCCTTTGTCATGGATCTAGTTTGAATGCTCAAGCCTTTGAAGTTGGAGATGGCGGCCATGATCAAGAGAGGTTTTGGCAGCACTTCGTTGTTACAATGAATTGTAGTGAATTAGGCTAGGTCTTAGGGTGTTTTTATAGAAGTTAGGACTAGTTTAGGCCCTTAGATTAACCCTAGTTTAGATCTGGACCACTGAAAATCGTCACAGGCCAACCAACCAGACCACACAAGCAAGCAGGTGCACCAGGCCAACCTGGCTCGACCAGGGAGGTCGACCCCCAGGTCGACACCCAGGTCGACTGGGCAGTCGACCTGGTCCCTGGGGGGTCGACTACCCAGTCGACTGCCCAGTCGACCTGGGGCTGGGCGGGAAATTTTCCCGCCCAGTCTGTTTGGGGCTAAATTCGAAATTCGAATTCGAATTTGAACTGTTTTCATTTTCTGATTTTTCGTGAAACTTCTAGAGGCCATATCTCGGTCATACGGACTCCGATTTACGAAATTTCGGACTCGTTTCCAACCAGAATTCCGAGACGAACGCAACGGCGCAACCCGTTTTGCTTGATTCTTATTTTAAATTTTGCCTTGATTCTTGTCTTAACACGTTATTTAAAAATTCGGGTTGTTACAAATTTTTAGTATTCTTAAAATTTTCCAACACCTTTTACAAAATATTGTTTTTATGAATTAGCTCATCCTCGTGATTTTTCAAAAGCAAAATTTAATTTTCTTTTTTTTTACTAAGATGAGAAAAATTCTTTTCTAAATGTGAATAATTTTTGCAGTCGGAGTTCTCAAATTTCTTGACATTTTCAAGTTTTAGTTCCAAAACATTATTTTTGCAGATCAACTCAAGGTTTTCAGATTTCAAATTTTTATTTGTCAATTTGAAACTATTAGCAATTTTATTTAATTTTTTACAAAAAGAACCAACTCTTCAAAAGGAAATTCACCACGCTCATTATCTGTTGAGTCTCCGCCATCTGATTCATTTGAATCATCATCTATAAATCCTAACAAGCATAATTCTAAATTTGAGTTGACTTTTGAGGGTTTTGAGCAATCGTTGTCTTTTCTCCCATACTTCGCATCGAGAGTTTTCCAGATTTTCTGTGCAGTTAAACAATGGGAGATATGGTTAAACTGATCATCATTAATATAAGAATATAAATTATGTGTAGCACTAGAATTAATTATAATATCATTTTTATCAACCATATCACACTCATTGATAATAATATCCCAACATCTAACAAAATTTTTTTAAATAAAATTCCATTTTTGATTTCCAATTTAAAAAAGTTTGTTCCATAAAAAATAGTTGGGGATATACCGGAAAAGTTCTCGCTAAACAAATAACTAGAAAAATCACCATTAGAGAAATCCATGACTTTAGAGTTTAAAAAAATTACCTGCCTTGATACCACTTGTAGGATTTATATTAGAGGGGGTGAATAGGGTTTATTGTAGTGTTACGGAATATAAAAATTATCACAGCACAGATCATAGAAATATAAATAAATGCAGAAAATAAATGATACAAAATTTACCTAGCTTCAACAAATCCGTACCTCATGCTACATTTCTTAAGGTTTCTACTACTTATTAAAAAAACAATATCCTACATACAACACTTGTACTCTCGTGACCTCTCGCTATTGTTGTAACCTTACGCTCAAAACCATGCACTGATCTCGAACCATGAGATAAATATTTCTGAATTACAAACCCTGTAGCTGAAACTGTAGTTTAAAGAAAACTAGAAAACAATCGAAGAAGTACAAAGGTAAATTTAAACCAAAAACAAAACACATAAAGCCTAATAAAAAAATTATCTAGGATAAAAACAATACGTCGGCTCCCTTATTTTTTTGCTCTACCTCTTGTAAAAAAACCAGCTTCCACTTTTGCTCTTCAGTGACCACCTAGGGTTTACCTTCCAATTCGCGACTTCTGATACTTCGATGAAATTGATTGAGTAATGGGATTTGTAATTACTTCCAGGTCGAACAATTTGGGATAATCGATATAATGAAATTGTGAGTTCTATGATTTTTTATTTCTTTATGCTTGAATGAATTGCTTGGTTTTGATTCCCTTACCTATGATTAAATTGCTGTTATTTATAGGGTTCTCGAAAACCCTTAAAATATTTGATTTCATAGTTTCCAGTTATGACTTGGTTATGGTATTTGCATGTTGGATGTTTGCTTAATTTCCATAGTTTTGAATCCGCTCTGTATATCTGGAATGTTTTGTATTGATATTGCCAAATATATTCCTGAAATAAACTTCACCAAAAATATAGCTCGGAATGTCGGAAAGATTTTATATTTGTTTATATCTGGAAATTTAACATTGGCTTGATTTTGTTGACACTTTCAACATGATTTAAAAATGGATATTTTCCCAATATTTCGGCCCTTGATTTCCGGATATTGGGCTTGGTCCTTGCATGTTTAATTATTCAAACATTCTACATTTGAATATAGCTTGATTTGTTGCCATATAAGTGCTTGCCTATTTTGTTGTATGTACGACAATTAATTTTTCTATACGCAGCACTAGAATTCTTTCATGTTCAACATTGCTCGATCTCTTCCCATATATTCCTTGCTATGCATGCCCGATTTGCAATATATTTGCATAGTTGAGGTTGCCATTTTTGTTGCTTTGACTTGTTGCTATAAACATCAATTACAAAAGTTACTTTCCACACATTCAACAGTTGACTATGGTATTGAATTAGATATGTCTGCCATGTATTTCGAAATCATCTTGCCATATGTTCTTTCCTTAAGGCTTTGAATTGAATTCTCTGCCCTAGTATTAGTTGGTTGCTTGATTTAGGTAATATTATGGCAATTTTAATTTGATATCAATTGGAAAATTAAGGAATATATGGCAGATCAAAATCTTTCTACATTTGGCATTGCTTCATATGCTTTGAATCTTAAGCTGCATTTCTGTACATGCCTTTTTGACTATGCTTGTTAGAACCAAAAGAAAACAACTGCTGCATACGTCACTGTTTCATTTGTGCATCTCCACTGTCTTGATTTGTTTTAAGTTGTTGCTATATGTTTGTGCAAACACTTGATCACTGGAGTTTTTGAGTTGTTGCACATACTTATTTTGATGACTATACTTGAAATAATCTTGTGTAGTCATCCATTAACATCCTATGTATACAAGCCTTGTTTGTGTTGTGTGATGTCACTGTAATATTTTCTCCACACTTTTTGCTTTTATTGTCATAGAAAAATGTTGCTAAGTCATGTGCACTTGCACATCCTTGTTGCCATACTTGCAACGGAATGTGTGCCCTTGTGCATGTTGTTGTTGTATCCATTTGATGTCTTGTGTATTCTTTGGTTAATTTGGGCCATCTTGACTTGGATATGTGGTTTTTTGGGTTCATCAATGCTTATTGTTCATTACTTGCCTGCATATACATTATGTATGCTTGTGTATAAATATATGCACACACATCTACTTGTGTATTCATATTTGTTGTGACATGTTGTTATTCATTTTGTCGAGCATGCTCGTTAAATGTACTTCTATCTTGTTTTATTTCAACCAGAAACGGTTTCATGACATTGCTTTGCTTTTTCGTTCCTTGTGTATGCAACTGAATTGCCAGTTTATCCATTTCGATTTGCTTGACACTGCCATGGTCATTGTAGCCTTTTCGTTGCTGTGTCCATATGCATGTCTTCCCAGTTTTGATGATTGCTTGAGTCTTAGCCATTTATGTGCACTCCCTTGTACATTGCTGCACCTGACTTTGCTGTGTACCATGTTTTCTTATGTACATATATGTATATGTACACTTGTGTACACATGTATATATTTAAGTGATATGTGCATATTTTTTTGTTGTATCATTCCATGCTCTATTTCTTTGCTTACTTGATTGTTCTCCTTTGTATTGTTGCATGCAATGCTTCACCTCTGTAATTTCATGCACATGCTTTGCGCTTGCCGACTATATTTCCCCTTCACCTAAAAAGCTTCCTCGTTCATATATTTATTATTTCTAATCCAGCGAAACAGTTATGGTTGTGTTGAGGCTGGTCAAGATTAGTACACCACGCTTGTCTGTCGAGACCGGTCTTGATCGACATGCCACTGTAACTGAGCTGAGGTTGGTTTGTGAGTACTAGAGATTCAGTCTACCTTGTGGTATTTACAGTAAATTACTATGGATATCACAAACAGTCTAGACTTAAATAAAAAAAATATCTGACTAAGTCTAGAAAGATGATGATAAACACTATAGAAATTATGAAACAAATAAAATTTAAAATAAATTTATGTTTGTCTGCAGTTGGATCTATTTTTGTTCCATTTTATTGTGTGTGATTCTGTAATAGGTATACAGATGACTAGACTGGATATTGAAGAAATTGAAGACCCAGCGAGTGTATAAATCTGTGCATGAAACTGATTATGTAACTGAGTGAAATGAGTGTCGTAGTGAGGAATCAATGTAAATGTGAATTTTCACAATAATGTTATATAATGGTGAATTGTATAATAGTGGATTTAGAAATATGTACCAACTCAAATGTTGAAATAAAATATTTACTTGAATAAAAATATTATTCGAATATTCAATTGTGTGCAATAGTATTCTACTCAATAAATATTTATTTTTGCGTGATACATAATATGGAATAGTACAATTACAAACACATTTTATATAATAATATATATGTTTGTTATCATAAAACAAAAATCATATTATTATACACAGCAATTTCATCTTGTAATGCCTAAAGATGTTGAACATTTCTGCTTAGTCTTTAACATGACTGGCCGATTGCTTTAACTTCACAAGCATGTCATCCACATACACTTCCATCGACTTCCCAATCTGGTTATGGAACATACGATTAACCAAACGTTGGTACATCTCCCCAACGTTCTTCAATCCAAAGGGCATCACTACGTAGTAATAAAACCCTAGGTCCGTGATGAAGCTAATATGTTCCTGGTCTGGAACATGCATTAGAATCTGGTTGTACCTAGAATATGAGTCAATGAAAGATGGATGCTCATGTCCGGCTATCAAATCTGCTAGTTGGTCAATTCACGGAAGTGGAACGTTGTCCTTCGGGCCTGCCTTGTTCAAATCTAAGAAGTCGACGCATGTACATCATTTCCCATTAGCTTTCTTCACAAGTACTAGATTTGATATCCACTTAGGATATGTCGCATCTCGAATGAATTTGTTACCCTTCAACTTTTCAACCTCCTCCTTCAAAGTTGTTGACCTCTGCGTGCCAAGCATGCACCTTTTTTTTAACTGGAACGTACTTTGGATCGATGTTTAGCGAATGACTCATAATCGACGGAGATATCCCACACATACCATCATGGGACCAAGAAAACACATCTAGGTTTTCCTTACGGAAATCAATCATTTCCCTCGTCAGGAGGGAATTCAAATGGAGTTTGGTCCTCCAGACCCTAGTTGGATCGTCGTTATCGATCCGGACTTCTATCGTGGCTTCGATAGGCGTCGCCCTCCTACATCCTAACCCCTCATCTTCTCTGGGATCAATATCCTCAAAATCATGGATGAGCGATCCTGGTTGGGATGTATTCATTACTTGATATGCTATAGCCTCCTTGGCAGAAAGGGAGGCGGCTTGTTGCTCTTCGCCTTCTCAATTGCGGATTTCCTTCCACTCCGCCAACTAGCAAGCCCTTCTTATCACCTGATCTCCCCAGACCATTCTTACTTTGGCTTCTGTCAAGAATCTCAGGATCAAACACCAAAGATCTATACATGCTATGGATTATGCCAAGGCCGACCGACCCAGAAAGGCACTATAAAAAGTGTTAATATCCATTAAAAGGAACTGAAGGATTCGTACTCTTCGATGATTTCCCCTCACTTAACTCATGTGGTTATTAAACTAAACTAGCCAACTCAGTGGTTGAAACATTAAAACCACATATCTGTACATGGCTTTAAGTCTCTAGATTCTGACTTCATTTGATCAAAGGCTTTTTTGAATAAAATATCAACAGTACTCCCGCAATCAACAAGGACCTTCTGTACAGTAGCAAGGCCAATAATTATTGATATCACTAGTGGGTCTATGCTTGGGATTTCTACTCCCGAACTCTCTTTATAACGGAAAATGATATCGTACATTATCGTTTTGTGTTGTTTGATCGAAACACTATCTTTGGGGGTGTTGCATTCCCCATCTTCCATATACTTCGCAGCACTCACATATTATTTCATCATTCTTGTACTAAATCCCGTCGGATGCGGTCCTTCAATGACCATGTTGACGACAATTTCTTTGGCCTTGTAACATCCCACCATTTCAAATCGACAATAATCCACACATGTCTAACTTGAATTGCTCAAAATAGTAAATTGTTACATAAATTGGCAATTACTTACCATATAAAGTAAATAAATCAAACACAAAATCACATATCACAGACACAGAATATTACATCATTTTCCGCAAAATAAACAACATATTAGTTTATGAAGCTACTAGAAATAAACAAAGTCACAAAACAAATACATAAGAGAGGTCCAATATAGCGAATCTACTAATAAAACAAATAGCATGAGTCTGGATGGAAATACCAAATAACTAAAAACTAAATAGATATATATCTTGCGAACTCCAATGGCTTTAGCTCCAAGAATAATTCCTAAAGCTACAACACTCAGGTTATCCCGAGCGTAAAGTAAAACAAAACACTCGAGTCAGAACAAACATTCTCATGTAAGTAAACAAACTCAAGTGAAATGTCAAAAAGAATGCACAAGTAACTTATAGGATATTTGGGATCACTATCCTTTAAGGATTCATTAAACTATTTACTACATAATAGAATACGATATATACAATAGTGTCTGTTAGTAAAGTAAAATATCAAAATAGTGTAAGCGGGGTTACCATTATTACCCTTACACCGTTTATATATTCCCATAGTCAAAACATATTGTAAGCCCCTCCAAACTGGTGGGATACTCAGGAGAACTCCAGTGAAAATGGTATAAAACAAATTCGTAATAGGCTTGATCAGGATAATATGACAAGGCAGCGAGGAAATACCTAGGGTAGGAATCTATTGAAATCAAAGGTGCGCACCTAATCGATCATAAAAATAATAGAATGGGCTCGAAGAAGCATGCTCGATAAGGGTATAACCCCATTGGTCTCGGTATAGCTCCTGTTTTAGTTATTTTAATTATGACTCGAAAGTCAAGGCTATCCATTACCGTTCTCTTATTTCATTCCAGTAGCGTTCGTCAAACCATCCTACTTCATTCTGGATTCTCCACCACGTACACAGTTGTTAAAGTGGTTTACGATATTGGCAGAGAGTATATGTAACACCCCGAATTTTTAATCAAGTAATAAAATAAAATTTGAAGATCTTCTAGAATTTAGTTATGGATTAGCGATGATTTTCTGGTCAATTTAGACCTATGGATTGCTGAAAACAGATTTAAGGAGAAAGAAATACCTTTAAATGAAATATTACAACAAACATAAAAAGAAGGTATAAGAAAAGAACAATCACCACCATTGTTTTTAGCCTATTAACAAAATCCTATGTAGTCCAATTGGTAAGAGCATGTGACTTTCATGATAATAGCGCAAGTTTGTTTCCCATGGGCGCCATATTTTTATTTTAGAGGAATAGTTAAAATAATACATGTTCTAAAGGGAAAATATGAATAAACGCATAAATAAGGAAAATTATACATATAAGGAAGTACATAAATATATGTATACATGCATATGTAATTGTATGCAAATATATGTGCAAAATATATATATATATATACACACACACGAAGGAGAAATTCAAAATAAACCTACAATCAATGAAATTGTTGAGAATTTAATGATGGCATAAGCATCATTTAGATTTTGAAAATGAAAAAAAAGTTGCGTGTGTATATATATATATATATATATATATATATATATATATATGTGTGTGTGTGTGTGTGTGTGTGTGTAAAATAGGCGTTAGAAGTTTTGTATACATATAAGGAGTTTATAAGTAAATAAATCAAAGAAGGTATAATGGGCATATTAATCAAACGTTTAAAATTGAAAACGTTAACAAATAAATAGTTGTGCCCAAAACAGCTCGCTAGAGTCAAATGGGTCGACCCACACCGGGTGGGTCGACCTATGGGTCGACCCAAGAGGGGTTGGGTCAACCCTAGGGTCGACCCAGGGGGCAAGTGGGTCGACCCACCCCTGATCCGGGAAGGTTCATTCATTGAATTTGGACTGTATTTCAAACCACTTTCGTTGCTGACTCAGCACTGCCTATACAATAAGATTTTGAACACCTATAAATAGGCCAATAGAGCCTAGCCTATATCTCACATTTTCTGATAGACTATCTAAGCTTTTCCATTCTTCTTCCTCCTTAAATCTATTCAGAAAATAGAATAATTAGTCTAAGGAAAATCTGGTTCAAGATCTGGAGGAAAAGAACATATATTTGCAAATGCGTGTTCAGAATTCTGATCGAAATGAGGTAAATTCTTGGATCTGGTTAATTTAGATTTCTCTTCTTTTTCCCCTTTTCTTTTGGTTTGAGAATTGTGAATCCATGATTATTTAGATCATAGATTTAGTTAGAGGAGCTATGGAATGCTATGTTTGGACCAGATTCATGAATTGGAAAGCTATTAGGTGAGTGGATTTAAGTTATGCCTTTCTGATAATGGTATATTTATCATTTGGCATTCCCTGTTAATATGTATAAATCTACTGAAATGGAAATCTATTGAAATGAATGAATCTACTAAAATGTAACTTACTGAAATGCATAAATCTGCTGAAATGTGAACCTACTGAAATATATAAATCTAGTGAAATGAAAATCTGCTAAAATGTATAAACCTGTTAGAATACGTGGAAAGGAAACCTGTAAATGGGATATTCTAAATTAAGTTATAATGAGATTGGGAATAATTCTAGTAATTTAACTAAAATTTCCTGAGAACATTATCTGTTGTGTAATGCATGTTTCCACTAATCATCTGTCTAAATTGGAATATTCTGTAATTAGGAAATTTACAATGAACCTGAATATTTGTTAAGAATACTATTATGCCAAGAGATTGCAAATAAAAATTACAGTGAAATTTGGAAGAATGAATATGCCTAAATTTACAGTAAATAGAAAATTATAACCGCACTTAGGCACGAGGTTAAATTCAACTTATGGTAGAAGTCTGCCCGGAACCGCCCGAAAAATCCAACATCGACAAGTGGTTAATTTAGTGTGAGAGGTCTGGTGCGTAAACATACATATAACGGTGTTAAGACATGAGGTTAAGTCGAACTTGAAATGACCCGAACTTCCCCATGAAGGAAAGCCCTATTGAATTGAGAACACAACAAATCAGAACACAAACAGAAGAACATTTCATTGCTTATTACGATAATTCCATCAAAATACAAGATTATACAGAGTATGAATAAATAAAATACATTCGATAAATATCATATATTACAATATTTTACATAGCAGAGGAAAATAATACAAAACACAATTGAAAGAGATAAACGGATACGGAGCTTTCCAGATATCGTTCCAGCTGCCCACGTGAAAAATAGGGGCACCCAGTGTTTAGGTTAAAATAATAAACTCCAGGTCAGTCTTGTGACTAGTATGAGAACTAAAACAGTTATTAATATTTATTTTAAATCAGATATATCAAGGGACCATGCCGTATAACACGGAATGGGTTCCCTCCCAAGAAGACCACTGCATATAACAAAACAACACAATGCTTTTTGAAAAAATGAAGCTATTATAAGACCCAGGTCCTATCACACACTGCAACGCAAGCCGGGGTATAGGGTTTTCCCTTATAATAGCCAAACATGCTTGGTACGTTAAAACAAATCATTTGATAATATTATAAGTGCATAGTGTATATAACAACTTCAAATATAAATGTATCAATCCTAGGCAGCATGGGAACCATATATCATGTCGCCGGTACTAGGCTCTACAATCAAAACCGCAAAGTCACGTATTGGAAGTCGGATTTCCGTTTGTGAACCAAGGTAAGGGATCTTCCTTACCGTATCGAGACTGTCTAGCCCGAGCCTCAGGATCAGAGCTTGAGTGACCCTTGGATCGTCAGGAATGGTCCATCAAAGTGCAATGTGGATTAAAAAACCTTGGACAATACGTTTCCCCGCCCTATGGGGCGCAAATGAGCCAAATAACTCCATCGGCCCTGGATCGACCAATATAACAGAGGTGCCTCACAATCCATCATCCACATAATTAAAATTCCAGGGCTAGTAAAATGCTGACACCACTCCTAGCTAGAAAGAAACGCATGCCCTCCCTGATGTCCTCTTCCGTTTCTGGTTCACATCGGAGTGTGAGGCTCACGAATTAACGCCATACAAAGCTACGCTATATTAAAGCCGTGTCTTGATCATCAACCACAAAACTCTTCTTTTCAACAGAAGCCTTGATCATTTGCATCTCAGCATGCCACACAGGCAATTCACGCTATGCAACCAATGTATATCAATCACACAGAATGAAATCCGATGTCAGACACACATCCATTTACAAGTTCGTTCTGGATCTGAATAAAATCGGAGGTACCTTATTCCTCCCCCATTTGTCCAATACAGGGGAGAGGTCCTCGCATATCCAGTCGATCTTAAATTACGTCTGGACGATCACCACTTATTACCTTGTCTTGGGTGTACAGCCCAATCAAGACATCAGTAATCATCCAAACGATGTGAAGACCTTTGGTCTTCAACCACCGTCTTCATCCTCTACACATCGTCGAATCAGTTATTCATAATGGGATAAACCCAGTCTTTCTGAATAACTCACGTATATAATAAACAAGTGTTATAAAAACACAACATATGCCTCATTCCAATCCACAATATTCCTTTATTCAAATTTCTTATACTTTGGGAAAGGTTCCCATTAATTTTATCGAAGATAAATTCTTTACATTTATTATTTAATCTTCTTTTGGATATCATTTCAATCTAATTAAAGATGCATTAAAACTCCACTTGGTTTTAATCTTCCCAAAAATCAATATTAACGATTGTTTAAATCGGGAAATCATATCCTGTCTTTAACTGGGTTAAAGAACCAATGTCATTTAAAACACGGTTCACGATAAACCCAAAATCACATTCCATTCCATCAGCCTTTAATTGTAAATTAGCAAGTGAACAGTTCCCTAAGTATTAACCCCGAAGGCCGAAACCAACATCAGATCAATACCCAGGAAACCATTCAACTTAACTAATCTCTAGTTAGTTTCTGATTTTCTTAACTCCATTGGGTCTAAGAACAGTATTATTAAAGATACCATTCACGACAACCCAAAAGTCTTATTCCTGCCTTTAACTGGGTTAAAGAACCAATGTCCTTTAAAACACGGTTCACGATAAACTCAAAATCACATTCCATTCCATCAGCCTTTAACCGTAAATTAGGAAGTGAACAATTCCCTAAGTATCAACCCGAAGGCCGAAACCAACATCAGATCAATACCTAGGAAACCATTCAACTTAACTAGCCTCCAGTTAGTTTCTGATTTTCTTAACTCCATTGGGTCCAAGAATAGTATTATTAAAGATACCACTCACGACAACCCAAAACCTCATTCCATTGTTAATTGGTTTAAAGAACAAATGTTATTTAAAACACCATTCACGATAAGCCTAAATCACATTCCATTAATTATGGAATCTTCACGGAAAAACAATTCAATATATAATCGATATCAATTTTGTATCCTACTAATAATATAAATGGAATAGCAGCAAAGCCTTTTAAATTACATATGTATTCGCAGTCTTCCTTCACAAAATTTCACTTCGATTATTATCAATCGAATTCCATTCAATTCCAATTTAATATATTAAATTGGAAAATTTTACTTTGGAAAATTTCCGTTGAATCTTAATAAAAAGTTTTATAAATTCCAAATCACATTTCACTATAAAGCGGGTTAAAGAACGAATGTCGTTAAAAACGAAGTTCATAATGAACCCAAAATCCCATTAGTCTCTAACCGTAAATTAGTAAGAGAACAATTCCTTAAGTATTAACCCCGAAGGCCGAAACCAACATCAGATCAATACCCAGGAAACCATTCAACTTAACTAATCTCCAGTCAGTTTCTAATTTTCTTAACCCCATTGGGTTTAAGAACAGTATTATTAAAAATACCATTCACGATAAACCCCAGATCCAATTCGATAATAAATACAAGGCTCTGAATAGAAAATATATCGGCTTATATTCAATGTCAAATTCTGAAACCAACAAATATCGTATTGGAATAACGATAAATATATATATATATATCTTCCAAATTCCTCCACAATATCTGTATAATCACGAAACCCAATATCGAAATATTCCGAAGGTAATTTTGATTCCGATCCGTTCCAATTCATATATTGGAAATTCTGGTTATTTTAAAACCATTTCAAATCCAATTTAATTATTTAAAAATATTGGATTATAATTCTAGTTCAAAATTAGTTCATTTTAATAAAAATCTATTTTTATCTTTTCAAACATGGAATTTTTCATCCCAATTCTTTACAAATCATTTCTTATGATTTTACACAAATTATCAGTGTTTTTAATAATTTTATCAAGGCTCGTACAGTCGATTTCCATAAACGGCCATCGAACTACACTGACAGCGATCTTTTCCAAATTTGATTTGGATATAATTCCAAATCCAACCATTAGATTTCAAATCTCCAATATTCTTAGAAATCTCTTTTCGATACGAACCCAACGGTTCCGGTTTTAGGAAAATCCAACGGTCGGATCTCTCGTAATGTCCATTCGAAGTCAATGGTCGAAATTCGCGAACTGCCGCAGCGCAGCGCGTTCTACTCAGGCCATTATAATATATACATAATATATATAATATATATTTCGTCGATTTCCATTTAAAACGTATTTTCTAAATCGTTTTAAATTCGTTTTCAAAACAATTTCAACTTCATATTCAATTTCAAATCAAAAATGAATATTCCATATCATCAATATATAAATAATTGTATTTTCAAAACATTAGATTTTGAAATCAATTCCTTTTTCGATATTCATTATAAAAATGAATAAAATCGATATAAATATCGTTCACATCTAAGCAACACGGCTTTGTATATTTAAATATATTCGTGCCCATCCCAAATCGGACATCAAACTCAGATTTTGATCTTTTACTGAATATTATTTTAAATTATTCGTTATTTAAAAATATTCATTCTTTTTGAACTGGAATCAGACACAGTCAATTACCATATAACACAATTTATATGGATTTCATATACACATGTACACAGCAACAATCAAACACATTCAACCATCATCCAGAGTGCATTCCACACTGCATAAGCATAAAATATAAATATTCAACGCTTACATAGCTTGTCAACCAATCGTTTGACATACAACTAAATATTGGGATTTGTGTATGTCCAATATCATCCCAATACCCGTGTGGGGTTTCAATCAACAAATAATGAATTTTATTTGTGCACTTGGGCGATGTGTAAAATTTATCGTCCCAATCAATATTAGTCAAATGTGTGTACATAAACAAATCGTCCGATTTGTTTATGAATGTTTATTTTATTCATATACACGTTAAAAATTATATTTTTTTAACTATAAAATATTTATTTCAACACATGACTATTTTATTTAACCCATTCCACATCACAAACAATTTTCACAACACAATCAAACGAACACACAAGTCTTCCATGGTCTGTGGACGACGGGTGTTGGGTGTTGCTAAGCACCATCTGCATCCTAGTATACATTTTAACTAGAAAATAAAATAAAAGTGAGGAGTCCTCACCTTTGGGTTCCACTCCTCCATTCTCTATTTCTGAATGGTTCAGAATTGAATTTGATTCCAGTTGGTTCCATCGCAGTCTATTTCACTCTATTCATAGTAAAAATCGCATTTTTAGTATGATGTTTATTTTAAAAATCACATTTTTATAATGGCACTTCATATATAAAAATCACATATTTTTATCGCTTCGTTCCAATAAATAAAAAATCATATTTTAATTTCTATTTCATATATTTTTACAATGCTTCTTTCTATATAAAAATTATATTTTTATATTTCTACTTCTTACATAAAGATCGAATTTTTATTTCGCTTCATATATAATAAAAATCGAATATTTTCCTAATGATATCCATATAAAGATCGTATCTTTATCATAATGAAAACATTATAAAAATTGTATTTTTATTTATAAAAATCACATTTTTATTTATAAAAATCACATTTTTATAATTCTTCCTACAAAAATAAAAATTATATTTTTATAGCGATGTTTATATATTTAAAAATCAATTCTTTTTATTTTCTAAAAATCTAAACTCTTTATTTCTAAAAAATATAAGCTTTTCATTTCTAAAAATTCCTCTCTTCTCGTTTACTTTATAAATAGGAAATCTGATCTAAAGAATACTTTATAAAAGGGAAAATCTGATTTAAAGAATACTTGAAAAAAATGAAACAAAAAGAAAACTCATCTTTTATTGTTTGGGCGTCAACTGCACCAGAGGGGATCGCGGTTGCTTGCAGCGTCATCGACGCGATGGTGGGGGCCAGCATTACTCGACGATGGCGGTGAAGGAGAGAAGGCACTCGCGTTGGGGTCTGGGGGTTTTGAAGGGTTCGGTTTGAGGGTCGGAGTTAAAGAACGGGTAGAGGAGGAGCAAGGGGAAGAGAGGAAGAGGAGTGCGGTGTCGGAGGGCTTGCCGGCGAAGGGTTCGGAGGTGCGTAGTTGGAGGATGGGGGAAGCGTCGCGGTTTCTGTTGAACGTGAGGGGGGAGGTCGGGCTTTCTGATTTGGGGGCTAGGTTTGGGAAGGGAGGGTTTTATATAAAAGAAAATATAATAATATTTAATTCTATTATATTTCAAAAAGTAATTTTTTATTCCGAACCCCAATTCATACCCAACGACTATCACTCCTAGCTAAATACCACCATTCTGAACACAAGGGGATATGTACCGTAAGCTAGTTTGGCTGTTACGATCAGTATCCATCAAAATCAAAATATAAATCTGTATATTAATTTAAATGCACATTTCAATTTACTGGGGCCACATATGGACTCCAAAAATTTCCAAAAAATATTTTCTAGCTTCGTATTGACGATACGGTTCTAACAAAACTAATTTCGTCAAATTTGGAGACCATTTGAAAAATGGCCATTTTCTGGTCGATCCAAATTGGCTAAAACTGTCAAAACAAGTTTAACTTCGCCACGCTCACATATTAATTCCAAAAATTATGAATTTTGGAATCTACCAATAATTTGACATCCCGGATCCAACAAAAGTGGTTTCGCTGAAAACGGAGGTCGTTTGCAAAATCGCTATTTTTAAGGGCTATATTTCCGTAGCGACTATTCTGAATTTTCAGCCGGGCATAACTTTTTATCCCCGCTATGAAATTTCAATTTTTCGGATTCGTTGGAAAGATATAGATAGATTCTAATATTTTTGTTTTCGCTAAAATCCGGTTTATTTTGAATCCTGTACATTCATTTGAAATTTGAAATCGAATTTTCAAACTACTGCGCCATTTTCAATGCCTTTTAAAATTAAAATACATATTTATATTCTAACCGTCGATTCCAATAAATATTATACATTCTAATTCTATTCAAAATAAATTTCTAGTCGTAATTCTTTAAAATAATTCATTTTAAGTATTCAAAATCCATTAAAATCACCAAAATAAAAATTTTAAATTGGCTCAGATTTTCCGGGTTGTTACAATCTTCCCGACTTAAAATATTTTCGTCCTCGAAAAGGAACAGAGCTAAAAGTTGTTTTACAAACCAACTCAACTTTCAGTTTGGCTTTCCTTCTTCAACTTTCCAGTTTTAAGAATTTCAAATTTTTCAAAAATTTGGCTAACACCCTAAATTTTCGAAAAATTTCGCCATAACCTTCTTTGTACGGGAGCACCGGGAAAATCCCAAAACCGCCACACAATCCTCTCAAGTCAAAAAGAAAAAGGGCTAGCCAATCGGCTCATAAAATCATCAAAAACCCCAAGAAATACAATAAACATGTACCTATTTGTCGGGCATACAATTTTATTCCTCTTCTCTAGCCTCCTTGCTATGACCTGTTCAATGTATATACATGTATATGCATGCAATTTCTATCAATTTTCAATTCAGTTCAACATTTAACACAATTTGTTTATATGTACCGTTCATGTACATATTAGTTTCAACAATCTCATAAGTTAAACTAATAATCAAACAACACAACCATCAATCAATCAGTGGATTATCGTTTTCAAACATATAACTTTGATACATAGTCAAAAATCATGTTTTTGATGCCAAGTCACAACAATATATTCTAACTATATTTTGGTTCTCACACCCACCAATTGGAAATATATAGATATCCCACTTTCGAAACTCGAACATAAATTCTGATGATGTTTCGAACCACCATCAGAACATCTACGGGCGACTATAGTGTGATCCTATATCTATCTAGTATATTAAAACTTCAAATACACGCGGATCAGACGTATACGCAAAAATTTTATATGCTTGATTGTCCAAATCAATATAAAAATAATATTCAAATACGAATAATTGATTTAAATTTTCAAAACAAAAATTGTTTTCATCTTTATTTGAAGACAACTCTCTTCCGACTCATTCTAGGATACTACTGCTTCCATCTCTAACGAGCCATTCTCATTGGATATTTCTAATCCAATCTCTGATGAATTCTTTCATTTGGTTCTAACGTGTCTTGTTCTCCGAGCTCTATAAACCAAAGCTCTGATACCAAAATGAAACGAACCGAACTTCCCCGTGAAGGAAAGCCTGGATTGAATTGAGAACATGACAAATCAGAACACAAACAGAAGAACATTTCATTCCTTATGACAACAATCCCATCAGAATAAAAGATTATATGGAGAATGAATAAATAAAATGCATTTGATAAATATCATAGATTACAGTATTTTACATAGCAATGGAAAATAATACAAAACACAATTGAAAGAGATAAACGAATACAGAGCGTTCCGGATATCGTTCCAGCTGTAAATCAGGATCCTGTGAATATAAATCTGCAAAACCAAAACTACAAGCTACCCGTGCGGAAAATAGGGGCACCCAGAGTTTAGGTTAAAACAATAAACTCCAGGTCAGTCATGTGACTGATGTGAGAACTAAAACATTTATTAATCTTTATTTTAAATCAGATATATCAAGGGACCACGGCGTATAACACGGAACGGGTTCCCTCCCAAGAATACCAGTGTACATAACAAAACAGCGTAATGCTTTTTGAAAAAATGAAGCTATTATAAGACCCAGGTCCTATCACACAATGCCACACAAGCTGGGGGATAGGGTTTTCCCTTATAATAGCCAAACATGCTTGATACGTTAAAACAAATCATTTGATAATATTATAAGTGCATAGTGTATAAAACAGCTTCAAATATAAATGTATCAATCCTAGGCGGCATGGGTACCATATATCATGTTGCCAGTACTAGGCTCTATAATCAAAACCGCAAGGTCACGTATTGGAAGTTGGATTTCCGTTTGTGAACCAGGGCAAGGGATCGTCCTTACCTCTTCGAGACTGTCTAGCCCGAGCCTCAGGATCAGAGCTCGAGTGACCCTTGGATCGTAAGGGATGGCCCATCAAAGTGCAATGTGGATTAAAAAAACCTTGGACAATATGTTTCCCTGCCCTATGGGGCGTAAATGAGCCAAATGACTCCATTAGCCCTGGATCGAGTGATATAACAGAGGTGCCTCGCAATCCATCATCCACATAAGTAAAATGTCAGGGCTAGTAAAACGCTGACACCACTCCTAGCTAGAAAGAAATGCATGCCCTCCTTGATGTCCTCTCCTGTTTCTGGTTCACACCGGGGTGTGAGGCTCACGAATTAATGCCACACAAAGCTACGTTATATTAAAGCCGTGCTTTGACCATTAACAACAAGACTCTGCTTTTCAACAGAAGCCTTGATCAATTGCATCTCAGCATGCCACACAAGCAATTCATGCTATGCAGCCAATGTATATCAATCACACAGAATGAAATCCGATGTCAGACACACATCCATTACAAGTTCGTTCTGGGTTTGAACAAAACCGGGGGTACCTTATTCCTCTCCCATAATGCAACACAAGTCAGGGGATAGGGTTTTCCCTTATAATAGCCAAACATGCTTGGTACGTTAAAACAAACCATTTGATAATATTATAAGTGCATAGTGTATAAAACAGCTTCAAATATAAATGTATCAATCCTAGGCGGCATGGGTACCATATATCATGTTGCCAATACTAGGCTCTACAATCAAAACCGCTAGGTCACGTATTGGAAGTTGGATTTCCGTTTGTGAACCAGGGCAAGGGATCGTCCTTACCTCTTCAAGACTGTCTAGCCCGAGCCTCAGGATCAGAGCTCGAGTGACCCTTGGATCGTCAGGGATCGCCCATCAAAGTGCAATGTGGATTAAAAAACCTGGGACAATATGTTTCCCTGCCCTATGGGGCGTAAATGAGCCAAATGACTCCATCAGCCCTGGATCGAGCGATATAACAGAGGCGCCTCGCAATCCATCATCCACATAAGTAAAATGCCAGGGCTAGTAAAACGCTGACACCACTCCTAGCTAGAAAGAAATGCATGCCCTCCTTGATGTCCTCTCCTGTTTCTCGTTCACACCGGGGTGTGAGGCTCGCGAATTAACGCCACACAAAGCTACGCTATATTAAAGCCGTGCTTTGATCATTAACAACAATACTCTGCTTTTCAACAGAAGCCTTGATCAATTACATCTCAGCATGCCACACAAGCAATTCATGCTATGCAGCCAATGTATATCAATCACACAGAATGGAATCCGATGTCAGACACACATCCATTACAAGTTCGTTCTGGGTTTGAACAAAACCGGGGGTACCTTATTCCTCTCCCACAAACACACATCCATTTACAAGTTCGCTCTGGGTTTGAACAAAACCAGGGGTACCTTATTCCTCTCCCATATGTCCAATACAGGGGAGAGGTCCTCGCGTATCCGGTCAATCTCAAAGTACATCAGGACGATTACCACTTATTACCTTGTCTTGGGTGTACAGTCCAACCAAGACATCAATAATCATCCAAACAATGTGAAGACCTCTGGTCTTCAACCACCGTCTTCATCCTCGACACATCGTCGAATCAGTTATTCAGACTGGGATAAACCCGATCTTTCTGAATAACTCGCATATATAATAAACAAGTGCTATAAACAACATACGCCTCATTCCAATCCAGAATATTCCTTTATTCAAATATTCTTATACTTTGGGAAAGGTTCCCATTAATTTTATCAAAGATAAATTCTTTACATTTATTCTTTAATCTTCTTTTGGATATCATTTCAATCTAATTAAATATGCATTAAAACTCCACTTGGTTTTAATCTTCCCAAAAATCAATATTAACGATTGTTTAACTTGGGAAATCATATCCTGTCTTTAACTGGGTTAAAGAACCAATGTCATTTAAAACACGGTTCACGGTAAACCCAAAATCACATTCCATTCCATCAGCCTTTAACCGTAAATTAGCAAGTGAACAATTCGCTAAGTATTAAGCCCGAAGGCCGAAACCAACATCAGATCAATACCTGGGAAACCATTCAACATAATTAATCTCCAGTTAGTTTTTGATTTTCTTAATTCCATTGGGTCTAAGAACAGTATTATTAAAGATACCATTCACAACAACCTAAAATTCTTATTCCTGCATTTAACTGGGTTAAAGAACCAATGTCCTTTAATACACGGTTCACGATAAACCCAAAATCACATTCCATTCCATTCCATCAGCCTTTAACAGTAAATTAGCATGTGAACAATTCCCTAAGTATCAACCCCGTAGGCCGAAACCAACATCAGATCAATAGCCAGGAAACCATTCAACTTAACTAACCTCCAGTTATTTTCTGATTTTCTTAACTCCATTGGGTCCAAGAACAGTATTATTTAAGATACCATTCACGACAACCCAAAACCTCATTCCATTGTTAATCGGGTTAAAGAAAAAGTGTTATTTAAAACACCATTCACGATAAACCCAAATCACATTCCGTTAATTATGGAATCTTCACGGAAAAACAATTCAATATATAATCGATATCAATTTCCATATCCTACATATAATATAAATGGAATAGTGCCAAAGCCTTTTAAATTCCATATGTATTCGCAGTCTTCCTTCACAGAATTTCACTTCGATTATTATCAATCGAATTCCATTCAATTCCAATTTAATATATTAAATTGGAAAATTTTACTTCGGAAAAATCCCGTTAAATCTAAATAAAAAGATTTATAAATTCCAAATCACATTTCACTATAAAGCGGGTAAAGCACGAATGTCGTTAAAAACACAGTTCACAACAAACCCAAAATCCCATCAGTCTCTAACCGTAAATTAGTAAGAGAACAATTCCCTTAGTATTAACCCCGAAGGCCGAAACCAACATCAGATCAATACCCAGGAAACCATTAAACTTAGCTAGTCTCCAGTCAGTTTCTAATTTTCTTAACCCCATTGGGTTTAAGAGAAGTATTATTAAAGATACCATTCACGACAAACCCAAGATCCAATTCGATATTAAATACAAGGCTCTGAATAGAAAATATATCGACTTATATTCAATGTCGAATTCTGAAACCAACAAATATCGTATTGGAGTAACGATATATATATATATATATATATATATATATCTTCCAAATTCCTCCATAATATCCGTATAATCACGAAACCCAATATCGAAATATTCCGAAGGTAATTTCGATTCCGATCCATTCCAATTCATATATTGGAAATTCTGGTTATTTTAAAACCATTTCAAATCCAATTTAATTATTTAAAAATATTGGATTATAATTCTAGTTCATAACTAGTTCATTTTAATAAAAATCTATTTTTATCTTTTCAAATATGGAATTTTTCATCCCAATTCTTTACAAATCATTTCTTATGATTTCACACAAATTATTGATGTTTTTAATAATTTTATCAAGGCCTGTACAGTCAATTTCCATAAACGGCCATCGAACTGTACTTACAGTGACATTTTCCAAATTTGATTTGGACATAATTCCAAATCCAACCATTAGATTTCAAATCTTTAATGTTCGTTAGAAAGCTCTTTTCGATACGAACCCAACGGTTCCAGGTTTTAGGAGAATCCGACGGTCAGATCTCCCGTAATGTCCATTCAAAGTCAATGGCCGAAATTCGTGAACTGCCGCAGCGCGATGCGTTCTATTCGGGCCGTTATATTATATATATATAATATATATATATATATATATATAATATATATATATTTCGTCGATTTCCATTTAAAACGTATTTTAAAAATCGTTTTAAATTCTTTTTCAAAACGATTTCAACTTCATATTCAATTTCAAATCAAAATTGAATATTCCATATCATCAATATATAAATGATAGTATTTTCAAAACATTAGATTTTTAAATCAATTCCCTTTTCGATATTCATTATAAAAATAAATAAAATCGATATAAATATCGTTCACGTCAAAATGGCATCGATCTAATCAACACAGCTTTATATATTTAAATATATTTATGTCCATCCCAAATCGGACATCAAAATCAGATTTTGATCTTTTACTGAATATTATTTTAAAATATTCGTTGTTTTAAAATATTCATAATTTTAAAATATTCATTCTTTCTGAACTGAAATCAGACAAAGTCAATTACCATATAATGTGATTTATATGGATTTCGTACACTCATGTACACAACAACAATCAAACACAGTCAACCATCATCCAGAGTGCATTCTACACTGCATAAGCATTAAATATAAATATTCAACGCTTACATAGCTTGTCAACCAATCGATTGACATACAACTAAATTTTGGGATTAGTGTATGTCCAACATCATCCCAATACCCGTATGGGATTTCAATCAAAAAATAATGAATTTTATTTGTGTAGTTGGGCGATGTGTAAAATTTATCGTCCCAATCAGTATCAGTCAAATGTGTGTACATAAACAAATCGTCCGATTTGTTTATGAATGTTTATTTTATTCATATACACGTTAAAAATTATATTTTTTTTAACTATAAAATATTTATTTCAACACATGAATATTTTATTTAACCCATTCCACATCACAAACAATTTTCACAACACAATCAAACAAACAAACAAGTCGTCCATGGTCTGTGTACGACGGGTGTCGGGTGCTGCTAAGCACCTTCTGCATCCTAGTATATATTTTAACTAAAAAATAAAATAAAAGTGAGGAGTTCTCACCATTGGGTTCCACTCCTCCATTCTCTATTTCTGAACGGTTCAGAATTGTATTTTGAATCCAATTGGTTCCATCACAGTCTATTTCACTCTGTTCATAGTAAAAATCGCATTTTTAGTATGATGTTTGTTTTAAAAATCACATTTTTATAATGGCACTTCATATTTAAAAATCATATATTTTTATCGCTTCATTCCAATAAATAAAAAATCTTATTTTAATTTCTATTTCATATATTTTTACAATGCTTCTTTCTATATAAAGATTATATTTTTATATTTCTACTTCTTATATAAAGATCGAATTTTTATTTCGCTTCATATATAATAAAAATCGAATTTTTTCCTAATAATATCCATATAAAGATCATATCTTTATCATAATGAAAACATTATAAAAATTGTATTTTGTTTATAAAAATACATTTTTATAATTCTTCCTACAAAATAAAAATTATATTTTTATAACGATGTTTATATATTTAAAAATCAATTCTTTTTATTTTCTAAAAATCTAAACTCTTTATTTCTAAAAAAATCTAAGCTTTTTATTTCTAAAAAATCCTCTCTTTTTGTTTACTTTATAAATAGGAAAACTGATCTAAAGAATAATTTATAAAAGGGAAAAACTGATTTAAAGAATACTTGAAAAAAATGAAACAAAAAGAAAACTCATCTTTTATTGTTTGGGCGTCAACTGCACCAGAGGGGGATGGCGGTTGCTTGTAGCGTCGTCGACGCGATGGTGGGGGCCAGCATTACTCGGCGATGGCGGTGAAGGAGAGAAGGCACTCGCCTTGGGGTCTGGGGGTTTAGAAGGGTTCGGTTTGAGGGTCGGAGTTGAAGAACAGGTAGAGGAGGAGCAAGGGGAAGAGAGGAAGAGGAGTGCGGTGTCGGAGGGCTTGCCGACGAAGGGTTCGGAGGTGCGTAGTTGGAGGATGGGGGAAGCGTCGCGGTTTCTGTTGAACGTGAGAGGGGAGGTCGGGTTTTCTGATTTGGGGGCTAGGTTTGGGAAGGGAGGGTTTTATATAAAAGAAAATATAATAATATTTAATTCTATTATATTTCAAAAAGTAAGTTTTTATTTCGAACCCCAATTCAAACCCAACGACTATCACTCCTAGCTAAATATCACCATTCCGAACACAAGGGGATATGTACCGTAAGCTAGTTTGGCTGTTACGATCAGTATCCATCAAAATCAAAATATAAATCTATATATTGAATTTAAACGCACATTTCAATTTACTGGGGCTACATATGGACTCTAAAAATTCCCGAAAAATATTTTCTAGCTTCGTATTGACAATACTGTTCTAACAAAACTAATTTCGACAAATTTGGAGACCATTTGAAAAATGGCCATTTTCTGGTCGATCCAAATTGACTAGAACTATCAAAACATGTTTAACTTCGCCACACTCACATATTAATTCAAAAAATTATGAATTTTGGAATCTACCAATAATTTGACATCCCGGATCCAACAAAAGTGGTTTCGCTGAAAACGGATGTCATTTGCGAAATCGCTATTTTAAGGGCTATACTTCCACAGCGACTATTCTGAATTTTCAACCGGGCATGAATTTTTATCCCCGCTATGAAATTTCAATTTTTCGGATTCATTGGAAAGATATTTTCAGATAGATTCTAATATTTTTGGTTTCGCTAAAATCTGGTTTATTTTGAATCCTGTACATTCATTTGAAATTTGAAATAGAATTTTCAAACTACTGTGCCATTTTCAATTCCTTTTGAAATTAAAATATATATTTATATTCTAACGTCGATTCCAATAAATATTATATGTTCTAATTCTATTCAAAATAAATTTCTAGTCGTAATTCTTTAAAATAATTCATTTTAAATTTTCAAAATCCATTAAAATCGCCAAAATAAATCTTTTAAATTGGCTTAGATTTTCCGGGTTGTTACAGAACTTGTGGTAGAAGTCTGCCCGGAACCTCCTGGTAAGTCCAGCATCCACAAGTGGTCGGCTTAACGTGAGAGATCTATGCACAAACAGTGTAACGACGCAAAGATTTTTGACCCTGAAGATCAACATATATAAGTCTCTTGTATAACATGTCGACCATTCAAGTATCAAAAATACCAGATGACTAATAGAGAGAAGTTAGAGGGTGAGAAATAGAAAGATTGAAAAGTTGAATAGATGAAAAAGAACGTCACATAACAGAATCAGACTAACCTGAATCTTACAGCAGAATGAATAAAATATAATATATATATATAATAACTTTTGAAATACAAATAGGATTAGAATTTACATACATTATCAGAGTACAACATATGAACAATACAGCGGAAATAAACTCTATATATCTATCGTTGAAGCCTCCTGCTCCAAGCTCCGCCAGTAAATCTGTAAAATCCTGAACTACTTGACCGCCAATACGAATTTGGGCACCCTAGAGTTTAATGAAAATGTAGAAAAATAAATTCTGAGTCAGTCATGGAACTGGTATTTATAAACGATTTTAAAACAGTTTGAGAAATAAAAAGGTATCTCATAGGACCACGCCGCAAAAAAATACGAAACGGGTTTTTCCCTTATGATAACCAAAACAATTTATATGTAGAAATCAGGTATTATTATAATGTATAGGGTTTTCAAATATAAATTAGAATATAGCGAAATGCTTGCATCTCATATTTCACATACATATTATGCAAACAAAACCGTTTGGTGCTTATGGATAATGGGTTTCCAACTATGACACGCTATGGAACAACCTTCTGATAATGTATCTCTAAAGAGGAATGCACCGGGTTCAACAAGAATATCTTGTAACCCTACCACACATGACTGACCATTCATTTCGCTTAAGTGTATCGAATGTATATCACCAACTGTTAGGATCAGAAACCGTTTCTCGAAAAGGTACAACATCGAGTAGAATAAAGAAGGAAATGAAATTTCTCTAGATATTTGATAATACACACTAATTAGGAGCGACCCACGCCCGATTTTTGTCATTTCCCAGTTGTAAAGCTTGAGGCTATACTTACCTTCTTGGATATATCACATCTTCATTTACTTTGAATGCCACATCGTTAAACCTGCCAGATCACACATTTGATTTCCCCAATACTGCGGGTATAAAGTTTAGAGAAACAAATTCCTCTGCCGCCAACATAGTTTGAAGAGATCGATTGTATGATCTGTTAGGCATACTCTGTCAGACATTCATCCATCAAGTACTCCTAGGACTGGACAAATCAAAGGAATTATTATGTAAATCCATCTTAGGCAATTTCTCCCTAGGATTTACAGAACAACCCTTGCATAACTCCTTCTTCAGTGGTCTTCAATCTTGACTTCAAATTAAATAGCGCCTAGGTCGAAACAAAGTGGTTTTTGGATTTCATTGAGAAAACCAATTCCAATCTCTTTAAACCGATGAAAGTTAATATCTTTTACGACCAAGTGATACTTAAAGTAATCAGGTTATCATATTCAAACAAATTTTAATATGTATATTGATTATCACGACTTATCTACTTAAAACATATAAACTTCCAGATTTCCACAATAGTTTGAATATATCTAATTAAAACATGTAAATGCTTAAATTAAACTAACAAGTTCACTTGGTCATAACGCATCATTTCAATCAACCAAATCAGTAGATTAACCATCACAACAGATATTTTCTATTGCAATTCAATAATTCAAATTCAACTAATAGTCATTCATAAATTAGTTGATCTTGGAAAATAATTATTTCCAAATCATATTTATCTAAGATTTTAATAATACTATTAATTTTCACTGATTATATGGTATTAATATAATTCATAGTTTAATCTGTACGACTTATATATTATCTCATTACCTTAAATAAACAATTCAAATTATAATTTATTTAAGTATTTATTTAAATGGAAAATAAATGATACTTTCCTGAATTCAACTTAGTCGATATCAATTCAACATCTCCTTCCAATTTATCACTATTCCATTTATTTTCGGAACTCCAGAATAATCCCATTGTTATTGGTCAACCAATTTCTCTTACCAATATTCCTCACAATCATCTTCATCTGCAAAACCTTTTGCTTCTGACGTTATCCACTTTGGGTTGTGAATATTGCTCCTTCTGGACTCATTTATCACATCAACTTAATATTTTAAATAAATATTAGTACATGGTGAAATGTTGTTTATCTAGCTACTATATTTATTCTCATTCACATGAATTTTCATATTAAGTTTAATCGTTGTTAATTCAACTTTGAAATCATATCTCAATTTAAAAATTTATGTATCGACCAAAGTTGATTAATTAGTATTATGTTTCAAAAACATTCAGGTTTATTACAACACTATATACCTGACGATCAGTCATTTTCATTAATCACAACATATTGTTGGTTATCATTCAAATAATATCGACTTATTCTATCTCCACTCGTACTAATCCACCTATTTGGCTTCCTGTATTTGTATTTAAAGCGAGTTGTGTATCTACTTCAATGATACTATTGTTCCGGACCATTAGGTATGAAGATCCAGGTAAGATATTGAACCAATTATCTGGTCTTTAGAAATAAAGAAATTTATATTTTATTCTAATTTTAATTAATAAATTAACTTTAAATAACTTTGTTAAACCTTAACTAAGTATAGCATCATTTTCAATGATTATCGTCTGATCACATACCATCTTTATTCCAAATTTCTATCAATCATACTAGCACTTCTTCTCTTTTATTCTTTTTGGGTATATATATATATTAAATTTACATTAAAAAAATATCCCTTTTCCTAATATTTTATTTATAAAGCTTCCCTTTCCCTAATCTTTTATTTACTCTTTTCTTATTTTCCTTTTATCTTTTGCCAATGCCCAATTTCATTTTTCTCTCTATTTTTTTTGCTGGGCTGAAGCCCAGATCTCATTTACAAACCGTCACCATCCTTCAATTCCTGGCCAAACACCAAAACAACAAACCAACGTCTGGCACCATCAAAAACGCGGATCCACCAGTGTGATCATGTAATTTCTCTTGCCCGATCCTGTTGCCAAAAATCCCAACCATCCTTCTTCTTCCCAGTGCACAAATGTGAACTTGTGCACATACACACGTGCTCCGTCCATCCAACTAATGTCAAACTACCACAGGCAGACCACTAACACCACCCAACACCATTCTGACCTCATGCCACATCACATCACCTTCTTCTCCTAACACACAGTCATCGCCATTAAAACCCGACCTCTTTACAGAACAACTCCACTAAAATCGATCCGCCGCCACCACTTTAGACCAATGCCCACCATCAATTTCCTCTAGTACGAAGCCAACATCGCCTTCAACCTCCACTGTAACACCCCACATCTGTTAGTGTCACTCACAAAGGGAATGCACTAAGTTCTGTGGAGCATTTAGGGTAAAAGATGCAGATAAATTACAAGACAAACAGAAATTAAACAGCGGAAAATAAAACTTTGCTTTATTGATAAAATAGTTTGTACAAAGACTTCTTTACAATATCAGAGTGTCATCTGTCTTACAAAATAAAGAAGCATAAAACAACATTTATATTCCCCAATTTTAGCAAGAGCTAGCCATAGCATCTGATAAGAGAATCCAAGCAAACTTCGACAAATCTTCAAGCTGGGAAAGAGTGACAGTCCAACTTAACCTGAGCTATACTACTCCCTCCTCTACTACCTGGGGGGGGGGGAACAGAAGAAAAGAAGACGAAAGAAAAACAGAGTCAGACATAAAGCCTGAGCAAGTTCAGTAACTTCTAGCATGTGAACATGGAAAAACAAAACGACATGAATTAACTGAATACAAGATAACACCATGACGATAGGGTCAACAAGATTGGACAAGGTAATCACAAGATATGCTAAGATAAGATAAACTAGATACGCTCTAATACTATCGCCGCTTCGCTATTTCCTTGTTATACTGGTTTCTATATCTCTGCACCGCCTAACTAGTGTCCCAACTAGTAACAATAACGTGATCCCAATCCCTGTATTTTCCATCGCCTTCAGGCATCCATTTATTTATTTGTTACCTAGATTTAATCTAGGGTTTCCTACCAAGTACTTTCTAGATTCCTCTAAAGTTTACGCTATCTGCTGAATGCTTCTCGGATTCAGGATTTATGCCACCTAGTTCAACTAGGAATTATGCTACCTGTCGAACGATGCCCCCAAGTCTAGGACACACTACCTAGAGTGGTATATGTTCCTATACTTCCCCACGCATGTATCGCGAATCGTTATCGCTTGTCTAGATGCACATGTCCCATAATGTGCGGTCCGAGTCCTGTGTCAGGGCAAATCAAGGAATACAGAACTCGGTCGGGAGCTTTCAGATATCTGCCGATGTAGATGCTAAGGTCTATTTTTATTCCAGTGGCTATGGTCCCACTTGACCCCTCCCTCAACTAATGAAAGGCACACCTTGTAAAATGAGAACTATACGCCGGCCCCCGGTGCCCCACTATCCTATGGCCATCCGCAACCATAACTAGATAGCAAGTATATGGTCTTTTGGAGTTCTCCGCCTTTCCGCTTCACGTATCTCGATTGACTCAAGATGGATGGTAGAAGACGAGTCGCTATCACAGGGCTACCATTTGCTCGCCGAATCACACCGGTCCATCCTAGTCTTTAGGTTGCCATGTATTGCAACCAAGGCATACCCCTGGTTCTTCTACGCAGACCTTAACCTCTGTGGGCCCAAGCGGATCATCTGCAGCCTCACAGAGGGATACCAAGAGTACCCTCACGTCCCCTCGAAGCCACGGGCTTCGCAACCCAATTCATTGGAGCCTTCTTTTTAACCAGACGGACGTTCGCTCCTCCTCGTGTTATACTAAGAATTACTACTTAGTTTTATTAACTAAGATTTACCGCTTAGTTTCCAGAATCATTGTTTTCTTAACTAAGGTTTACTTAGTTCTCAATCCCGTCAATTTGGATTGGTTAAATGTCATAGTCAATTCAAGCTAACTTAACCCTCCTCATTTACCCTGTTAAACTGGTTAAGTGTTGTCAGTAACTCATGTTGACTTAACCCTACCACAAACCAAGTTATATTGGTTAAGTATTTATTACTTAACCCTACCCATTCACCCTGTGTTGGTTAAGTGTTCCTTTTTAACTTAACCTTACCCGTCTGTTTTAACTAACATGTTATTATTAATGGTTAAGTATTATCCCTTCATGTTTTAGACTTAACCGTATTCCTTTATCACAATCTGACGGTTAAGTGTTCAAGTTTACTTAACCCTACGGTCTGGTCCAGCTATCATGCTAAATTGGCTAAGTGTATTCACTTAACCCCAACCTCTAGTCTAGTTAACATGTTAATTTGGCTAAGTGTATTAACTTTACTTAACCCCACTTTCTAGACTAGTTAACATGTAAATTTGGCTAAGTGTTTTCTTAGTTACTTAACCTCTACAAATCTTGTCTTATTACCATGAGTTTGGTTAAGTGTCCCTGTGGACTTAGCCCTCCGTTCTAGCTTAACTGTGCTTAAGTTGGTTAAGTGTTCCTATGGACTTAACCCTCCCATTCTAGCTTAACTGTATGAACCTAACCCCACCTACAAGTCTTGTTATCATGTTGAGTTGGTTAAGTGTCTTAGTTAACTTAACCCTAGCATTCTTGTTCTAGCTTTAACTAAATAAATTAAAGCCACAACCACTCACATTAGACAGATATTGTTGCGATTACTGGATGTGCCGGTTGGTTCCGGGAATGTTTACATCGCAACTCAGTCTAACCTCGGATTAGGCATATTCGTGTTTTCTAAGTTCAAAGGGTTTTGATTAATTTTCAAATCAGGTTTTGAAAGTAACCATCCCGTCCATCGGATTAGTTAGGGATAGCCAGGGAGAGCAGGAAACTTGTATTTTCCAAACCCAAGCCTAGACACTATCCTCTCTGTCACCCTAGAACTTTCTGGTTTATTGTTAAAAGAGATGTCGTTAATAAACCTTTCTTTTGTATATAAATAAATTGTTAACAATTTATCCTCAAAGCCCATTTTCCCTTTCTTAAAATAAATTTTGGCCTATACCCTATACATTTTCCATTCCTACCAATGGACTTGTATTCTAGGCCCAAATCTAGATTTGCCTATCTTACAGTTTGTAGCAATTTAGATCCAACATCCCCCATTTACAAGTTTATGCCAAAACTAGATTTTATATTTTAGTTTACAGTTTATGCCAAACTAGATTTCATATTCTAGTTTCCCGTTTATGCCAAAACTCAATTTGCGTACTAACTACCTATTTTGTGGCCCACCAAACCCTTTTTCCTTCTACGCCCGACGTATGTAAATTATGCTAACATACTTACCATACTTAATTTAGCCAACCAAATATTCTAATTTCAGTTCATTACCAAAACTAGACTTGTTGTTCTAATTTTCATCAAATTATTCCAATTTCCAAGTTTAGTCAATTTCATGTTTTTTTCCCAAAACGTATTCCCATCGTTCGCATAATCGTGGTTCAACCTAAATTATAAATAAAGCTGGATTCGTAGATAGAAGGGAATGAGCCAAAATGCCATAAAAGAACAGACATAACAATTGGCAAATGATGACAATTCACAGTCATATAGATATGGTAATATTACGACATGAAAAGGGTTGAATAACGACGTAGGTTCAGAACATGGGTAGACCTAACTTAATAGGTCCCAAGGTCTAAAACCAAGAATAGACAGAGTTGGTTCAAGAACATGGGTAGACCTAACTGAATAGGTAAATTCCCAAGGTCTAAAACCAAAGATAACCAAGAATAAACTGAATAGAAAGTCATGCCTAGATCCAATATAATGTCAGTTTGTTAAACAACATGGTTTTGTAACTACAATGTCATGGGCATAAATAATAATCTTATATCCATAGTCATAGGCAATAATCCTCACAGTTCAATGAATCTCAGTCATGGGCGATGTTCATAGTCATAGGCAACATTCATAGTCATAGGAAATGTTCATAGTCATAGGCAATAATCTTCACAGTTCAATGAATCACAGTCTTAGGCGATGTTCATAGTCATAGGCAACGTTCATAGTCATAGGAAATATTCATAGTCATAGGCAATGTTTGATGTCCCAAAATCAAAGGCTTATGTTCATAGTTCCAAGGCATATGGTTCCAAAGTCCATAGTTTCACCGTCACAGTCTTATTGGTCATCGAATCACAACAGTTCTTAATTAGGTCCAAAGGCACAAGCACTGATTCAAGTAGAAAGAGTAGGCATAGTCTTTTATCCCTTTAATTTCATGTCACGAATAAAAACAAAACGTTCAAATCTAAAAATAACTGAATTACAAAGATTAGATTAGAATAGAAAGGAGACGTTGCTATGATTCATAGAAAAACAGTCGTTGAAGTTGTTTGAATCTACTCTCGAATCCTAGCTTGACTTGAATCCCTTCTTGAAGCTTTAATCTTGATTTGAATCTCCAATTAGAAGAAGAATTATAACTTGTTTTAGTGGAGAATTAGATTTATTTTAATGGTGGAGGCTAGAGTAGAGAGAAGCAGCATGTAAATGCCTTAGAGAATTTGTGTGGAGGAACCCTTAGGTCTAGGCATTCTTTTATAGGTGTAGAGAGTGTTTTAGGGCCCTTAGATCATCATAGAAGCCATCAGAATCACACAGGTCGAATACACATCATCCAACCACTCAAAAGGAGACACTTCAGCACAGAACACTCCAAAGTTCAGTGCTGGATTAGTATGGGCGCACTTGGCAGGTGCGCCAGTGCATTTTTGTACTGGCGCACTTCATAAGTGCGCCAGTGCATTCTGGTCTGTTTCCGGTTTCTCTGCCTAACTTCGTTCGTCCATTTCTTGGTCATACGGACTCCGATTTTCAAAAACACTGACTCTATTTCACGTATTTTTCCGAGATGAACGCAACGGCACAACCCGTTTCCCTTAATTCTTCTTTTAAAAATTAATTATACCCTGGTTTGTGAATCTTAGTTTTACAGGGTTACGGGGTGTTACATTCTCCCCCACTTAAAAGGATTTCGTCCCCGAAATCTTCAAGTTAGGAAGAATGTGTCCTACCATCCAATCACCCATCTAATCAACCATTCAATCACAGGCATCCATTGTCCTTAAAAGTTTTCTAATGCTTTCATGTTCATATGCATAGTGTGTGTGTGTATATGTCTTTATCTAATGCAAAATCAGGCGGTCTACTGATTCAGTTGATTGCAAATCATGTCAGTGCCATGCGTCCAATCATGTATGCAAGTATCCCTAGTTATGTAAATACTACATGTGTGCATAGCCATTCATCCATATGCAACACCCATATGATAACATATCAGGCTCAACTTACAAACAAATACATTCCTCTAAATGAAATATGAAAGCGTCTGAACTGATCTTGTGCCTAATACGTATGCATATGCATTCACGAGAAACCATTAGCAACCACTTGCAACCACCAACCATAACATGTTTCAAACACATGTTTACATCCATTGGCTTCTACCTAAAGATCGAAGATACGACCTAGGTGATATACTTCGGAAAGAGAGAAACAATTATGCGTAAAGCTCCTACACAAAGAAATCAAGGATGCACCCTTAAGAAAAAGGGTATGACGCTAGTATCTAGCCTTCTTGAGCTTTACTCCACTGTATCTTAACTAATTTAACTTCACGATTGTGAAGTTTCTGATCTCTACTTCCAAAGTAAACAGATGTCAATCACGGTACCAAGTGTACGTACTAAGATGATTAGAGGTTTCCCTCTTATCCACCATGCCATAACTATAATGGTCGAAAGGTTACTACGTGCTTTTTAGAGTACCTGCCACAACTATTCATCTCTCACGCAAACCATCCTAGTCGAACTCGACATTCCTCAAGTACAAGCCCCAAAGGCCTAAACCAATATCAAACAAGCACCCAAGGAATATCTCCTCCGAATTTAGACGACCTACGTGAGATGATATAAGCAAACCCGATAGCTATTCTCAAATCCCTACTAACCCAAAGTAAACTGGTCGGACCACCAATTGGATTTGAGACTCTAGTGGGATCTTTCTACTATACAAGTACTATGGTGCAGAGACTCAACTATGGACGTGGATATGAACAAATGAGAAGCGATAGAACCTAAGGAAATAGTACGAACAGAAAACTAGACTCTTCCAACCGGACTACCTTTCTCCTAGGTACGCTTGGTGGCGAAAGCATGTACTTGTCCTTATGAAAATCTCGTCCTCGTTCTTGCCCTTGTCCTTAAGTATATGCCCTATCATACCCTAATAAAGATACTTCCTCTTGTCTTAGGTTTTATAATTCCTTCCTCCTTTGTGAGCTAAATCTGCATCCATGAATTCCTCATCCTAGGGTTGTGCTCCCTAGCCAAACTCCTCATCCCCTTCCGTGTGTAGTAATGTTGACAAATCTCTCGAAAACTGCCTCCATCGTCCGGAAAACCCTATAAGCTTCGAAAGAAAAATGCTCGTAGATGAAACAACTACGGCTATGGATGGAAGCTGGGCACTACTTTGCCCTTCGATGAGGTTACCTCCTAGAAAGCCAGGAGCCCCAGAGACTCAAGAAAGAAGGAGACAAGAATTTAAACAGAGGAAGAGAAGATAGTGCGTATGGCTTTTGGGGAATATGCTTTTAAAACAATCTTTTCTTTAGAAAATGCTTCTTTAAAAACCGTTTTGAAAATAATTTTTCAAATCCTTTATCTGATCTGGTAACCTTCAGCTCTGATACTACGTGTAACACCCCACATCCGTTAGTGTCACTCACAAAGGGAACGCACTAAGTTCTGTGGAGCATTTAGGGTAAAAGATGCAGATAAATTACAAGACAGACATAAATTAAACAGCGGAAAATAAAACTTTGCTTTATTGATAAAATAGTTTGTACAAAGATTTCTTTACAATATCAGAGTGTCATCTGTCTTACAAAATAAAGAAGCATAAAACAACATTTATATTCCCCAATTTTAGCAAGAGCCAGCCATAGCATCTGATAAGAGAATCCAAGCAAACTTCGACAAATCTTCAAGCTGGGAAAGAGTGACAGTCCAACTTAACCTGAGCTATACTACTCCCTCCTCTACTACCTGGGGGGGGGGGGAACGGAAGAAAAGAAGACGAAAGAAAAACAGAGTCAGACATAAAGCCTGAGTAAGTTCAGTAACTTCTAGCATGTGAACATGGAAAAACAAAACGACATGAATTAACTGAATACAAGATTACACCATGACGATAGGGTCAACAAGATTGGACAAGGTAATCACTAGATATGCTAAGATAAGATAAACTGGACACGCTCTAATACTTTCGCCGCTTCGCTATTTCCTTGTTATACTGGTTTCTATATCTCTGCACCGCCTAACTAGTGTCCCAACTAGAAACGATAACGTGATCCCAATCCATGTATTTTCCATCGCCTTCAGGCGTCCATTTATTTATTTGTTACCTAGATTTAATCTAGGGTTTCCTACCAAGTACTTTCTAGATTCCTCTAAAGTTTACGCTATCTACTGAATGCTTCTCGGATTCAGGATTTATGCTACCTAGTTCAACTAGGAATTATGCTACCTGTCGAACGATGCCCCCAAGTCTAGGACACTCTACCTAGAGTGGTATATGTTCCTATACTTCCCCACGCATGTATCGCGAATCGTTATCGCTTGTCTAGATGCACATGTCCCATAATGTGCGGTCCGAGTCATGTGTCAGGGCAAATCAAGGAATACAGAACTCGGTCGGGAGCTTTCAGATACCTGCCGATGCAGATGCTAAGGTCTGTTTTTATTCCAGTGGCTATGGTCCCACTTGACCCCTCCCTCAACTAATGAAAGGCACACCTTGTAAAATGAGAACTATACGCCGGCCCCCAGTGCCCCACTATCATATGGCCATCCGCAACCATAACTAGATAGCAAGTATATGGTCTTTTGGAGTTCTCCGCCTTTCCGCTTCACGTATCTCGATTGACTCAAGATGGATGGTAGACGACGAGTCGCTATCACAGGGCTACCGTTTGCTCGCCGAATCACGCCGGTCCATCCTAGTCTTTAGGTTGCCATGTATTGCAACCAAGGCACACCCCTGGTTCTTCTACGCAGACCTTAACCTCTGTGGGCCCAGGCGGATCATCTGCAGCCTCACAGAGGGATACCAAGAGTACCCTCACGTCCCCTCGAAGCCTCGGGCTTCGTAACCCAATTCGTTGGAGCCTTCTTTTTAACCAGACGGACGTTCGCTCCTCCTCGTGTTATACTAAGAATGACTACTTAGTTTTATTAACTAAGATTTACCGCTTAGTTTCCCGAATCGTTGTTTTCTTAACTAAGGTTTACTTAGTTCTCAATCCCGTTAATTTGGATTGGTTAAATGTCATAGTCAATTCAAGCTAACTTAACCCTCCTCATTTACCCTGTTAAACTGGTTAAGTGTTGTCAGTAACTCATGTTGACTTAACCCTACCACAAACCAAGTTATATTGGTTAAGTATTTATTACTTAACCCTACCCATTCACCCTGTGTTGGTTAAGTGTTCCTTTTTAACTTAACCTTACCCGTCTGTTTTAACTAACATGTTATTATTAATGGTTAAGTATTATCCCTTCATGTTTTAGACTTAACCATATTCCTTTATCACAATCTGACAGTTAAGTGTTCAAGTTTACTTAACCCTACGGTCTGGTCCAGCTATCATGCTAAATTGGCTAAGTGTATTTACTAAACCCCAACCTCTAGTCTAGTTAACATGTTAATTTGGCTAAGTGTATTAACTTTACTTAACCCCACTTTCTAGACTAGTTAACATGTAAATTTGGCTAAGTGTTTTCTTAGTTACTTAACCTCTACAAATCTTGTCTTATTACCATGAGTTTGGTTAAGTTTCCCCGTGGACTTAGCCCTCCTTTCTAGCTTAACTGTGCTTAAGTTGGTTAAGTGTTCCTATGGACTTAACCCTCCCATTCTAGCTTAACTGTATGAACCTAACCCCACCTACAAGTCTTGTTATCATGTTGAGTTGGTTAAGTGTCTTAGTTAACTTAACGCTAGCATTCTTGTTCTAGATTTAACTAAATAAATTAAATCCACGACCACTCACATTAGACAGATATTGTTGCGATTACTGGATGTGCCGGTTGGTTCCGGGCAGGTTTATATCGCAACTCAGTCTAACCTTGGGTTAGGCATATTCGTGTTTTCTAAGTTCAAAGGGTTTTGATTAATTTTCAAATCAGGTTTTGAAAGTAACCATCCCGTCCATCGGATCAGTTAGGGATAGCCAGGGAGAGCAGGAAACTTGTATTTTCCAAACCCAAGCCTAGACACTATCCTCTCTGTCACCCTAGAACTTTCTGGTTTATTGTTAAAAGAGATGTCGTTAATAAACCTTTCTTTTGTATATAAATAAGTTGTTAACAATTTATCCTCAAAGCCCATTTTCCCTTTCTTAAAATAAATTTTGGCCTATACCCTATACATTTGCCATGCCTACCAATGGACTTGTATTCTAGGCCCAAATCTAGATTTGCCTATCTTACAGTTTGTAGCAATTTAGATCCAACATCCCCCATTTACAAGTTTATGCAAAAACTAGATTTTATATTTTAGTTTACAGTTTATGCCAAACTAGATTTCATATTCTAGTTCCCCGTTTATGCCAAAACTCAATTTGCGTACTAACTACCTATTTTGTGGCCCACCAAACCCTTTTTCCTTCTACGCCCGACGTATGTAAATTATGCTAACATACTTATCATACTTAATTTAGCCAACCAAATATTCTAATTTCAGTTCAGTACCAAAACTAGACTTGTTGTTCTAATTTTCATCAAATTATGCCAATTTCCAAGTTTAGTCAATTTCATGTTTTTTTCCCAAAACGTATCCCCATCATTCGCATAATCGTGGTTCAACCTAGATTATAAATAAAGCTGGATTCGTAGATAGAAGGGAATGAGCCAAAATGCCATAAAAGAACATACATAACAATTGGCAAATGATGACAATTCACAGTCATATAGATATGGTAATATTACGACATGAAAAGGGTTGAATAACGACGTAGGTTCAGAACATGGGTAGACCTAACTTAATAGGTAAATTCCCAAGGTCTAAAACCAAGAATAGACAGAGTTGGTTCAAGAACATGGGTAGACCTAACTGAATAGGTAAATTCCCAAGGTCTAAAACCAAAGATAACCAAGAATAAACTGAATAGAAAGTCAGGCCTAGATCCAAAATAATGTCAGTTTGTTAAACAACATGGTTTTGTAACTACAATCTCATGGGCATAAATAATAATCTTATATCCATAGTCATAGGCAATAATCCTCACAGTTCAATGAATCTCAGTCATGGGCGATGTTCATAGTCATAGGCAACATTCATAGTCATAGGAAATGTTCATAGTCATAGGCAATAATCCTCACAGTTCAATGAATCACAGTCTTAGGCGATGTTCATAGTCATAGGCAACGTTCATAGTCATAGGAAATATTCATAGTCATAGGCAATGTTTGATGTCCCAAAATCAAAGGCTTATGTTCATAGTTCCAAGGCATATGGTTCCAAAGTCCATAGTTTCACCGTCACAGTCTTATTGGTCATCGAATCACAACAGTTCTTAATTAGGTCCAAAGGCACAAGTACTGATTCAAGTAGAAAGATTAGGCATAGTCTTTTATCCCTTTAATTTCATGTCACGAATAAAGACAAAACGTTCAAATCTAAAAATAACTGACTTACAAAGATTAGATTAGAATAGAAAGGAGACGTTGCTATGATTCGTAGAAAAACAGTCGTTGAAGTTGTTTGAACCTCCTCTCGAATCCTAGCTTGACTTGAACCCCTTCTTGGAGCTTTAATCTTGATTTGAATCTCCAATTAGAAGAAGAATTATAACTTGTTTTAGTGGAGAATTAGATTTATTTTAATGGTGGAGGCTAGAGTAGAGAGAAGCAACATGTAAATGCCTTAGAGAATTTGTGTGGAGGAACGTTTAGGTCTAGGCATTCTTTTATAGGTGTAGAGAGTGTTTTAGGGCCCTTAGATCATCATAGAAGCCATCAGAATCGCACAGGTCGAATACACATCATCCAACCACTCAAAAGGAGACACGTCAGCACAGAACACTCCAGAATTCGGTATTGGATTAGTATAGGTGCACTTGGCAGGTGCGCCAGTGCATTTTTGTACTGGCGCACTTCACAAGTGCGCCAGTGCATTCTGGTTTGTTTCCGGTTTCTCTGCCTAACTTCGTTCGTCCATATCTTGGTCATACGGACTCCGATTTTCAAAAACTCGGACTCTATTTCGCGTATTTTTCCGAGACGAACGCAACGGCGCTACCCGTTTCCCTTAATTCTTCTTTTAAAAATTAATTATACCCTGGTTTGTGAATCTTAGTGTTACAGGGTTACGGGGTGTTACATCCACTCCAAATCCAGTCCCACTCGACACCCCCGACCTGAAGCAGTTAACCATAAAAGTTCAGATCTGATACCCCATGAAAAACATAAAAACTGGCCTCGATCAAAGAATCCAGGCCATGGAAAAATATTCGAATATTTTTCTCGTGTTCCCTAACCTCTCATTCTATTCCAGCTCCAATGACGCAACCCACGACAGTCCTTATGATCGGAAATTGGCCAAATTCTCTTTTCCGATCATCACAACATTTCTCTCTACATACTTGATTAAAAATTGCCATTTTCCTTTTAAAAATCATGATTTTCATTGCTTAACCACATCATGAATTCAGATGTCAAAATTATCACTATTGAAATTTGACATATATACTATTATTTACTGTAAAACTGGAACTGCTCTTAACATGGAGCATGGTCTGATATGAAACCTTTTTTAACGTATTATCGAGTGATATATCACATTTTATATGTTGACCATTTTTGTTAAGACAACTTGTATTTGGAATTACTGATTTTTAAAGCTTATGACATTGTTCAGATGTCAAATTATTCAATAAACAAAGTAAAACAAATCCAATCATAGATGGTCCAACAACATGTTTAGGTAGCAAACTTGGATAGTTATAATGATCATGTATGTAACACCCTGTAATTTTTGGGAACGTCAAAGTAACAAATTAATGAATAATTAATTTGTGGAAGAAGAATTAGGTGAAATGGGTTGCTCTATTCTATTTGTCTCGGAATTCTGCTTGGAATAGATTCCAAGTTTATGTAAATCGGACTCCGTATGAAGGAGTTATGGCCTTCAGAAAATTCAAGAGAAATTCAAAAAATTAAATAGTAAAATAACCCAGACAGGTCAACCTAGTGGTCGACCTGCCCCAGGCAGGTCGACCTACCCTAGGCAGGTCGACCTGGAGATCGACCTCCCCTAAAACAGGTCAACCTGGGGGTCGACCTCCCATGATTTGGCTAGATCCGAGGCAGATTCGGGATTTTGCACCTGGACTTGTTTTCTGGACAGATTCTTTGGCTCCTAACCTGTTTAAACACATCCAAACCTCACTTTCTCTCCACACCAAACCATTGTAACACTATGTTGCCTCAATCCTAATTAAAATAAGTTAAATATGTCCTTATGCTGGTGGAATAGTTCATCTTCTTCTTAAAGCTTTGGAATTGCAGGTCAGGATTCTAATACAAACGTTCTCTTCTCTAATCCATCTTTGTGAGTACAATTTATTTCACAAAATAATTAATAAATTAATTATGATGTGTAATAATTTGGGTTATAAGATTATGCTTGTTGAATCATTGACCGATATGATATTGTCTATTTTGTGAATATACGCTAGTTGTTGTCATATGCAGATAGATTCATGATGTTGGTTCATATGTCTAAACACATATGCTAGATTTGATTCATTTTGTGGCATTAATTTACATGTCTAAATCATATGCAAGTGTATATGTAAATGTCTTAATTATATATGCATGTTTATATATAAGTTTGGATGTGAATCATATGCTAGTTTATATGTAAGTTTGTATGCGAATCATATGTAAGTCTTAGTTTACATGTCTAAATTTCATATGCAAGTTTAATTCAAGTTTGAATGTAGATCATATGAAAGTTTGTGCGAAAACCATGTTCCTATATGCAAGTTCACCTTTATGTGTAAAGATCTATGCAAATCATATATTATTTAATTTGATCCATGCCAGTTTGTAGTTTATGCAAATTATGCCTATTGCCTATGCAAGTTATTGATTATGCAAATTTATGATTATATAAATTATAATCATGCAAGTTTTGATCAATGCTAGCCTATTCTTATTTGCAAGTTAGATCTATTTTATGTGTTATGCAAGTTGTGATGTTTCTTTTCTTTTTATGAGTTAGACTATTTGCAGGTCTAACATATTTCATACTAAACGTACGAAGGACGTGGGGACAATGGGAAAATATTAAATATTAATATTTTGAATTGGCATATAATGGCTTTAAAAGCATATAATTAATTTGAGACATTAATTAGTATAATTTATATACCTGAAAATTATGGACATAATTTAAGTGACAATTATGGACATGGATTAAAATTGGAAGTTTGTGACAATCTGAAATAAGGATATTAATTCAAATTGGGGTTGAATAATAATGTGTAATAATTAATGCCTAAGACACGAGGTTAGACTCGTTTGTGGTATAAGACTGCCCGGACCCACCCGGCGAATCCAGCAACCACAAACGGTAGTCTAATGTGAGAGGTCAAAGGCATAAATTAAATGCGTAATAAATTCCTAAGACACGAGGTTAGACTCTTTTGTGGTATAAGACTGCCCGGACCCGCCCGGCACATCCAGAAACTGCAAACGGCAGTCTAATGTAAGAGGTCGTAGGCATAATTAAAAGATGCTTAGACACGAGGTTAAGTCTGGCTTGTGGTGGAAGTCTGCCCGGAACCGCTCGGCATATCCAGCGGCCACAAGTAATCGACTTAATGTGAGAGGTCTGTGCATTAATAATTAATTAATGCTGATCAAAGACGAATAAGAATGACAAACAGAAGTTTGGTTGAGTTGAGTAATTCTCTGAGTACCAATATGATGTTGATTTCGGTCTTTGAGTTGATACTTAGGGAGTTATTCTCTTAACCAATGTATCTGTGAACTAAGATGTACTTAATCATAAATTGAGTAAAACATGTTATACGATATATATATACATATATATATATATATATATATATGATACATAAAACATGATAAGTGGATAGGGTTAAGACCAGCTTAACCAATAACCTGATAAGTAGGTAGGGTTAAGACCAGCTTAACCAATAATATATTAATTTGATAAGTGGATAGGGTTAAGACCAGCTTAACCAATAATATATTTTAATCTGATAAGTGGATAGGGTTAAGACAAACTTAACCAATAATACATATTGATCTGATAAGTGGATAGGGTCAAGACCAACTTAGCCAATAATATATATGTGGATAGGGTTAAGACCAACTTAACCGATAATATATAAGTGGATAGGGTTAAGACCAGCTTAACAAAAAATATATATATATATATATTGATCTGATAAGCGGATAGGGTTAAGACAAGCTTAACCAATAACACAAGTTGATTTGATAAGTGGGTAACATGGGTGACATGTGGGATATAATTATAAACACTTAACCAAGTTGAAACATGTAAGAAGACATGAATAAGAGGGGGTTAAATGGGAAATCCTAGTGGGGACCAAGCATAGGTGGAAAGCTTGTGTCAAGTGTGGGGATCCTTTTCAACCAGTAACCCATTTAGTATCTAAGTGAGCTCGATCTATATCGAGGACGGGACACGCTTACTGGGTTTGATTGTAAGTTGTCAAAACGGGTTAGCGGTGGCAACGCAAGTCCAATGGGGTCATGTGCGTGCGTGGGCCCGGGCTGGTAGGTAAGACGTTGTTGCATTGTGTAGGTATAAGCCGTGCATCTTTAGTGGTATCGGGTTGCCACTTTGGGGAGTGATATACCTCAATATGGGACCAACACAAGTATCTACGAGTTAGGGAGCCGATCGAATGAGGAAGGTAGTGGGTACGACTAACGGAGATAGAAGCAGACGACACTAATGAAGATAGCTAGGAGTCCAACTACCATATTATGAATAAATGTTGTAATTAGAATGGGGAGGGTAGTGGGTACAACTAGTGGAGATAGGAGCAGGTGGCACCTATGAAGACAGCTAGGGGTACACAAAACTACCATTATTATTATTTTGTTCAATAGGCGGGATCAACTTTTAGGGTGACTAGTATTGGTGCAGTATAGTAATTATCCTATAGTGTTGGAGGCGCAATTAACGTTATCTTATTCCTCTTGTTTGCTTTGTCATGCCCATTTGTTTGACAGTCATTTCTTATTTACCAGTTTATGCCTTATCCTAATTACTTTAATAATTATATTGTTAAAGTTATCGGACTCGCCAGACTTTATGTCTAACTCCCTTTGTTTTCACCTCTTTTCTTCCTCCCCCCCAGGTTCTTAGGGTGGGACTAGTGCTAGTGGAGCCTAATTTGAAGTTCTTTCTCCCCCTTTTGGAAGTTCTTGGATTGCTGAAAGTAAAGTTCAGCTTATCTCTTTTGTGGATACTTATGTCGGGCTTATGCTTTTTACTTTATGTACTCAGAAAACAATTTGTCAAGATGGATATTAAGTGTACTTGGTTTTATTGTTGGTTTTTGATGTTGTTGTAACCAAACTATTTCTCCGCTGCAATAAAAGTTGTTCTAATTTTTTCAAGTACCAATATATGTATCTGTCTTGTTATATTTCGTTCTATACACCAATAATACTCCATGAAAGTTAATGCATTCCCTTTGTGAGTAACATTAATGGACGTGGGGTGTTACATGTGGTATCAGAGCTGAAGGTTACCAGAATAGATAAGAGATTTTGAAAAACCCGCTTTCAAAAGCATTTTTATAAAGAAATACTTTCAAAAATGTGTTTTAAGAAGAGTTTTTTAAGAGAAAAGTTTATTTTGAAAAACATTACCCCCAAGAGCCATATATCTTTCCTTCGATTCTCCGTTTTAAATCTCTTCCTCTTTCCTTTTTGAATTTCTTCCTTCACGTATAGACGTTTTTTCTAAGATATGGAAGAATTTCCGTACGATGGGAGGAAAACCGCTTCATAGGACTGGGACTGTAACAACCCGGGTTTCAACAGACCGAATTTTTCAAAATCCAATCCATCGGACCACGAGTTGGGTGCTCTGGTATCCTGCAGAAAAGACAGAGAGAAAGAAACATGTCAGAGTTCGAAAAGCAACTCACAGCGGAAGGAATAAAATATAATTTATTCAAAATAGCATTACCTTAATAATAATACTGCCAAGCCAGTAGTCAAGCAATACTATCTCTGTCTTGAACCTAACCTGCGCATGTTGTGAGGAGGGGGTCAGAACATAAGTTCTGTGTGACTGGACTATAATAAACTCTTATGTAACCCTACATATACCGTTCAGTTATAATTTCTTGTTTATTAGGTTATTCACAATATTAGCACCCACGGCCAAACCCATGTCATTCTCGTCCACTTACTAGTAGACTTAACCTAATACATCGTATATGTAATTTTTTCCCCAACTCGTATAATCCTTCCCATGTATACGTACAGTCCCTTGCCGTATATCGTACGGGCTTTATCACATAATTCTATACTACTTCAACGTAGTACCACCATTCTTGAAATCGTTTGGACTGCCACCCTTGATCTAGCTAGGTTTCCTTATCATGAACTATCGAGTGTTCAACTAGGATTTATGCCACCTAGGACCACCAGGGATTATGCTACCTATTGAACGTTTTTTAGATTCGATTAGGGTTTATGCCACCTAGGACTACTAGGGATTATGCTACCTGTCGAATAGCACCCTTTTCCCACATATGTATCGCGAATCATTTCCGATGTCTAGGTGCACATGTACACTATATGTGCGGCCCGAGTCCCGTGACAGGGCTAAATCAAGAAATACGGAACTCGGTCGGGAGCTTTAAGTTATCTACCGATGCAGATGCTAAGGTCTGTTTTTCTACCAGTGGTTATGGTCCCACATGACCCCTCCCTCAACTAATGAAAGGCAATCCAAGAAAATCAAGCAGAAGAACTGTACTCCTGCCACCTATGCCCCCACTTTCCTATTGGCCAGCCTCACCCACAACTAGATAGCAAGTATATGGTCTGTTGGGAGTTCTCTACCTTTCTGTATACGTACTACGATTGACTGAAGATGGTAGGTAGATGACGAGTGCTATCACAGGGCTAAACAAGATATCGCCGCCTCACGCTGGTCCATCCTAGTCTTTAGGTTGCCTTATATTGCAACCAAGGCATACTCTTGGTTCTCCTACCGTAGACCTTAACCTCTGTGAGCCCAGGCGGATCATCTGCAACCTCACAAAGGGATACCAAGAGTACCCTCACGTTCCCCAAAGCTACGTGCTTCGTAACCCAGTCCGCTGGAGCCTTTCTCGAAATCAGATAAACGTTCGCTCCTCCTCATGTGTTTGTTAAGCAATGATCTACCGTATCGGGTTATTCATCTATTTATGGACTGGCTTAGTTTCCTTGACTAAGAATTATTACTTAGTTGTCCTTAACTAAGGTTTACCACTTAGTTTCCTTTCCCGTTAATCTTTTTAACTAAGGTTTACCACTTAGTCCCCTTAACTAAGGATTACAACTTAGTTCCCGTTCTCGATCGTTTTCTTAACTAAGGTTTACTGCTTAGTTCCTATTAACTAAGGCTTGTTACTTAATTATCATTCTCGTTGTTTTACTTAGTCAATTCTCGTTACCTTAGATATCAGACCACATATTCTTGCTTTATAATTCAACTTGTTGACTAAAGTTTTCCCATGGATTCAAGCATAACTTAAGTTCTCTTTTATTCGGTGATAACGCATGGGTGTTTTCCCATAGTTCTTGCTTAGCTTACCCCATATTATAGGTTATCCCACCCTTCAGGTCTTACATTACATCTTAAGTTATAGTCTTTCTCTGTCCCTAGGACAGGTTTACCCCCTAATTAACCCTTCGACTATTTCAACTTTGATTTATAATAGGTAGTTAACATTCCCTATTTCCGTTTTTGGTTAAGTTTTGTTCATATGTTCGTGTCGACTTAACCCCATCTCCTTATAACGTTCATTCACAAATTTGGTTAAGTGTTGTCTTTGAATTCATGACTTAACCCTACGAATCATGTGCCATTAATTATTAATGCACCACAACCTCTCACATTAGACCTGTTGTTGTGGTCACTGGTTATGCCGGGCGGTTACGGGCAGAATTACACCACAACTCAGTCTAACCTCGGGTTTCAAGCGCGATATGACTAACTTCTCACATTAGGACCTATTGTTTGCAACCACTGGTTAGGCCGGGCGGTTCCAGGCAGGATTACATTGCAAACTCATCCTAACCTCGAGTTAGCCACATTTTATGTTTGGTTCATGTCTATTCTAATTGGCATATGTCAAGTTCATAATCATGTCAAAAAAATATTAAGTTCATGTTATGCCAATTACCCAACTTACAAGCATGTTCTTATAAATGACAACTACTAATTCATGCCATGTTCGTGTTCGTTTTAGATGTCAAGTTCATAAGCATATTCTAAATGTCATATATCAAGTTTCATAATCTTGTCCCTATTTACATTACACAAATTACTCAACCATATTCATGTTCAATGCATTTCAATAGTGCCAAAATTCGAGTATCAAGTTCAATCTAGATGTCAAGTGTCAATTCCCCAAATCCAAGCTTTACCTAAAAAACCCCAATTTATATTCATGCTTGTAATCCCATTAACAGGTTACGTCTATCATTAAATTCATAATTCATATTCATGTCAATTTCACGTTCAAGTTCTAGATGTAAACTTCATGCCAAATTCCAGATGTCAATTCATATCAAGTTTGTGTTCTTATCCAAATTCAAGTTATAATACATGTTTTATTCTGGAGACATGTGCCCATAACAAATCCATAAGTCAATTTCATGCTTAAATCAACGATGTCAATTCTACGCCAAACCCCAAATCATGTTCATGCGTATAATTCTAAATTTGGTTTACGCATTCAGGTTTTGTTAATGTTATATTACGCCCAACCCTCTTTGAAATTTATAACCAAACCCTCCAGTTCATGTCATAGCCCAAAACCGAGTGTTTCCCTTTTTCGCTTGCAATAATCATTCAATCGTATTTATTTTATGATAGATCTAGGCTCGAGATAGCCTAGCTATTAAAAATCAAAAAGGGAAAGAATAAAAGGAGGCACATAATCGTAGGCATAATAATTAAAATCGAGCACATGATAATATTAAACATTATGGATTCAATAATTTCATTTCATATTTACATGGGGAATGTTTGAACGATAAATAATAATTTTATACAAAAAGTGCATTATAACTCCACTCACAGTGTTTGTCATCTTCAAAATGTAGATCCTCGATTGCCTCTTTGATTTATGAATTGGATTAATCCTTGAACTGATTTCCCCCTTTCCCTTTTTGTTGCTTTTGATTCATCTTTGATTGATTTCATGTCCAATTCAATTTATCTTTGATTTCATATGCGGCGTAGGTTGCAGATATGAATTCCTTCTCTTTGCGCAGTGATTTAGATCTAAGCCTCATTTCTTTTTATTCATGATTGTAGTAATTCTAAATCTCATTCTTTTTAATTTTAAGAATAGATGTTGTAGAGAAAAGAGAGAAAAATAGATCTAAGATTTATTTAGATCAATAGCTTGAGGAGGAAGAAGAAATCAAGTTAGAAGAGAGCCATGGCCTTGCCATGAATTGTTGTGGAGTTTACAATGAGCCTAGGATGTTTATATAGGTGTTAGACCAACGTACCAGGCCCAAAAACTCATCCAGGTGCTCAAAAATGAACCTGGACAGCTTCTAGGGCGAATTTCCCGCTTCCAGACCAAAATTCCTGCTCCAGGTCGCTACAGGTCGACCTCCCCTAGGGGGGGTCGACACTATGGTCGACCTCACCCATAGAAGGTCGACCCGATGGTCGACCTGGGGGTCGACCTGGTCATTTTTTTCTGTTCTGGGCTGGGTTGTTTTCTGATTTTTCACTAAAACTTCGGGAGGTCATAACTCCTTCATACGGACTCCGATTTTTGAAAACTCAGACTCTATTTCATGTAAAATTTCAAGAGGAACGCAATGGTGATGTCCATTTTACTTAATTCCTGATATTTAAATTAAATATCCTTATTTTACTATCTTCTCCGTTACACACACTATTATCGAATTAATTTTTCTTCTCTTCCATGTATTAATTAATTCTCATTATACATCACCATTATTTACCTATATAAGCATATTTTCATAAATTTTATTTCATTTTTAATTATAATAAAAATGCGGGGTGTTACATTCTCCCACCCTTAAAGAATTTTGTCCCCGAAATTCGATAAGAGTAAAATAGATAATCCCTCGCAACATCCAATTAGTGTTCATCCAATTGTTGCAACATTGTGCACATGTGCAAAGTGAAGTACATTATAGTAAAGCATGTATGCCTAACTTGGATCCACCTATATATATGCAAACTTTTAAAAAAACTTTTCAAAACATGATGCTCACATCCTAAATATACTTGCAGTTCTATATTGATGCAATATTTTTGAAAAATCAAAACATTTTCCATTCAAAATTTTCCATACTCTTATAGAATAAGAGCATAGTTCATCCAATTTTCGCATCTAAAACCCTACCAACCATTTTTTAATTTGAGATTTAGAAAAATCTAATTTTCCAAATTCGATTTCTTATGTTACGAAAAAGGTATAAAACGGAAAAATTCACATCCTCCGTTTTTCTTTTCTAATTGTACTTGGATTTTTATATAACTATTCTATTAAGATTTCCTATTTTCTTATCCAAGCACAACCACATAAGAAAATTTCTTTCTCGTATTTTCGACTTTATCTTGAAATAATTTCATATTTATTCATCTTTTTCTTGAGATTTTCATTTTCTTTCCCTCGTCTTGTTTTGTTGCTTTACTGAATTTATTGTTTTGTTGTTAGTTAGGCTATTCTTCAGCTTATTTGGCTTAGTCCAGTTTCTCATGTTTATATTATTTATTTATCTTTTCAAATAAGTTTTTCCGTTTTCTAGTCAAATAGTATCCTACACAGCTACAACTATGGGCCAAGGATCTTAAGACATTATTACCTCTGACAATTGCGAGTCCACCTAACAGGATCTATATAATTGCTTGCCCTTCATCACCTAGTAGTCACTACTAGTCCATGCTGTGTATTACTAGCCTACCCTTTTCTTTTTCTCAAGCAACAATTCTTGGTCTCAATGCTTATGCATTCTACGGCAAATTTGTTTACCCAATTTTTTTTTAACAATAATCAAACTTTAATAGAATAGAGATTTCAAAAACTCCTTTTTCAAAATACAACATTTTCCTTTCAAGATTTTCATATATGAGAACTAGTGAGCTATATATATATATGCTCCTTTTCATGAGAGAATTCTTCCAAAACAAGAAATCATTTTTTTACATAAGGACCCCACTTTATTTTAAAACCCAATATGCACTTTTCAAACATCAAGATACTTTTAAGATCAAAACTCAGAAAATATCACAAACTCTTTCACAAATTCAAGTTTTTAAAACTTTATTATTGGGTTAAACTCAAAGCGGGTTTTCCACTCAACTAGGCTTTCCTAGGTACTTGCACAAATTCAATTTTCTCGACTATATATATTCCTAATCCATTTTCACACTTTAACCTTTTTTTTTTAATTTCTAAGGTTTTACTTCTAGACCCACTACTCTGAAATACTAATATTTCAGTTTCCATTCTATGGGATACTTTCAAGCTCCAAGTCATATTGTACACTTTCCCACCCACCTAATTGTTTCCAAACTTTCTATGTCCATGCCTTTAGTGTACAAACCAATATCCCAACTCTTTACATGTCTAGTGGGCTACTATATGGATTTAGGTTTATATATAATATATTTATATTTTAGAAAATACAAATACGTTTACTCGTTATCGCCCTAAGACCACTAAACCGAAGCTCTGATACCAGATGTAACAACCCGGGTTTCGACAGACCGAATTTTTCAAAATCCAATCCATCGGACCCCAAGTTGGGTGCTCTGATATCCTGCAGAAAAGACAGAGAGAAAGAAACATGTCAGAGTTCGAAAATCAGCTCACAACGGAAGGAATAAAATATAATTTATTCAAAATAGCACTACCTTAATAATAATACTGCCAAGCCAGTAGTCAAGCAATACTATCTCTGTCATGAACCTAAACTGCGCATGTTGTGAGGAGGGGGTCAGAACATAAGTTCTGTGTGACTGGACTATAATAAACTCTTGTGTAACCCTACATATACTGTTCAGTTATAATTTCTTGTTTATTAGGTTATTCACAATATTAGCACCCAAGACCAAACCCATGTCATTCTCGTCCACTTACTAGTAGACTTAACCTAATACATCGTATATGTAATTTTTTCCCTAACTCGTATAATCCTTTCCATGTATACGTACAGTCCCTTGCCGTATATCGTACGGGCTTTATCACGTAATTCTATACTACTTCAACATAGTGCCACATTCTTGGAATTGTTTGGACTTCAACCCTTGATCTGGCTAGGTTTCCTTATCTTGAACTATCGAGTGTTCAACTAGGATTTATGCCACCTAGGACCACCAGGGATTATGCTACCTATTGAACGTTTTCTAGATTCGATTAGGGTTTATGCCACCTAGGACTACTAGAGATTATGCTACCTGTCGAACAACACCCTTTTCCCACGTATGTATCACGAATCGTTTCCGATGTCTAGGTGCACATGTACACTATATGTGCGGCCCGAGCCCCGTGACAGGGCTAAATCAAGAAATACGAAACTCGGTCGGGAGCTTTAAGTTATCTGCCGATGCAGATGCTAAGGTCTGCTTTTATACCAGTGGTTATGGTCCCACGTGACCCCTCCCTCAACTAATGAAAGGCAATCCAAGAAAATCAGGCACGAGAACTATACTCCTGCCACCTATGCCCCACTTTACTATTGGCCAGCCTCACCCACAACTAGATAGCAAGTATATGGTCTGTTGGGAGTTCTTTGCCTTTCTGTATACGTACTACGATTGACTGAAGATGGTAGGTAGACGACGAGTGCTATCACAGGGCTAAACAAGATATCGTCCTCTCACGCTGGTCCATCCTAGTCTTTAGGTTGCCTTATATTGCAACCAAGGCATACTCTTGGTTCTCCTACCGCAGACCTTAACCTCTGTGAGCCCAGGCGGATCATCTGCAACCTCATAGAGGGATACCAAGAGTAACCTCACGTTCCTCGAAGCTACGTGCTTCGTAACCCAGTCCGCTAGAGCCTTTCTCGAAATCTGATAAACGTTCGCTCCTCCTCGTGTGTTTGTTAAGCGATGACCTACCGTATCGGGTTATTCATCTATTTATGGACTGGCTCAGTTTCCTTGACTAAGAATTATTGCTTAGTTGTTCTTAACTAAGGTTTACCACTTAGTTTCCTTTCCCGTTAATCTTGTTAACTAAGGTTTACCACTTAGTCCCCTTAACTAAGGATTACAACTTAGTTCCGGTTCTCGACCGTTTTCTTAACTAAGGTTTACTGCTTAGTTCCTATTAACTAAGGCTTGTTACTTAGTTATCATTCTCGTTGTTTTACTTAGTCAATTCTCGTCACCTTAGACATCAGACCACATATTCTTGCTATATAATTCAACTTATTGACTAAGGTTTTCCCATGAATTCAAGCATAACTTAAGTTCTCTTTTATTCGGTGATAGCGCATGGGTGTTTTCCCACAGTTCTTGCTTAGCTTACCCCATATTATAGGTTATCCCACCCTTCAGGTCTTACATTACATCTTAAGTCATAGTTTTTCTCTGTCCCTAGGACAGGTTTACCCCCTAATTAACCCTTCGACTATTTCAACTTCGATTTATAATAGGTAGTTAACATTCCCTATTTCCGTTTTTGGTTAAGTTTTGTTCATATGTTCGTGTCGACTTAACCCCATCTCCTTATAACGTTCATTCACAAATTTGGTTAAGTGTTGTCTTTGAATTCATGACTTAACCCTACGAATCATGTGCCATTAATTATTAATGCACCAAAACCTCTCACATTAGACCTGTTGTTGTGGTCACTGGTTATGCCGGGCGGTTCTGGGCAGAATTACACCACAACTCAGTCTAACTTCGGGTTTCAAGAGCGATATGACTAACTTCTCACATTAGGACCTATTGTTTGCAACCACTGGTTAGGTCAGGCGGTTCCGGGCAGGATTACATCGCAAACTCATCCTAACCTCGAGTTAGCCATGTTTCATGTTTGGTTCATGTCTATTCTAATTGGCATATGTCAAGTTCATAATCATGTCAAAAAAATATTAAGTTCATGTTATGCCAATTACCCAACTTACAAGCATGTTCTTATAAATGTCAACTACCAATTCATGCCATGTTCGTGTTCGTTTTAGATGTCAAGTTCATAAGCATATTCTAAATGTCATATTTCAAGTTTCATAATCTTGTCCCTATTTACATTACACAAATTACTCAACCATATTCATGTTCAATGCATTTCAATAGTGCCAAAATTCGAGTATCAAGTTCAATCTAGATGTCAAGTGTCAATTCCCCAAATCCAAGCTTTACCTAAAAACCCCCAATTTATATTCATGTTTGTAATCCCATTAACAGGTTACGTCTATCATTAAATTCATAATTCATATTCATGTCAATTTCATGTTCAAGTTCTAGATGTAAACTTCATGTCAAATTCCAGATGTCAATTCATATCAAGTTTGTGTTCTTATCCAAATTCAAGTTATAATACAGGTTTTATTCTAGAGGCATGTGCCCATAACAAATCCATAAGTCAATTTCATGCTTAAATCAATGATGTCAATTCTACGCCTAACCCCAAATCATGTTCATGCGTATAATTCTAAATTTGTTTTACGAATTCAGGTTTTGTTAATGTTATATTACGCCCAACCCTCTTTGTAATTTATTACCAAACCCTCCAGTTCATGTCATAGCCCAAAACCAAGTGTTTCCCTTTTTCGCTTGCAATAATCATTCAATCGTATTTATTTTATGATAGATCTAGGCTCGAGATAGCCTAGCTATTAAAAATCAAAAAATGAAAGAATAAAAGGAGGCACATAATCGTAGGCATAATAATTAAAATCGAGCACATGATAATATTAAACATTATGGATTCAATAATTTCATTTCATGTTTACATAAGGAATGTTTGAACGATAAATAATAATTTTACACAAAAAGTGCATCATAACTCCACTCACAGTGTTTGTCAGCTTCAAAATGTGGATCCTCGATTGCCCCTTTGATATATGAATTGGATTGATCCTTGAACTGATTTCCCCCTTTCCCTTTTTGTTGCTTTTGATTCATCTTTGATTGATTTCATGTCCAATTCAATTTATCTTTGATTTCGTATGCGGCGTAGGTTGCAGATCCGAATTCCTTCTCTTTGCGCAGTGATTTAGATCTAAGCCTCTTTTCTTTTTATTCATGGTTGTAGTAATTCTAGATCTCATTCTAATTTTAAGAATAGATGTTGTAGAGAAAAGAGTGAAGAATAGATCTAAGATTTATTTAGATCAATAGCTTGAGGAGGAAGAAGAAATCAGGTTAGAAGATGGCCTTGCCATGAATTGTTGTGGAGTTTACAATGAGCCTAGGGTGTTTATATAGGTGTTAGACCAACGTACCAGGCCCAAAAACTCATCCAGGTGCTCAAAAATGAACCTGGACAGCTTCTGGGGCGAATTTCCCGCTTCTGGACCAAAATTCCTGCTCCAGGTCGCTACAGGTCAACCTCCCCAAGGGGGGGTCGACACTCTGGTCGACCTCCCCCCTGGAAGGTTGACCTCCCCCCTGGAAGGTCGACCCTATGGTCGACCTGGGGGTCGACCTGGTCATTTTTTTTCTTCTGTTCTGGGCTGGGCTGTTTTCTGATTTTTCACTGAAACTTCGGGAGGTCATAACTCCTTCATACGGACTCCGATTTTCGAAAACTTGGACTCTATTTCATGTAAAATTTCGAGAGGAACACAATGGTGGTGTCCATTTTACTTAATTCCTGATATTTAAATTAAATATCCTTATTTTACTATCTTCTCCGTTACACACACTATTATCGAATTAATTTTTCTTCTCTTCCATGTATTAATTAATTCTCATTATACATCACCATTATTTACCTATATAAGTATATTTTCATAAATTTTATTTCATTTTTAATTATATTAAAAATGCGGGGTGTTACAGGGACATTTGCCAAAGCTAGAAGGAAGTGGAGGACTTGTTGGTACCTTTAAGATAGACGATGGGAGGAAGGTTCAATTAGCTGCTTGGTTAATGATGGACGAAGCCTCATTTTGGTAGGAGGTCAAGAATGGAGAATGTGCAGGAGAGACATGGATAGGACACACGACAAGAAAGTAGATCCAAAGAAAGGCGGTAAGGATAGGAAGGGGCCAAGAGAAAAGGAAGGGCCATACTTGTGAAATACCTGACTACTTAAATAATGACGTTCGAAATAAGAAGAAGACTAGTTGTTATCGTTATGGAGAAAAAGGACAACTTATTAGGATCATCCAAAGTAGCAAAAGGCAAAGGTAAGGACAAAGTACCGGATCTTCCGGAGGGTAGACGCGTTCCCTCACGGTTGACATACCTGATAGAGGTAGAAATATCTTAGTTAGAAGTTTGGTTTTTCTTTCTGGTCATCCTGTTCGAGCCTTGTTTGAATTATGGCGCTTCACACTTGTTTATGTCTGCTTCGTTAGTTGAAACACTGCACCTAAATATTATTCTAGTTGTGGATCCCATAGTAGTCTCAAATCCTATTGGTGGTTCGGCTCATCTTTCGATGATTTGTCGGGATTTGAGAGTGTCTATCTTGGGCGTTGGTTTTGAATGCAACGCCTTCATTCTTGGCTTTATGGGCTACGGCTTGATTCTAGGCATGGATTGGCTAGCCAGACACGGTGCCATCCAAGACTGTGAAAGAAGGGTAGTTAGATTGTTGACTCGTTGTGGAAAGACCCTTGATATTTCTTGTGACCCTAGAGGTCCGGTGATGCTTAGCTACCTAGAATCTCTTGACGCGTTCAACGATGATTCAGAATCTGTTCGTGTGGTCCATGAATATGGTGACGTCTTCGATGAAGTTCGGGGTTTACCCCCGAGTCGCGAGATAGACTACTGTACATATCTTGCAGATAATGTAAAGCCAGTTGCATTACCGGTGCGCCACATGGCTCCCAGAGAGAGAGGAGAACTCAATAAGCAAGTGAAAGAGTTGTTTGAGAAGGGGTTCATAAGAAGAAGTATTTTGGAATGGGGTGCCCCAGTTGTTTTTTCTACGAAGGCTGATGGTTCACTTAGATTGTGCGTGGACTATAGAGAGATGAATAAGCTCACAAAGAAGAACAGACACCCATTGCCGAGGATATTTGATTTATTCGATTAGTTGGTTGGTGCTTCGGTTTTCTCGTAGCTGGATTTGGCTATAGGATTTCATCAGCTAAGGGTGGATGAAAATAGCATAGATAAGACTACATTTAGAACTCTTGATTGTTTCTTCGAATAGCTCGTCATGCATTTTGGTTTGATGAATGCACCCGCATACTTTGTTGACTTAATGAGTAGGGTGTTTAGGGAGTTTCTAAACAAGTTTGTGGTAGTCTTTGTGGACGATATCTTAATTTTCTCTAGAAGAGAAGAAGAGTATGCCCTACATCTTAGGTAAGTCTTAGAGACCCTATGAGCGCATCAACTCAAAGCTAAGTTCTCCAAATGTTATTTTTGGAGGAAAGAAGTGAGGTTCTTAGGATACGTGGTCTCTAAGGAAGGGATAGCTGTGGATCCCGCAAAGGTAGTGGAAATCCCAAATTGGAAGATTTCTAAGAACGCAACAGAAGTAAGAAGCTTTTTAGGTCTAGCGGGCTATTATAGGAAGTTCATTAAGGACTTCACAAAGATATCAGCCCCACTTACTCGGTTAACGAAGAAGAACTTGACTTTTGCTTGGGATGTTTACTGTGACGATGCTTTCCAGCATTTGAAGAGGGTTTTGACGACATCCCCAGTTTAAGTTTTCCTAGATGGAAGTAAGCCATTCACAGTGTATACCGGTGCTTACGGGACAAGGCTTGGAGCAATTTTTGATGCAAGAGGAAAAAGGTGATATGCAAAAGGCAGCAAGTACGAGCATCGCTTATCATCCACAGATGGCTGGACGGACAGAAAGGGGTAAATAGAATCCTTGAAGATCTTTTGGGGTTACGTATCCAAGATTTTGGAGGGACATGAGAAGGGGCAACGAGCTTAGTGGTGTTCACAACGTGTTTCACATGTCACATTTGCGGAAGTGTTTACAAGATATCACGGAAGTAGTAGAGCCGAGCAGGCTTAGAGAAGTGGAAGTGGAGTGAGATGCCCCGATTAGACGAGCCCCTACATGCATCCTTGGATCGGAGGTTATAAAGCTACGCAACAGAGAGGTCAAGTTGGTCAAGGTGCAATAGGCAAATGATCAAGGAGACGCGACTTGAAAAGTGGATGACAAGATGTGTAAACTGTACCCTTTCCTTTTTGAGGGTATGTTTTAAACTTCTCCTTTTTCTACCGCTTTGTTTATGCTTGTCCTATCGTTTAATATGTCTTCGCGATTATATCTTCGATCTTTAGTTAGGTAAAATCCTATAGTTGTAAACATGTGTTTGAGACATGTTATGTTTGGTGGATGCAAGTGTTTGCTAGTGGTTGCTCGTGGATGCATTTACACACACATTAGGCACTAGATCGGCTGAATCACTTTCATACTGCATATAAATATGTGTGCATATTTAAATTAATGGATATATATTGGTTGAGTTATCATATGGATGCTGCATTAAGATGATTGGTTATGCATGCATGTAGATATAATATGTATCATTAGGACTCTTTTTGATACATAATGGACGCATGGCACTCCCATGATTTGCATTAAGGAGGTCAACTGAATCAGTAGACCGCCTGATTTTGCATTTGATAAGAAACATACACACACACTCTGCATATGTCCATATGGCATTAGAAACATTTTAAGGACAATGGATGCCTGTGTTTGATGGTTGAGTAGATGGACAATTGGATGGTATGATATACGTTCTTCCTAACTTGAAGATTTCGGGGACGAAATCCTTTAAGGAGGGGAGAATGTAACACCACGTATTTTCTGGGAACGTCAAAGTAAAAAATTAAAGAATAATTAATTTGTAAATGAAGAATTAGGTGAAACAGGTTGTGCCATTGTGTTCGTCTTGGAATTCTGCTTGGAATAGAGTACAAGTTTACATAAATCGGACTTCGTATGAAGGAGTTATGGCCTTTGAAAGATTCAAGAGAAATTCAGAAAATTAAATAGTAAAATAACCTAGATAAGTCGACCTATCGCAGGTTGACCTCCCCTAAAACAGGTCGACTTGGGGGTCGACCTCCCCTGATTTGGTCAGATCCGAGGCAGATTCAGGATTTTGCACCTGGACTTGTTTTTTGGACAGTTTCTTTGGCTCCTAACCTATTTAATCATCCCCAAACCTCACTTTCTCTCCACACCAAACCATTGTAATCGCGATGCTGCCTCAATCCTAATTAAAATAAGTTACAGACGTCCTTATGCTGCTGGAATAGTTCATCTTCTTCTTAAAGCTTAGGAATTGCAAGTCAGGATTCTAATACAAATGACGAGCGAATTATTCTCTTCTCTAATCTATCTTTGTGAGTACAATTTCTTTCACAAAATAATTAATAAACTAATTATGATGAGTTATAATTTGGGTTATAAGATTATGCCTGTTGAATCATTGACCGATATGATATTGTCTATTTTGTGAATATACGCTAGTTTTTGTCTTATGTATGTTGGTTCATATGTCTAAACACATATGCTAGATTTGATTCATTTTGTGACATTAATTTACATGTCTAAATCATATGCAAGTGTATATGTAAATCTTAGTTTACATGTCTAGATTATATATGCAAGTTTATATATATGTTTGGATGTGAATCGTATGCTAGTTTATATGTATGTTTGTATGCGAATCATATGTAATTCTTAGTTTACATGTCTAAATTGCATATGCGAGTTTAATACAAGTTTGTATGTAGATCATATGCAAGTTTATGCGAAAACCATGTTCCTATATGCAAGTTCACCTTTATGTGTATAGATCTATGCAAATCATATCTACATGTCTTAGTTTACATAAATCGGACTTCGTATGAAGGACAAAGGTAAGTACAAAGTACAGGATCTTCCGGAGGGCAGACGCGTTCCCTCACGGCTGGCATGCCTGATAGAGGTAGAAATATCTTAGTTAGAAGTTTGGTTTTTATTTTTGATCATCCTGTTCGAGCCTTGTTTGAATTATGGCGCTTCACACTTGTTTATGTCTGCTTCGTTAGTTCAAACACTGCACCTAAATACTATTCTAGTTATGGATCCCATAGTAGTCTCAAATCCTATTGGTGGTTCGGCTCATCTTTCGATGATTTGTCGGGATTTGAGAGTGTCTATCTTAGGCGTTGGGTTTGAATGCAACGCCTTCATTCTTGGCTTTATGGGCTATGTGTAACGACCCAGAAAATCTGAACCAATTTAAAAATTTTAAATTGGCTAAAATAATGGATTTTAAATATTTAAAATAAATATTTTAAATAATGGCGATGAAAACTAAGTTTGAATCGACAATTGAAAACGAATATAATTAATTATAATTATAAACAAGGCCTGAAATGGCGTGGCAGTTTCAAAAATTGAATTCAAACTTTGTTGGACTGTACCGGGTGCAAAACAATCCGGATTTTAGTGAAACCAAAAACATTAGGATCTAATTGATGATATCTTTCCAATGAATCTGACCAATCGAAATTTGATAGCGGGAATCAAAAGATATGTCCAGTTGAAAATACTGAATAGTCGCTATGGAATTCAGGCCCTTAAAAATGGACATTTTGCAAATGACCTCGGATTTCGACGAAACCACTTTTGTTGGATCCGCAGGGTCAAGTTATTGTTAGGTTTCTAATTTCATAATTTTTTGAATCAATATGTGAGCGTGGCAAAGGAAAACGCGTTTGACCAGTTTCTGTTGATTTTAATCGACTGGAAATTGGCCATTTTTCAAACGGTCTCAGAATTCGACGAAACTAGTTTTGTTAGGACCGTATCGTCGATACGAAGCTAGAAATTATTTTTCTGGAATTTTTCTAGTTAGTATGTGACCCCGGTAATTTGAAATGTACGTTTAAAATTCAATATAGTGATTTAAATGTAAATTCAACGGGAACTGATTGTAACGATCAAATCAGCTTACGATACATATCCCATTGTGTTCGGAATGGGGGTAAAACGCTATGGGCGACAGGCGGTAGGCCTCGTTTCGAGGTCGTATGTAAAAGTCAACCTTTTTGCAAAATTAAATAATTAAATAATAAAAAGGAAAAAAAATATTATTTTAATTCCCTCCCTTTTCTTCTTCTTGCCCCCCCCCCCCCCCCCGATTTCAGTAAACAGAAAAAAAAAGAAGAAGAAGAAAGCAGCAGCAGCCGCCCGCCTTCAGCCGTCGACCAGACCTCCATCGCGCCCTCCGATCTTCTCCCCCCCCCCTCTTCCTTGCACTCGCTCCCTCCTCCTCCTTCAATCCGACCCCCCCGAAGCGTCGTTTTGAATAAAATAGCTATTTTAAAATAAATAAAAATAGCGATAAATAGTTATAAAATATCATAAGCGATATGGAATGGAAATAAACTGAATTTGTTCGATTTATGTGGCTTTTGATGGTTGAATGTGTTTGGTGTGAAAATTACATTAAAAGAACACAATTGGTGTTGTCGAATAATTTAACCATTGAAATAAATTGATTTGAAATTCTAAATATACGTGAATTATTTGAGAAGGCCGAGTTAATTCTCATTTCAAATAATTGACCGACGATTGAAAGTCGAAGATGAAGACGATGGTCGAAGACCGGAGATCTTCACCTCGTTTGGATGGTAACCGAGGTCCTGATTGGGAGGCATCCCGAAATATGGATAATGAGTGGTGATCGTCCAGACGTACGTGGTGATCGATGGGTTTGCGAGGTATTTAGTGCCTCCGGTTTCGTTCAGACCCAGAACGGACTTGTAAATGGACTGTGTGTCCGACATTGGATTTTATTCTGTGTTGATTGATCTCTGTTAAATATACATCTGTTTGGCAGCGGAGAATTTATTCTTTTGCTTAACGCCCTTCTCTGAGACGTACGAGCTCAAAGGTTGTATATCGATGGACATCAATCGCATGGCGTGAATTGCCTGTGTGGCATGCTAAGATGCAGTGATCAGGGCTTCTGTTGAAAAGCAAAGTCTTGTGGTGATGATCAAAGCACCGCCTGTGTGGCGTAGCTTTGTGTATAACGTGAAATCGCGAGCCTCACACCCCGGTATGAACCAGAAACGGGAGGAAGGACCTCAGGGAGGACATGCGTTTCCTTCTAGCTAGGGTGGTGTCAGTGACCTACCAGCCCTGACATTTATATACTTTTCACCTATGTGGTTGTTACTGTTGCGAGGCGCCTCGGTTTGATCGGACGATCCGGGTCCGATGGAGTCATTCGTTGGCTCGTTTACGCCCCAAAGGGCGGGGAAACGTATTGTTCAGGAATTTTAATCCACATCGGTGGACCGGCCCTGTCGCTCCTAGGGTCACTCGAGCTCTGATCCTGAGACATGGGCTAGATTGTCCCGAATTCGGTAAGGACTATCTTTTGCCTTGGTTCATGACGGAAATCCAATTTCCAAATACGTGACTGTGCGGTTTTGATTGTATACCTATATATATGGCGACATAGTGGTATGGGGCATTAATGTCGTCTATGATTGATAGTTATGATTTGAAATTGTTTTCAAAACATGTAAACACTAGCAATAATATCAAATGCCTTTGTTTTATTCGTATCAATCATATTTTGGCTGTTATAAGGTAAAAACTCTATCCTCCGGTTTGCGTTGCATTGTGTGATGGGAACTGAGTCTTATAACGGCTTCATTTTTATAAAAAGCATAGCGATGTTTAAAAGAAAGATTTGTTTTAAAAGCACTGGCAATCCAATGGAGTAAACCCATTCCACGAAAGTGGCGTGGTCCTGTGATTAGCCAATTATATATGTGTTGAGTGGATTTCTCATACCAGTCCCATGACTGACTCGTAGTTTGTTTCACTTTCAAACTCGGGTGCCCCTTTTTCTACACGGGCAGCCTTGTATTCAGGTTTAGCTGGTTCTTTCTGGATAGCTGGAGCTGAAGATGGATTCTATCATTTATTTCTTTTTATGTTGTTCAGCTCCTATTGTACATATTTTGTTTATTTCCGCTGTAGACATTTATGTATAGCTGAACTGTATTTGTACTAAGTAAGATCATGTATACTGTGTTACTCTGATGATTATTTTATCCAGTGCATTCTATTGTTCATATCTGGTGTATTTATTTAATTCTGTTCTGCTATTATATGTTTCTATGTTATATTCCAAAGATAACCCTTGTTTCCGTGAAAACGGGATTTCGGGTCGTCTCACTACGGATTGATTCTAGGCATGGATTGGCTAGCCAGACACGGTGCCATCCAAGACTGTGAAAGAAGGGTAGTTAGATTGTTGATTCGTTGTGGAAAGACCCTTGATATTTCTTGTGACCCTAGAGGTCTAGTGATGCTTAGCTATCTAGAATCTCTTGACGCGTTCAACGATGATTTGGAATCTGTTCGTGTGGTCTATGAATATGGTGACGTCTTCGATGAAGTTTGGGGTTTACCCCCGAGTCGCGAGATAGACTACCGTATATACCTTGCAGATAATGCAAAGCCAGTTGCATTACCGGTGTGCCACATGGCTCCGAGAGAGAGAAGAGAACTCAGTAAGCAAGTGAAAGAGTTGTTTGAGAAGGGGTTTATAAGAAGAAGTATTTTGGAACGGGGTGCTCCAGTTGTTTTTGCTACGAAGGCTGATGGTTCACTTAGATTGTGCGTGGACTATAGAGAGATGAATAAGCTCACAAAGAAGAACAGACACCCATTGTCGAGGATATATGATTTATTCGATTAGTTGGTTGGTGCTTCGGTTTTTTCGTAGCTGGATTTGGCTATAGGATTTCATCGGCTAAGGGTGGATGAAGACAGCATAGATAAGACTGCATTTAGAACTCCTGATTTTTTCTTCGAATGGCTCGTCATGCCTTTTGGTTTGACGAATGCACCCACATACTTCATTGACTTCATGAGTAGGGTGTTTAGGGAGTGTAACACCCCACATCTGTTAAGGTCACTCACAAAGGGAATGCCTTAACTTCAATGGAGTATTATGGGTACTGGAATAGAAATATTACAAGACAGACATATATAAAACAGCGGAAAATAAAGTGGAAGTACTTCAAATCATTTATTAAATATAAATGTTTCGAAGAAAAGCCTATGTTTACAAGAAAAGCCCATCAACTTCCAATACCCAATTTCATAGTTAAAATATTTGTCTTTCTCAAAAATAAAGAAGCATAAAAACAAACTGCAGTTTTCCCCAATAAAGCAAAGCAAGCCATAGCCAAGAGAAATCCAGGCCATACATGAAAGAGCCTTGGAGCTTGGTAAGATCCGAACTAAGCTGTATTCCCACCCTGTGAACCTGGGGGGGGGGGGGGGAAACGGAAGAAAAAGAGGCGAAACAAAACGGGTCAGTCATAAAGACTGAGTAAGTCCTAGTGACTTTCAGCATAAAAATGAGTAAAGATAACCTGGCATGAATAAACTGAAAGTAAACATAAGCATGATGACAAGGTAGGCAAGATAAACTAAGATAACAAGATAAACTATGATAACAAGATAAACTAAGGTAACAAGATAAATTTCGGGCACGATGAAACAAGTATAACATCCCATAATTCCTATCAAGTATCCCACCGCATGGTTTCTATCAAGAGTAATATCGCAAGGTTTCTAAGATTTACCATTAAAACGATATCTATTTGCTCTGCACCACCTAACTAGCATCCTCATAAGTGTCTTACATGGAATGATCTGTACTCCTACTAGTATCCCAACTAGTGTCCTGTGTAACAAGGATCCATACCCCCTGCTAGTATCCCAACTAATAGCCCGTGTTATATAATAATTACAACGTGATCCCAATCCCCACAATTATGGTAGCCTTCAGGTGTACATCGATTTTGAGGAATCCACCTCGATCACCCCAATGGCCATGTATATATTCGATGCACCCTTACTACCTTATTGATCGGCTCCCTACTTGACCTAGTTTTCGTTTGTGTCACGCGACCCCCTACTTGTAGATACCTGTGCTGGTCCCACCATGGGGTGTATCAAGTCCCATGGTGGCAACCCTGACACAATCAAGATGCACAGCTTTATACCTACTGATGCCCAGTGGCTAAATTTTCTGCGCTGAAGTGTGTGCACGCCCGCACTCCGTTAGAACCTGCACTGCTGCACCAACCACCGCTAATTTGACCTCTTATAATCAGCCCAGTAATCATGCCCCACCCTGCCTAGCTCAGGGTTCCGTTGATACCTAATGGGTTAATGCTGAAATGGGTCCCCGTTACTAGGTTTTTCTAATGGTTAAGTCTGTGGGCCTATATTCTCTGATATTACCCACCAACCCTAATGTGTACTTAACCCCGCTACTGATGTGTATTTAATGGTTAAGTCTGTAGGCCTATATTCTCTGATATTACCCACCAAACCGATATGTACTTAACCCCGCTACTGATTCAAGCATGTGTATTTAATGGTTAAGTGAATGTGGGCCTATATTTACAAATATTACCCACCAACCTGATATGTACTTAACCCTTCTACTCGTTATGTTACCATGGTTAAGTGTTTACCATAGTTAACTTAACCTTTCTCGCTTATTATGTTTGATTGGTTAAGTGTGGTTTATTAACTTAACCCCGTTCATCTATCTGGTTACATTGGTTAAGAATTTTCTTGTTAACTTAACCCCATGTGTTACTTAACCCTACCACGCATCACATCAGATTGGTTAAGTGCATGTTAACTTAACCCCATCCACTAGTCATATTATAATGGTTAAGTGTTGTCAACTTATTCAAGTTAACTTAGCCCACCCGCTTGTCCTGTTATGTTGGTTAAGTGTTACTACTCAACTGCAACCACTTGTCTAATTAACCCATTGTATTAGTTAAGTGTTCTCATTAACTTAACCTCACTCTCTAGTCCAGTTTAATCATGTTATAATGGTTAAACATTTGCTTAACCTTACCCACTCCCGTAGTCAACTTATTTAATTGGTTAAGTGTCCAGATTAACCTAATCATATTACTTAACCCACCCATTTATATCATATTGGTTAAGTGTTCTTATTTACTTAACCCTACCCACTGGTCTAATTACCATGTCACATTGGTTAAGTATTACTATTCGTATTTCCACATGTCACCCACTTAACCCCCATGTCCCACCACATGTTTATCTGGTTAAGTATTTCTTAATTCATTAAGGCCGTAACCTTATAAAGACCTCTCACATTAGACTGACATTTATGGCAGCTGGATTTGCCAGGCGGGTCCGGGCAGTCTTACACCATAAAAGAGTCTAACCTCGTGTCTTTACAACTGTTACGCTTTTAATTTGGGCCTAGGACCTCTCACATTGGGCTGACATTTGTGACTACTGGATTCGCCGGGCGGTTCCGGGCAGATTTACGTCACAAACGAGTCCAACCTCGTGTCCTAAGCATTGATTATCACTTATAATCTTTTACCCCAATTTGAATTTATTTCCCCTATTCAAATTATCAATTAATTCCTAATTTAACGATGTCCATAATTAACTCAATTATGTCCATCAATTAATGGTATGCAAAATCATACCAATTTTACCACAATTTATCTTAGGCCATTAAAGGCGACTTATCTCAATTTATATTTATCCCTCTTTTAAGGATATTACATACCAACTAATATATGTACCCAATTCTAGTCAGTTTACATATATACCAAGTTTCATGCTTTTTTCATATGTCAAGATCTAGCCAAAATTACATGTATCAAGTTTCATACCCAAATCCGATGATTCATGGTGTAGTTATCCCAAGCTATAATCTTTTTTGTTTCAATACATGCCAGTTGCCCAAGTTCATAATACATGTTTATGCCAATTATAAAGTTTACAATCGCTTTCATGCTAAAATTCCCAAATCTACATATGCCTAATTAACATAAGCCCAATGTTTTGATTTAATTTACATAGATCCAATTGATGTCGAATTCCATGTATATAATATTTATGCAAATTTTATCATAACAATATTGTACCAAACTTTACAGATCTACCCCAAACTTGCAAATTAAATGATAATATCCAATTTCATGTTGCCAATTATTAATCATACCCATATAGGCAATAATTCCATATTTCCCCCGTATACATCTCGTATGTGAATTGCGATTTTTGGCCAAGGTCCGAAGTTGACCAAGGTTCATCAAAAGAAAATAAATAGGGGGAGGTAGAAATTTGCATAATAAATAGATCAGAGAGAAAACAACATCATGATAGGAATAAAGATTACAACTTGATGATAACATCATTACGAATCAAGGAAACTGCTGAATAAATCACAAACTTGTCATGAGAATAAAGGTAGACAAGCCTCAAAACTAAAGATTCAAAAAGCAACAGGAATAGATCTGAATCGATAAACATACTTAGATTCAATTCCACTTCATTTCATGCCCATATTAAAATTAAATATTTAGATCTAAAAATAACTAGCACTTACAGAGAATGGCTAATGAATTAAGAAGTGAATTTGTCTTAGAAAGTTGCAGTGTCATTGATCTATCCCCTTGAATTTGTTGTAGAAGCATTGATCTTTGATTTGATTTGAGTTTGGACGCTTAAGCTTTAATTTGGAGACGGCGGCCATGGCTCAAGAGAGATTTTAGCAGCATAACGGTGTAAGAATGATTTGTGTGAGTTAGGCTAGGTCTAGGTATTATTTTATAGGTGTAGGAAACTCATTTAGGCCATTAGATCAACCCTAGAGTCAATCCGGACCATCAAAACTCATCCCAGGCCTCAAAAATGGGTTCTGGGCCACCCCAGGACGACCAGGTCGACCTGTACAGAGGGGGGGGTCTACACTACAGTCGACCTGGGGGGGGGGGGGGGCGGGGCAGGTCGACTATAGTGTCGACACTATGGTCGACCTGGGTCAGTCTGCCAGAAAGTCTGCTGAAATCTTGTTTTGGCCATATCTTGGTCATACGGACTCCGATTTTTGAAAACTCAGACTCTATTTCACGTATTTTTTCGAGAGGAACGCAATGGTGATGTCCATTTTACCTAATTCCTGATTCTTGAATTAGTTATCCTTATTTTACTATCTTTTCCGTTACATACGCTGTTATCAAACTAATTTTTCTTCTCTTCCATGTATTAATTAATTCTCCATATGTATCACTATTATTTACCTATCATAAGCATATTTTCATATATTTTATTTCATTTTTAATTATATTAAAAAAAAGAAAAATACAGGGTGTTACATTCTCCCCTCCTTAAAGGATTTCGTCCCCGAAATCTTCAAGTTAAGAAGAATGTGTCCTACCATCCATCATCCATCTACTCAATCATCAATCATAGGCATTCATTGTCCTTAAGAGATTTCTAATGCTGTATGAACATATGCAAGAAGTGTGTGTATATGTTCCTTGTCTAATGCAAATGATCAGGCCTGATTGATCTTCTAAATGCAAAATATGTTTAGTGCCATGAGTCCAACATGTATGCAAATAGTCCTAGTCACATAAACACTATATGTGTGCACAAACATCCATCCATATGCAACATTCACATGATAACACATTCAATTTCATCCACAAACAAGTGTAAACACTCATGCATATGCAATATGAAAGGTGATTGAGCCGATCTAGTGTCTAATGTGTGTAAATGCATCCACGAGCAACCACTAGCAACCACTTGCAGCCACTTGCAACCATCAATCATAACATGTCTCAAACACATGTTTACACCCAATTGTTCCTATCTAAAGGTATAGTCGAATGATAGAAGCAAGTAAAAACTTTGTGCCCATTAGGCAATGTCAAAACTGGAAATCTATGCCACATATATATTGATTAGGAGAAGAACTCTCTAAGCATCAGCCCCGTAGACCAAAATCAACATCAGACTGACACCCAAAGAATTACTCAACCCAACCACTATATATGATTCTAAGAAACTAAGCATGATGGACTCCTTTTAGGTCACAAGGGAATCCCTTCCTAAGACCAACCCGTATCCTATAAAATCCAAAAAGTTTAGTCAAACCAATGAACACCCTCAAGCCCCAACATGTGTTACTAACAGATGAGTCATACTCCCTATGGGGTTTGCAATAGAAATTGGATTGAGAATGGGACTGAGAGGATATACACAAAAGATAGCATGCAAGTAAGCTCTACAGGAAGAGAGGGATCAAGGATATACTCTTAAGAAGAGATATGATGCACGAATCTAGTCTTCAATCTTCAAAGTCGCATTTCCTTGAGCTTAACTCCATTGTGCTTTGTCCGTCTTTAACTTCACAATTTCGTAGCTTCTTAATTCTTGTTTCCAAAATATGAGTTGGAACCTATTTCACTGTTGCCTCTCGTTCCTCTTTCACTTATTCTACTTTTAGTATACTCGGCTCAAACATAACGGCGTACTCATGGTTTCATGCAAGCTCTGCAAAAATTCACTAGTGAATCTTGGGTCTCGTCCACTTACTATTAGGTATTCCACGCAGAAGAGCTATCTCTTGAAAATAAATGCCAACTATGCTGCCAAATGTACTTACTATGGCGATTCTCTACAACTCATGCATAAGCGAAATGACCCATCCGCCTTAGTGGCGAACACTACTCGAGCGGATTACAAATTACCAATAAATGTGTCAAGAGATTCTAGGTAACAAATCAAGATAGAACCCTAAAGGTTACATGCGACTTCGAGGGTATTACCGAGGCATGTCAAGAGTCTAACTACCCCATTTTTCAAAACCGAGAAGGTCACCCTTACTGGATAACCACTCCATCGCTAGAATCAACCCATAGCCCAAAACATAAACATTACTTCTAGACTCAACACTTAGCATAGACATTCTCAAATCCAAACAAGTCATGAATAAATGAGCCGATTTCCCCAACAGGACTTGAGACAAAAATGGGATCCTCTATTATGCTAGTACTAAGGTGCAGAGACTCAACTTTCGAAGCAGAATTAAAAGGATGCGATGTACAAAAACAAATTTCTAGTGGGATGATAGAAAGGAAAAGCTAAACTTTTAACAGAAACGTTACCACTCTCTTAGGTACGCTAGTAGTGAGAGCATTCAATTTCCCTCTCGACGATCTTGTCCCTTGCCCTTGTCCTATAATACTTAACTGCATGTCCCTTCTCACTAAAGATACTCTCTCTTGTCATGGGTTTTTCTATTCTTTCACTTAGGCCTCTTTCCTTTCACCTTTTTCCTCCTTCGTGGATTAAGCTATAACAACAAGTCCTTGTTCTTACTGTACTTGTATAGTTTGTTGACAAGTCTCTCGAAGCTACCTCCAACGCATGGCAACTCTACCCAACTTGAAATAAGATTAGACGCAGATGGAACTACTGCGGCTACAGATGGAGGTTGGGCACTCCTTTGCCCTCCGACCTGTGTTGGATGCCTACGAAACTATGGTGAAAAGAGAGAGAGGAGATTTCAAGAGAGAATCAAAAGATAGTGCATATGACTTTGGGGAATATGCCTTTTAATCAAAACAAAATTTTCTTGAAAATTTGCTTCTTTGTAAATGTTTTGAAGATAATTTCAGAAGGTTTTTGAAAACTTTTGCCCAGTCTGGTAACCTTCTGCTCTGATACCAAATATAACACCCCACATCTGTTAAGGTCACTCACAAAGGGAATGCCTTAACTTCAATGGAGTATTATGGGTACTGGAATAGAAATATTACAAGACAGACATATATAAAACAGCGGAAAATAAAGTGGAAGTACTTCAAATCATTTATTAAATATAAATGTTTACAAGAAAAGCCTATGTTTACAAGAAAAGCCCATCAACTTCCAATACCCAATTTCATAGTTAAAATATCTGTCTTTCTCAAAAACAAAGAAGCATAAAAACAAACTGCAGTATTCCCCAATAAAACAAAGCAAGCCATAGCCAAGAGAAATCCAAGCCATACATGAAAGTGCCTTGGAGCTTGGTAAGATCCGAACTAAGCTGTATTCCCACCCTGTGAACCTGGGGGGGGGAGGGGAACGGAAGAAAAAGAGGCGAAACAAAACGGGTCAGTCATAAAGACTGAGTAAGTCCTAGTGACTTTCAGCATAAAAATGAGTAAAGATAACCTGGCATGAATAAACTGAAAGTAAACATAAGCATGATGACAAGGTAGGCAAGATAAACTAAGATAACAAGATAAACTATGATAACAAGATAAACTAAGGTAACAAGATAAACTTCGGGCACGATGAAACAAGTATAACATCCCATAATACCTATCAAGTATCCCACCGCATGGTTTCTATCAAGAGTAACATCGCAAGGTTTCTAAGCTTTACCATTAAAACGATATCTATTTGCTCTGCACCACCTAACTAGCATCCTCATAAGTGTCTTACATGGAATGATCTGTACTCCTACTAGTATCCCAACTAGTGTCCTGTGTAACAAGGATCCGTACCCCCTACTAGTGTCCCAACTAATAGCCCGTGTTATATAATAATTACAACGTGATCCCAATCCCCGCAATTATGGTAACCTTCAGGTGTACATCGATTTTGAGGAATCCACCTCGATCACCCCAATGGCCATGTATATATTCGATGCACCCTTACTACCTTATCGATCGGCTCCCTACTTGACCTAGTTCTCGTTTGTGTCACGCGGCCCCCTACTTGTAGATACCTGTGCTGGGCCCACCATGGGGTGTATCAAGTCCCATGTTGGCAACCCTGACACAATCAAGATGCACAACTTTATACCTACTGATGCCCAGTGGCTAAATTTTCTACGCCGAAGTGTGTGCACGCCCGCACTCCGTTAGAACCTGCACTGCTGGACCAACCGCCGCTAATTTGACCTCTTATAATCAGCCCAGTAATCTCGCCCCACCCTGCCTAGCTCAGGGTTCCGTTGATAACTAATGTGGGTTACTGCTGAAATGGGTCCCCGTTACTAGGTTTTTCTAATGGTTAAGTCTGTGGGCCTATATTCTCTGATATTACCCACCAACCCTGATGTGTATTTAACCCCGCTACTGATGTGTATTTATTGGTTAAGTCTGTGGGCGTATATTCTCTGATATCCCACCAACCCGATATGTACTTAACCCCGCTATTGATTCAAGCATGTGTATTAAATGGTTAAGTGTATGTGGGCCTATATTTACTAATATTACCCACCAACCTGATATGTACTTAACCCTTCTACTCGTTATGTTACCATGGTTAAGTGTTTACCTTAGTTAACTTAACCTTTCTCGCTTATTATGTTTGATTAGTTAAGTGTGGTTTATTAACTTAACCCCGTTCGTCTATCTGGTTACATTGGTTAAGAATTTTCTTGTTAACTTAACCCCATGTGTTACTTAACCCTACCACGCATCACATCAGATTGGTTAAGTGCATGTTAACTTAACCCCATCTACTAGTCATATTATAATGGTTAAGTGTTGTCAACTTATTCAAGTTAACTTAGCCCACCCGCTTGTCCTGTTATGTTGGTTAAGTGTTACTACTTAACCGCAACCACTTGTCTAATTAACCCATTGTATTAGTTAAGTGTTCTCATTAACTTAACCTCACTCTCTAGTCCAGTTTAATCATGTTATAATGGTTAAACATTTGCTTAACCTTACCCACTCCCGTAGTCAACTTATTAAATTGGTTAAGTGTCCAGATTAACCTAATCATATTACTTAACTCACCCATTTATATCATATTGGTTAAGTGTTCTTATTTACTTAACCCTACCCACTGGTCTAATTACCATGTCACATTGGTTAAGTATTACTATTCGTATTTCCACATATCACCCACATGTCACCCAATTAACCCCCATGTCCCACCACATGTTTATCTGGTTAAGTATTTCTTAATTCATTAAGGCCGTAACCTTATAAAGACCTCTCACATTAGACTGACATTTATGGCAGCTAGATTTGCCGGGCGAGTCCGGGTAGTCTTACACCATAAAAGAGTCTAACCTCGTGTCTTTACAACTGTTACGCTTTTAATTTGGGCCTAGGACCTCTCACATTGGGCTGACATTTGTGACTACTGGATTTGCCGGGCAGTTCCAGGCAGATTTACGTCACAAACGAGTCCAACCTCGTGTCCTAAGCATTGAATATCACTTATAATCTTTTACCCCAATTTGAATTTATTTCCCCTATTCAAATTATCAATTAATTCCTAATTTAACCATGTCCATAATTGAGTCAATTATGTCCATCAATTAATGGTATGCAAAATCATACCAATTTTACCATAATTTATCTTAGGCCATTAAAGGCGACTTATCTCAATTTATATTTATCCCTCTTTTAAGGCTATTACATACCAACTAATATATGTACCCAATTCTAGTCAGTTTACATATATACCAAGTTTCATGCTTTTTTCATATGTCAAGATCTAGCCAAAATTACATGTATCAAGTTTCATACCCAAATCCGATGATTCATGATGTAGTTATCCCAAGCTATAATCTTTTTTGTTTCAATACATGCCAGTTGCCCAAGTTCATAATACATGTTTATGCCAATTATAAAGTTTACAATCGCTTTCATACTAAAATTCCCAAATCTACATATGCCTAATTAACATAAGCCCAATCTTTTGATTTAATTTACATAGATCCAATTGATGTCGAATTCCATGTATATAATATTTATGCAGATTTTATCATAACAAGATTATACCAAACTTTACAGATCTACCCCAAACTTGCAAATTAAATGATAATATCCAATTTCATGTTGCCAATTATTAATCATACCCATATAGGCAATAATCCCATATTTCCCCCGTATACATCTCGTATGTGAATTGCGATTTTAGGCCAAGGTCCGAAGTTGACCAAGGTTCATCAAAAGAAAATGAATAAGGGGAGGTAGAAATTTGCATAATAAATAGATCAGAGAGAAAACAACATCATGATAGGCATAAAGATTACAACTTGATGATAACATCATTACGAATCAAGGAAACTGCTGAATAAATCACAAACTTGTCATGAGAATAAAGGTAGACAAGCCTCAAAACTAAAGATTCAAAAAGCAACAAGAATAGATCTGAATCGATAAACGTACTTAGATTCAATTCCACTTCATTTCATGCCCATATTAAAATTAAATATTTAGATCTGAAAATAACTAGCACTTACAGAGAACGGCTAATGAATTAAGAAGTGAATTTGTCTTAGAAAGTTGCAGTGTCATTGATCTATCCCCTTGAATTTGTTGTAGAAGCATTAATCTTTGATTTGATTTGAGTTTGGACGCTTAAGCTTTAATTTGGAGATGGTGGTCATGGCTCAAGAGAGATTTTAGCAGCATAACGGTGTAAGAATGATTTGTGTGAGTTAGGCTAGGTCTAGGTGTTATTTTATAGGTGTAGGAAACTCATTTAGGCCATTAGATCAACCCTAGAGTCAATCCGGACCATCAAAACTCATCCGGGCCTCAAAAATGGGTTCTGGGCCACCCCAGGCCGACTAGGTCGACCTGTACAGAGGGGGGGTCGACACTACAGTCGACCGGGGGGGGGGGGGGGGGGCAGGTCGACTATAGTGTCAACACTATGGTCGACCTGGGTCAGTCTGCCAGAAAGTCTGCTGAAATCTTGTTTTGGCCATATCTTGGTCATACGGACTCCGATTTTCGAAAACTCGGACTCTATTTCGCGTATTTTTCCGAGAGGAACGCAATGGTGATGTCCATTTTACCTAATTCCTGATTCTTGAATTAGTTATCCTTATTTTACTATCTTTTCCGTTACATACGCCGTTATCAAACTAATTTTTCTTATCTTCCATGTATTAATTAATTCTCCTTATGTTTCACCATTATTTACCTATAATAAGCATATTTTCATATATTTTATTTCATTTTTAATTATATTAAAAAAAAGAAAAATACGGGGTGTTACAGGGAGTTTCTAAACAAGTTTGTGGTAGTCTTTGTGGACGATATCTTGATTTTCTCCAGAAGAGAAGAAGAGTATGCCCTACATCTTAGGTAAGTCTTAGAGACCCTATGAGCGCATCAACTCAAAGCTAAGTTTTCCAAATGTCATTTTTGGAGGAAAGAAGTGAGGTTCTTTGGACACGTGGTCTCTAAGGAAGGGATAGTTGTGGATCCCGCAAAGGTAGTGGCAATCCCAGATTGGAAGATTCCTAAGAATGCAACAGAAGTAAGAAGCTTTTTAGGGCTGGCGGGTTATTATAGGAAGTTCATTAAGGACTTCACAAAGATATCAGCCCCACTTACTCGGTTAACGAAGAAGAACTTGACTTTTGCTTGGGATGTTTACTGTGACGATGCTTTCCATCATTTGATGAGGGTTTTGACGACAGCTCCAGTTTTAGTTTTGCTAGATGGAAGTAAGCCATTCACAGTGTATATCGGTGCTTACGGGACAAGGCTTGGAGCAATTTTTGATGCAAGAGGAAAAAGGTGATATGCAAAAGGCAGCAAGTACGAGCATCGCTCATCATCCACAGATGGTTGGACGGACAGAAAGGGGTAAATAGAATCCTTGAAGATCTTTTGAGGTTACGTATCCAAGATTTTGGAGGGACATGAGAAGGGGCAACGAGCCTAGTGGTGTTCACAACGTGTTTCACATGTCACATTTGCGGAAGTGTTTACAAGATATCGCGGAAGTAGCAGAGCCGAGCAGGCTTAGAGAAGTGGAAGTGGAGTGAGATGCCCCGATTAGACGAGCCCCTACATGCATCCTTGGATCGGAGGTTATAAAGCTACGCAACAGAGAGGTCAAGTTGGTCAAGGTGCAATAGGGAAATGATCAAGGAGACGCGACTTGGAAAATGGAAGACAAGATGCGTAAACTGTACCCTTTCCTTTTTGAGGGTATGTTTTTAACTTCTCCTTTTTCTACCACTTTGTTTATGCTTGTCCTATCGTTTAATATGTCTTCGCGATTATATCTTCGATCTTTAGTTAGGTAAAATCCCATAGTTGTAAACATGTGTTTGAGACATGTTATGTTTGGTGGATGCAAGTGTTTGCTAGTGGTTGCTCGTGGATGCATTTACCCACACATTAGGCACTAGATCGGCTGAATCACTTTCATACTGCATATAAATATGTGTGCATATTTAAATTAATGGATATATATTGGTTGTATTATCATATGGATGCTGCATTAAGATGATTGGTTGTGCATGCATGTAGATATAATATGTATCATTAGGACTCTTTTTCATACATAATGGACGCATGGCACTCTCATGATTTGCATTAAGGAGGTCAACTGAATCAGTAGACCGCCTGATTTTTCATTTGATAAGGAACATACACACACACACTCTGCATATGTCCATACGGCATTAGAAACATTTTAAGGACAATGGATGCCTGTGTTTGATGGTTGAGTAGATGGACAATTGGATGGTAGGATATACGTTCTTCCTAACTTGAAGATTTCGGGGACGAAATCCTTTAAGGAGGGGAGAATGTAACACCACGTATTTTCTGGGAACGTCAAAGTAAAAAATTAAAGAATAATTAATTTGTAAAAGAAGAATTAGGTGAAATGGGTTGTGCCATTTTGTTCGTCTTGGAATTCTGCTTGGAATAGAGTACAAGTTTACATAAATCGGACTTCGTATGGAGTTATGGCCTTCGAAAGATTCAAGAGAAATTCAGAAAATTAAATAGTAAAATAACCTAGATAAGTCGACCTATCGCAGGTTGACCTCCCCTAAAACAGGTCGACTTGGGGGTCGACCTCCCCTGATTTGGTCAGATCCGAGGCAGATTCAGGATTTTGCACCTGGACTTGTTTTCTGGACAGATTCTTTGGCTCCTAACCTATTTAAACATCCCCAAACCTCACTTTCTCTCCACACCAAACCATTGTAATCGCTATGCTGCCTCAATCCTAATTAAAATAAGTTACAGACGTTCTTATGCTACTGGAATAGTTCATTTTCTTCTTAAATCTCAGGAATTGCAAGTCAGGATTCTAATACAAACGACAAGCGAATTATTCTCTTTTCTATTCTGTCTTTGTGAGTACAATTTCTTTCATAAAATAATTAATAAACTAAATATGATGAGTTATAATTTGGGTTATAAGATTATGCCTGTTGAATCATTGACCAATATGATATTGTCTATTTTGTGAATATACGCTAGTTTTTGTCTTATGTATGTTGGTTCATATGTCTAAACACATATGCTAGAATTGATTCATTTTGTGACATTAATTTACATGTCTAAATCATATGCAAGTGTATATGTAAATCTTAATTTACATGTCTAAATTATTGTTAGATCAAAATTTGGACCTAACACCCAAATTGTTCTGAAGCTTATAGAGTTTCAACTGAAGAATGAGAAAAAAGGAAATAACACACAGAATTTATAGTGGTTCGGTGTTAACGAGCCTACGTCCACTTTATATATTATTGATTATACTTTGAAAGCTAATACAATCAAGGATTTCTCTCAATATTTCAGTAGTTTGACAACAATGGCGGATTCAGTACTCAATATTGCCAAAAGATCCCAAAAAATGCCAAGCTCCGGGCTATTTATAGCTGATTTTGTCAGGCGGGTCGTGGTTACACGTGGCACGAATCCCGAGAACATCGGATCGCATCGCCACCGTTGAGGAAATAGTCAAATTGCCGTTGTGGACAGGTGTCGCGATCTGCTTGAAAATCGGATCGTGCAGATGGGTAGAATTGGTCCAAATGACGGTTAGGGACACGTGTCGCTAGATCCGTGCGTCTCGGATCGCTGAAGACTAGCTCACGCTTGAACGGGTCAGAGGGTTCGCCGCGCATCAGTGGATCGGATCGATCAATACTGGGCAACAACATATGCATGGATCGGATCGCATAGAGGCGTCGTTTCGCTAATGAAATTGAGGCGATCCGTCGAGACGCGATCCGATGATGGGCGAGTCGATAGCGTGCGATCCATCAATGGGCGAGTCGATAATGCGATCCTTTCCTTCATATTCTTAGAGAACGTGGTTTCATACTTTCTTCTTATGAATGATCCTGGGTGGCTTGGTCAAAAAGCGAGCCAACATTTTGCCCCCTCGAAGTATGTTTTATCGATGATGGAACATGCTTCGAAGCTATGGAATCGTCTTTTCTCAACGAGTCGCGGATCACAGAACGATTCTCTTTCTAGGATTTTTTCAGAATCCTCATTCCTGAATTTATTGATTCGTATCGCGGGCTCGAGTTGCGGTCTGTTAGCGAGACGTTCGTTCCGTTCTTGGGTGTGCACTTGGGCCTCGGAACGAAATGGGCTCCTCCTCGATTCGTGGTGGGCTTTTGGTTCGCGGCACACTGGTCTTTTGCGGATCGAATAGGACAAAGAAGGGGAGACAAACGGTCGCCCTTTTTGCCTATATAAGACGACCCTCCCCTCTTCACTTTCCTTCTCCTTTCTTTCCGCCGTATCGTTTCGCCTACACTGTCGAAGAACGAACCCAAGTTTTTCAAATCTTTGAAAATCTGAGCATTTCCTCAATTTTTAGAAAGGTAACTCCACAAAAAGCATTCTTATTCGTGAACGCTGCTCTTCCCTAAAAATTTTCGACTAATTTGAGGGAGAAACGATGGAGATTTGCGATCTTCTGAAGGAGTCATCAAGTCGCCATGGCTGATAGGCGTGGAGCTGGGAGTTAGAGAATGGGAAAGAGAGGTGGTAAACGAAAGAGGAAGAAGAAGAGGGAAGGCCGGTTCGGATCGTGGGCAAGGAGAGGAGAAGATGAAGACGAATGGCGAGACGGAAGATCGTGGTGACAGCAAGGGCGCGTATCGTCGGGGGCTGCAACGATTCGTGAAGGAGAGATCCCTTTGCCCTGCGATCCGATGGAGGGCGATCCCTTCTACCTCGCGATCCAAAAAAGGGGGCGATCTCTCTGCCTTGCGATCCGAGCCATAGCTGACGATGCGAAGAAATTTCAAACTTTAATCAACGCCTTGTCACCATAAAATTCTGAACAGTTAGGCTAGAGCCTTGACGTTGGACTTTCTGGACTAAATGATCACATAATTTGACTGCATATGACGACTAATATTTTGATGATCTTGATTGCTTTCACGCTTTATTTTTAATGCACACACAAGCACACACACCGGCACGTGCACACACGGGGAATGGGTAGTGTTAATCTTATTGTTCATATTTTCTCGTCCTAGCAGCATTGTCGAATGATCACTCTTCTTCAAGATCCGCAACAGAAGCGGAATCCGAGGTTCCTGAGCAGTACAACCCTGAAATTCCTCCAATTAATCTGGGAGGTGAAGATTCTGGATCTGAGTACGAGGACACAGAATCAGATCCGGCCGAAAGTACTTCATCTAGCGATGATTCTGAGATAGATGAGCGAGCTCCCGACGAGATTCCTGGCGCTCTCGGGATAGATAAATTTTCCGATTCTCTAGCATCTAAGCTTGATGATATAAAGCTTAAAAGAATCTGCTTGAGGCACGGGATTCCTTGGGATGATGTCTCGACGCCCGGAAGCGAAGATAGACCCCACCTAGCTCCAGAAGGATATATGGCGATTAGTCGAACCATGTGCTTGGTAGGAGCTATCCCTCCGTTCCCTCCGATTGCCATCGAAACTTTAAGACGACTGGGAATTGCTCCGATGCAACTCCATCCGAACGCCTACGCATCACTATATACCCTATACATTGCATACGCGGAGATCTTACAGGCCGAACTTAAATTCAGAGATTTGACATTCTTCTTTCTTTTCAAGCACCGTTCTTCAGCAACTCCAAATTTCTCTTTTTTCGAATCGGTGGCAAATAGGAAGGTTCTGTATGATGGATATAGCAATATAGGGGATCCCAAGTCTGATAGGTTTTATATAAGGAAACAGGCCGGATGCTCACGAAGGTGGCTCAAATCAAGTAAACTTTTAAGCTTCTAATCGAATATCTTGTTCAAGAAGTTTAGGCATTAACATTCTCCCCCCTTTCTCTTTGTCTCAAACAGATCATGTCTTCCCAAAAACGAAGGGTCCACTATACAACAATCGATTATCCATTCTTTCATAGAGCAGATCCGACTTTCTAAGGATCAAAAAATGCATTACTGATGACAATCTTCATAAGCATCGTCTTCTAGATAGAAGATTTGGACTTGGCACTGGCGGCAAACCTTATAAGTACGTGCCCCCAACAGAGGGAGAGGGAACTTCACAAGCGATAGAAACAACTAAATTTCGCAAGAGTCCTTCTCCAATAATCATCCAAGACGATGAAGACATGAACATATACAGAGGGGATGAGGTCCGCGGTGGTGTATCCAAGGAAATTCCTATTTCTGCTCCAATCGAAACCGTTGCTCCCGATGATTTGACAGAAGAGCAGTTATTTGATGAGCTGAATAAAATCCCTTTACCTGATGATGTATACACAGAGAAGGACTTTGAAGAGGGGCCTTTCTTCCCTGCTCTTGAAGAGACCAGTGCTCCAACTAGAGGACGAGAAACTGGTCAGATGAGCCTGTCTTCGGGCCCGGGTACGTTAGGGGGAATTATATGGGATGCACACATCACACACACTATCTGACCCTGCACTCTTATATCGTGGGTATCCAAAGTTTTAATATGATCTCTTCTTTTTTGCAGGAACGATGTCTCGCAGGAAATCTTACTCGTACCGTTCTCTTCGTGAGGGCACACCCAGCCTTCGCCCTGATACTGAACGCTCTCGTGGTCCTTCTCACAGGCCGACTTCCTTGCAACCTCGGTCTCCACCAAAACCGACTTCTACCAAGCCTTCCAGCTACCCGGCAGTTCCTACAGGGGGGAAGAAACTTCCTAAAGAGCTAACTCCTCCAAAGAGTGCACCTTCCCAAGTCGGTCGTCCAAAAGGCATCAGGAATCTAAAGATAAGGGCAAGGATGCATCCAAAGAATCTGAAAAGGAGAGGAGTGACATCGTCCCCTCCAGCCAGATAGAGTTGGCTGCCCCCGGGTCACGGGATTATAAGCACGGTCCCGAGATTCAAGGTAGGCTGGAAAAACTGCAGGAACAGTTTCCAGACATATTCTTTGACCGGATGACATTCGTTCCAGCCTTGGAACCAGTTCCCAAGAACTGGGATAGCGAGGTTGTCGGGCATATCCGCCATGTTGCCAGGCAATATGAGATGATGAAAAAACATGCTGTTAACCTTTCTGAAGTCATCCGATCACTTGAAATAGAAGCACACAGATCCAAGGCGAAACTCGAAAATAATGAAAGGGCCAGGACCAAGATGGAGAAGGACCTAGAAGATGCTCAGTCCCAGCTTTCTTTAGCACGGAGGGATGCTGAAAATTATAAGACTGAATTAGAGAATGCCAAGCAATGCTTTCATACGGAACTTGATTCCAATAGCCAAGAGAAAATGGCTTTAAAGAAGGAGGTCGAAGATCTCAAAATGGCCAACATCGAGTTGAAAACAGCACAAGGCCATTTTGAAGCTGAGAGGGCTGCTTGGGAGGCAGAAAAAGCGAGTTTAAAGGAAAGTCTGGCTTTGGCTAAAGCAGAAAAGGTGATTTTAAATGACCAGGTCTCGGATGCGGAGAAAAGGGCAGCCCTCGCCGAAAAGAACGTTGAAAGTGCCATCGAATTGGCCACTGCTTCTAACAACAAGCTCCTCGCAAGGGAGAAGGAGATTGAGGGGTTTGAAGAGATGATTTTCGATTTCCTTGGCCAGGTTCTCAAAACTCGCAATATCTCGTGGATCCCGGATTACCATGTTACTTTGGCCAATTTATGGGATGCCATTGTGGAGGGTGAGAAACATAGATTGGGGGTCAAAGAAATCGATGAAGATGAATTGATGAAGAGCATCCTAAGAGACAATGAGCCTGAGGACCTGGCAGAGGGTCATCGCCTGATTCTGGCGGAGATGGAAAAGGAGAGGGCCCTGGTTAAGGGTAAAGGCAAAGCTGATGAGGGCTCGAGTTCGGCTGCGGAGCCCAAGACTTCCGGGGTTGAGGCATACCATCCCGATGATCCATTAATCCCTTTGGATCGAACTCCCATGGTCATTGGAGCCTCTGCAACTACTCAATAAGGAGCATCTACTGAAGGTATTTCTCTCTCTTCCCCACAATTCGTCAAAGCAATTATGAATTACCGTCGTCTGGTAGAACAACCAATTGAATTAGTAATGTGTGTTCCTCCTGATACAGGTGGCGAGCCCGTTGACAAGGGTGCTGAAAAAGAAAAAGAAGTGGAGAAGGAGGCTGTCTTGCCAGGTTCTGGCATTGATGTATCAAAGCAGGCCGAGGTCACAACAGCAGAAAGAAGCATCCCAGCACCTAGCACTGATGTACCCAAAGATGCTGAGACCATCGAAGCCTTAAAAGACATGGATGGTCGCCATGTAGATGACGAAGAAGACATTATCAGCGCCAAAAAGGCCGACGATGATGACGAGGAAACCTTGGCCAGCCGAAAAGCCAGACAGGAGAAAGAGTTGGCTTCGAAGAAGGTAGGAGATGAGGCTTTGGACGTAGTCCCTCTTGCAGAATTCGATCCCAAAACTGGGATGATTGTGAAGATTCAGCCCAAATCCATCAGCCGACAGCTTCACTTTGCAAACCCCGATGATTTCCCGGCTTCCCTCTCTGGTAGAAGTAAGAGAAAAGAGGTGGAAGAGGAATCTTCAGAGGAGTCAGATGTTCCCCTCATAGACAAAAGGAAGAGGAAGAAAGGGGATCCATCTGATGCCGACAAGGAGAGGCTGGAGAGGCAGAAGCAAGAGAAGAGGCCAAAGCGTAAATAGGATGTTTGTTGATATTTTGTCTTTAGGTTTTCCACTGGCCAGGAAGTGTAATTGTGAGACTGGCCCTCACTTTCTTTTCTAGGCTGTTTTTCACTTTGTTGGTTCGAAATATATAAATGAAAGTTTATCTCTTTTTGCATCCTTATGTACCTGTATTCAAATAAACTTTCCATGCTTAGTCATAGGCCATCTAATAATGATTAGAAATCAGTCAAACAACAGAAAGAAAATTATTCGCGCTGCGTTGCTGTATTAAAGTTCAGTATATGTGTATGAGTATATGTGCCCCCAGTCAGTTGTTATCATGGCACCTGACTAGGGTTTACTAAGGATTGGTTAGTTTTGTCGGCAGGTTGCCCCTTATTTCTGAATATGGGGGACTTAGAAGATTTCATTGGATGACTGTTCGAATGGTACCGAATTTTTGGCACCTTTCGCAGTGCTCAATCATAGACTTTTTTGTACTCTCTTGACGGTTGCCAAGGTTAGAGTTTGAATTCAGCAGTTCAGTCGGTCCTTGATCCTTTAGCAGGAAAGAAGTTCTTTCTCAGCGCTCAATCGGAGACGCTTTTATACTCTCTCTCTCTCTCTAGAGAGTTAGAGTTTGAGCTCAACGATCCATTCGCTCCCCGATCCTTCAGCGGGGAAGGAGCTCTTTCTCAGCGCTCAATTGGAGACGCTTTTATACTCTCTCTCTCTCTCTGGAGAGTTAGAGTTCGAGCTCAACGATCCATTCGCTCCCCGATCCTTCAGCGGGGAAGGAGCTCTTTCTCAGCGCTCAATCGGAGACGCTTTTATACTCTCTCTCTCTGGAGAGTTAGAGTCATGGATCAGGCAGTTTGCAATCATGTATGTCCATCAAACTCGTCCTAGGTGTACATTTTAATCCAAGCTCCGAGGATTGAAACCAGTCGGACAAGCAGTTGGGGCTCTTGCCAAGGCTTTGAGTTCCCCCAAACAGTCTACGAGAGGAACGGTTGGCAACCGATTTCAGGTACCTGCATTATTCTTTTGATTTCTATAAAAATAAATAGGCAGATAAATAAAGATGCAATAAAGGTAAATGACACACAATATTTTATAGTGGTTCGGTCGAATCATGACCTACGTCCACTTTATAATCTTTTGCTTTAAGGAATCAGACTATTCTAGGCAAGTCATGCCTTGTACATGGTTTTTTAACAAAGCAAAAGAATAAATTTGAAAATTTCCATGTTAAATATGGCCGTAAATGTTGGGCATTCCACACTCTGGGGATTTCCTTTCCATCTACGGTTGCTAGCTTGAAGGTTCCATTATCAAGCTTGCTCAGAATGGAGTACGGTCCTTCCCACTTCGCTCCCATATGAGTTAGGGGTGGGAAGACACGTTTCAGAACCAAGTCTCCGGGTTCCCATGTTCGGGCTCGAACCTTTTTGTTGTAATACCGGGCGACCTGTTGTTTGCATCTCAAGGCACGCAGGTCTGCTTCATCCCTCTTTTCTTCGATCATATCCAGGGACTCAAGGAGCAATTCATTATTGGTCATTGGATCATAATAAGTCACCCGGTGAGAAGGTACCTTTATCTCAACCGGGATGACTGCTTCCGTTCCAAAAGCAAGGGAGAACGGGGTATGTCCTATTGCCGATTTATAGGTTGTCCTGTAGGCCCATAGTGCCAAGGGCAATTCGTCAGCCCACATGGCTCTAGCCCGCTTCATTCTTCTTTTCAGAATGGACTTAATTACTTTATTTGCCGCTTCGACTTGTCCGTTCGATTGCGGGTGTGCCACAGAGGTGTATCGATTCTCGATGTGGTATCTTTGGCAGAAGTTTCTGAATTCAGCACTATCGAACTGAGTTTCATTATCTGTTATTACAATCTTTGGAATCCCAAATCGACAGATGATGTTTCTCACAATAAAGTTGATCACTCGTTTGGTTGTGATTGTAGTTAGTGGTTCAGCCTCGACCCACTTAGTGAAATAATCTACGGCCACAATAGCGAACTTTGCTCCGCCCCTTGCTATGGGGAGACTTCCAATGATATCAATTCCCCACATAGCGAAAGGCCATGGACTTATCATCGTTTTTAACTGATTAGGAGGTGCTCTAGGTATCTTTGAAAATCTCTGGCACGCATCACACCGTCGTGCGTATCTTGCTGCATCCTTGTTTATGGTAGGCCAGAAATAACCATGCCGCAACACCTTTTTTGCCAAAGTTTGCCCTCCAGTGTGGTCGCCACATTCGCCTTCGTGGACTTCTTGCAGCACACGTTTGATGTCATCGTGGGCTACACACCGAAGGAGGGGCATTGAAAATCCTTGTCTGTAAAGAACTCCGCCTTGCAGAACGTATCGGGCGGCTTTACGGATTACTTTACGCCTCTCGCTTTTCTTGGTCGGAAGCGTTCCATCCATTAGGAAGTTCTTTAGAGGGGTCATCCAGGACTCCCTTTCTGGTTTCGTCTCTAGCACTAGGTCGATTTCCATTTGATCTATGCTAGGGGACCGAAGTACTTCAACGGGGGCTAGCCCGGTCACTTCAGGATCGCCGGAACTAGCCATCTTTCCCAACTTGTCTGCCTGCTGATTCTCTGACCGTGGAATATGAGATATGCTGTAGTGATCAAAATCGTTCAGCAATTCTTTCACTTTCTTTAAGTATAAAATCAATCTTGCACTTTTAGCATGGAATTTTCCAGTGACTTGGTTCACAACTAACTTAGAGTCGTAGAAGATGTTCAGCTTTGTGATTTCTAGTTCCTTTGCAATCTTTAATCCGGCTATCAGAGCTTCATATTCGGAATCGTTGTTAGTGGCATGAAACTCCATTCGGATTGCATAGGTTATCAATCGTTTCTCGGGGGTTTCAAGCAATATTCCAGCGCCGGATCTTTCGTCATTCCTAGCGCCATCAGTATACAATCTCCAGGCATTGGGATCGAAAATTAATTTTGAAGGATCAACTTCTTCGTTTGCTATATCTTCCTCAGGGACAGTGAACTCTGCTATGAAGTCGGCTATAACTTGCCCCCGAATTGACCGTCTGGGCTGAAAGTTCAAATCAAATTGACTTAGCTCAATATTCCATTTGAGCAACCTTCCAGATGCCTCTGGTCTCTGTAGGACTTGCTTGAGCGGGTGATCGGTGTATACGGTAATGGGATGTGCCTGAAAATAATGTCGAAGCTTTCTAGAGGCGATCAGTAAACTATATGCCAACTTTTCTACTCGTGGATAATTACGCTCTGCTGCTGTCAATTTTTTGCTCACATAATACACAGGTCTTTGGACCTTATCCTCCTCCCTTACCAACGCTGAGCTGATCGCATGGGATGACACTGCCAAGTACACGAATAAGTCCTCGTGATCTATTGGCTTAGGCAATATCGGAGGTTTCTCCAGGTGCCTGAGTAAATTCTGGAATGCTTCTACGCAGTCGGGTGTCCATTTGAAGTGGCGTTTTCCTCGCTTTATTAATTCGAAGAATGGGATGCACTTATCCGTAGCCCTGGAGATAAATCTGCTTAGTGCGGCCACTTTTCCGGCAAGGCTTTGCACATCCCTAATTTGTCTAGGTTCCTGAATGTCTCTGATTGCCGCGATCTGGTCTGGATTAATCTCAATACCACGGGAACTGACGACGAATCCCAAGAATTTTCCAGAGGCAACAACGAACGAACATTTGGTTGGGTTGAGTTTCATTCCGTACTTTCAAAGAATGCCGAACATCTCTGCCAAGTCAGTAGTGTGTTGAGAAAATTGCTTGGACTTAACCAACATATCGTCGACGTATACTTCCATTGTTCTCCCGATCTGGTTATAAAACATTCTGTTGACTAAGCGTTGATATGTAGCGCCCGCATTCTTCAAGCCAAAGGGCATCACCACATAACAATATAATCCAAGATCCGTGATAAAACTAGTGTGCTCTTGATCTGGAACATGCATCAGAATCTGGTTATATCCTGAATAAGCATCCATAAATGAGAGAAGTTCATGACCTGCCGTTGAGTCCACCAACTGGTCAATCCGGGGCAACGTGAAACTATCTTTTGGACAGGCTTTGTTCAAATCCGAGAAGTCGATACACGTTCGCCACTTCCTGTTGGCCTTCTTTACCAGGACTGGATTCGAAATCTAGTCTGGGTAGGTCGAGTCTCTGATAAATCCATTACTCTTTAGCTTTCCAACTTCTTCTTTCAAGGCAGCGGACCTCTCTGGGCCCAACATTCGCCTTTTTTGCTTTACTGGAGGATGTTTAGGGTCAATGCTTAAGGAATGGCTCATGATTGATGGGGATATCCCACACATGTCCGCGTGGGTCCAAGCAAATACATCCAAATTGTTTTTTAAGAAATCTGTCAATTCTTTAGCGAGATTCGAATTTAACTGGGATCCAATCTTAAGGACCTTCTCCGGGTCACTGTCATCGATCGGTACATCCACAGTTGTCTCGTTGGGAGTCGCCATTCTGCCCCCGGGTTCTTGATCCTCTCTGGGATCTATATCCTCGGGCATCTCTCTGGGCGACTCTCCAACGACTATCCTCTTTGGTTGCTATAAGGTCTCTGCCCCCGAAGGGGGAGGGGTGCCTTTAGTTTCAATATCCCCTCCATTTCGAAGTAACTTTAGTTCGGCAACATAACATGCTCGACTTGATCCCCTCTGACGATACCAATGCCAGCTTCTGTGGGGAATTTCAATAACAAGCACCAGGGGGCTATACAGGCTCTAAACTTTGCAAGGGCCGGTCGGCCCAAAAAGGCATTGTAAGGTGATTCAACATCCAAAACCACGAAGGGAAGGATTCTCACTCTCTGGCGTTCTCCTTCCCCAAGTGTAACCGGTAACTCTACATAACCCATTGGAGCGGTTGATGCTCCGTTGAATCCACGGATCCATCCTTGACAGGGCTTCAAGTCTTTTATTTCGAGGTTCATCTGGTCAAATGTCTTTTTGAAAAGAATGTTGACAGAACTCCCGTTGTCCACTAAAACCTTATGGACAGTGGCTGGACCAATGGGTACTGTAATTACAAATGGATCTTCTGTCGGAGCATGGACTCCAATGCTTTCTCGTTCTCGGAAGACGACATCGTCGGTCATCATCTTTTGCTGCTTCATCGGGATACTGTCCTCAGGGTTGCTACACTCCCCTACCTCGAGGTGTTGTTTGGCTGCATTGACGTATTGATCCAATGCCTTGGAACTATGCCCGGCGAGATAAAGTCCGCCGATTACGGTATTGATAACAATGTTCTTTCCCTTTTGCTGGGCAGTCGGCCTAGTAGCAAGTTGATTCTGGTTCTGATTTGGGGTCTGCACTGCTTGCCCCCTGTCCCTGGGCGTTACTATGTATTCATCTAGCTTTCCTTCTCGAAGCAGCCTTTCGACTACATCTCTTAGGTGACGGCATTCATTCGTCGAATGGCCGTGAATCTGATGAAAGAGACAAAACTTCCCTGTTTCACGCTCTTTCTCCGTCGACTCTCTGGGAGGTGGCCTCTTATTCTGGAGGACTTCATACGCATCCATGAAGATATTTTCCAGAGTATCATTTATTGGTGTATAACTTTCAAAGGCCCTGGGACGAGTCCTTCTCTGGGAGTCGTTCCCTCGGTTCCTCTTCCGGTTGTTGTCGTTACCATTATTATTGTTGTTACCTGGCTGACGACCACCCTGATTCTGATTTCCGACATTTACTTCAACTTTCCCCGAGCTGTCTCCTGTCTGCTTAATGGCGACATTGCTCTGGATTTCCTCCTTATTGGTTGTTTTTGCCTTTCGGTTAGCATATACCTCTTCCCGGCGTAAATGTACATTGGCTTTCTCGTAGAATAACTCTCTGGTGTGGGGCGGTTTGCCTGCCAGGTACATCCCGAATTCAGTGTCCTTATCTACTCCGTCAATCAGTGCTACGACAACGGTCGGTTCATGGGGATCTTTAACCTCAGTAGCGGCCAAATTGAAACGATCCAGGTACACCCTTAAGCTCTCGCCTGGTCGTTGCTTGACAAGGAACAAATCGATCACACTTTTTGTCTTCTGTGTGTAGATACGGAATTGTTCTACGAACTTCTCACTCAACTCCCTGAAGCTAGAAATCGATCTTGCCGGCAAGCGAGTAAACCATAACAAAGCCACATCCTCCAGGAATATGGGAAACGCTTTGCACTTAACAGCGTCAGAGGCTGCGGCAGCGGTCATTGACCAAGAATATCTCATCAGATGCTGGACAGGATCAGACCTACCCGCATATCGTTTCATTTGTGGCATATTGAAACGCCTTGGAAAAGTCGCATCCAAAATATAATCAGTGAAAGGGGTGTGACTGCGGTCGATCCCCCAATCTTCATTCCGTTGTCCACGGCTATTTGCTAGAATCTGGTGGACCATGGCTGCAACATTTGCACTGGTCAAAGGAGGTTCAGGGTTAGTGCCTCTGGCTCGGCGAGGTTCTCTAATTTCTCTTCCGGGAGCAGTCATGAAATCCGGGGCTCGGATAGGGCTTCGTTGCCCCCTGTTATCATGAGTATGTGTGCGGCGACGGGGGTGAGGTGGTCTGTTACGTACGGGACTGCCCACATCTCGAGCCCTGCGAGCTGCGGCTTGATTGTTCACATTACGGTTTGAGGGCCTCGCCCCCAGTGCTTCTTCTTCCTGTGATGGCAGGGTCCCGAACCGAAGCTGTTCTATGTTTTCGGCTCTCTCATACGGTCGTCGCGGAGGTCTCGGCGATTCTTCAGACGAACAAGAATATACTGGGGTGAGTGGACGAACCGGCGGAGTTCTTTGCCTTGCTAGCTCATCAAGTCTTCTATCCATAGCAGTCAGATTTTGTCGCAGGACGGAGCTTTCCTGCCTTTGGGCGGCCAATTCATCAAACAACCTCTCCCACATTTCAGAAAAGCGAGAGAGATCCCCCTCAGTAACAGGAGTAGCAGGATCATATTGATCGTCATCACCTTCTCTTATGCGCAAAGAACTTGAGCCGGGTCGAGCAGAGGGGCCAGGACGATAGGAGCGAGCCATAGGCTCCTTTCCAGGTCGAGTTATGGTCTGATCATCAATTCGGATCGCTGCGGTTCGTGGGTGGCAGCTCGCAGCGCCCCCTTGAGGTCGATTCGCGGTCGCAGTGTGCGGAGGGTGCGAGGCATTTCCTCGGGACCGAGTAACAACCCCTTCAGCAGTCTGGATCGCTTCGTTCTCATCGACTCGGAGCGTGGTGTCTTGGTCGGATCGGTTCGCCCCCTGCGCCCCGCGATCCAAAGCTTCTTCATTGCCCTGCTCATGCACACTCTCTTCAATCGTTTCATTGGTTTGCGAAGCTCGTGCTTCCTTAGATCTTTTTCCAGCCATAAGATCCGAATCGCTGGAATCTTCAAAGAACCGAATAGTGAATCTTTAGGATTGTTTTCTCAGTGAAAGCACCAAAATGTTAGATCAAAATTTGGACCTAACACCCAAATTGTTCTGAAGCTTATAGAGTTTTAACTGAAGAATGAGAAAAAAGGAAATAACACATAGAATTTATAGTGGTTCGGCGTTAACGAGCCTACGTCCACTTTATATATTATTGATTATACTCTGAAAGCTAATACAATCAAGGATTTCTCTCAATATTTCAGTAGTCTGACAACAATGGCGGATTCAGTACTCAATATTGCCAAAAGATCCCAAAAAATGCCAAGCTCCGGGCTATTTATAGCTGATTTTGTCAGGCGGGTCGTGGTTACACGTGGCACGAATCCCGAGAACATCGGATCACATCGCCACCGTTGAAGAAATAGTCAAATTAGCCGTTGTGGACAGGTGTCGCGATCTGCTTGAAAAACGGATCGTGCAGATGGGTAGAATTGGTCCAAATGACGGTTAGGGACACGTGTCGCTAGATCCGTGCATCTCGGATCGCTGAAGACCAGCTCACGCTTGAACGGGTCAGAGGGTTCGCCGCGCATCAGTGGATCGGATCGATCAATACTGGGCAACAACATATGCATGGATCGGATCGCATAGAGGCGTTGTTTCGCTGATGAAATTGAGGCGATCCGTCGAGACGCGATCCGATGATGGGCGAGTCGATAGCGTGCGATCCATCAGTGGGCAAGTCGATAATGCGATCCATTCCTTCATATTCTTAGAGAACGTGGTTTCATGCTTTCTTCTTATGAATGATCCTGGGTGGCTTGGTCAAAAAGCGAGCCAACAATTATATATGCAAGTTTATATATATGTTTGGATGTGAATCGTATGCTAGTTTATATGTATGTTTGTATGCGAATCATATGTAATTCTTAGTTTACATGTCTAAATTGCATATGCGAGTTTAATACAAGTTTGTATGTAGATCATATGCAAGTTTATGCGAAAACCATGTTCCTATATGCAAGTTCACCTTTATGTGTATAGATCTATGCAAATCATATCTTATATAATTTGATCCATGCCAGTTTGTAGTTTATGCAAATTATGCCTATTGCCTGTGCAAGTTATTGATTATGCAAATTTATGATTATATAAATTATAATCATGCAAGTTTTGATCCATGCTAGCCTATGCTTATTTGCAAGTTAGATCTATTTTGTGTGTTATGAAAGTTGTGATGTTTCTTTTCTTTTTATGAGTTAGACTATTTGCGGGTCTAACATATTTCATATTAAACGTACGAACCATGTGGGGAAAATGAGAAAATATTAAATATTAATATTGTGAATTGGCGTATAATGGCTTTAAAAGCATATAATTAATTCGAGACATTAATTGGTATAATTTATATACCTGAAAATTATGGACATAATTTAAGTGACAATTATGGACATGGATTAAAATTGGAAGTTAGTGACAATCTGAAATAAGGATATTAATTCAAATTGGGGTTGAATAATAATGTGTAATAATTAATGCCTAAGACATGTGGTTAGACTCGTTTTTGGTATAAGACTGCCCGGACCCGCCCGACGAATCCAGCAACCACAAACGGTAGTCTAATGTGAGAGGTCAAAGGCATAAATTAAGTGCGCAATAAATGCCTAAGTCACGAGGTTAGACTCATTTATGGTATAAGACTGCCCAGACCCGCCCGGAACATCCAACAACCGCAAACGACAATCTAATGTGAGAGGTCGTAGTCATAACTAAAAGATGCTTAGACACGAGGTTAAGTCTGGCTTGTGGTGGAGGTCTGCACGTAACCGCCCGGCATATCCAGCAGCCATAAGTAATCGACTTAATGTGAGAGGTTTGTGCATTAATAATTAATTAATGTTGATAAAAAACGAATAAGAATGACAAACAGAAGTTTGGTTGAGTTGATTAATTCTCTGAGTACCAATTTGATGTTTATTTCGGTTTTCGGGGTTTATAGGGAGTTATTCTCTTAACCAATGTATATGTGAACTAAGATGTACTTAATCATAAATTAAGTAAAACATGTTATACAATATATATATATATATATATATATATATGATACATAAGACATGATAAGTGGATAGGGTTAAGACCAGCTTAACCAATAATCTGATAAGTAGGTCGGGTTAAGACCAGCTTAACAAATAATATATTAATTTGATAAGTGGGTAGGGTTAAGACTAGCTTAACCAATAATATATATTAATCTGATAAGTGAATAGGGTTAAGACAAACTTAACCAATAATACATATTGATCTGATAAGTGGACAGGGTTAAGACCAACTTAGCCAATAATATATAAGTGGATAGGGTTAAGACCAACTTAACCAATAATATATAAGTGGATAGGGTTAAGACCAACTTAACCAATAATATATAAGTGGATAGGGTTAAGACCAACTTAGCCAATAATATATAAGTGGATAGGGTTAAGACCAACTTAACCAATAATATATAAGTGGATAGGGTTAAGACCAACTTAACTATATATATATATATATATATATATATATATATATTGATCTGATAAGCGGATAGGGTTAAGACAAGCTTAACCAATAACACATATTGATTTGATAAGTGGGTAACATGGGTGACATGTGGGATATAATTATAAACACTTAACCAAGTTGAAATATGTAAGAAGACATGAATAAGAGGGGGTTAAGTGGGAAATCCTAGTGGGGACCAAGCATAGGTGGAAAGCTTGTGTAAGTATGGGGACCCTTTTCAACCCGTAACCCGTTTAGTATCTAAGTGAGCTCGATCTAGATCGAAGATGGGACACGCTTACTGGGTTTGATTGTAAGAGGTTAAAACGGGTTAGCGGTGGCAGCGCAAGTCCAACGGGATCATGTGCGTGCGTGGGCCCGGGCTGGTAGGTAAGACGTTGTTGCATCGTGTAGGTATAAGTTGTGCATCTTTAGTGGTATCGGGTTGCCACTTTGGGGAGTGATACACTTCACTATGGGACCAGCACGGGTATCTACGAGTTAAGGAGCCGATCGAACGAGGTAGGTGGTGGGTACGACTAGCGGAGATAGTAGCAGGCAACACCTATGAAGACAACTATGAGTGCAACTACCATATTATGAATAAATGTTGTAATTAGAATGGGGAGGGTGGTGGGTACAACTAGTGGAGATAGGAGCAGGCGGCACCTATGAAGACAGCTAGGGGTACACGAAACTACCATTATTATTATTTTGTTCAGTAGGCGAGATCAACTTTTAGGGTGACTAATATTGGTGTTGTATAGTAATTATCCTATAGTGTTGGAGGTGCAATTAACGTTATCTTATTCCTCTTGTTTGCTTTGTCATGCCCATTGGTTTCACAGTCATTCCTTATTTACCAGTTTATGCCTTATCCTAATTACATTAATAATTATATTGTTAAAGTTATTGGACTCACCAGACTTTATGTCTGACCCCCTTTGTTTTCGCCTCTTTCCTTCCTTCCCCCCCCCCCCCCCCAGGTCCTCAGGGTGGGACTAGTGCAAGTGTAGCCTGATTTGGATCTATTTCTCCCCCTTTTGGAAGTTCTTGGATTGCTGAAAGTAAAGTTCAACTTATCTCTTTTATGGCTACTTATGTTGGGGTTATGCTTTTTTACTTTATTTACTTAGAAAACAATTTGTCAAGATGGATATTAAGTGTACTTGGTTTTATTGTTGGTTTTTGATGTTGTTGTAACCAAACTATTTCTCCGCTGCAATAAAAGTTGTTTTAAATTTTTTCAAGTACCAATATATGTATCCGTCTTGTTATATTCCTTTATATACACTAATAATACTCCATGAAAGTTAATGCATTCCCTTTGTGAGTGACATTAATGGACGTGGGGTGTTACAATGTACATGTAATCAACCTACACAAGTTTCATATTATTGGATTGATAAGAAGTTTCAAAGGTGCTTACTCACAATATACTGTTGCTGCTATTTATTTTGTTTACTGGTTTTAATCCTCAATTTACATAGTTTTATCTAATTTTTTGACAAGCAGCTCTAACAAGTTTAATCTAATATATTCAAAACATATATATATAGTTCTATAAATTACTCCACAAATAGTTCAAATGGGAAAAAAAAAGGTTGCTCCACTGTTATTGCCAGGTTTTTACATCAAAGTTCATTTAGATTAATATCATCCATTTAAATACATATATGCATCAACATCATATTCTAGAATCAATACTGGTTTCAATGGGTCAAAAGTGGAGTTTACTCACCTAAACTTCCAGTTCCACTCTGATATTCATTCACTATTTCAGATTTTCTTTGCCAGTCTATTGTTGCCATCTTGTTCAGGTTTTTTTTCATTCTATTTCAATTCATAGCGTCTGGGTTTGTGTGAATCATTTAGAACAGTTAAGTGTATTTATAGATGAAGTAGAAAACATACTATAGTATAACTTATAAGCTATAACAAGGTAGATATAGGGTTGCTTTGAGCGGGTGTGAAGGCTGCGACAACAGGTGATTGGAAAGAAAGGATAGTAACTTCTTTGATTTTCTAAAGTATGCTATGCACAATTAGTTCATAGCAGTGTACCATTTTGTTCCGGAACATGTAGTTATGTGTTTTCAAACTACAAACTTAGCCCTTAAGTCTCGGCTGTCATATTTATGTTGAAGGGATGTTAGGAGTTGCCTTTGCTTAATTGAGAGGATGTGTAATTTGATTTGAAAATGGCAGCAGCTACAACTTGTTTTGGAGACCAAACAACTCACAGTCATGTCATATATTTAGGGTACTAACTTTCCACGAACATCTGCACCAAGGTGTTAAAATTATTAGTTTCTAAGTAAAACTAGGCTATAGATTCGTTATAGTTGCAGTCTATATATTAATTGAAGTGAAGGGTGTCAAGGCTTATCACATATATTCATTTCCATGTGCTTATGTACCGCTAGCCTAGCTAGTATCTCCAGAATATTTTTTAGGCTCATGAATGCATAAGCTCTCTTTGATTTCTTTTCCATGAAGTTATCTAATTATTTATTTACTTACATATATTTTAAAACAAGTTAAAACAAAATAAGAATACAAATATTGTAAAAAAAAGTTTTACATACACACACACACATATAAATACATACATATATATGTGTGTGTGTGTTAAGGAATATTTCAGTATGTATCTATGTATATATATATGTATATGTATATGTATATGTATATGTATATATATGTATGTATGTATGTATGTATGTATGTATGTTTAGAAAATTTTAAAATGCTTATTTTGATTTTTTCACAAATATTTAAATGCAAAAATATAAATGTTAAAATAACATTTCCTCGTATATATGCAACTATATAAAAACTGAGTTAAAGTATACACACAATGAATTTAAATAATTGTTTATCTAGAATTCTATATAATATTTTAAATCCTATATTATCTGCATATCTTTTCCAAATATAAAAATATAAAATCAAATGACAAAATTGTTCTTGTTTTACACACATACCTACTTTGTTTTAAAAAAATCTTAAACCATTAAAATATATACTTGGAATTTTCTAAATTTATTATTCTAGATTTATTTAATTAAATCAATCACTGAAATAAATTTTATTGCAAACTCAGTAAAAAACCGGGGTGTTACAATCTAGCTCCCTTAAATGAATTTCGTTCCCGAAATTAAAGTGACGAGGAGATTCCAGTTATATATCAACTTATAGACTCAAAAAAAACACATACATGGGTCCTTCCCTAATAATCACAACAACTAAGGCATCCAAAACACACAGGTTACCTACCAAAACATCCACAGTAAGCAAAACATACAATACAAACACATTCATCAGTCCTTGACCGTAAATTGGTAAGAAAATAATATTCTCAGTATCAACCCCGAAGACTGAAATCAACATCAGATAAATACTCTGAAAATCATTTAACTCCACCAATCTCCAGTTAGGTTCCAATTTCTTAACTTCGAATCTTAATTTCTTATCATCCCATATTTATCGAATTTTCTATTATAAGAAAATATCCTTGATTACATTTGGAAAATAAATTCCAAATCTGATCTACTTCATTAATTTGAAATCAACTTTTCAAACATATTTATCTGCTTTGAATTCTCCATTTAAACTTAAACCCCATTTAAATTACCAATTTAAACCTTAGTCAAACTATAACCATTTAACTTACTCCAGTTAAATTTCAGATTCCAAATTTCTAGTTTTTATTTCAAACCAGTTTGCAATCACATATCCAATTAAATTGTAAATTTAAACTCTTTGAATTTTCCCAAAACAATTTTTTTACCAACCAAATCTTCTCGTTTGTCTATTTCATTCTTATACAGTTTTAATTTGGTTCAATATATACACATTTCAATTTATATTACTATTTGATTATAATACCAAGCATTGACACATCCATATATAATAATACTTTTAGAGAATTATCCTTTGTATATCAAAATATGATTTTGGATAAAATTATTTCATTCACCCAGCCTTTAAAACAATACTATGTTGAATTGCTTTGTTAGAGTGTTTAGAAATCCATGTCGACTATGTCGGCTAAACGCATCGATTTGAAATTTTTATACCACACAACAAATCAATCAACGCAATAAAAAATCATTTTTATACAAATATATTCAGTCGTATATACACTCAACTCAATATAGGGTATTACTAACCCTATCTCTATCGAGTTACGCCACAGAGCCAGGGTTATTACTCAACCTTGCGCTCTGATACCACTGTAACGACCCAAGGATTTTTGACCTTGATAATCAACACAAAAACGTCTCCTATATAACATGCCAACCGTTCAAGTATCAGAAATACCGGATCATTAATAGAGAGAAGTTAGAGGGTAAGAAATAGAAAGATAGAAAAATAGAACAGAAGAAAAAGAAGAACATAACACAACAAAATCAAAATAACCCGAATCTCACAGCGAAATGAATAAAATATAATAGATATATAATCACTTTTGAAATACAAACTAGATTTGTATTTACATACATCATCGGAGTACAACGTATGAACAATACAGCGGAAATAAACTCTATATACCTATCGTTGAAGCCTCATACTCCAAGCTCCACCAGTAAATCTGTAAAATCCTAAACTACTTGACTACCCATACAAATTTGGACACCCAAGAATTTAGGGAAAACATAGAAAAATAAACTCCAGGTCAGTCATGGGACTCGTGTGAGTAAACGACTTTAAAACAGTTTGAGAAATAAAAAGGTATCTCATAAGACCACGTCGCACATGAACATGGAACGGGTTTTCCCTTATGATAACCAAAACAATTTGTATACTAAAATCAGATATTATGATAATGGGGTTTTCAAATATAAATTGGAATCTAGCGAAATGCTTGCATCTCACATACATAGTATAAAAACAAAGTTGTTTGGCGCTTATGGATAATGGATTTCCAACTATGACAAGGTATGGAACCACCTTCCAAAGTGTTTCTCTAGGGAGGAATACACCGGGTTCAATAAGAACATTTGTAACCCAGCCACACATGACTGACCACTTATTTCGCTTGAGTGTATCGAATGTATATTAACAACGGTTTGGATCAGCAACCGTTACCCGAACGGGAACATCATCGAATAGAATAAAGAAGGAACTCTAGATAGGTGATAATACACCCTAATTGGGAGCGACCCACTTAGCCATGATGCCTGCTTGATTTTTGTCATTTCACAGTTATGAAGCTTGAGGCTATACTTACCTTCTTGGATATATCACATCTTCATTTACTTGAATGACACATCATCAAACCTGCCTGATCACACATTTGATTTTCCTAATACTACGGGTATAAAGCTAAGAGAAACGAATTACTCTGCCACCAACATAGTTTGAAGAGATTAATCGTATGATCCATTTGGCATATTATGTCAGACATTTGTCCATACAATTGTCCTGGCACTGACAAACTGAAGGCAATTTTCCGTAAATCCGTCTTAGGCCAGTTCTACCTAGGATTTACAGAACAGCCCTTGCATAACTCCGTCTTCAACGGTCTTCAATCTTGACTTCAAATTAATCAACCCCTAGATTGAAACAAAGTGGTTTTTGGATTTCATTGAGAAAACCAATTTCGGACTCTTTGAATCGATGAATGTTAATATCTTTTAGGGCTAAGTGATACTTAAAGTAATCAGGTTATCATATTTAAACAAATTTTAATACGTATACTGATTATCAGGACTTATCTAATGAAAACATATAAACTTCCAGAATGAACAATAGTTTGATTATATATAATTAAAATGTTTAAATGCTTAAATTAAACTAACAAGTTCATTAGGTCATAACACATCATTTCAATCAACCAAATCAGTAGATCAACCAACACAAAAGATATTTTCTACCATAATTCAATAATTCAAATTCGACTAATAATCATTCATAAATTAGTTGATCATGGAAAATAATTATTTCCAAATCATATTTATCCAAGATTTTAATAATCCTATTAATTTTCATTGATTATATATTATTATTATAATTCATTGTTTAATCTATACGACTTATATATTATCTCATTACCATAAATAAATAATTCAAATTATAATTTATTTAAGTATTTATATAAACGGAAAGTAAACGATACTTTCCTAAATTCAACTTAATCGATATCAATTCAACGTCTCCTTCCAATTTATCACTATTCCATTTATTTTCAGTACCAGAATAATCCCTTTTTTATCGGTCAACCAACTTCTCTTACCAATATTCCTCACAATCACCCTCGTCTGCAAAACCTTTTGCTTCTAACGTTATCCACTTTGGGCTGTGAATATCACTTCTTCTGGACTCGTTTATCACATCAACTTAATAATTTAAATAAATATTAGTACATCGTCAAATGTTGTTTATCTAGTTACTATATTTATTCACGTTCACATGAATTTTCTTAATAAGTTTGATCGTTGTCAATTCAACCTTGAAATCATTAATTCAACCTTGAAATCATATCTTGATTTAAAAATATATTTATCGATCGAAGTTGATTAATTAATATTATGTTTTAAAAACATTCGGGTTTATCACAACACTGTATTCTTGACGATCAGTCATTTGCATTAATCACAACATATTGTTGGTTATCGTTTAACTAATATGGCTTGAACGGATTATCTGGTCTTTAGAAATAAGGAAATTTATATTTTGTTCAAACTTTAATTAATAAATTAACTTTAAATAACTTTGTTAAACCTTGACCAAGTACAACATCATTTTCAACGATTATCATCTGGTCACATACACTACGCCATAGATGGTCTACAGCAACGAAAATCCAAGTTGTTGCCAGCTAAAATGTTGTCATAGCTATGCTGATTTTTGTTTACTGCAACGCACTCTTCAATGTGTTAGCATAGATATCAAATTATGTTGCAGTAGTTTTTGTTATAAACTTATAAGTTTAATTTGCAACGTCATCAATCTGTGTCTATAAAAGGATTCATATCTATCCGTCAATTTTCCTTTTAAAAATAACATCTGTAGTTGACACCTCACTAATCCGTTATAATCCTCCACAATCAATAGGAAATCAACTTATGTTACTCTTTCCATTCCTCTTTCTTAACCTCTTAGATTTGTTCGTTCCTACCCCCAAATTTCCAATTCCAATCCCTAATTTTCATTCACCTGCTTCTTCCACTCCAACCCTCTTTGCGTCCTCCACTTATTCTAGCTAGTCCTCGACTCCAACTCCAAACGCACCAACTTCTCCCCTTCTCCATCATCAAATGGCAGTCAATACAAGAATAAAGGTGTTGTCTTTTTATCCTGGGTTTCATATATACGTTTTTGTTGCTTTTTTGTCAATGAATCGACACTTTTTTCAGTTTGAAGTTGTATACAATTAGTTTTTGTTATTTGTGGTTGTTTTGTATGTTGATTCACTGAAATGTTCTTCGAGCAGCTATTGGGTTGTTAATAAATTTATTAACGTAGAACTTTCCTAGTGGAGTGTGGTCATGAACTATTAGACCAATGACCTTATATGAGTTGCATGTTCTAAACAACTTCTCAGGTTTCAGTTTGAAGTTGTATACAATTAGTCAATTCATTTCTTAAGTATTTTCATGATTGTCATATGCATGATTTTTCACCTAGTTCCTAATCAGATAAGTTTTATATGCTTAGTTTGAAATTACATGCAAATTCACTTCATCGATGGATGTTTACACCTGTTGTGCATTGATGTGTGCATCACCATTGACATCAAAGGCCATACAATGATATATCTGCACACATGGATCAATAAGCTACTAATGTATGATTGTTTCTTCATGATGCATGCTTCTAAAAATTTATGTGAGCTTTGCTCTGGGTGTGTGTGTAAGACTGTCTAATAAATATACGCATGTTTCGTTTTGGTTAAATGATTTGCAGTTTGTGATATCATTTCAATTCTTCCTTCAATTCTAGTTCAATGACCACTCAATCAATTTCTACTTCAAACTCATAAACATCGGCTGCAAGAAAGAACTGCCAGCACAAAATCCAAGCGAATATGAGGAGACTGAAGGTAGGGTCGAATGCGGGGAAGAAGTTTTTTGATTGTTCCATGTGGCAGGTAGGTATAAATTAGGGTTTTTTGGTTGCTTTTTTTATTATCATATCTTTCAATGATGTTTTAGTCGAGATTTAAGATATGTGCAGAATGGTGATTGCCGATATTTTATGTGGTATGGCGAAGCGTATGAAATCAATAGCAATGCGGAATTGGATGATACTACTGTTAAATTGATGGAAAAAGAAAAGGCTATATCGCAATTGCTCAGGGAAAGTAAGACAATTGAAGAAAAGCTACTGGTGCAAAAGTAAAAGAGGGAAAAAGCCGATGAATTTGTGGCAGATATGAAGGAAGAGTTGGCCCTAATGTGCAATAAATGTGGAAAACATAAGAAAGTAGAAAAAATTCTTTGTAATAGCTTTAGCTATGTCTGGATCATGTTTGGAGTTCTTTTGTATGTTGGTATTGTAATGTAGTGCGGTGAAGTAACATGAAACAACATGCATGGACAGTTTTTCGGGTATAATTTTATGTTTTGTCACATTGTAGATTAGTGATAATTTTGCAACTGAGTTACTGTCTAATTTTTCATGAAATGGAATCCACATTGTAACTGTCTAATTGTTCACTCAGTATCATTTGTGCTTCGAACAAACTGAATCATTTCATCAATTTGCAACTGAGTTACTCAGTATCTTTCAGTTATGCAACTCAGTTGCAAATAAAACTCAGTTATGCCACTCAGTTATGCAATTGAAATGCAAATGCAACTCAGATTGTGCTGAAATGAAAATGAAACTCAGTTTGTGCTGAAATGAAAATGTAACTGAGGCATGCAGGTGAAGGAGGTAGTGATGAGGTTGCTCAAGATCTTGTTACTAAAGGCACTAAAGGTACTCGAGGCAGTAGAGGCACTTGGCACTGAACGCATCAGAGGCTTGCGCTATATTTTGGAACTATTTAGTTTGATGTAAACATGAATTTAGAACTGGCTGTGTTTATAACTGAAATGTCTATAAAATTGAATTTAGTGGCTATGTTTTATTACTTTGTAGTTGACTAAGTATACTTTTTCTGCTGGATAATTTGAAATAAAAAGTTCTTTTTTATATTCCATTGCGATATTAATTGCTGTTATGTTGCAGTATGTTTTGTAATGTTGCCATAGCTATGATATAATGTTGCAGTATGTGATGTTAAATGTTTCCATAGCTATGATATAGTGTTTCCATTGGATGGTAAAAGTGTTGTCATAGATTAATGCATGTAGGCCCCACCACATGATTCTGCGAACCCAAGCTATAGATTTTAGTGGGGATTCCATGAACGCGGGATGCATATTTTAATGGGCTCCACATTTTTGTAAATTTAGTACCTTTGGCAACACCTGTACCAATGTTGCTTTAGGGATGCAAAGATGTTGCCTTTGACTCTATGGCAACGTGGTTGCCGCAGATAATTTTTGGCTTATAGCAACATTATTTGGCACCTCCTGCATCACTTCTCTGGTGTTGCAATATGCAATCTATGGCGCAGTGATATCATATTTATTCCGAATTTTTATCAATCATACTAACATTGCTTCTATTTTATTCTTTTTTGGTGTGTGTATATATATTAGACTTACTTTAAAAAGAAATCCATTTTCCTAATATTTTATTTATTAAGCTTCCCTTTCCCTAATTTTTTATTTACTCTTTTCTTATTTTCCTTTTATCTTTTGCTGGAGGCCCAATTTTTTTTCTCTCTATTTTATTTTTTGCTGTGCTGAAGCCCGGTTCTCATTTACAAACCGTCAACATCCTTTTGTTCTTGGCCAAACAGCAAACCAAACAAAACAGCGCCTAGCACCATCAAGAAGCGGATCCACCAGTGTAATCACGTAATTTCTCTTGCCCGATTCTATTGCCAAAATCCCAACATCCATCTTCTTCCCCAATGCACATCTGTGCACTTATGCATGTACAGACGTGCTCCATCCATCCAACTACTGTCGAATCACCACTGGTAGACCACTAACACTACCTAGCACAATTCTGACCTCATGCCACGTCACTACATCACCAACTTCTCCTAACACACAATCACTGTCATTAAGTCCCGACCTTTTCACAAAACAATTCCACCTAAATTGATCCACCGCCACCAATTAGACCACCTGCCACCATTAATTTCCACCAGTATGAAGCCAACATCGCCTTCGACCTCCACTCCAAATCCAATCCCACTCGACACCCCACACGTGGAGCAGTTGACCGTAAATGTTCAGATCCGATACCCCACGAAAAACATAAAAACTGACCTCGATCTAAGATTCTAGGCCATGGAAAGATATTCGAATATTTTCCTATGTTCCCCAACCTCTCAAGCTACTCCAGCTCCAATAACGCGACCCACAACAGTCCTGATGGTCGGAAATTGGCCAAATTCCATTTTTAGATCATCACAACATTTCTCTCTACATACTTGATTAAAAATTTCCATTTTCCTTTTAAAAATCATGATTTTCATTGCTTAACCACATCATGAATTTAGATGTCAAAATTATCACAATTTGACATACATAATGTTGTTTATAGTAAAACAAGAACTGCTCTTAACATAGAGCATGGTTTGATATGAAACCATTTTTAACACATTATCAAGTGATATATCACATTTCATATGTTGATCATTTTTGTTAAGACAGCTTCTATTTGGAATTTCTGATTTTTAAAGCTTATGCATTGTTCAGATGTCAAATTATTCAATAAATTGAGTAAAACAAATCCAAACATAGATGGTCCAAAAACAAGTTTAGACAACAAAACTGGATAGTTAAAATGATCATATACATGTAGTCAACCTATACAAATATCATATTATTGGATTAATAAGAAGTTTCAAAGGTGCTTACTCACAATATATTGTTGCTGCTATTTATTTTGTTTACTGGTTTTAAACCTTAATTACATGGTTTTATCTAAGTTTTTGACAAGCAGATCTAACAAGTTTAATTCAATATATACAAAACATATATATATATATATGTGTGTGTGTGTGTGTGTGTGTGTGCGTGTGTGCGTGTGTGTGTATATCATTCTATAAAATACTCCACAAACAGTTCAAATGGTAAAAAGGAAAAAAAGTTTGCTCCCCTGTTATTGCCAAGTTTTTACATCAAAGTTCATTTAGATTAATACCATCCATTTAAACACATATATGCATCAACATCATATTATAGAATCAATACTAGTTTCAATGGGTCAAAAATGGAGTTTACTCACCTACAACTTCCTATTCCACTCTGATATTCATTCACTATTTAAGATTTTCTTTGCCAATCTACTATTGCCATCTTGTTCAGGTTTTTTTTCATTTTATTTTAATTCATAGCTGATGGGTTTGTGTGAATCTTATAGAACAACCAAATGTATTTATAGATGAAGTAGAAAATATACTATAGTATAACTTATGAGCTATAACAGGGTAGATTTTGGGTTCCTTTGAGGGGTATGAAGGCTGCGACAACAGGTGATTGAAAAGAAAGAATAGCAACTTCATTTTATTTTCTAAAATATGTTATGTACAATTAGTTCATTGTTGTGTACCTTTTTTTACCAGCACATGTAGTTATGTGTTTTCAAACTACAAACTTAGCCCTTAAGTATCGGCTATCACATGTATGTTGAAGGGATGTTAGGAGTTGTCTTTGCTTGATTGAAAGGATGTGCAATTCGATTTGAAAAGGGCAACAGCTATTGCCTGTTTCGGAGACTAAACAACTCAAGGCCATATCATATATTTCAGGTACTTACTTTGTACAAACATCTGCACCAAGTTTTTAAAACAAATTCTTGGTTTCTAAGTAAAACTAGGCTATAGCTTGGTTATAGCTGCAGTGTGTGTGTGTGTGTGTGTATGTTGATTGAAGGGAAGGGTGTCAACGCTTATCACATATATTCATTTCCATGTGCTTATGTACTGCTAGCCTAGCTAGTATCTCTAGCATATTTTTTGGCTCATGAATGCATAAGCTCTCTTTGATTTCTTTTCCATGAAGTTATCTAATTATTTATTTACTTAAATATATTTTAAAATAACTTAAACCAAAATAAGAATACAAATATTTTAAAAAAAAAGTTTTACATACACACACACACACACAGATATATATATATATATATATATTTATATATGTTAAGGAACATTTCAATATGTATCTATACATATATGTTTAGATTTTTATAAAATGCTTATTTTGATTTTTCACAAATATTTAAATGCAAAAATAAAAATGTTAAAATAACATTTCCTCATATATATACAACTATATCAAAAACCGAGTTAAAATATATACACGATGAATTTAAATAATTGTTTATCCAGAATTCTCTATAATATTTTAAATTCAATATTATCTGTATATCTTTTCCGAATATAAAAATATAAAACAAATGACAAAATCTTACTTATTTTAGACACACACGTACTTTGTTTTAAATAAATCTTAAACCGTTAAAATATATACTTGGAATTTTCTAAATTTATTGTTCTAGATTTATTTAATTAAATCAATTGCTGAAATATATTTTATTGCAAACTCAGAAAAAAAATCGGGATGTTACAAACATATACATGAATATAGGTATAAACTGGATAGAAATAAATGGCATTGATTGTAATTAATGGAAAGGAATGAAAGTTACAACAGTAAAAGAATTGGAATGAAGGGGAATGATAAAAACCTATTATGAATAAACCTGAAGAGGAAAAGGAAAGATAATAGGTAGGCTTGTCCTATGGACAAGTGGAAATTATAACTTAGGTTATAATAAACGATAGTGAGAATGAGATAACTTATGTAATAAGATAAGTTGTACTTAATTATACATTAAGTAATCTGTAAACCTGAGAATTTGAATCTTGCTGATAAGAAGAACATGTTATCTGAAAAACCGAGAATCTGAAATCTGCTGATAAGAATAACATTAAAGGCTTATTAATGAACTTAAATAGGGTAAGTTATGTAACTGAAATTAATAAGCAAGAAAACTTGGTAACCTGAATAGGAAGTTAACATGATTTGAAATAATCAATTTAACTAGAAATATGATGAGATAGAGAAAGCAATTAATTAAACGTTTGGACATAGGGTCTAATAACACATTAACTTGAGGTGCTTGGACCAGTCTGTATGTCTGGAAATGAAGAACCCAATGAGGTTGATCATCGTGGTGTCACGAGAAACGAGGGGAGCGCATGCCCATCTGATTATTCTACCTGATGTTCTGCTGGCTCTGAAGGACTGGAAGAGGAAGAACATGGCTTCCTAGGACAAGGAGGGTACTTCTGGTAGTCCTCTGTGCAATGGCAGTGTTTAGGTTTTGCTAGTAGAGGTTGGGTCTGCGCGTTACAACCCGGTGAGTATACCTTGATTGCCATGATAATGGGCAGTCAGAAGGCTACATGGTGGCTTAGGTGATTCGACGAATCTGGTGCCTTGTGACTAGGCAGGTTATGACCATCGCATTTGTTTTCCTTAGATGGGTCTAACTATCTAACTGATAATAATCGTCGAGTACCAGTCATCGACGGTTAGCGTGACGTGTGATGCGGAAAGACGAAGAGCTAAACCAAAAGATGATAGACCTATTACTATCAAGGCTTTGGGAGAGGAACAGGTCAATTATGATTTATTACTTGTTGTTTTTATTGGCCACATCACTAGCTCTCAATTTTTTTTGTCTTTCACTAGTTGAGGGAGGGGTCGGGTGGGATCATAGCCACCGTGAAAATGTAGAACATAGCATCTGTATATATAAATATCTGAAAAGGCTCCCGACCGAGTTCTGTGTATCTGATATAACCCTGTTACGGAACTTGGTGCACAGTAGATAATGCATGCGGATACATGCATATTGTTTCCAGATGGTGTATCATTGAGGTTGAGGCATCGAGTATAATTAATGATACGTACATGAGAAAGTCTAGATACATGCATGTTTGCTCCAGGTAGTGTATCGTAGACTCTACTGCATTACTCCGAGATGGAATCTGATTCGATCGAATGGTTGGAAGGCGGCAGTCCATGCGCTTACGTAGCATGGCGATAGCGGCTCTATGCGGAACATGGCGTTGTTATACAGAGACCCGTACGTCGTTCCGGCATAGGATGATGGACTGCATATATTTCTATGGCGTTACGGCAGAGACCGTGCGAGTGGGGTACCATGGGGTGTACCTTAATATTGGGGGTAGCTACATATATATTGTATTAGATTAATCTACTGGGGAGTAGATGGGTATGACGTGTGTGTAAACCTTTAGCACTGTTAACACAGGTAACCTAATAAATCAAAAAATGTAATTGAATGGTATATGTAGGGTTATCCAAAATGTGTAGTTTATATCCAACTACCAGAACTTGTGTTCTAACCCACTTCTCATTACACTTCAGGTTAGGTTTGTGGAAGAAATATGATAGCTTGGACACTAGTTACGTAGTATTATTACCTTGGTAACGCTATATTTGATTTTATTATACTTTATTCCATTCCGCTGTGAGATGTTTTTCTGAGCTCTGATATGTTTATTATCTCTGTCTTTTCTGCAGGATACCAAACAAACCAACCCGAGTTTCGATAGATCAGAATTTTGAAAAATATTCGGTTTGTCGAAGTTCAGATTGTTACATCTGCTATTCGAGCCTAGGTTTAGGATTCCTGTATAGATAGGGAGTGAACGTGTTTGTACTTTTAAAAAATATATAAATATTATATATATATATATACCTAGATCCGTAGAGGAACCCATAATATAGAGAAAGCATAATATGGTAAAAGTTGGGATATATGTTTTGTACACTAAAGGAATGAACATGGAAATCTGAGACCTTTAGGTACTTTGGGTGGGAAGTGTACAATATACTTTGTATGGAAGGAAGGTGAATCCCATAGGTTAGTATTTCAGGCTAATGGGTTTGGCAGTGAAACCTTATAAATTGGTAAAGGTCAAAAAGAGAAAAACGGATAAGGAATATATATAGTTAAGAGAATTGATTTGTGGGAGTGTCTAGGAAAGCTTAGTTAAGTTGGAAACCCACTTTAAGTCTAACCCCATTGTTAACTTTTAAAAACTTGAAATCATAAAAACCTTTTGGGAGATGGTTTATGTTGTTTTCAAGTTTTGATCTTAAAAGTTACAGTTTTAAAATATGTAAGGAACATATTTGAAAAGTACGTGTTGAGTTTTGAAGTAAAATGGGTTATATTTTGGAAATAGTGATATCTTGTGTAAATTTTGTCTAAAACAAATTCTCTCAGTAAAAGGTGCATATTGCAGAACATATATAGCTTGCTAGTTTTCATGTTATACTGAATAAAAGGATTGAAAAACAAAACATAGAAAATGTTGCTTTTTGTTGAAAACTAGAATTTTTGGTAAAGAAAGTTTTGAAATCTCTATTTTTTTACAATCATTTTTTATAATTGTTTTAACTTAAAATTTTGTTGGATGGACGAATTAAGTGGTAGAAATAAGAATAAAGTAGATGTTTGCACCTAGTTGTAAGTAGTTGAACTGACATTATAAGTAAGAACTATTGTTATCCCGATTGAGAAATAGTTGCCCTTGTCTACTCCATTTTTTGTGATTTGAAAAAAAAAATTTATTTGCATTTTTTTGAGATAACATGTTTTATGGTTTGGCTAAAGTAAGTTTTGGTAAGGAAAATAAAGTTTTAACACTTTTAACTTTTGGAAGGAAAAATAAAATTAGGAATCCAAACCATATTTTTAAAAATCATGGAGTAGGTAAGGATTAGTGAATAGGGAAGACGGGGAAATTTTTTGAGGCTATGGAGCAGATAGCGAGAATTTTCTTAGAATAATGGTAAGTTGCCGCTGAATGCTAAGCATTGAAAAACCTAGGGTGTTGCTTGGAAATGACTGTTAGTACACAACCACGACTAGTGGTGACTACTAGATTGTGAAGGGCAAGTAAGTGTTTAGATCTTGTTGTTAATTTTCCTGTTATGATTAAAACCCGTTATTACATTTCTGTTGGGATCTATCTGTTATTTTGTTCCTACTAGGTGGTTAGGGTAACACCTAAACCTGTCATTCAACCCATGGTTTGAACTTTTCAGTCTGAGGAGGACATAGTCCTGAGATTCTTGGCCCTTAGTAGTAGCTATGTAGAGCGTTTGTTTTCCTGTTTTAGTTGAAGGACTAGAAGGATTATTTGAAACTAAACTTAGACCAGAGGATTAAGTTAAATAGGCTAAGAAAAGAGTAATGGCATAACTAAAAAGGAAACAACAAATTCAGTAAAGCAACAAACGTGACCGTTAAAGAAAAATGGAAAATTCTGAGAAAAGGTGAATAAGAATAATTTTTTCCAAGATAAGTTGAAAAAGAAAAGTTGTGAGAAAGAAATTTTTCTTATATGGGATGTGCTTGGATAGGAAAATAGGGAATCTTTATATAATAGTTACATAAATTCCAAGTACAGATAGAAAAGGTGGCTAAAAGAAAAACGGTGGATGCGAAACTTTCCGTTTTCTATCTTTTTGTAACATAAGAAATCAAATTTAGAAAATTAGATTTTTCTGAAATTCAAAAAATAAAGTTGCTTGGTAGAGTTTTTGATGCCAAAATTGGATGAACTACGCTCTTGCTCAGTAAGAGTACGGGAAAATTTGGATGAAAAGGCATATTTGATTTTCAAATATTGCATTCATACAGAAATTGCAAGTATATTTAGGATGTGTGCATCATGTTTTTAAAGGTTTTATGAAAAATTTGCATACATATAGGAGGTACCGCTTAGGCATACATGTATTACTATGTTGTATTAACTTTACACGAATGCACGGATGTTTGTAAAAATTGGATGCACACATGATGGATGTATGCTATGCGAGGGATTATTTAATTTTGCCCTTACCAAATTTCGGGGACGAAATTACCTAAGGGTGGGAGAATGTAACACCCCACATTTTTAATTAATTAATTAATAAAATTTGAAGAGCTTCCATAATTTGGTTACGGGATTAGCGACCTTGCATCCGTGGCAATTTTCTGGTCAATTTCGACCTATGGATTGCAGAAAACAGATTTAAGATGAAAGAGATACTTTTAAATAAAATATTACAACAAACATAAAAAGAAGGTATAAGAAAAGAACAATGATAACCATTGTTTTTAGCCTTGTTAACAAAAGCCTATGCAGTCCAATTGGTAAGAGCATGTGACTTTCATGAGAGTGGCGCAAGTTCGATTCCCGCGGGCGCCATATTTTTATTTTAGAGATACGGCTAAAATAATACATGTTCTAAAGGGAACATATGTATAAACACATATATAAGGAAAATTATACATATAAGTACAGAAATATATGTACACATGCATATGTAAATATATGCATATATATATATATATGTGCATATATACACACACATACACCAAGGAGAAATTCAAAATAAACTTGCAATCAATGAAATAGGTAAGAATTTAATGACGACATAAGCACCGTTTGAATTTTGAAAATGAAACAAAAGTTGCACGTATATATATGTAAAGTGGGCATTATAAGTTTTGTATACATATAAGGAGTTTATATGTAAATAAATCAAGAAGGTATAATGAGCATATTAATCAAACGTTTAAAATTTAAAACGTTAACAAATAAACAGTTGTGCCCAAAACAGCTCGTTGGACCCAAATGGGTCGACCCAAGCCTAGCAGGTTCGACCTATGGGTCGACCCAAGAGGGGTTAGGTCGATCCTAAGGTCAACCCAAGGGGAAAATGGGTCGACCTACCCCTAATCCAGACAGTTTCATTCAATGAATTTGGATGTTTTTCAAACCACATTCGTTGCTGACTCAGCACTGCGTGTACGATAAGATCTTGAACACCTATAAATAGGCTAGTAGAGCCTAACCTAAATCTCATATTTTCTAAGAGGTTGTCTAAGCTTGTCATTCTTCTTCCTCCTTAAATCTCTTTAGAAAATAGAATAATTAGTCTAAGGAAATTCTAACTGAAGATATGGAGGAAAAGAATGTATATCTATGAATGGGTGTTCAGAATTCTAGTCGAAGTGAGGTATATTCTTGAATCTGGTAAATTTAGATTTCTCTTCTTTTTCCCCTTTTCTTTTGGTTTGAGAATGATGAATCCATGGTTATTTAGATTATAGATTCAGTTAAATGAGCCATGGAATGTTATGTCTGGACCAGATTCATGAATTGGAAAGCTATTTTGGTGAATGGATTTTAGTTATGCCTTTTTGATAATGGTATATTTATTGTTTGGCATTCCCTATTAATATGTATAAATCTGCTGAAACGTAAACCTGTTGAAATGTATAAATCTAATGAAATGTAACCGGCTAAAATGCATAAATCTACTGAAATGTGAACCCGCTGAAATATATAAATCTGCGGAAATGTATTGTTAGACTACTTTGCGAACTAGGCTACACAAAGTTAAAGAGTCAAATAATGAAGAGTACTCTGCCAGATAATCGGATCGGATAGGGTTTCCTCGAGCAAAAACAGATCTGCACAAAATAGAAAGGGAAGGAAAACACGCTGGATCGGATCAGATCCTTATTCCCAAATCAAATTATAGGGGAGCGGAAGAAGGAAGAGCTTCTCCAAAGACCGGATCGGTTCAGATAGGTTGATCCAATCCCATTCTCTATAGAACAGCCGATCTGATCCCTTGCAGCGACGGTTTCACCCCACGATTTCTTAATACTCGGAGTGGTTATACCCACGATCTACCCATGTTTGCAACTAACCTGGTGTGCTGTCATCATCAAATTCCATCCGAACCCGATTGTGGCGGGACTGATGACACGTGGATCTAAACCGATCCCACTCCAGGGGGATTTTCCACCTAAAAATACCACATCAAGAGGCATTTGGAAGGATCTTTTGGCACCTTTAGAACTGAAACTCCTTTGCAACCCGAATTTCATCAACTTATTCAGCTTACAATCATCTTTCAAATCATATTGTGAAGGAAATTGAGTGAATCAATGTATGAGATGAGTGAGAATTGAGTGAAAATCATTATTGTACTCGCATTCAAGGCATCAATCAAAAAAGAAGAAAGTGGACATAGGCTATTTAACGTCGAACCACTATAAATTGTGTGTTTTCTTCGTTTTAGCTTTCATTTCATTAGAATCTTTACTAGTTTGGGTGTTAGAGCCAATTTTGGATCTAACATTTTGGTGCTTTCACTGAGAAATCTTTGAATTCTCAACTTTTTTGGATTATCGTTCTACTATTTGGACCCTCAAGTTCAAAGAAGTTAGTCCTCTGCTTCTGACGTCTTTAAGTACTTGTTGACTAACTGTTGATGAATCGAATATTATGGCCAAGACAAAAGGAAAAGAAGTGCAAGGCGCTAGGGGAAACGATGCTAGAGAAGATCAACAAGCCATCGTGCTAACGAGGTCACATGCTTAAGACTCTGGAGCAGGCCGCTCCGGTCAGGAAGGTCCGAACCAGATGGAAGACCCTGATTCGAGCCGGTCCAATGAGATTGAGGTCACTCATTATCCCCATTCGAACCGCTCCGGCCAAGCTACTGCACTCCGATCCAATCCGATCCGAACCAGAATGAAGCTGGAACTTCTACTCGAGCTCCCACAACGCTCCGATTCCAGACACGACAACTAATGTTCAGCCTGATCCATCTGCACCCGTCACACAGGGAGATTTTCACGCTTTCTTGACATGCTCCAGAGTACTAAGGAGGCGTTGGAAGCTCATAAGCGCGATAGTCTCCGCATGCAAAAGAACATGATCACCATGAGTAGGGAACTCAAGGAGCTCCGGAGGCAAAAGACACCTCCCCCAACACGTCACCTTGCTGTAGATGATTCGTCTTCTTTAGACGAGGGATGCCCTCGTGAGAGAAGGCCGCTTGAACGACCTCAAAACCTTGATCAGTTAATTTTTCGATATTTAGGATCCCGAGAAGTCGCCGCTCGTGTGTTAGGTCCTGATGACCCAAGCCTGCAACAGCCTATGTTGCTGCCCATGCGTGGATCCCACGTCCTACCCAGGGATCCTAATATTACCAACCCTATGCAACAACAGCTTCTTTAATCTCTTCCTCCTGAGATCGATCGGGAGCGCAGAGAGCAGTGTAGAGCAGCCACCGCTAGAAACAGGAGGTTATCCCCTAATCAGGAACCCAAGGGTAATCCGAACATCAGACCTAGAGAACCTGTGCAGACGTTAACAAATGCCGATGTATGGGCAATGGTGCGTCAGATAATGTCTGAGAGCCGACGGTACACTAATGAAGATTGGGGCGTTGAGCGAAGTCTTACCCCCTTCACAGATGATATATTGGATTTCCAGTTCCCTCGGCAATTCAACTTGCCTCAGATGGATCGATATTCAGGAAGAACGGACCCAGTGCAGCATCTGATGAGGTATGCATGGTTCATGAATGCTGCAGCAGCACCAGATGCTGTAAAATGCAAAGCCTTTCCAATTTATCTTAAAGACGCGGCGTTAATGTGGTTCACCCGACTCCCACCTCGGTCAATATCAATTTCACAGAATTGAGTGAGCGCTTCATGAACCATTTTCGACTTCACGCCTGAAAGTCCAAGAGCATCATAGAGTTGTCACGGATTCTAGACTTTTGAAAACTATACGCCATTAAATGTTACATTGGAGATTATTTACTTGGATACATATAGCATATTGCAGTACAAAAAACCACCACCCAGAGACTCCACTGAGAAAGAGATAGCAACGGGAAAGTTTTGTTTGTTTCATGGAACCCATGGTCATTCCACCAACGGATGCCGTCATTTGAGAGATATAGTTGAAAGATTGCTGCGGGAAGGGAAGTTGGACAGGTACAAGGTAGCCCCAAGGGACAGGGGGAAAGGGGGGCAAGCCCCGAACCAAAACCATCCTACTTCAAAACCCACAACCCAGCAGAAAGGTAAGGGGATCGTTATTAATACCATTATCGGCGGACCCCACCTAGCTAGTCGTAGTTTCAAGGTGACGGATCAATACGTCAATGCCACTAAGCATTTCTAGGTAGGAGAATGCAGTAGCCTCGAAGATATTACTCCAGTAAAACAACAAAAGATGGTGTCAGACGACGTCATATTCCGCAGTAGAGATGATTCCGGAGTTCAGTCCTCAACTGAAGATCCACTAGTAATTACCACGACAATTGGCCCTGCTTTAGTCCATAAAGTGTTAGTGGACAATGGGAGCTCGGTCAATATCCTCTTCAGGAAAGCTTTCTAACAAATGAGACTTGAAGCAAAAGATCTAAAACCATGCGAAGGATGGATACGTGGCTTTAACAGAGCGTCGACGGCTCCGATGGGCTACATATAATTACCAGTGACATTAGAGCAGGGAGATCGCCAGAGAGTGAGGATCCTGGCGTTTGTAGTTTTGGATGTGGAGTCGCCCTACAATGCCTTCCTAGGCCGACCGACCCTTGCTGAGTTTATGGCATGTATTGCATCTTGGTGCTTGCTGCTTAAATTCCCGACTGACGCAGGAATTGGGGTGATGAGGGGCGACCAAGCTACGGGACGAGCTTGTTACATGACAGAGTTGAAGATTCTAATGAAGGGGGTGAATATAGAAACTAAGGACGATTCTGCCCCTCCGAAGGAGAACTCAACATAGCAATTAAGGGGTCCAGCCCCAAGAGAGTCGCCCTCATATGTGCTCGAGTATATATATCCCAGATAGGATAAAGAACCCGTGGATAAGAAGGCGACTCCCAATGAGATAACAGTAGATATACCTATTAATGAGACAGATTCGACAAAAGTACTAAAGATCGGCTCGCAACTAGATCCGGTTCGAGCAAAAGAGTTGGCTAATTTTTTAAGGGCAAATCTGGATGTGTTTGCCCGGACTCACGTTGACATGTGTGGGATTTCGCCTGCCATTATGAGCCACTCTTTGTGTACTAATCCAAAACACCCACCAGTCAAACAGAAAAGATGGATGTTAGGCCCAGAGCGGTCAGCATCTTTGAAAGAAGAGGTAGAGAAATTAAAAGATAATGGATTCATTAAGGATTCGAAATATCCCGACTGGATATCGAATCCTATCTTGGTCAAAAAATCTAATGGGAAGTGGCGTACATGCATTGACTTTTCTGATTTGAATAGGGCATGCCCGAAGGATAGCTTTCCTCTCCCCAGAATTGATCAGCTAGTAGATTCGACAGCTGGGCATGAGCTTTTATCCTTTACGGATGCCTATTCTGGGTACAATCAAATTCCCATGCACATACCAGCTTAGGATCATACAAGTTTCAAGACAGACTTGGGGTTATATTGTTATGTGGTAATGCCATTTGGGTTAAAGAATGCAGGAGCCATGTACCAGCGCTTGGTTAACCGCATGTTCTATAATCAAATCGGGAAAACCATGGAGGTTTACGTGGATTCCATGCTTGTGAAGTCTAAACAATCTTCCGACCATATAAGGGACTTAGCTGAAATGTTTGATATTCTTCGAAGGTATGGAATGAAGTTAAACCCCTTAAATGATCTTTGGGGTTGCATCTGGAAAATTCCTTGGGTTTATCATGAGTTTTCGAGGAATTGAGATAAATCCTAGCCAAATAGCAGCAATAAGGGATATTGAAGAACCACGAAAGATCAAAGACGTTCAAAGCTTGGCCGGAAAAGTTGTTGCATTGAGCAGGTTTATCTCCAATGCTACAGATAGGTGTGTACATTTCTTCGATCTAATAAAGTGAGGAAAGCGAAATTTTGAGTGGACCCCCGATTATGTGGAGGCGTTCCAGAATCTATTAGACTTATTAGAAAAGTTTCCAATATTATCAAAACCCGTGGAACATAAGGATTTGTTTGTCTACTTAGCGGTATAATCTCACGTCGTCAGTACGACATTAGTACGTGAAGAGGATAAAGTCCAGAAGCCTGTATACTACGTGAGAAAAAAGCTAGCTGCTGCAGAACGTAATTATCCGAAGATAGAAAAGCTTTCTTATAGCCTCCTGATTGCTTCCCGCAAGCTTCGTCATTACTTTCAGGCTCACCCAATAGTTGTATATACCGATTAACCTTTAAGAGAAGTGTTGCAAAAACCAGAAGCATCGGGGCAGTTACTTAAATGGAACATCGAGCTGAGCCAATTTGATTTGAATTTTCAGCCATGAAGATCAATAAGGGGGCAGGCATTGGCTGACTTTATAGCTGAATTCACAATTTCCGAAGAGGAAACGGTGGGTGACAAGGTAGTTACTTTGCACCAAGAGTTAGAGCTTAGACCGTGGAAGCTATATACGACGGATCCAAAAATAATCGAAGGTCCGGCACCGGGGTTGTTTTAATAACTCCTGAAGGACGATCTATTTACTATGCATTACGATTAGAGTTTGCTGCTACCAATAACGATTCCGATTATGAAGCACTGATTGCCAGGATGAAACTCGCCAAAGAATTGGGAGTGAAGACACTGGATATATATTGCGATTCCAAGATGGTTGTATGCCAGGTTCGGGAGGAATTTACTGCTAAAGGACCTCGACTCGTTACTTATCTTAAAAGGGTAAAGGAGTTGTTGGGAAGTTTCGAGTATTACAGTATAACGCATATTCCAAGAATGGAAAATCAGAAAGCAGATCGGCTGGCAAAGCTAGCAAGTTCTGATAACCCCGAAGAAACTGAAATGGTTCCGATAGAGGTTTAGGAATCACCGAGTTTCGACCTGATGGAAGTGGAACTAGCCTTGGAAGTCGACCCAGAGAGAGAATCATGGATGACACCAATCAAGAATTTTCTCAAGAATGGAACCCTCCCGTTAAAAAAGAGCGAAAGATGAGCTATAAGACGTAAGGCCGCAAGATACGTTTTACAGGACGACGTCCGTTATCGCCAAGGGTTTTCAATGCCTCTACTATGGTGTATCGCACATCATGACATCAAACATGTACTGCAAGAAGTACATGAAGGTGAGTGTGGGGACCACACCTGGTGCCAAACCCTAGCGAAGAAAGTATTACGGCATGGATATTTCTAGCCTACCATGAATAAAGACGCGGCTGATTATTCACGATGCTGCGACAGATGTCAAAGATTTGCCAAGATTCCTAGAGCGCCTCCGACTCAGCTCAAGTGGATGGTAAGCCCATGGTCGTTCTCCATGTGGGGGATTGACATTATTGGAGTGTTACCTATTGCCAGAGGAGGAGCTAAGTATGCGATCGTCGCCGTGGACTATTTCACAAAATGGGTGGAAGCTGAACCTTTAACAACCATCACGACGAGAAAGGTGATCAAATTTGTGGTCAGAAACATTATTTGTCGATTTGGGATACCGAAGACCATCATAACTGATAATGGGACATAGTTTGAGAACATTAAATTCCGAAACTTCTGCCAGAAGTACAGGATTGATAAAGGATATACTACAGTAGCTCACCCGTAGTCAAATGGCCAGGTTGAAGCAATAAACAAGGTCATTAAATCTATTCTGAAGAAGCGGTTGGAGAGGGCCAAAGCCAAATCGGTAGACGAGTTGCCACTAGCTTTATGGGCCTACAGGACAACCTTTAAGACGGCTACCGGCTATACTCCCTATTCACTTTCCTTTGGGTCAAAAGCAGTGATCCCGGTAGAATTGGAAGTCCCTTCTCATCGAGTCGCGTATTATGACCCAATGACAAATAGGACACTCCTCCTAGAGTCTCTTGATATGATTGAAGAAAAAAGAGACGAAGCAAACTTACGTGCCTCGAGACATCGACATCAAGTAGCACGTTATTATGATCGGAAAGTTTGCTTTAAAACCTTTGAACTAGGAGATCTATTACTGAAACGAGTCTTCCCACCTTCGACCCAATTGGGTACAAAATGGAAAGGGCCATACATCATCCAACGGAAGCTTGATACAGGAGCATTCAAGCTAACGACCGTGGGTGGTGAAGAGATTCCCAGAGCTTGGAACGCTCAGCACTTATGACGATATCTGAGCAAAATATGAAATGTCTTCCTTTTTGTTTTTATAAGCTTTGTAAAAAGGCACGACTTGCTTTGAAAAGTCTGTTTATATGAACAAAGGATTATGAAGTGGATGTAAGCTACGACTTAGCTGAACCACTATAAAAATATCGTGTGTCATTTACTTTCCTGCATTATTTATATATTTGACAATCATTCTATCATGACCATGAAACACGAAACATTAAATTAAATCTGGAAAATTGGAGATAACCTATGTGCGTGAGCAAACAAAATGACCGCTTGCATGATAAAATGCAAAAGAGTGGGAAGATGACATTCTTAACTCTAACTCTCATAAATCGAGAGAAAGTATAAAGGACGGGAAGACGACGTCCCTTGGGGCGTGAAGGTCATGAGAGACCGCCTTAACAATACTTTAACCTGATTATGAGACAGGAGAGTATAAAGATGCTAGAAAGAATAGGCATCAATGACAAAAGGAATATGGCCCCGTCGGAGAATCTGGGGCAATTGGATTTTGAATTTAATCGATCTTGAATAATTCTTGCTCAGTATCCAAGATTGATTGGGGGCATATATGTGTACACATGGTCCCCTCAACAATGACCTTATTATATAACTGTAATATAACAAGCTATCTATTTGCATTTTTACTTAAGTACTAAACTTATAGCTATCATACATTGGAAGAAATAAACTATTTTATTTACAAACACGTAAGTTTGTACAGGGAAATCAAGCAAAAGAAGCGAGGGCAGCACTAGCTGTAACTAATGCGGACCAACTGAATATCAAAATAAAACAATGCACATCATCACTTGGGATTTGGAGCAGACTTGGATTTTTTGGCAGCCTTATGAGCATTTCTAGCCTCTTTTTCAGCATCAGTCATAACACGCTTTGGCCTTTTCTTCTCTGTAGTTGAAGTGCTAGAATCGATGGATTTCTTCCCTGGAGTCGAAACACTGGAATCAAGAGAAGATTTTTTAGCAAGCTCTTCTGTAATAGACCTAGTTGAAAGCTTAACAACTAACCTTGATCCAGGATCCACCACTGCAAGGGGCTTAAGGCTTTCGGGGTTCAAGTCTTCAATTTTTAGCTGCATACGTTTGTCTTGTTTGGCTTTCATTTCAGCCAAAGCGATGTCATCGACACTTCTTGAATCCCCAATTATAGCCACATCAGGATCCTCTTCATGCCCCTCATTACCACCGTCGTCTTTTAAGGAATCTATCATCTCGTCACCATGAGAAGTGTCGGCCTTTGACAGTTCAGCTCCCCCTCCTGACTCAACAATGGTAGCCTTATCTTGTTCTCCTTGAGTCTTTTCCACAGATTTTTCCCTAGTAGAGGTTCCCTGATGCACGTCAGTCTTCTCGGTCGGTTCAACACCTACAGAATGAGAAGCAACAGTTATCAACTTAGGAGAAAATCAAGGATCCTCGATCGATTGCCTAATGATGTGATGAAAGGTGAAGACGACCTTGACAAATTGAGGTGAAAAGGTAGAAATACCTTCCGATGATTTCTCAATTGAGGCAGCTACCGTCTCTGACGTTGATTCGGGTATAGGAGATAAAAGAGACGCCTTAGGAATTCCCGGGTTCTCGGGATCATATCACTCAACGTCAGTAGTTTCAACGTTAGCAGAAGAAGAACCAACCTCAGGGATATTCTTTTGCTTGGCCAAGGGTTTATCCTCCTCCATAGCAGCAGCAATAAGGCGACGCCCCTCGGCCAGGCGTGCCGGTTCGTCATCTCTCAGATACTTCTCCATAAGTTTGTCTTAATCAACGAAGTATACCTTAAGTTCCTCTTTCTCCCATTCGATGATTTGACTCCACACGTGAACTAAGGTAGTCGGATAGTCTTCAATCCAAGAGATGTTTCAGCGACGAATTATGTGTGCAAAGAATTCAATCAATAATTCGCCAAAACTATGCACTTCTTCCTGAGCCTCTGATAGCTGTCTACGGGTCTCTTCAGTAGACTTAATGATGTTGTCCACATTCCCCTCAGCTAGGGCAGCCCTATTCTCGGCTTCCATTAACTTGGGCTCCAAGTCAGCATTTCGTTTCTCCAATTCAGCATTTTTTCTCGATAACTCGGCTTTTTCTTGCTCAAGAGTATTATAAGCCAGTTGCATTTTGACACTGTCCGACTTAGTGTCTTCCGCTTGTTTCTTCAACTCCAAATGCTCTTGACTATGAGATTCCAGCAAGTCATGATAACACTTCTGTAACTCCTCAAATTGTTGTTTGAAGTTGTTGGCGTCTCATTGAGAGATGACGAGTTGAGCCTGTGTGTCTTCTAGGTCCTTCTCTAAATTTTTCAAGGCATTCTCATCGGAATCCGCAGCCTTTTTCATTGAATCAACGTCTGTAATTAAAGCCGAATGATTCTGCAGAGATTGCGTGAGTATTTGTACATCTCTGAGTATTGCTTCTCAACTGCGTCATCTTTGCTTTAGCCTCATCTTCCCACTTTGAAGAAATAGGCTCATGTGCGGGTAAAAAAGTTAGATTCTCAAAGTTGTGATCTGGGAACTGCTTCTCCAGATATGCCAACTTAATTTTGGAATCAGCATCCAGTGGTGGAGGCTTGCAGTATGTTAGTTCAATGTGTTTTCCCTTAGCCGGGACGATAGCTGCATCACCTTTTCCAGATCGCTTCTCAGAAACTTTGTGTTTGTCTCGCAAATCAGTATATTTCAGTGGACTTTTTCCCCGACTATGTTTGTCTTGAGGAGATGTTCGATCGTTGGATTGTGGCGTTTCTTCTCCATGACGACTCTGGTGGCTTTTATACCTGTCTGGATCTGACCGAACAGGGGAACGACAGCATGGGGTATGTGGTCGATGAGAATCGTAAGGCCTTCTGTCATCTCATCCCCGGATCTCATGGCGATCATGCTCGATATCGAAAGGAGGTCTATACATGCTACGGCGCATTTTTCTGACATCATAGTAAGGGCGAGACATTGTACCTGCACAACAATACAAGTGGAATTCAGAGTCAGTATACATATAAGACAGGAGTGCTTTGACATGCGGTGCTAATGTGTTATGTGCATCCTAAGTGGTATTCCTCCCAACAAACCCGAGTCTGAAGCCAAACTAGCATGAGTGGGCTCTTTGGCCTTCACGGGAGTAGTCTCCTCTAAAGAAGTGAAAGTTAAAGGATTTGTGCCAAAGTCCTATGAAGTATAGATGGTTTCAGGCAGGGGGAGATTTCCTAAACCCTTAAATGTGGAATCGCCGGTAGTAGGAGCATCTTCTTGGGAAGCATATGTCGGCAGCTCTTTTGGGGATGTTGACTTCTCAGGAGAAATAGCATCATCAGGGACAATATAACCTTCTCTATGTTTTTCAGCTATGTTGGCTAACTCATCGTCCTGAGTTGAAGATGGAGAAGGCGAAGTCCGAAGAGGTATTTTCGGACCTTTCGAGCCCTCGCCCGTCTCTGGAATAATGTCTACCAGGGGTATGTATACGTATGGACCCATCACATGACCTATACTATGGGTAATAGATAGTAACCTGTGATGATGGAGATACTCATCCTTAAGAACTTCATCAATGGTAAGGAACTTTTGATCGCCAATGAGAAGCTGATGCGAACGATCAAAGTATAACTGATCTGATATTTGCTTCGGGTTATTAACTGCGAATAAAAAAGAAAGCAAGTTAATGTGTTGGCATGAGCATTTAAAATTGAAATCTAGAAAATCGATGCTTTACTTGATTTGGTACATCTCCTGGCGCACCCCGGCTGCTGCCTGATATAAAACCATTCGAGCTTAGAGTCGCCAGCCTTACTGCTAAATGGAGCTGTAATAATTTTCCTTTTAGGGACTGATTCAAAATATGAGAAGGAATGAGTCTCTTAAGTCTGATGCTTGAAATTATAAAAAAAGTGGACGTCATCGAAGGGAGGCTCTATACCTAAAACCTCTTTGTATGCTATATACAAGGTGTATAAATAAGCATAAGAGTTGGGATGTAATTGCAAGGGGGCAATCCACACCTGTCTCAAAAAATCGACAACAAAAGGCAGAAACGGTGGAATAGCCCCAACCATACACATCAATCGAGTAACTACCATAAATCCTTCCGGAGGATTGTGGGGGCGATCTGTTTTCGATGGAACCAGGGTATCTCTTTTTAGTATTCCATGCTTTATACATATTCGAACAAGTCTGTCGTCATCAAACGTCGATCCAACAGAATCTTTGGGTAACTCCAATATAATGGAAGACTCAAACTCATCAGGAGCACAATTATCTTCTATCCCTCCTTCCTCTTCATCGCCAAGAGAAACCTCACTATCATAAGGTATTTCACTATTGTGTGCTTCTACTTCATAATCAGGGCCCTCATCGTCCCATTCAGTGTCTGAAGGAGAGGATATGTCATCAAGAGTAAATTTCTCAGAAGTTTCTGCAACTTCTCCCTTTTCAGCTAACCTAGATGAACGTCTCTCTACCATGATCGCTAAACTACTGAAGAAGCAATAACATAAGTTAGAGTAAGATAGCCCGTACCCCCCTGTGTGCGCGTATGAACTAAAGTGTGTGCTATGTGTGCAAAGGATGCAAAGTAAACACATAAGAGTGTAATGAAAAGGTTCGAAAAAGCAGTAAAGTTCGGAATAGTTCTTGATAGTTTTTCATGTTCGTAAGGCACTATCCTAACTGTTCTTTAAGTTGAAGGTTATGTCAAGTATTGATTTGGTCAGTTGAACAAATTCTTGCGCATTGAGTAGGACTGCTTCGGTTCAGTTCAGATGTAAGTGTTGGGATCAGATCAGGGGAGGAAGCTATGTTTTGGTCTAAAGCAAACGTTCACAACCAGCCAGCAAAACCGGATCGGTTCGGAAGTAGGCATTTGGAGCGGTCCGGATAGACTTGAGTATCCATACCTCTCTTCCTCCTTGTTTCTCATTCCGACCCGACCTGGTCAAGTGAGCTTTGCTTCCCATCTTTGATGTTTAATCCAATCTAATCCGGTCAGGTAAATTCCATTCCCATCTCCACTCCTATCCTACCTCACCCGAACCGATCCCATTCATTATCCTCTTCTTCTTCTTCTTCCCCTTCCTCATCAAAACTGAACCCATCTCCTTCTTAAAAAACCCATCCTTTTTTGAGAAGCATGTCACAGCAAAATCATCATTGACCAAATTACCTCCTATCATGTCAAATCCTATATCCTAGCATCTCGAGGTGATGACAAAGTCACCAACGACGACGGCAAGGGAGGAGGAGGCCACAGCGTCGAAGCCGAACAAAAGCCATGACCAAATAGTTCAAATTGACCACAAATTCTAACTAAACTCGATTATTACAAGGAAAATCAAAGTTTTAAACCTACCAGAGTGTTTAATTTGAAGATTAACTAGAAAACTTTGGAGTTTTTTATAAATTAGGGTTTCGGTGCAAAATCTGTTAACCGAGAGCAATAAGAGAAAGGGAGGAAGAAGGAGATAGGAGGCGGGTTTATATAGGCTCATGTGACCCCTCGTATTCCCAGCCTTTTTACTCCGTTCGGACCGGAGTGCAAGCCCACAAAAACATTTTGGCCTGTTAACCTAATGTTAAGCAAGACGAGAAAGAAAGTCGTTCAGGTCGGTGTCCGAACCCGAATGAAATCATACACATTGAAATGGTGTATAAGTTGAATTTCAAGATAAATAAAGAAGAAGCCTACCTGGAAGAATCACTGCACATCTGTCAGAATTCCTAAAGCTTGTCAAAAACAAAGGAGGGGTTCTGTGAACCTTTTTGGTTTATTTATAGGCTGCAAGAGGCACAACCTTATGAAGCGGCCCATCTCTACAAACGAACAGGGATGACTATTTAACGATTCAATTTCAGAGACCAACGAATAGACGATGTCAAGTCACGCTCCATCTTCGATAGAAGCATCCCTTGAGGGACAAAATGTTAGCCTACTTTGTGAACTAGGCTACACAAAGTTAAAGAGTCAAACAATGAAGAGTACTCTGCCAGATAATCGGATCAGATCGGGTTTCCTCGAGCAAAAATAGATCAGCACAAAACAGAAAGGGAAGGAAAACAAGCCGGATCGGATCGGATCCTTATTGCCAAATCAAATTAGATGGGAGCAGAAGAAGGAAGAGCTTCGCCAAAGACCGGATCGGTTCGGATAGGTTGATCCGATACCATTCTCTATAGAACAGCCGATCTGATCCCTTGCAGCGACGGTTTCACCCCACGATTTCTTAATACTCGGAGCGGTTATACCCACGATCTACCCATGTTTGCCACTAGCCTGGTGTGCTTTCATCAACAAATTCCATCCGAACCCGATTGTGGCGGGATTGATGACACGTGGATCCGAACCGATCCCACTCTAGGGGGATTTTCCACCTATAAATACCACATCAAGAGGCATTTGGAAGGATCTTTTGGCACCTTCAGTATTGAAACTCCTTTGCAACCCGAATTTCATCAACTTATTCAGCTTACAATCATCTTTCAAGTCATACTGTGAAGGAAATTTAGTGAATCAATGTATGAGATGAGTGAGAATTGAGTGAAAATCATTATTGTACTCGCATTCAAGGCATCAATCAAAAAAGAAGAAAGTGGGCATAGGCTATTTAATGCCGAACCACTATAAATTGTGTGTTTTCTTCGTTTTATCTTTCATTTCATTAGAATCTTTACTAGTTTGGGTGTTAGAGCCAATTTTGGATCTAACATGTATAAACCTGTTAGAATATGTGGAAAGGATTACTGTTGTATGTAGACCTATTCTAATAACCTGTTAGTTGGATATTGTAAATTAAGTTACATTGAGACTGCGAATAATTCTGGTAATTGAACTAAAATCTGCTGAGAACATTATTTGTTGTATAAGGCCTGTTTCCATTAATCATCTGTCTGAATTGGGATTTACTGCTAATGTTGTAATTAGGAAATCTACAATGAACCTGAGTATTTGTTAAGAATATTATTATGCCAAAAGATTGTAAATAAAAATTACAGTGAAATTTGGAAGATTGAATATGCCTAGTTTTATAGTAAATAGAAAATTGTAACCGCACTTAGACACGAGGTAAAATTCAACTTGTGGTAGAAGTCTGCCCGGAACCAACCGGCAAATCTAGCATCCACAAGTGGTTAATTTAATGTGAGAGGTATGGTGCGTAAACATACATATAACGGTTCTAAGACACGAGATTAAGTCTAACTTATGGTAGAATTCTTCCCGGAACATCCGGCAAGTCCAACATCCACAAGTTGTCGGCTTAATGTGAGAGGTCTGGTGCATAAACATATACATGAATATATGTATAAACAGGATAGAAATAAACGACATTGATTGTAATTAATGGAAATGAATGAAAGTTACAACGGTAAAAGAAATGGAATGAACGGGGAATGATAATAACCTGTTATGAATAAACCTGGAGGGGAAAAGGAGAGATAATAGGTAGGCTTATCCTATGGGCAAGTGGAAATTATAACTTAGGGTATAATAAACGATAAAGAGAATGAGATAACTTATGTAATAAGATAATTTGTACTTAATTATACATTAAGTAATCTGTAAACCTGAGAATTTGAATCCTGCTGATAAGAAGAACATGTTATTTGAAAACCTGAGAATCTGAAATCTGCTGATAAGAATTACATGATAAGGGCTTATTAATGAACTTAAATGGGGTAAGTTATGTAACCGAAATTAATAAGAAAGAAGAACTTGGTAACCTGAATAGGAAGTTAATATGATTTGAAATAACAAAGTTAACTAGAAATCTAATGAGATAGAGCAAGCATGTAATTAAATGTTCGAACATAGGGTCTAATAACATGTTAAACTGAGGCGCTTGGACCAGTCCGTACGTCTGGAAATGAAGAACCCAATAGGGAAGATCATTGTGGTGTCATGAGAAACGAGCGGAGCACACGTCCATCTGATTATTCTACCTGATGTTCTGCTGATATTCTGGTGGCTCCGAAGGACTGGAAGAGGAAGCACATGGCTTCCTGGGACATGGAGGATATTCCTGTAGTCTTCTGTGCGGTGGCAACGTTTAGGCTGTGCTAGTAGAGGTCGGGTATGCATGTTTCTACCCGGTGACTATACCTTTATTGTGACGACAGTGGGCAGTCACAAGGCTGTAGGGTGGCTTAGGTGATTCGATGAATCTGGTGCCTTGTGACTAGGCGGGTAACAAGCATCTCATCTGTTTTCCTTAGGCGGATCTAACCATTTGATTGATGGTAATCGTCGGGTACCAGTCATCAACAGTCAGTATGATGCGTGATGTGAAAAGATGGAGAGCTAAACCAATAAACCATCAACCTATTACTATCAAGGCTTTGGATGAGGGACAGGTCAATTAGGATTTATTACTTGTTGTTTTTCAAGGCCACGTCACTAGCTCTTAATTCTTTTTCTCTTTCACTAGTTGAGGGAGGGGTCGGGTGGGACCATAGCCACCGTGAAAATGTAGACCATAGCATCTGTGTATACAGTTATCTGAAAAAGCTCCCAACTGAGTTCTGCGTATTTGATATATCCCTGTTACGGAACTCGATGCACAGTAGATAATATGTGCAGATACAAGCATACTGTTTCTGGATGGTGTATCATCGAGGTTGAGTCATCGAGTACGGTTAACGATACGTACATGAGAAAATGTAGATACACATATGTCTTCTTTAGGTAGTGTATCGTAGACTCTAGAGCAATACTCAGAGATGGAATATGATTCGATCGAATGGTTCGAGGGTGGCAGTCCGTACGCCTACGTAGCATGGTAATAGTGGTTCTATGTGAAACGTAGCGTTTTTATACAAAGATTCATACGTCGTTTCGGCGTAGGATAAGGGACTGCGTATAATTCTGTGGCATTACGGCGGAGACCGTGCGATTGGGGTACCATGGGGTGTACCTTAATATTGGGGGTAGCTACATATATACTATATTAGGTTAATCTACTGGGGAGTAGATGGGTACGACATGTGTGTAAGTCTTGAGTGTTGTTAACCCTAGTAACCTAATAAATAAGAAAATGTAATTGAACGGTATAAGTAGTGTAATCCAAAATGTCTAGTTTAAGTCCAGTGGCCAGAACTTGTGTTCTGACCCCCTCCTCAATACACACTCGTAGGTTAGTTTTGTGGCAAAGATATGATAGCTTTGGATACTGGTTAGGTAGTATTATTACCATGGTTATGCTATATCTGATTTTATTATACTTTATTCCATTTTGCTGTGAGATGTTTTTCTGAGCTCTGATATGTTAATTATCTTTGTCTTTTCTGCAGGATACCAGACAGACCAACCCGAGTTTCGATAGACTATAATTTTGAAAAAGTTTCAATCTTTCGGAGTTCGGGTTGTTACAGTATGACAATGTCTAATCCCAGGCTCTTTAACAACCAATCAGTTATTTCACACCATGGACATTTAAATAAAATATATTTATATAGATTTTGAAAAATAGGTCTAAACTAAACAGGATATTATATATTCAAAAATACTTTTGATTTTATATAATATATAAACGATATTTTTTAAAATTTGATAGATCATAAAAGAAATCTTAAAATAAAATTTAAACATGGTATTATCTTAAAATCTATTCCTTTTACAACATACTTTAGTTTGAAATAATTTCAAAACATAATAAAAATCATTCAAAATCAACCAACGGTGTCCGTACTAAATTTCTAACCAATGTCCAAGTGATATAGGTATATCACCTCAACTCAAATCCAAAAATCCAATTTCAATAAAAATCGTTCAGACCTATCATTTCAATGCATAACGATTTTTCCTTATTCTAAGGATCCGTTCGCGTATATATCATTTCAGCCCATAGTAATTTCCCTAAATCTAAGGCAGCTTGTAGTATGATAATAATTAAATAACAACGAAAATAACATAATATCATATACATTTGACATATAATAAATGAACTATTCAACAACTACATGTATGCATGAGCAGGTTTACATATGTCATATGTCAAAGTTTAAGTGTTTAAGTTCCTACCATCTCATAGTAAGAATTTAAATTTATTCGAACTTAACAATACAATTCAATCATTGTTTCATTTGCAACCAGTTCACTTAGCAATTAAACGTCAGTCGTAGATGTTTACTTACTTTTCAGGAAAAATAATTTGATGACGGAGAAGAGTACGAATCGAGCAGTCAGCTTAGTTTCCTTATAATTGTTCCAAGAAAAAGATGAGGAACGGTTGAATGTTGGTGCTAACTTCGGCTAGAATGGGGATTTGGTCAGATTTCTGAGGCAATAGTTTTTGGGTCGACGTTGGGCATGTTGACCTCGGTTGGACGCATATCGGTCGGCACTGGAAGAGGGAGAGTGCTACGTTTTCGAAGCAGAACTTTTATATATATATATAGAGAAAGAGAGAGAGGTTCGATGGGTGGAAGTTTGGTGTTAGTGGAGAAAAAATGGCTACAGACCAAATGCTTTAAAAATGAATAGTAACTTAATATTTTCATCCTAGATAATTCGCATGGATACAACTTGACATAATCTTAAGCAAAATAAATAGGATCTCAAGAACCTTTCAAATAATTTGTATTGCTGAACGTGCACCATAAAATGAAAGTCATTTTGCACTTATGTTCCGAAGACAAAACAAAAAATGTATGAAAAGAATAGCATGTAACATGCAAATTGAAAATATGCCATGATCCACACATTTTATCCCACTTTTATGAGAGTAGAAAAAAATTCAAATTCAAGAATTGTATATGATTGCGGCTGAAAATAAGGCTGGAATATAATGTAGGACATGCCACTGCTTCAAAAAGACACACGTGCAGACACAAAACTAAAAAAATAACATAGTGTAGGGTATCGATATACACTACAAGAAAAACGATTTTTTGTTGCAAAAATTAGTGTCGTTTGTTATCAAATGCAAGCAAAAGTGTTTTCGTGACCAATGTAAGCGCAGTAAAAAAAATTCACATTCCCGCCTCTTCGTAAACACAAGTCCGCATGTCCTAGGGGAAACGTAACCAACCTAATCTCTTTTCCTATTCCTTTATACTTAACATCTTTTAAGTTTTGACCCTCGTTCACTTTTCTTTCTTCTTCTGGCAAAAACCCTAGCTTTTTACCCCTTTCGATCTCCCGCTTATTATTTCTTAGTTAAATTTGAATTTGTAAAGACTATCTCGTTCAACGTTGGTATGGATACCAGTAAAGGCGGTCCATCTCAGCGACGCTACAAAGCGATTCGATTCAATTCCTAATCATAATCAAGACCGTGAAATCGGTAAAGCTAGAAAGGTATAAAACCAAGCTTGATTTATATAATTTTGTTTGGATTCTATCGTTTAGGGTTTTGAACAGTTAAAATCTGCTGAGCGTCGAGTTTTGCAACCACAAACCAAACAGTTGATTTCTGCAAACAGTGTTTGTAAATGGGTTTTATATCTGGGTTTTTAAGTTACTTTTGAGCTTTGGGTTTTGATAGTATACCAGATTAAATTACTTCTGAATCGAATGGCTTTTTAACTCTGGGTTTTGACAGTATACCCAAAAAAATACCAAACAGTGTTGATTTCTAGTGTTTGCATCTGCATCGAATGGGTTTTGAACCTGATTTGTACATATATGTTGATTTCTTGAACTATAGTCTATACTGATTGGAATTTAATATGGACATTGATTTTGAATGTTAACATGTTCATTTAAATTGCTTGGTTGAGTACTTGCAGCAAACATATTACATTGATATACATATATGTACATATATATATACATATATATATATATACACACATATACATATATATATATATATATGTATATTTATAGGAACCTTGCAATGCATGAATTATATATGTTAGTTACTCAGTATACAAAATTGTGTAGCTTATGACTTGGGAGTTTATGAATTTTGCAATATGTGATATTATGCAAGTATATCAGAATGTGTTTATGTATGCTAATTTAATTAGTCTTCTTTCATCTAATTTGCATGTATACAAGTATACATGAATACTGAAATTGTGCAGTATAATAGAGTGACATTTAACTAAAACATCTCATACAAAATTTCTCTGTAGGCTCAGGAGAACCCAAAGGGACAAAGACAAATTGTTTTAGGCTCTTGTCCTATTAATATCAATAACCGAGATTGCAAAATTTGTGTTAGGCCATCAACGATCAAGTTGAACCTGAACCGTGTTTGCAGTCTCGATATTGATATTTATGAGAGAGAAACGTGAATTGATGTGGGAAACTGAGTAGAGAAACAGGTTCAAAACAGGTACACCTACATTGCAATCAGAATGTGTTCATCTATGTTAATTTAATTTATTTCATTCCATCTGAGTTGCATGTATAGGAGTATATAAACATGAACAATGAACATGTGAATCCAGGCAACCCCCCATATATATATATATATATATATATATATATATATATATATATATATATATATATGCAAGGTTTTCAAAATGGGATTTAAATCATAAGTCGTAAAGTTTATGTTTCAAATCGAAACGGATTTTAAATCGTAAGTCATGGTTTCCGAATATCATTACTTATGGGTTTCATATGCACTTTGAATTTGATTTAGATGTTTGAATTTCTACAATTAAATTTAAAACTCAATTTTTTTCCCCTCCGATTTCATTCTTATTTTGTTTCAAAAGCATTGTCAAGCGATTGTGAATCTAAACAAGTATATTATATAGGGTAGTTTGAGTTGAACATGTGAATCCAGGCTGCCCCCTCCCATATATATATATATATATATATATATATATATATATATATATATATGCAAGGTTTTCAAAATAGGATTTAAATTGTAAATCATAAAGTTTATATTTCAAATCGAAACGGATTTTAAATCGTAAGTCATAGTTTCCGAATATTATTACTTATGGGTTTCATATGCACTTTGAATTTGATTTAGATGTTTGAATTTCTACAATTAAATTTAAAACTCAAATTTTTTTCCCTCCAATTTCATTCTTATTTTGTTTTAAAAGCATTATCAAGTGATTGCGAATCTAAACAAGTATATTACATATGGTAGTTTGAGTTAAATGTGTTTTTTATAACAAAATTTGAATCGTAATGTAAAAATCGAGTCGTAAACGGAGAGATTCGGCTTGGATCGGGATTCAAATCACAATATTTTAGGATTTTTGACAACGATGTGTGTGTATGCACATATATATATATACACATACATACATACATACACACACAATGATATACATCATCACATGTGTATATATAACATATAATGATTATGAGCATACAGACATAGATAGTGCAGGTGAAACTATATTTTGTATCTGTGAAGCATGAGCACATATGTTAATGAGTCGTGTATATATCAAGTCTGTGTGAACATTTCGAGAAATCTCAGAATTATGGACAAGTTAATTTTGTGTCCCAAGAGGTCTAATATATATAAGCTGACAATGAATCTGTCTTGGGAGTTACTAAGTTAAGTTAATTTGACTTGGGAGTTATTAAATTAAGTTAATTTGACTTGGGAGTTACTAAATTAAGTTAATTTGACTTTGGAGTTACGAAATAAAGTTAATTTGATTAGGAGTTATTAAATTAAGTTAAGTGACTACATAAATTCAGTTTATCTTGGAGATAAAAGAGGTATTGATCTCCTATCAATGAATCGGCAATTAATTTGAAACGAAACACTAACACGGTAGGATCTCCTATCAAAGTTCATTTTTAGTGTATAGTAATGCTGTCATGAGGTATATTTCATATCCATGTCGGTTGGGGTTTAGTATTTTTAGGATACTACGAATTATTAGGAAACAAATCATGAGTTCTAAGCGTATATTTGGAGGTAAGAGAGGTATTATTCTAGCTTTCTGTGGTCTGGTTAAGGAAACACTCCGGAATGATGAAAAAATTAAAATATATTTTTCAATCATTAAAGAGCTTCAAAATTCGGTAAATCAATTTTGAAAAATCAATAAGTTTCAATGGATCAATTTCATAACTCCCAAGATAAGTTGAGTTTAGTTGGTTTGTTAACCAGACCAAATTATTAAACAGTAAGTGGTAAAAATATTTGTCCATATGATCAACTTTATCATTTACGAGCGTTTACTTGACTAGCTCACAGAATGCTGGTTCAGTTTCTCTTTTATCTTCAGGTGTATGCATATAACTCGTGATTTAGGACTTAATAGTCGTAGTATCCTAAAATTACTGAACATCAGGCCATCATGGTTCTGAAATTTACTTTTTGGCAGTACTACTTAACTGTGTCAGAATCTTTAAAAGTTTGTGTTGGCTAATGAATGTTACATTGGTTAGCATACTTAGTTTCTGTGCATAGGCAGATCACTCAAGGATTATGTAATTGTACAAGGATTATGTAACATTCTGATACATTTCATAAAAAATTTCCATGTATGCTCTGGAGAAGCACTATGTTACATAGGGGCGAAGACAATTAGTTTTAAGCTCTTCCCCCACCAATATTAATAGTTGAGGTTGCAAATTTCCATGTTAGGCCATCAACAATCAAGTTGAACCTGAACCGTATTTGTAATCTCGATTATTAATATTGTTGAGGCTAGAGAAACCTGAATTGATGTGGGAAACTAAACAGAGATCCGGTCAACCTGAATTGGCGTTATAGAAGAAATGATTATACCATACAAGGGGAGTTTGAGATCCGGTCTTACATTTGTTCGGACAGTTATGTTTCTTCTTATCTGAATATGCCTGCAATTCAAAAGGCTCTTCAAGTTTGTTGCATTGCTCGGAACTCTACAGGCATGCCTGCTACTTACAAAAACTTCGTCTATTTTGTTAATTTACCATTGTTATATGTCTTAACAAATTTTGATTGCTTATAGTACCTATTACTTACGAACTCTACAGGCGTGCTCTTCGATTTTCTACGAGACAAATTGATACGGTATAATTTCTTATTGCTGCATGTTAGCACATTTTATCCTAAAACTAATCCCAAGTCACTACTGTTTAAACTGATTTGCGTTCTGTTATATTATGCAGATTAGCAAAGCCAAGAATATCTTGGAGAGCATGATTGTATGTGCATGTTAGGCCATCAATGTAAATAATAGGAGGTAGGAAAATAGGTAAAGCTTAGGTACATTTAGGGTAATTCAAATCCCATATATATTTAATACATGCATATGTGTGTGTGTGTGTAATATATGTGTGTATGTATGCATATGTTTCAGCTACGATCGTAGATCATGGAGAGAAATAACATGGCTATTTACGTGTACATATGACATGCTGAAATTGATCAAGAAACATGGTTGAGTGATGCTGAAGGGTTATGTCTATATATATCTGCCCAGATTAGAAAAATGGATCTTGAGGTAAGAAGTTTGCAACTAAATGTTAAAGCTGTATTGCTGACAAAGCCGAGAGAGTACAAGTCCTAATTGCATAATCTGAAAGCTGAAGTTAAGAAATTTTCTTCAAGTAATTTGGATAAAGCTACTAGAGAGGAACTTCTAGAGGCAGGATTGGCAGATACTTTAGTGGTATTGATTTAATTTGGAACTTTTTGGTTATGTTATGCATTTTACATTGAAGTGTTTATTTGCAATCTTGTTCTGCTTAATGTTAAATTTCAAAACAGTATTCATCGTGTTGTTGTAGCCATTGTTTATGTGAATTGTGCCCTCCCCCCCCCCCCCTCAATTGTTCTACATATAGATTGGTAGAATTGAAAGTCAGTGCAATTTTTCCACCCATTGTTCTATACATAGATTAATGATTGTTTCCTACAACCTAAGTAAAATGTTCATCCTTTTGTAAGTAGAGAAGTATTTATTTCTTGTTCCTAAATTGCAGTTGTAAACTTCTATACATCATATATATATATATATATATATATATATATATATATATACAGGAAACATGGCTGAGTTCAATATTTCAATGGAAGTAAGTTATCACATAAACATTTGGTAGTCTAATTTTGCTGTATACAGTTTGACGAATAGGTCTTTTCACTGCGGTATACAGTTATCACATAAACGTTTCAATGGTTGAGTTCACCATTTCAATGGAACTGCCTGTGGAAGTACTTTCAGGTCTACTGCCTGTGGAAGTACTTTCAATGGCTGAGTTCACATTAATTTGTTGTATGCTAATTTACTATTTACACGAATGTAACTCATAAAAACTGGCTTCAGCTGAGACTAGCATTTTGTATTGTCATATGTGTTCAGCTGTTCCTAAAGCTACACATTAGTATTCTGTATTTACACGAAGGTAACAAACATATGAACTTGCATTGCCTGGTATGTCTAGTCATGTTTTGCGATGACTCATAATATTTTAGCTTGTTAACATAGCTTGTTAACATTTGTGTATCTTGTTGTGAAATCAGGGAGGAGCTGTCTGACTATATGTTGCATCACTTCAAAGAGCAAAGTGGTTATTGTACTAGATGTGTACATTACGGGTATAACATTTTCTTTGTATAAATTGTGTAAATTTGTATATCATAGTGGTTATTGTATGTGAGTTTTTGGTCAGTTATACGGAAAACTATTGTATTGAATCGGTTATCCATATTTTACTTGATTATATGGTTAATTGTTTTTTTGATTGTTTGAACGTCATGAGTATGTGAATGATTGTGGATTGATATTGTAGAAACAAAATAGATTGCTAGTAGGAAATAATTGCAGGGAAAAAAGATCAAATTAATTAATAATTTTTAGTTGCGTTTTAAAAATGCTACAGAAATATATTTAGTGGCGTTGAATTAATGCAACCGTAAACTAGCTGTAAAATTGGAAATTTTATTAGTAACATTGTAAGATTTTTTAATGGCGTTTGTTTAGTGCGACAAAAAATATTTTGGTGGTGTTTAATAAATGTTACAATAAAAGAAATTACAGTGGCGTTAAAAATAGTGTAACCAATTTGCAATGATTTTTAGTGGCTTGTTTTCTCGTAATAATTATCGAAACGCCGCCAGAAATTATTGGTAGCGGTTTTTAGAGCTATAAAAAAATCATTTTTCTTGTAGTGATAATACATTGTTATATTAATACGGTTGTCTATCGGATGCCAAAATGCACAAATGAATATGTTTAATGTGATTAGCACGATGAGACCGACACGAGGGTACAAAGACACCAGTGTCATAACTCTCCTATCAAAACTCAAAATTTTAATGACGGTAGGCTGCTAATTCGTATGGAAAAATTTAAAAAGAGCTAGAAATGTCCGAATTTCGTGAAACGAATTACGCCGCTTTCTGCAGAATGAGCAAAATATTTTTCGTATGTTCATACATTTAGGTTTTGGAAATAATTTCGCTCGTATAATATTTGAACTGGCTTACGCTGAAATAACACTAACAAACGGACTTTTATATTTACTAACGAAAATTTACCTCTCATTATTTTTAAATGGACGCATACCAAAAATAAAAATTTTGTTGTTCATATTGGTCGCTAGCGTTCGAGACAAACTTTGATTTAGTTGAAGTTAAAATGTAGAAAAAATGAGGAATTGTTACACTCTCCCCCACTCAAAACTTTTCGTCCTCAAAAAGAAATGAAAAGGGGAAAATAGCTAACAAGGTAAATGAAAATGATAGATTCGAATATAAGTATACCTGAATCAAATAGTTTTTGGTTCAAAGCACATATGCTCTCCTCAATAACCTTCTGCCACATATTTTAAAGTCAAGATTCAATGAATTTTCATAAAGACCGCTTGTCTCAGATGTTATGGAGTTCTTATTCATGCTCAAAATGATTGAAGTTGATGCCGTTTGATGCCCATAAGCTATTTTTCCATGACATTGCATGTCCATTAACATGCGTTCACATTGGTTTATTTGTTATTTGGGCAATGACTTTTTGTCGCACATCTTGTATTTGGCCACTGAGTCTTGGTCATGACAGTTATAAATACATTGTATCTCTTTCATTTAGAATGGTCTTAGGTTTTATTCTGTAAACTCTTCTCTTGGACTAAAACAATTCTTCTCCGTTTCTCTTTAGTATTTGTTTTATTTTGTTTATGTTTGTTCTTTTGTTCTTCACTTTTTCTCATTTAGCTATGTCTAGCCAATCCCCTGTAATTAGTGGGTGATGACGCTCATATACTAGATTTAATATGAATCACATAGCCAAAGAGATTAGGATTTCATGGATATAGATCTAGTTCTGAACCAAGAGTTAGATCTGAACCTTCATACTCTGTGTCGTTTAAGAGCTATGCTCCTTCATAGGGTATACTCGAGTTTGATCTAACGCTTATCAGATTCAGATCTAATTTTTAGGGTTTTAGAAATAAAGTAGTGAATCTGTCATGATAGCCTATGGTTGTTTAAGAGCTTAGCTCCTGCATAGGCTATGCTTGTCGCTATTCACATATCTATTTATAAAAACCTAATTATCGTTGATTCATATTTATGATAGAAACATGAATTAGATCTATATTAATCAGTTTGGCTATTGATGATTATCAATCCAGTTTATGTCATTACTTCCAATTTGCTTTCATTTATTATAAAAAAAACTCTCCTTTTCTTTATTTTCTGTTATTTACAAACAATCAAACTTTCGAAATAATCTGATTGAATTTATTAGTTAAAATAATTTTGGTCCTATTGTTCGACACCCTTTACAACAACCCTTATTGTTTAGGAAAGCCGAATTAATTAAATAATTGTTAATTTGTTTGCAAACAAATTTTGGTGCAATTTTCGGGGAATCAAAATAATTTTTATTAGTAAATCCTTCGGGTTATATTTTTATTTTCTTATTTTTTCATTATAAAAAACACACAAAAATATTTTTTTTTTATTCCTTTTGTTTTCTTCCATATATAGAATAAAATTCTTGTTTAATTAATTTGGTATTATTCATTAATACCGTAATCTTCCAAACAAGAAAAAAAATACTTGCCAAAATTTCCCATTTCTTTCCAATTGTTTTTCTCAATTTATTTCCTTTTTTTTCCAAAATTTCTTTTCAATTTCTCATATTTCTTCTTTCACAAAAAAAAAATCTTGCCTTTTGTTTAAATTCCTTTCTTTATTGCCTTTCCATTTTTCAATACATTTCCCTCCTTTTTCTTCTTTTACAAGTTTCTGAAATACAAAATTCCTTTCCAAAATTTTTCTTCTCTGCCTTCTTCTCAATATAAGTTCTGCACCCCCTTCATTAACTCAACATCCTTTTTCACCAATGTCTCATTCACGAAGTAAATCAGAGTCCCATACCCCATCAGCAAACATCACGCAATCCTGACCATAATCTTCTACCGGAACTTTTCCATCATATCCTCCATCCGTACTTCTACACCATCGCACAACTGAACTTCAGTCTCCCCTCTAATCAAACGCAAGCAAAACCCCTCCTTTTCATTTGTTCACACCATAAAATGAAACCGTCCCCGTTAACCTCCGTTCACCTAACTATCAGACCTCAATCATCAAACCATCTTCTATAATAAATCACACATCCAGTCCTCACCGTCATTGACATATACTACACAACCAGCCACGGATCATCACTGTTCATAACTCAAGTAATACCATCAACTCCAGTAATACATATTTACGTGTACATCTTCTTTCCACTAACAAAACTTCGTTGATCCTTCATTTACCCTAAAATTCGCCACTTAATTTCAAAAAAAAAAGAAGCCAAATCGAACCCCAATCGAGATCCAAACCCTAATTCAAAACCTTAAACCTCCTCTATCTTCCATCGCACCTTCCCCACCTTCAGCACAATCACACAATACTTCATTAGAATCCTAGAGCCGATTCACAATACCCTATCGAATCCATCCCCAAATTTACAAACGAATACCACCAAATTCGAAGGCTTAATCACCAAACCAAAAACCAATTTGCAGTAACCTCGGGTCGATTTCGAACTTGTACAGATTTCACAAAAAAAATAAAAGCAAGAAATTGATATTTTCCTGAATATGTTGTTGAGCATCTCGTTGTTTGTCTTTCTGGGGTTTAATCCATATATATGACAAGTGTTTTCAATTGGGTGCGTCAGCCTATATTCAATCGGGATGTGCCAGCTCTATTTTTGTTGAGTCTTCATTTGAGTGCGCGGCTTAGATTTGAGTGCGTTTGTTTAGTTAGGGTGGTTGAGTGGTTTGAGTCTAGGTCAGCATCTAGTTTATTTTGTTTAGCCTAGATTTTTGTTTGTTTGTTAAGCTTAGTTCTGGTTTTTTTAGGGTTTCACTTTAGTTTTTTTCCTTATTCAGTTTATTTTAAAAAAATTCTTTCTCCTTTTCAATTGTTTTTATTTTTGTTTGTTCTATTTTCTCTCTTTAGAAAAAACAATTCAAAGGACAAATCAAGAATAGGGTCAAGCAACAACTAAAAAAATTCATAGGTCTAGCAATTAGTAGAAATTGAATTATTGGTGCGGTTGCACACCAAGTGGGGTGTGAACGCGCTAGCGCTACTCAGTAGCACTGGACGGACTGTCGATCTGTGTTAGTATTTTCTGAACTCTACAGGGATTGCTGCTGCTTGAAAAAAATATAAAAATTACTTGTAAAGATTTCGTGCACGTGTCGCGGCTTGCTTGTAAAAAAAATTATTTCTTCAACTTATTATTCTACAACTGTTCTGTGACTGAATAAAATATTACTGAAAATTGCATTCGTACTAGGAAAAAGCTGCATTAATAAATATAAATTGTAGACTCTGGACTTAAGGGCGTCATGTGCTCAATTAGGGTAAAGTTTATTTTCCTAATAACTAGGACTATACTAGCTAGCTCTCCCAGTGTTTAAGAAAGGGTGGAGTTTCGAACTCAATCAGGTTCATAAAACTTCAGCTGCATTGCTATGGTGATTCATGATACACTGATAAATCTTGACCCGATCTGGGTGAGACTAGTTATTTGTGTAGTTTGAAATTATAAGGTTTATAAATTCTTAGTTAGGGGCTACTAAGGACAGAAAATTTTATTGTAGCTAATTTTTGTGTTCAGATTATTTTGTGAATTGCAATAATAAAAAAAGAATTTCATTTAAACATTTTTTTAAGAAAATTTAAACTTCTTTTACTTCTTCTAAAAAAAACCAAAAATATTTTCCTTTTTGTAAAAATTTAACTTTTCTTTCTCTTAAAAAAAAAGAAAAATTCGCTTCTATTCTCTTCTCAAAATTGTTCCTTCTCCTTTTCTATTATTCTTTGCGCTAGTGCATGCACAGTTGGACTCGTAATCCTTCAACTAATCGTTTAGTTCGAACAAACATTCCTTCAACCATGGCCGAAGAAAAACCCCCTTGAACTTTGATGGATAGAATCTTCCCCGATCAAATTTTTATTCCTTCTTGCATCATATTGCCCGCCATAACGGGTAACCTCTTTGAAATACATTTGAAACACATAAATACTCTTCCAAAATTTGGAAATTTTGAACGTGATGATCCCTACATTTTTTTAACCAAATTTGAACAAGTTTGTGCAACCATGAAATTTCCATAACTAAGTGACGACAAAATCAAACTTGGATTAATACCATTTTCACTTACCGATTATGCCGAAAAATGGTTGCATAGCTTGCCTTCAAATACGATTGGAACTTGGGATGAATTTGTGTAAGTTTTTCTAAAGAAATTTTACCCTCCGGAAAAAATATCCAAAATTCGAAACGAAATCATTAATTTTCATCAGTTTGGGAGTGAATCCTTTGCAAAATATTTTGAAAGATTTTAAAAATCTAGTCAAATGTCCACATCACAATTTCGAAAAATGGACTCTTTGTCAAATTTTATACGACGGACTCGAAAATAACTCTCAAACCTTGCTCGAATGATGTGCCAAGAAAACTTTCTAGCCCAAAATCACGATGCTGCTAGGAAATTTCTCGAAAATTTGGCCGAAAATCTATCTTAATGGGAAAGATCTAATGAGAAATCGATTTATTCCCGATCAAATGCTCATTCGGTAGGATCTTCAATGGCCTTAGAAGTGAAAATAGACGCGAAGTTTACCAAATTTGATAATGTCCTTTCATCAACTCAAATAAATCAAGTTCAAGCGTCTTATCCCTCATGGTACAAATGTAATGATCCTAACCACATTGCCAATCAATGCCCACATTCTTAAAGCATTTAATAAAGTTAGAAATGGCTCATTCTCCCCAATGTACAATCCGGGTTGGAGAAACCATCCTAACTTCTCTTGGGCCCAAAACAATGCAAATTCGAATTTGGTTTGACACACTTTTCAACCTTTTCGAATAATCCTATGAATCAGTTCCAAAATCTTGCACCACCTTCTCCAAATTAAGCGCAACAATCTTTTGTTCCCCAAAATGATAAACGATTGACATCACTTGAGAAAAGTCTCAAATCATTGGCAACGACTCAAAATCTTCAATCAAATAACAATCTTCAAAATCTATTGACTTCGCACATACAAAACACAAGTCAATCGATTGCTAAACTTGAAATGAAAGTGAGTCAGTTGACCACTTCCGTAAGTGAACGGGAAAGAGGCACTTTCCCGAGTCAACCTATTCCAAACCCCAAGAGTCAAAATCCTAATCCAAACCAAGCTCATGTCATCCAGGATAGCAATCTAAATCAACTGAATGCTATCTTGACTTTACGATCTGGTAAGAAAATCAATAATCAAGTTGAAAATCTAAATAATTTATCTAATATTCCTCTCGACTCTTCTAAAACCATGAATGATCTTGATCCAAATTCTGAATCTAATTCTTCTCCAGCTCAAGTAGACCAACGAACTGAATTTCACATTCCATTTCCTCATCGTCTTAGACCAAAGAAACATTTCGACCAAATGGATAAGATTTTGGAAATTTTCAAACAAGTGAAAGTTAACATTCCTCTTCTCGACATCGTTCAACAAGTCCCAACCTACAATAAATTCCTCAAGGACTTGTGTACGCAAAAACGACACACTCATATACCCAAGAAAGATTTCTTTATCGCCGGACTTACCGAAGTCTTGTCCCAATTAATGCCAGTGAAATACAAAGATCCTGGCTATCCTACTATATCTTGTACTACTGGGAACAAGAAAATCGATAGATGTCTGTTAGACTTAGGTGCTGGTGTTAACTTGCTTCCATATTCCATTTACATCCAATTAGGACTAGGGGAACTGAAACCCACCAGGATTACCCTTCAGCTTGCTGACCATTCAATTAAGAAACCTGTCGGTGAAATTGAGGATGTATTGATAAAAGTAGGCGAATTCATCTTTCTAGTTGACTTCATTGTCCTAGAAACTCAACAGGTAAGCAATCCCGCGAACCAGATCCCTTTGATTTTAGGAGACCATTCTTAGCAACTTCTAATGCGCTTATCAACTGTATAAATGGGTATATGAAACTTTCTCTTGATAACATGACCATTGAACTAAACATCTTTAGAATAGAAAACTCTCCTAACTCTTATGAGGACGAGTTTTCTGAAATCCATGCTGTCCACGACATTGAACCTGAGCTCGACCATCTGAGCAACGAAATTGAACTGAATTATGAAACTTTGTTTCAAGATATCCCCGAGAATGTCTCTGAGTCAATTCCTGTCGAGCCGCTCACAACTGAGTCTATCCCTCAACCAATTTCTTCAGTCGAGTCGTCTATCAAATCCGAACTCAAAGTGCTTCCCAGTCATCTTAAGTACGCTTACTTAGGAGACAATGAAACTCTTCCTATCATTATTGCTTCTGACCTTACTATAGAGCAGGAACAATTGCTCCTTCCCATCCTTAAGAAAAATAAGGAAGCAATTGATAGGTCCATGGCTGATATTAAGGAGATTAGTCCTTTGTTAGTCCAACATCGAATCCACGTTATAGATGACGCCAAGCCCACTCGTGATCCCCAGCATCGACTAAACCCCATCATGAAAGAAGAAGTTCGTGATGAAATTCTTAAATGTCTTGACAATGGAATCATCTACCTGATTTTCGATAGTCAATGGGTTAGTCCAATACATGAGTACCTAAGAAATCAAGGATAACCGTGGTCCAAAATGAAGCTGCGAGCTTATCCCAACCCGCAACCAGACGGGTTGGAGTTTTTGCATTGATTATAGGAAACTTAACGCTGTAACACATAAGGATCATTTCCCTCTGCCATTTATCGATCAAATGCTAGAACGACTGGCCGGTCACGAGTTTTACTATTTCCTTGACGCATACTTGAGCTATAATCAAATTCTTATCGCTCTTGAGGACCAAGAGAAGACAACTTTCACTTGTCGTTTTGGTACATTTGTGTACTGTCGTATGCCTTTTGATCTCTGTAATGCACCTAAAACCTTCCAGAGATGCGTGATTAGCATTTTTTCTGAATTATCGAGCAATTTTTGGAAGTTTTCATGGATGATTTTTCCATCTTTAGGGACTCTTACACTGAGTGTTTACATCACCTTGATCTTGTTCTTAAATGTTGCAAAGATAAACACTTATCGCTTAATTTGGAAAAATGTCACTTCATGGCCAAACATGACATTGTTTTAGGATATGTCATCTCTAATAAAGGAATTGAGGTAGACAAGGCCAAAAATGAAAGTTATGTCTAATCTTCCCATTCCCAAATCCGTTAAGGACATTCGAAACTTTTTAGGTCATGCTGGCTTTTACCTTCATTTTATAAAGGATTTTAGCAAAATTATTCGACCTTTGACTAATCTTCTTAGTAAGGATGTTCCTTTCAACTTCAACTCTAACTGTATTTCATCTTTTGAGCATATCAAAAATGAACTTGTCTCTGCCCCTATCATCTGCTCTCCCAACTAGAAGTTCCCTTTTGAAATCATGTGTGATGCCTCGAATTTCACTGCAATCGCTATCTTAGGGCAACATATCGATAAAATTCTTCATGTCATTTACTACGCGAGTAAGACTTTGAACAACACTCAAATCAATTATATGACCACTGAAAAAGAACTTTTGGCAGTCATTTTCGCTCCAAAAAAATACAGACCTTATCTAGTTGGCTCACACATCACTGTTCATAACGATCACTCCACACTTAGGTACCTTTTCTTAAAAAAGGATGCTAAGGCTTGCCTAATTCGTTGGATCCTTCTACTTCAAGAATTTGACATTAACATTAAGGATAAAAAAGGACCCGGAAGCGTAATTGGAGACCACTTGTCTCGTCTTCTAAATGCCTCGTCTTCTTCTCTTCCGATCGAGTATTTTTCGGATGAAGGGCTCTTTTCTTTATCTACTGATCCTTGGTTCGCTGACATTGTCAACTACTTAGTCACCAAGAAGACCCCTTCTTTTTGGTCGAAGCAAGACAAACAAAAATTCTTATCCCAAGTGAAACATTTTTAATGGGACGAACCTTAACTTTTCAAGTACTGTCCCAACCAAATCATATGGCGGTGTGTTCTCGACACTGAAACTCCCAGTGTCCTCTCTTTCTATCACGACCAAGCCTATGGTGGTCATTTCGGTCCCAAAAAGACAACAGAAAAGGTTCTCTAATCGGGTTTCTACTGGCCCAACCTTTTCAAAGACGCTTACGAAATTTGCAAAACTTGTGATAGATTTCAATTCTTAGGGAAAATTGGTAAACGAAATATGATGCCCTTAAACCCCATTTAGGAAGTCGAAATTTTTGACATTTGGGGTATAGACTTCATGGGAGCCTTCCCTAATTCTTTTGGGAATCTTTATATTGTCTTAGCTATTGATTATATTTGTAAATGGGTCGAAGTTGTTCCATGCAAAATAAACAATAACAGGGTTGTTGTGTGCTTCTTAAAAGAAAACATCTTTTCTAGGTTTGGCACACCTCGCACAATAATCAGTGACAACGGAACACACTTCTGTAATCGTTCTTTTGAAGCCCTTATGAGAAAGTATTCAATAACCCACAGGTTATCCACCATCCTCAAACGTATGGGAAAGTTGAAGTATCGAATAGGCAGATTAAACAAATCGTTGAGAAAACTGTGAATCGAAATCGTAAAGATTGGTCCCATAAGTTAACCGACGCTCTTTAGCTTACTGCACTGCTTTCAAAACAAATTTAGGTATGTCCCCTAATCGGTTGATTTTTGGTAAGCCGTGTCACTTGCCAGTTGAACTAGAACATAGGGCGTTATGGGCAGTAAAAACTTTAAATCTTGACGTAGAGCAAGCAGATGAACTTAGGAAGATTCTACTTAACGAACTTGATGAAATTCGAAATGATGCCTATGAAAATGAACGAATTTATAAGGACAAAAGGAAAGTTTTTCATGATAAATCAATTTTACGTAAAACTTTCATGCCAGATCAAAAAGTTCTTTTATATGACTCGAAATTGTATTTATTTCCGGGTAAGTCAAAATCTAGATGGACAGGACCTTACACTGTACAGATCGTTTTTCCTTATGGTGCGATAGAAATTGAGAATCCAACCGATGGACCATTCTATAAGGTCAATGGTTAATGCCTTAAACCTTACTTGGAACCAATACCCAACCAAGAGGAGGAACTCATGGTCCCCCATGAGCCACATTACATTCGGTAAGATGCACTAACTCTCTTTTGTACATATGTAAATATTCTCTTGTTAAATAATTTCCTTTCACTAAGATATGTCTGATTAATGACTGTGAGGAAATAGTCATGCTGAAGTGTGTGTGTGTGTGGGGGGGGGGGGGGGGGGGGTGGAGGATTTACATTACATCAGCAATCAAATTTTATGAACTAGGTCATTAATTGAACAAGGACTAACTTAAATTCATAAATAATACCTTGGTTCTTTATTGATAAGTTGAATTTTTGGGTGATGGGAATGAACATTAATTATTCATTGAGTCGTAATGTGTCTTTTTAAGATGCTAGCTTGAGACCGTGCAAACGTCAGTCGTGTTTTGGAGTAAGTGTGTCAACCATTGTTATACATGTTAGAATGTGAAAGTAAAAAAACCATAAAAAATAAAATCAAATAAAAATGATTTTACATCTACATTTGTTTGATTTTCTGAGTTTATTTTCATGCATAATATTTTCTTCACTCATATTTTTAAACTTGTAAGTTCTAAATTCCACCTGGCCCATTTAAGGAGAAATGACTCATTGTAGCATTCTTCTTCGATACCCCACATTATTCAAACCCAAGTTTTAGTCTATTTACATCTACATTTCAACAAGTTTTCCATGTAGTGGTATGCATAAGAACCTTTTTATTGATTTGTTTTCAAAGGTTAAAAAACGTCACTTTTTATTCCAATATTACACTACCCACTCCGTACTTGTTTTAAGGTAGGATAACCATATAACACATCTTATTTTATATGGGTTATCTATCTTACGAAACTTTGCTTATCTTTCCTTTCATCTTTTTATATAACAATAATCTAGACTTGTGTGTTGAATTAGGGTTATAGAAGTAGAGTAACTAGGGCACAAAACTTTCCTTTCATGAAGTGTTCGTTATGATTCACTTAGTAGAGGAGGAATCAAATGAAATAATGTACGGTATCGTTCCATTCTATATGCACTCATCATTCATCATTCTTCACAAAAAAGAAGAAGAAAAAAGAAAAAAATGCAATAAAGAGAAAAATTCTAAGAATAAAATAGTCATTCATCATTCTTGACTATAAAGCATTCATTTCCATTCCATCCACATCCATCATACCGTACTTAGAAGCGAGGATTGTAGTAAAGGAGATGAAAGGGAACAAAATGTCCATATGTGCCTTAGTATTACTTTATCTTTTGTAGTTTGAAGTTCAACTAAGACACTTTCCCTCTTATCTATGATATTTTTTAGAACTTACAAAAGTTTCCTTCATCTATGCATAACTCACATCCAATACATTACAGTTACACTGGTGCAGAATTATTCAAATAAATAAATGATTGGGTGCACATTGTCAATGTGTATAACTTTGATTGACACCACGCTCTTAATCTTTAACGCAATTATAGTGTTATCAAAGAATTATGATTCAACATGAAATCTTTTATTCATTTTTGCACCAATATTGGGATGGACGTTTTAGGACTAAATCGTTATTATTGAAATTGAGTGAATTACTTGGAATTTGAAAGACCTTAAATATATTATTTGATTAATCCGCGTACATAAAACGCTTTGGATTTTATGGATAGTATCCACTAAAAACCCTCACAAGACAACACTCATCCTAATAGGGACACCTTGGGGTTTAATGGCTTGTTGCATGCGCTAAATGCAATCGTATTTCCTATGAAAGTATGACATATCTTAGCTTAGTTTATTCGAGGATGAATAAAAAGACAAATTTAGGGGTATTTGATATCTATGTAGTTTAAGCCCCACAACATACCCGTTATAGCCCATAGTGCCCTTCAAACGCTACACTATTTATATTTAGTGCTGATGAACAACACATCCGCTGTAAGGCCCATTATTTTCTGCTGCACTCGCAAAATCAAATCTTTTTAGCACTCGCTTTAGCAATATTAATATATGAAGGTTGATTTGTGTAATAACCCGGAAATTCTGAGCCAGTTTAAAATTTTTATTTTTGGCAATTTTAGCGAATTTTGAATATTTAAAATAGATTATTTTAAATAATATCGACGAGAAATTTATTTTAAATATAATTCGAACGAATATATTTATATACGTCGTCGTCAGAATATAAATAATTATTTATAATTATAAAAGGAATTAAAACGGCGCGGTAGTTCGATAATTCGATTTCAAACTTCAATTGAATGTACCGGGTGCAAAACAATCCGGATTTTAGTGAAACCAAAAATAATAGGGTCTAATTGAGAATATCTTTCCAACGTATCCGAAAAATCGAAATTTCATAGCGGGAATCAAAAGATATGTCCAGTTGAAATTTCTGAATAGTCGCTATGGAATTCAGGCCCTTAAAAATGGGAATTTTGCAAAAGACCTCGGATTTCGATGAAACCACTTTTGTTGGGTCCGCGATGTCAAATTATTGCTAGGTTTCAAATTTCATAATTTTGGAATCAATATGTGAGCGTGGCAAAGGAAAACACGTTTGACCAGTTTTAGTTGATTTTAATCGACTGGAAAATGACCATTTTTCCAACGATCTCAGAATTTGACGAAATTAGTTTTATTAGGACCGTATCGTCGATACGAAGCTAGAAAATATTTTTCGGGAATTTTTAGTGACTATATGTGACCCTAGTAAATTGAAATGCGCATTCAAATTCAATATATAGAGTTATATGTTGATTTTGACGAAAACAGATCGAAACGATTGAATCAGCTTGTGATGCATATCCCACTGTGTTCGGAATGGGGGTAATTAGCTAAGGACGACAGTCGGTGGGTTCGAATCCGAGTTCGAAAATAAAAGTTACCTTTCTGAAATTTAAAAATAATTAAAAATATAAAAATCCTTTTGCCCTCTTCCTCCCTCTTGACTCGATCAACTCCCCCCCCCCCCCCCCCGTTTTCTTCGAATCAGAAATCAAAATAAAATATATAAAAAAGAGAAAGGGAAGGAGCGACGATCGTCGCCCCTCCACGATGGACACTGCGCCGCCACAGGTGGCGGAGCAGCCCCCTCCGCAGCCTCTCTCCTCCCTCCGATCTTCCCTATCCTCCAGCGCATCGCACGAACCCCCCCCCCCCCCCCCCATTCCACCGCTTCCAACCCCCTCGCCTGGCCTCCGACCCCACCAGTGACGCCACCTCCGGCGAGTCCCCCCTCCAGCACTTCGAGCACTCCAACCCCCTCCAATACCGACGGGAAACCCCCCTTCTCACTGAAAAGAAACTGTAAGTTTTAAAATTATTTTTACTTATGCCTTTAAAATTGTGATTTTTATTGAATATAAAAATCGGATTTTCATGTATATGAATAAAGTCGATTTTTTCTATATACAAATGAAGTATAAATATTAGATCTTTCATGAAGTAAAGATTAGTTTTTCCTATGAAGTAGATTTGTAAAAATATAATCTTTTTATATAGAATAGAAAGTAAAAATATAATCTTTTTATGTGAAGTAGATTTGTAAAAATATGATTTTTATATATTTGAAAAGGCGAGATCTTTATATTGAAGGGCAAAATCTTTATGTAGAGAATAGCGTGATAAAAATATAATTTTTATCTATATAGCACCATTATAAGAATATAATTTCTATCTATATAGCACCGTTATAAGAATATAATTTTTTTCTATATAGCACCATTATAAGAATATAATTTTTATCTATATAGTAGCGATGTAAAAATAGAATTTTTATCTATATAGTAGCAATGTAAAAATAGAATTTTTATCTATATAGTAGCGATGTAAAAATAGAATTTTTATCTATATTGTAGCGATGTAAAAATAGAATTTTTATCTATATAGTAGCGATGTAAAAATAGAATTTTTATCTATATAGTAGCGATGTAAAAATAGAATTTTTATCTATATAGTAGCGATGTAAAAATAGAATTTTTATCTATATAGTAGCGATGTAAAAATAGAATTTTTATCTATATAATAGCGATGTAAAAATAGAATTTTTATCCATATAGTAGCGATGTAAAAATAGAATTTTTATCCATATAGTAGCAATGTAAAAATAGAATTTTTATCTATATAGTAGCAAAGTAAAAATTCGATTTTTATATAGTAAATAGCGAAGTAAAAATTCGATTTTTATATATTGAATAACGAAGTAAAAATTCGATTTTTATATATTGAATAGCAAAGTAAAAATTCGATTTTTATATATGTAGTGAATACGGATGACGAAAGTGACGAAAGAAGAAACAACGGAGATTTTCTACATATGAAGAGTCGAGACGTTTGGATTAGCTAGCTGGTGAGAACTCCTCACTCTGAATTTCTTTTTCTAGTTATATATATATATAACGGCTTGTTTGTTTAATTGATGTGTTGTGAAAATTGTTTGTGATGTTGACGTGAAATAGATAATAAAATATATTCATGAGTTGAAATAAATTAATTATCGTTAAAAGTATAATTTTTAACGTGAATGTGAATAAATAAATAATTATAAACAAATCGGCTGATTTGTTTATATACACTGATTTGACTGATATTGATTGGGTCGATAAATTTTACACATCGCCCAACTGCACAAATAAAATCTGTGTTTGATTGTTTGAAACCCCACACGGGTATTGGGATAAAATACGGCATACACTAATCCCAATAATTAGTTGTATGCCGATCGATTGATTGACAGGCTGTTATAAGCGTTAGATATCTATATTTGATGCATATACAGTGTAGTGCACTTTGGATGATGGTTGATTATTTATCGTTGCTATTATATACATGTGTTGTATGGAATCCATATAATTAACTTTATATGGTAATTGATTGGGCCTCATTCCAATTTAGAAAATAAAGAATATTATAAAATAAAGGTTCATGTGTTGACAGTACTCATCCGTTGAGATTAGTCATGTGTTGAACGAAATATTTTAACAATAAAATTTACATCTTTATCATTATAAAATAAAGGTTCATGTGTTGACAGTACTCATCCGTTGAGATTAGTCATGTGTTGAACGAAATATTTTAACAATCAAATTTACATCTTTATCTTTATAAAATAAAGGTTCATGTGTTGACAATACTCATCCGTTGAGATTAGTCATGTGTTGAACGAAATATTTTAACAATAAAATTTACATCTTTATCATATATAAAATTAGAAACTAATTGGGAAATAGATAAGATGAGTGGTCTCCTGGATATTGATCTGATGTTGGTTTCGGCCTTCGGGGTTAATATTCAGGGAATCGTTCTCTTACTAATTTACGGTTGAAGTCTGATTTGAAATCAAACGATAGATACCATAATTTTTATAAAATATATTAAATAATAAAAATAGTCACACGTGGACAGTACTCATTCGTTGAGATTAGTCATGTGTTGACAGAAATATATATTCATTTGTTGAATAGAATAACGGAATTATTGAATTATATAAAGCTGTGTTGATTAGAGATGCGCTATTTTGGCGCGAACGATATTTATATCGATTATATTCGTTTTTGAATTTAATAGAATAGAAAACGAATTTGAATTGAATTGAACAGAAAACGAATTTGAATTGAATTGAATAGAAAACGAATTTGGATTGAATTGAATAGAAAACGAATTTGAATTGAATTGAATAGAAAACGAATTTGAATTGAATTGAATAGAAAACGAATTTGGATTGAATTGAATAGAAAACGAATTTGAATTGAATTGAATAGAAAACGAATTTGAATTGAATTGAATATAAAAGAATTCGAATAGAAAATGAACCTAAATTGAATTGAAAACAAATCGAAATAGGAGAAAAATCAATTTGAAATGAATTCAAATTGAATTGATATTTGAATTGAATTGAAATGAATTGAAATGAATTTTAAAACGAAATTATAAGGAAAAAATCAATTTTGATTTGAATTGGAAATGGAAGTTGAAATGTTTTTAAAACGAATTCAAAACTATTTATAAAATTCGTTTTAAATAGTAATTGATGAAATATATATTATATATATTATATATATAATGTAATGGCCTGAATAGAACGCGCCGCGCCGCGGCAGTTCGTGAATTTCGACCATTGATTTCGAACGGATATTACGGGAGATCCGACCATCGGATTCTCCTAAACCCGGAACCGTTGGGTTCGTATCGAAAAGAGATTTCTAACGAATATTAGAAATTTGAAATCTAACGGTTGGATTTGGAGATACGTCCAAATCAAATTTGGAAAAGGTCGCTGTAAGTGCAGTTCGATGGCCGTTGATGGAAATCGACTGTACGGGCCTTGATAAAATTATTAAAAATAATAATAATTTGTGTAAAATCATAAGAAATGATTTGGGAAAAATTGGGGTGAAAAACTCCATATTTGAAAAGATAAAAATAGATTTTTATCGAAATGAACTAGTTTTGAACTAAGATTAAAACTCATTTATTTTTAAATAAATAAATTGGATTTGAAATGTGTTTTAAATAGAATTGATTTGTGGGTTTATCGTGAAGGGTGTTTTAAATAACACTTGTTCTTTAACCCGATAAATAAATAGAAGGTGATTTGGGTTTGTCGTGAACTGTGTTTTAAATGACATTAGTTCTTTGACCCAGTAAAAGGAGTTTTAATGAATCTGTAATTAGATTGAAATGTGAATTGATAATTTAAATTATCAAATTTGGAAAATGAGCGAGAATGGAGTATCACCAGTTTTGCTCCAAAGCGATAGTCAAAACTTTAATTAGATTTGAACGTGGAATGGTAATTAATTTTACCGATAACACCGTGGTATTAGATATGGAGTATTACCAGTTTTGCTTCATGGGATGAATAGGTTGGGATTGAGAAATAAAATAAATAATTACTTCGGACTGGTTCGCTAATCTCGACTAGTTTGGAAAACCATAATCTGGTTTGAAATGATATCCAAAGGAAGATTAAAGGATAAATTTTAAAGAATTTATCTTGGATAAAATTAATGGGAACCTTTCCCTAAGAATTGAAATTTAGTACTAGCTATAGGTTAGCTAACAAGAATTGTTTCCTGGGTATTGATCTGATGTTGGTTTCGGCCTTCGGGGTTAATATTTGGGGAATTTCTCTCTTACTGATTTACGGTTAGTGACTAATGAATTGGAATGAGGCGTATGTTGTGTTTGTGTAACATTTGTTTATAATATACGCGGGGTGTTCGGAAAGGCCGGGTTTACACCCATTCTGAATAACCGATTCGGCGATAAGTCGAAGATGATGACGGTGGTTGAAGACCGGAAGTCTTCACATCGTTTCGGTGATTACTGATGATCCTTATTGGGTTGTACACCCAAGATGAGGGAATCAGTTGGTGGTCGTCCAGACGTACTTGGAGATCGATGGATATGCGAGGAAAGTGCCTCCGGTTTCGTTCAGACCAAAAACGAACTTGTAAATGGATTGTGTGTCTGACATTGGATTTTATTCTGTGTTGATTGATTTCTGTTAAATATATATCTGTGTGGCGGCGGAGAATTTATTCTCTTGCTTAACGTCTTTCTCTGAGACGTACGAGCTTAGAGGTTATATATCGATAGATATCAATCGCATGGCATGAATTGCCTGCGTGGCATGCTGAGTTGCATGGATCAAGGCTTTTGTTGAAAAGCAAAGTCTTGTGGTTGATGATCAAAGCACGGCCTACATGGCAGCTATGTGTATAGCGTGGATTCGCGAGCCTCACACCTCGGTATGAGTCAAAAAGGGGATAAGGACCGTTGGGAGAACACGACGTTTCTTTCTAGCTTTGGTGGTGTCAGTGACTTACCAGCCCTGACATTTATATACTTTTCACCTATGTGGTTGTTGGAATGAGGCGCCTCAATTATAGGTCTGTAAGGACCGGGAAACGTGTGTTCAGGAATAACTAATCCTCAAACGTAAGAGAGGACCGGCCCAACCGATCCAAGTGGCTTCCCAGAGTGTGTAGTCCTGAGCATTTGCTAGAGTGTCTCGAAAGTGGAGAGGAGCTTGCCCCTTGCCTCGACTCATGACGGAAATCCAATTTCCAATACGTGTATCTCGGTTTTATTTGTAGAGCCTAGCATGGCGACATGATAGATGGTACCCATGCCGCCTAGGATTGATATTTATGATTGAAATTGTTTTGACACCATACACTTATTATAGTATCAAATGATTTGTTTTAAACGTACCAAGCATGTTTGGCTATTATAAGGGAAAACCCTATCCTCCGGCTTGCGTTGCATTGTGTGATGGGACCTGGGTCTTATAATAGCTTCATTTTTCGAAAAAGCATTGCGCTGTTTATTCTATGCACTGGTATTCTTGGGAGGAAACCCGTTCCGTGTTATACGGCGTGGTCCCTTGAATTACACTCTTTTAAAGTCAAGTTAATAACTGTTTTAGTTCTCACACCAGTCACATGACTGAACTGGAGTTTATTGTTTTAACCTAAACTCTAGGTGCCCCTATTTTCGACACGGGCAGCTAGTAGTTTTGGTTTTGCATATTTATATTCATAGGATCCTGATTTACAGCTGGAACGATGCTCAGAAAGCTCTGTATCCGTGTATTACTTTCAGTTGTGTTTTGTATTATTTTCCGATGCTATGTAATTTATTGTAATCTCTGGTATTTATCGAATGTATATTTATTCATACTCTGTATATTCTTGTATCTGATGGAATTGTTGTAATTAACAATGAAATGTTCTTCCGTTTGCGTTCTGATTTGTCCTGTTTTCAAAACGATCAGGGGTTTCGAACGGTCTAGATCGGTTTAACGACTGATTCGGGTCGAGAGAAATCTCGGGTCGTCACATTTGGAATCAGAGCTTTGGTTTACAGAGCTCGAGAACAAGACACATTAGAACCATACAAAAGAATTCATCAAATATTGGATTAGTAATATCCAATTAGAATGACTCGTTAGAGATAGGATCACTAGTATCCTAGAAGGAGTGTGAAGAGTATATTTTTTCAAATGAAAACAATTTTGTTTTGAAAAATTAAATCGTTTTATATGTATTTGAATATTTTATTTGTATTGAATTTGGACAATCCAATATATAAAGAGTTTGCATATACGCGTCATGAACGTATATTCGAAGTTTTAATATACTGGATAGATATAGAATCACATTCTAGACACCCGGAAATGATTCTGATGATTGATATATCATCATCAGAATTTGTGTTCGTGTTTCGAAGGTATGATGTCTATATATTTCCATTAGACTGGTGTAAGAACCAAAACTTACATAGATTTATTTGTTGTGAGTTGGCATCAAAAACATGATTTTCTTTATATGTACCAAAGTTATGAATTTGAAACTCTAATTCACTAATTGATTGATGTTTGTGTTGTTGTTTATTTGTTGGATAATATTGAACCATTATACCTAATTGCATCAAATATTGAACTGTATTGAAAATTGGTCGCATTTGCTAGCATATACAAGTACTTACATTGAACAGGTCATAGCAAGGAGGCTAGAGCAGAGAATAAAATTTGTTTGCCCGACAAATAGGTACATGTTTACTATAATTTACTGTTTTGTTTGGGTGATGATGATTTTATGAGCCTATTGGCTAGCCGCTTGGCTTTTTCTTTTTGAGATCAAAAGGCCTGTATGGCAATTTCGGGATTTTCCCGTTGCTCCCGGTGCAGGGGAGGTTATGGCGAAATTTTTCGAAAATTTAGGGTGTTAGCCAAATTTTTGAAAATTTTGAAAAGTTTTTAGAAACTAAAAAGTTGAAGAACTTAAGCCGTAATCAAAATACTGGAAGTTGAGTTGAATTGTTAAACAACTTTCGGCTTCGTTCCTTTTCGGGGACGAAAAGTTTTAAGTGGGGGAGATTGTAATAACCCGGAAATTCTGAGCCAGTTTAAATTTTTTATTTTTGGCAATTTTAGCGAATTTTGAATATATAAAATAAATTATTTTAAATAATATCGACGAGAAATTTATTTTGAATATAATTCGAACGAATATATTTATATACGTCGTCGTTAGAATATAAATAATTATTTATAATTATAAAAGGAATTAAAATGGCGCTGTAGTTCGATAATTCGATTTCAAACTTCAATTGAATGTACCGGGTGCAAAACAATCCGGATTTTAGTGAGACCAAAAATAATAGGATCTAATTGAGAATATCTTTCCAACGAATCCGAAAAATCAAAATTTCATAGCGGGAATCAAAAGATATGTCCAGTTGAAAATTCTGAATAGTCGTTATGGAATTCAGGCCCTTAAAAATGGGAATTTTGCAAACGACCTCGGATTTCAACGAAACTACTTTTGTTGGGTCCGCGATGTCAAATTATTTCTAGGTTTCAAATTTCATAATTTTTCGAATCAATATGTGAGCGTGGCAAAGGAAAACGCGTTTGACCAGTTTCAGTTGATTTTAATCGACTGGAAAATGACCATTTTTCCAACGGTCTCAGAATTTGACGAAATTAGTTTTATTAGGACCGTATCGTCGATACGAAGCTAGAAAATATTTTTCGGGAATTTTTAGTGACTATATGTGACCCCAGTAAATTGAAATGCGCGTTCAAATTCAATATATAGAGTTATATGTTGATTTTGACAAAAACAGATCGAAACGATCGAATCAGCTTGTGATACATATCCCATTGTGTTCAGAATGGGGGTAATTAGCTAGGGACGACAGTCGGTGGGTTCGAATCCGAGTTCGAAAATAAAAGTTACCTTTTTGAAATTTAAAAATAATTAAAAATATAAAAATCCTTTTGCCCTCTTCCTCCCTCTTGACTCGGTCAACTACCCCCCCCCCCCCCACCCCCCCCCCCTCCCCCGTTTTCTTCGAATCAGAAATCAAAATAAAATAAAATAAAAAGAGAAAGGGAAGGAGCGACGATCGTCGCCCCTCCACGATGGACACCGCGTCGCCGCAGGTGGCGGAGCAGCCCCCTACGCAGCCTCTCACCTCCCTCCGATCTCCCCTATCCTCCAACGCGTCGCACGAAACCCCCCCCCCCATTCCACCGCTTCCAACCCCCAAACCCAAACCCCCTCGCCTGGCCTCCGACCCCACCAACGACGCCACCTCTGGCGAGTCCCCCCTCCAGCACTTCGAGCACTCCAACCCCCTCCAATACCGACGGGAAACCCCCCCTTCTCACTGAAAAGAAACTGTAAGTTTTAAAATTATTTTTACTTATGCCTTTAAAATTGTAATTTTTATTGAATATAAAAATCGGATTTTCATGTATATGAATAAAGTGGATTTTTTCTATATACAAATGAAGTATAAAGATTAGATCTTTCATGAAGTAAATATTAGTTTTTTCTATGAAGTAGATTTGTAAAAATATAATCTTTTTATATAGAATAGAAAGTAAAAATATAATCCTTTTATATGTAGTAGATTTGTAAAAATATGATTTTTATATATTTGAAAAGGCGAGATCTTTATATTGAAGGTCAAAATCTTTATGTAGAGAATAGCGTGATAAAAATATAATTTTTATCTATATAGCACCGTTATAAGAATATAATTTCTATCTATATAGCACCGTTATAAGAATATAATTTTTATCTATATAGTAGCGATGTAAAAATAGAATTTTTATCTATATAGTAGCAATTCTATATAGTAGCGATGTAAAAATAGAATTTTTATCTATATAGTAGCAATGTAAAAATAGAATTTTTATCTATATAGTAGTGATGTAAAAATAGAATTTTTATCTATATAGTAGCGATGTAAAAATAGAATTTTTATCTATATAGTAGCGATGTAAAAATAGAATCTTTATCTATATAGTAGCGAAGTAAAATTCGATTTTTATATATTGAATAGCGAAGTAAAAATTCGATTTTTATATATTGAATAGCGAAGTAAAAAATTCGATTTTTATATATTGAATAGCAAAGTAAAAATTCGATTTTTATATATGTAGTGAATACGGATGACGAAAGTGACAAAAGAAGAAACGGCGGAGATTTTCTACATATGAAGAGTCGAGACGTTTGGATTAGCTAGCTGGTGAGAACTCCTCACTCTGAATTTATTTTTCTAGTTATATACATATATATACTAGGATGCAGACGGTGCTTAGCAGCACCCGACACCCGTCGTCCACAGACCATGGACGGCTTGTTTGTTTAATTGATGTGTTGTGAAAATTGTTTGTGATGTTGATGTGAAATAGATAATAAAATATATTCATGAGTTGAAATAAATTAATTATCGTTAAAAATATAATTTTTAATGTGAATGTGAATAAATAAATAATTATAAACAAATCGGTCGATTTGTTTATATACACTGATTTGACTGATATTGATTGGGTCGATAAATTTTACACATCGCCCAACTGCACAAATAAAATCTGTGTTTGATTGTTTGAAACCCCACACGGGTATTGGGATAAAATACGGCATACACTAATCCCAATAATTAGTTGTATGTCGATCGATTGATTGACAGGCTGTTATAAGCGTTAGATATCTATATTTGATGCTTATACGGTGTAGTGCACTTTGGATGATGGTTGATTATTTATCGTTGCTATTATATACATGTGTTGTATGGAATCCATATAATTAACTTTATATGGTAATTGATTGGGCCTCATTCCAATTTAGAAAATAAAGAATATTATAAAATAAAGGTTCATGTGTTGACAGTACTCATCCGTTGAGATTAGTCATGTGTTGAACGAAATATTTTAACAATAAAATTTACATCTTTATCATTATAAAATAAAGGTTCATGTGTTGACAGTACTCATCCGTTGAGATTAGTCATGTGTTGAACGAAATATTTTAATAATCAAATTTACATCTTTATCTTTATAAAATAAAGGTTTATGTGTTGACAGTACTCATCCGTTGAGATTAATCATGTGTTGAACGAAATATTTTAACAATAAAATTTACATCTTTATCATATATAAAATTAGAAACTAATTGGGAAATAAATAAGATGAGTGGTCTCCTGGATATTGATCTGATGTTGGTTTCGGCCTTCGGGGTTAATATTCAGGGAATCGTTCTCTTACTAATTTATGGTTGGAGTCTGATTTGAAATCAAACGATAGATACCATAATTTTTATAAAATATATTAAATAATAAAAATAGTCATACGTGGACAGTACTCATTCGTTGAGATTAGTCATGTGTTGACAAAAATATATATTCATTTGTTGAATAGAATAACAGAATTATTGAAATATATAAAGCTGTGTTGACTAGAGATGCGCTATTTTGACGCGAATGATATTTATATCGATTATATTCGTTTTTGAATTTAATTGAATAGAACACGAATTTGAATTGAATTGAATAGAAAACGAATTTGAATTGAATTGAATAGAAAACGAATTTGAATTGAATTGAATAGAAAACGAATTTGGATTGAATTGAATAGAAAATGAATTTGAATTGAATTGAATAGAAAACGAATTTGAATTGAATTGAATAGAAAACGAATTTGGATTGAATCGAATAGAAAACGAATTTGAATTGAATTGAATAGAAAACGAATTTGAATTGAATTGAATATAAAACGAATTTGAATTGAATTGAATATAAAAGAATTCGAATAGAAAATGAATTGAAAACAAATCGAAATAGGAGAAAAATCAATTTGAAATGAATTCAAATTGAATTGATATTTGAATTAAATTGAAATGAATTTTAAAACGAAATTATAAGGAAAAATTCAATTTTGATTTGAATTGGAAATGGAAGTTGAAATGTTTTTGAAATGAATTCAAAACTATTTATAAAATTCGTTTTAAATAGTAATCGACAAAATATATATTATATATATTATATATATATAATATAATGGCCTGAATAGAACGCACCGCGCCGCGGCAGTTCGTGAATTTCGACCATTGATTTCGAACGGACATTACGGGAGATCCGACCGTCGGATTCTCCTAAACCCGAAACCGTTGGGTTCGTATCGAAAAGAGATTTCTAACGAATATTAGAAATTTGAAGTCTAACGGTTGGATTTGGAGATACGTCCAAATCAAATTTGGAAAAGGTCGCTGTAAGTGTAGTTCGATGGCCGTTGATGGAAATCGACTGTACGGGCCTTGATAAAATTATTAAAAATAGTAATAATTTGTGTAAAATCATAAGAAATGATTTGGGAAAAATTGGGATGAAAAACTCCATATTTGAAAAGATAAAAATAGATTTTTATCGAAATGAACTAGTTTTGAACTAAGATTAAAACTCATTTATTTTTAAATAAATAAATTGGATTAGAAATGGGTTTTAAATAGAATTGATTTGTGGGTTTATCGTGAAGGGTGTTTTAAATAACACTTGTTCTTTAACCCGATAAATAAATAGAAGGTGATTTGGATTTGTCGTGAACTGTGTTTTAAATGACATTAGTTATTTAACCCAGTAAAAGGAGTTTTAATGAATCTGTAATTAGATTGAAATGTGAATTGATAATTTAAATTATCAAATTTGGAAAATGAGCGAGAATGGAGTATCACCAGTTTTGCTCCAAAGCGATAGTCAAATCTTTAATTAGATTTGAACGTGGAATGGTAATTAATTTTACCGATAACACCGTGGTATTAGATATGGAGTATTACCAGTTTTGCTTCATGGGATGAATAGGTTGGGATTGAGAAATAAAATAAATAATTACTTCGGAGTGGTTCGCTAATCTCGACTAGTTTAGAAAACCATAATCTGGTTTAAAATGATATCCAAAGGAAGATGAAAGGATAAATTTTAAAGAATTTATCTTGGATAAAATTAATGGGAACCTTTCCCTAAGAATTGAAATTTAGAAACTAGCTGTAGGTTAGCTAAGAAGTATGGTTTCCTGGGTATTGATCTGATGTTGGTTTCGGCCTTCGGGGTTAATATTTGGGGAATTGCTCTCTTACTGATTTACGGTTAGTGACTAATGAATTGGAATGAGGCGTATGTTGTGTTTGTGTAACATTTGTTTATAATATACGCGGGTTGTTCGGAAAGGCCGGGTTTACACCCATTCCGAATAACCGATTCGACGTTAAGTCGAAGATGATGACGGTGGTCGAAGACCAGAAGTCTTCACATCGTTTGGGTGATTACTGATGATCTTGATTGGGCTGTACACCCAAGATGAGGGAATCAGTTGGTGGTCGTCCAGACGTACTTGGAGATCGATGGATATGCGAGGAAAGTGCCTCCGGTTTCATTCAGACCCAGAACGAACTTATAAATGGATTGTGTGTCTGACATTGGATTTTATTCTGTGTTGATTGATTTCTGTTAAATATATATCTGTTTGGCGGCGAAGAATTTATTCTCTTGCTTAACGCCCTTCTCTGAGACGTACGAGCTTAGAGGTTATATATCGATAGATATCAATCGCATGGCATGAATTGCCTGTGTGGCATGCTGAGTTGCATGGATTAAGGCTTTTGTTGAAAAGAAAAGTCTTGTGGTTGATGATCAAAGCACGGCCTACGTGGCAGCTTTGTGTATAGCGTGGATTCGCGAGCCTCACACCTCGGTATGAGTCAAAAAGGGGATACGGACCGTTGGGAGAACACGACGTTTCTTTCTAGCTTTGGTGGTGTCAGTGACTTACCAGCCCTGACATTTATATACTTTTCACCTATGTGGTTGTTGGAATGAGGCGCCTCAATTATAGGTCTGTAAGGACCGGGAAACGTGTGTTCAGGAATAACTAATCCTCAAACGTAAGAGAGGACCGGTCCAACCGATCCAAGTGGCTTCCCAGAGTGTGTAGTCCTGAGCATTTGCTAGAGTGTCTCGAAAGAGGAGAGGAGCTTGCCCCTTGCCTCGACTCATGACGGAAATCCAATTTCCAATACGTGTATCTCGGTTTTATTTGTAGAGCCTAGTATGGCGACATGATAGATGGTACCCATGCCGCCTAGGATTGATATTTATGATTGAAATTATTTTGACACTATACACTTATTATAGTATCAAATGATTTGTTTTAAACGTACCAAGCATGTTTGGCTATTATACGGGAAAACCCTATCCTCCGGCTTGCGTTGCATTTTGTGATGGGACCTAGGCCTTATAATAGCTTCATTTTTCGAAAAAGCATTGCGCTGTTTATTCTATGCACTGGTATTCTTGGGAGGAAACCTGTTGCGTGTTATACAGCGTGCTCCCTTGAATTACACTCTTTTAAAGTCAAGTTAATAACTGTTTTAGTTCTCACACCAGTCACATGACTGACCTGGAGTTTATTGTTTTAACCTAAACTCTGGGTGCCCCTATTTTCGACACGGGCAGCTAGTAGTTTTGGTTTTGCAGATTTATATTCATAGGATCCTGATTTACAGCTGGAACGATGCTCGGAAAGCTCTGTATCTGTGTATTACTTTCAGTTGTGTTTTGTGTTATTTTCCGCTGCTATGTAATTTATTGTAATCTCTGATATTAATCGAATGTATATTTATTCATACTCTGTATATTCTTGTATCTGATGGAATTGTTGTAATTAACAATGAAATGTTCTTCCGTTTGCGTTCTGATTTGTCCTGTTCTCAAAACGATCAGGGGTTTCGAACGGTCTAGATCAGTTTAACGACTGATTCAGATCGAGCGAAATCCCAGGCCGTCACAATTTGACTAGTTCTCTATTAAATAAAATCAATAAAGTTAGTGTAAAGAGATATTTTTAACACATAAATGTCTAATATATGGTAGAAATCTACTATAGTCATTAATTCTACTATGTGTAACCATGATATTCTTTGATATTATAATATACGATTAAATTAGTTTCTTTTGCATAATTGGTGTGAGAATGATAATTAATTAATTTTAAAGTACTTATTTTTACATCTAACGTACTATTTTGCACCTCCGCTATTTCCCTGCTTTATCCCTGCTACACCTTTTTGCACCTACAGCGCTACAGAACTACTAAGCGCTTTAACTGCACAGTTTGATATACATGTAAATGTGTATATTTTATTTGCTTATTTATCTTATCTCTTTAAAATAATTGATACTGTGTATTTATAGCTGTGTTTTCAGATTATTTAAGATGAATGGATTGATGAACTTAGTTGTTGAAAAGCTTGATGAATTGTGCAAGAAGAGTGTTGATTATTAGAGATGGATTAAAGCATAAAGACCTAAAGAAACGTTTCTTCTCAACAACCTTCGGTCATATATTTTAAAGTCAAGATTCAATACCTTTTCTTAAAGATCGCTTGTCTCAGATGTAATGGAGTTCTTATTCATGCTCAAAACGATTGAAGTTGATGTCATTTGATGCCCGTAAGCTATTTTTCCATGACATTTGCGTGTCCATTCACATGTGTTCACATTGGTTTATTTGTTATTTGGGCAATGACTTTTTGTCCAACATCTTGTATTTGGCCACTTAGTCTTGGTCATGACAGTTATACATACACTGTATCTCTATCATTTAGAATGGTCTTAGGTTTTATTCTGTAAACTCTTCTCTTGGAATAAAACTATTCTTCTCCTTTCCCTTTAGTTTTTTCATTATTTTATTTATGTTTGTTCTTTTCTTCTTCACTTTTTCTCATTTAGCTATGTCTAGCTAATCCCCTTTAATTAAGGGGTGATGACGCTTATAGACTAGATTCAATATGAATCACATAGCCAAAGAGATTAGGATTTCATGCATATAAATCTAGATCTGAAACTTCATATTTTGTATCATTTAAGAGCTGTGCTCCTTCACAGGGTATATTCGAGTTCAATCTAACACTTATCGGATTCAGATCTAATTTTTAGGTTTTTAGAAATAAATTAGTGAATCTGTTCTGATAGCCTATGGTTGTTTAAGAGCTTAGCTCCTACATAGGCTATGCTTGTTGTTATTCACATGTTTGTTCCTAAAAACCTAATTATCGTTGATTCATATTTGTAACAGAATCATGAATTAGATCTATATTAATCTGTTTGGCTGTTGATGATTATCAATCCAGTTTATGTCATTACTTCCTAATTGCTTTCATTTATTTCTGTTATTTTCAAACAATCAAACTTTCGGAATAATCAGATTGGATTTATTAGTTAAAATAATTTTGGTCCTAAAGTTCGACACCCTTTACAACAACCCATGTTGTTTAGGAAAGCCAAACGAATTAAATAATTGTGTACAATTGTTTATTTGTTCGCAAACAGTAAGCTCGAAGTTTTGCGGCTCGCTTTGACCAGAATAAAATGAATGGATTTGGTTAATCGGTCGACTACTACCCAAATACTCTTGTTACCTCTCTTCGTCCTAGGAAAACGGTTAATAAAACCCGTAAAAGCCTGATCCCACTTCCAAATAGGGATCTCGAGAGGTTGCAACAATCCAGCGGTCATCTGGTGATCAGCCTTAGCCTGTCGGCAAGGGGCACACTTACTAACATATATGGAGATATCCCGCTTCATGCCACTCCACCAATACAACTTCTTCATATCCTGATACATCTTCTTGACACCGGGACAGATAGGAAGTCCAGAATGGTGATTCTCCTTAAGAATTTCTTGCCTCAAACCATCAACATTCGACACATAAATATGATTATTTATTCGTAAAACCCTATGCTAATCGATTTGAGCCCCTAATTCATTATGTTTATCTCCTTCTCTATTTTGAATATTATCCTTCATGAGCTTGAGCATTACATCCTCATCTTTCTTGGCTTTTATATGGTCCATAAAAGATGAAGTAGCCAGCTCTAACACAACAAGGCCTTCTTTCGACTCAAGGCATACGCTACCACGTTACCTTTTCTTGGTGTATAATTGATTTCAAGGTCATAAGTGACTAGAACTCGAGCCACCTAACTTGCCTTTGATTCAGATCGTTCTGGGAAAATATATACTTAAGCAATTGATGATCGGTAAAGAGCTCAAAATTAATACCTAAAAGATGGTGCCTCCATATCTTCAAAGCAAACACAACAGCGAGCAATTCCAAATCATGAACGACATAATTAGCTTCATGGGTCTTCAGCTGGTGATTGGCATAAGTAATAACCTTCCCATTTTGCATCAACATAGCTCCCAATCCTTCTTTACAAGCATCAGTGCATACCGTTAATCCTTCACTTCCATTCAGAATGGTAAGAATAGCAGAAGTAAGCTTTTCCTTCAACTCATTAAAAGTAGCTTCACATTTAGCGCTCCAATCAAACTTGGCATTCATTCGAGTCAAAGTAGTAAGAGGGGCATAAATTTGGGGAAAATTCTTGATAAATCTCCTATAATAACCGGCTAGGCAGGAAAAACTATGAATATCAGTCAGAGTCCTAGGTCTCTCCCAGAATAGGGTGAATGAGTTCGAAAGATGGAAAGGAATTCAAAAAACCAAAAGAAATGTGGATATGCTTACATAAATCTTGGCGACCTTAACCGGGTCAACAGAAACTCCATTCTCTAAGACAATGTACCCCAAAAATCGGACTTCATCTTTCCAGAAATGACATTTATAGAATTTGGCTTCTAGCTGATGGTTTCTAAGTGTTTGAAGGACAAAGGTCAGATGTGTTAGATGCTCCTTCTCGGATTTAGAAAACACAAGAATGTTATCAACGAAAACAAGGGCGAACTGGTTAAGAGCATTTCGAAAAACTCGATTCATTAGATCAACAATGAAAGCTGGGGCATTGGTTAATCCAAAAGGCATGACTAAGCATTCAAAGAATCCACTGTTGGTTCGAAAAGTTGTCTAAGGAATACTCTCCTCGGATACTCTAAGCTGGTGGAAACCAATAGACAAATCAAGTTAAGAGAAAACTTTAGTTGATTGAACGTGTCATTAATAAGAGGCACAGGATAATGGTTCTTCATTGTGAGTTTGTTCAACTCTCTATAATCAACACACATCCTTAAAGAGTCATCAAAAAAATGAGGCATGAGGTGACAAAGACAATAGCAGCTTCCCATTTAGAAAAACTAGGTCTAATCAGACCTTTGGAAAACAAATAACCAATCTGCTTCTTCAATTCGACTTTCTCCTTAGGTGTCATTCGTCTAGGAGGATGGACAACTGTACGGGCTCCAAGAATAACAACAATGAGAAATTCAATTTCGCGTTTAGGTGGAAGAGAAGTGACCTCACCAAATACATCTGGAAAGTCCTTGACTATAGGAGTAGAGTCAAGGTCACTCAGATGGGAATCAAAATAGAATATAAAGCTGCCTACATAATCCTTAGGCATTTGGCATTCGATGACTAAGGATTCTTCCAGATTGCTTACCAAGAGAAACGGTTTGGGCTTTACAAGAAATAACAACATCGTACTTTCTAAGCCAGTCACTACCAAGCAGAAAGTCAAAGACATCAAAACACACAAAAAAAAATCTCTATTAAACAAATGCTTGTTGTAAAAGAGTTTCACCCCTATACAAATCATACTCTAGTTGGCGGGACCGCCAATATGTTTAGATACACACAAAGGTTCAGTTGCTACTTAAGGATGCAAAAGGTGCTCAAACTTACCACAAAGGTCAATAGAAATAAAACAATGTGAGGCTCCAGTATCAAATAGAACATGAATAGGCAAATCGAATAAAGTAAAAGTGCTCTGAAGGGTACCTTGGTCATCAGGAGTAGCGGGAGGAGTAAAAGATGTCATGGAAAAGACTGCACTCGTCTTTCCGTTATGTTGGGTGCGACGGTCCTTAATAAAATGATCGGGCTGCAAGAAAATATGGCATAAGTTAGTCTGAGGTAAAGGAATGGCGACTTTGGAATTGGTTGGACAACTAATGGAATAATGACCCTTTTGGTTGCACTTGAAGCAGGTGATAGTAGATAAGTCAACAGGTGTTAGCTTGCTTTGTAACCAGGCTGTACAAAGCTTGGGAATCAAATGTTCAGTTTACTTTGAAGTGAAAGACATAGACTATTGAAGAGAGGAAACCAATGGATCGGGTGGTAGAAGAAATGGGAGGTTGGATTGGTTGTAATCCATATTTCCACCAAGCACCAAGGGGCGGGATCGGATTGAAGTACACAGGTCGGTTCGGAACCCCCCCCCCCCCCCGATCTGATCCAACAATTGCGGTTCTAAAATAGTTATATACCACGTTCCAATAGGTCCAGAGTGGTTACCACCCACTTACCCATGTTGCTAGTGTGTTGTCCTCACCCTGGAGCATCTATTTCCCATATTCTCGGAATATTCCCCACATGGCATCCAACCCGTCTACATATCTAGACTATATATACACCACAACACCTCATTTTTAAGGATCTTTTGGCTCTCCATCTACTCAAACTCCATCACCAATGATATCTCTTTGTTTATTTCAGACTGTTCTCTAAGTTCTAGAGTATATTTCAATGAAATTAAAGAGATTATTGATTGTACTAGTGAGATTGAGTGGCTATTATCATTGTACTTGTAATCAATTCAGCAATCAAAGAAGTATAAAGTGGATATAGGCTCGTTAACACCAAACCACTATAAATCTTGTGTGCTAGTTGGTCTTCTGCTTATTTTTGAGTTATTATTCTCTAGAATTATCAGTCAATTGGATGTTAGAGCTATTTTTTTGGTCTAACATTTTGGTGCTTTCACTGAGAAATTTGAATTCTCAGCATTTCTGATTATTACTCTACTGTTCGGATTCCTAGGTCCGAATAAGTTAGTCTGCATTTCCTCTGTTTTTAAAGTTTCATTGATTTCAAAAGATTCATATTTTATGGCTCCAAGAAAAGGAAAGGAGCCACAAGCTTCTTGGGAAAATGATGCAAGGGAAGATTAGTAGGCAATCGTAGTCACCAGGTCACGGGGCCCAGGTTCGAATCTGAACCAATCCGAAGAGGACAATCCGACCCGACCTGGACGTGACGCATCGAACCGACCCGAAGGCTTGACTGAAGCCGATGTTACTCCAATGATCCGACGCAGTGGCACTACTATCATCTCCTCCAATCCAAACCTAGTTGAAGCTGGTGTCTCTACTCAACCTAATACAAATGCTCCAGTGCTAGCTGCGACAACTAGTAATCAGCCCTCTGCCTCTGCACCTGTCTAACACATGGATTTATCGTGCTTGCTCGATATGTTGGATAGAACTAATGATGCTTTAGAAGCCCAAAGAAGTGATAGTGCTGCAATGTGAGAAAATATGAATGTAATGGGTAGACAGATAGACGAGCTTCGCAGAGAAAGGACACCTTCTCCGACCAATCGTCTAGCTGCAGACTACTCATCTTCTTCAGAGGAAAGGCATCCATGTTAGAGAAGGATATATGAGAGACCTGCGAATCTTGAAAAAATGACATTTGGATCATTGGGATCTTGCAAAGACATGGTACGTGTCTTGGGACCTAATGACCCTAGCTTAAGAGAGCCGATGTTACTGCCGATGCAGGGATCCCATGTCCTTCCGAGGGATCCCAATATTACTAGCCCTACTCAACGACAACTCCTCCAGCCCACTTATCATGTGAACGATCGGGATCATAGAGGCCAGGGGAATCCAATTGCTACGAGAGTCCGAAGAACGTCACCCAATGTAGGAACTGGATATATTAGGAGAACCAGAAGTGCAGATCCTGAGCTAACGCTAACCAATGCGGAGGTGAAAACAGCGGTACACCAGATTATGGCTAACAATAGTAGTTACACCAACGAAGATTAGGGCATTGAGCGTAGCCATACCCCATTCACTAATGATATTCTGGATTTCCGGATCCCTAGACGATTTAATCTGCCTATGATGGATTGGTATGCAGGAAGAATTGATCCAAGACAGCATTTGATGAGGTATTCATGATATATGAACTCTGTGACAGCTCCTAATGTTGTAAAATGCAAGGCTTTTCCCATATATCTTGAAGACGTCGCATTGATGTGGTTTACCCGACTCCCTCCTCAATCGATTTCCAGTTTCAAAGAGATAGGCGAGAGCTTCATGAACCATTTCCAAATCCACGTGGAAATCTAGGAGTGTTATTGAACTATCAGGGATCAAGCAAGCCCATGGTGAAACCTTTAAGTCATATTTGGACCGCTTTAACCTGGCAGTGACTGAAGTTAGTGATCCACATGAAAAAACCATTTTGATCGCACAAATTGATGGGGTTGATAAAGAAACTGAGTTATTGAGATGTTTAGCCAGAAAACCACCATTAACTAGGGAATTGTTTTATGGGAAAGCCAACATTCGTTTGCGTCCAGAGGAAATATATACTAACCGAAAAAGAAAGTCAGACGAGATACCAATAGAGGATATCCAGAGCAACATCGCCATTAAGTAGCCTAGTGATAGTGCCGGAAAGTCGAAGTAAATGTCGGTAATAAGAGTGGAGGGAACGACCGCCAAAGCATGGAACGGTGGCAAATGGAATAGGAATCGGAGAAACAATTCCAAAAAGAGACCTTGATTTTAGACTTTTGAAAATTACACGCCGCTGAGTGACACTTTGGAGAATATCTATTTGGACACTTATAACGTTGTCTAGTATAAGAAACATCCACCCAGGGATTCGACCGAAAAAGAGCGTGAAACCAGAAAGTTTTACTTATTTGATGAAACTTACGGCCACTCTACAAACGAATATCGCCACCTAAGAGATGTCATAGAGAAGTTACTTAGTGTAGGAAAATTGGATGAATACAAAGTCTCCCCAATGGACAGGGGAAAGGAGGACAAGCTTCAAACTAGAATCAGCCTGCTCCTAGGCCACTGCCCAGCAAAAGGGAAAAGGTATAGTCATTAATACCATCATCGGAGGACCACATCCGGCTGGATTCAATAACAGGACCATGGGGGAATATGTTAATGCTGCTAAACACCCAAAAGTGGAGGAATGCAGCAATCTCGAGGACATTACATCCATGAAACAACAGAAGACAACAATAGATGATGTTATCTTTCCGGGCAGAGAGAGCATATGGGTTGAAGCACCTAGCATTGATTTATTGGCAATAACTACCACTGTCGGACCTGCATTGGTACGAAAAGTCCTTGTGGATTGCGAGCGTTCCGTCAACATCTTGTTTAAATAAGCATTTGATCAAATGAAATTAGAAATAAAGGATTTAAAGCCATGTGTAGGCTAGATATGTGGCTTTAATGGATCATCAACAGCTCCAATCGGTATGGTGGATTTATCTATAGAATTAGGGGAGGGAGATCACCGAAGAGTAAGGATCCTATCGTTCGTGATTATGGACATTGATTCCCCCATAACGCTTTTTTAGGCAGACCAACCCTTGCAGAGTTTAGGGCCTACATAGCACCTTGGTGGCTGTTGACGAAGTCCCAAATGAAGTTGGAGTGGGAATGGTTCGTGACGACCAGGTCAACGTAAGAGCCTGTTATATGGCAGAATTAAAGATGTTATGTAATGGAAAAGACACAGAATTCAAGAGTGTTTCCCCTCCTGCTGAGGAGGGCTCGACATAGCAAGTAAAAAGGACACCGCCGAGGGAGATGCCTGACGACCTTCCCGAAGACATCGATCCTAGAGTGGACGAGGAACCGGGATGTAGTAAGGTAACCCCCAATGAAGCAACTATATACATTCTGATTAATGATGACGACGCGACAAAGGTCTTGAAAATTAGATCTCACTTGGACCCCCTCCGAATGAGGGATTTAACAGACTTTTTGAAAGAGAACCTGGATGTGTTCGCTTGGACCCACGCTGACATGTGCAGAATTTCCCCCTTAATTATGAGCCATTCACTGAGCATAAACCCAAATCATCCACTTGTGAAACAAAACAGGCATATGCTGGGCTTGGAGAGGTCGGCCGCCTTGAAAGAGGAAGTGGAAAAGTTAAGAGATAACGGGTTTATAAGAGATTCAACATATCCTGACTGGATATCAAACCTCATCCTAGTCAAGAAATTCAATGGGAAGTGGCAAACATGTATCGACTTTTCTGGCCTAAACAAAGCCTGCCCGAAGGACAGCTTTATGCTCCCTAGAATTGAGCAACTGGCAGACTCAATGGCGGGACACGAACTTCTCACTTTCATGGATTCATATTCAGGGTACAACTAGATTCTCATGCACATGCCGGATCAAGAACATACCAGTTTTTACACGGACTTGGGGTTGTACTGCTATATGTTGATGCCTTTCAGATTAAAGAATGCTAGAGCCACATATCAACGCTTAGTGAATTGAATGTTTTACAAACAAATTTGGAAGACGATGGAATTTATGTTGATGATATGCTTGTGAAGTCCAAGTGGTCATCCGAACGCACAACTGAATTGGTAGAGATGTGTGGAATTCTCCGATAGTACGGAATGAAGTTGAATCCGCTCAAGCGCTCATTTGGGGTAGCATCATGAAAATTCCTCGGTTTCATAGTCAGCTCTCATTGAGTTGAAATTAATTCTGATTAGACTGCAACAATCAGGAATATTAAAGAACCACGAAAGATCAAAGACGTTTAGAGTTTAGAAGGGAAGGTCGCAGCATTAAGAAGGTTTATTTCTAAGGCCACAGACAAATGCACCCCTTTCTTCAATTTGATAAAACGTGGGAAGCACAATTTTGAGTGGATCCCAGATTGCATAAAATCCTTTCAAAGCCTACTAGATCTTTTGGAGAAACCTCCATTATTGTCTAAGCTGGTGGATCATGAAAATTTATTCGTATATTTGGTAGTGTCATCTCATGTCATTATTTTAGCCTTGGAACTCGAGGAAGATAAGGTTCAAAGGCTGGTATATTTTGTGAGCGAGAAGTTGGCAGAAGCAGAATGCAGCTATAAAAGATAGAAAAACTTGCTTATTGCTTCTTGATTGCTTCCAGAAAACTCTGCCATTATTTCCAAGCTCACCTAATTGTTGTGCATACCGATCATCTGCTCCGACAGGTCCTACAATGACATAAAGCGTCTGGATGATCGCTAAAGTGGAATATTAAGCTAAGCTAGTTTGACCTAAACTTCCAACCCAGAAAGTCAATAAAGGGGCAGGCATTAGCTCACTTCATTGTTGAATTCCCAATCCCCGAGGATGGTGTGCCAGATGAAGACGCCAGCACCTCTGAACAGAAGCTAGAATCAAGCACATGGAAGCTGTACACGGATAGTGCTAGAATTGATCAACTGTCTGACGCCAGAAATGTATTAATAACTCCTAAAAAACGTCCGATTTACTATGCTCTCAGAGTAGAATTTTCCGCTACTAACAACGATTCTCAGTATGAAGCACTAATTACCGGGTTAAAGCTCGCTAAGGAGCTAAGATTAGCGGTATTGGGTATCTTCTGTGATTCTCAAATTGTTATTTGTCAAGTTCGGAAGGAGTTTCAAGTGAAAGGACCTCGACTAGTTGCTTACTTGGAAAAAGTAGAGGAATTGTTAGGTAACATAGAACGTTATAGCATATCCCATATTCCGGGGGCAGAAAATCAAAGGCTGGTTGTTTAGCTAAGCTAGCCAGCTCTGATAACCCAGCAGAAATAGAGATGGTCCCGATTAACATGTTAACATCCCAATCATTGATCGAATGGAAATTGACCCAGTGCTGGTAACCAAAACAGAAAGAGAAACATGGATGACGCCGATAAAGGACTTCCTGCAGAATGGAACACTCCCAACGAAAAAGAGTGAAAACCGAGTTGTGGTTCGCAAAGCATCAAGATATGTCGTGTAGGACAAATTCCTTTACCGACAAGGATTTTCTGTGCCCTTGCTTCGATGTACAGCACATGATGACATCAAACGTGTATTAAGAGAAGTGCACAAGGGTGGAGGTCAAACATTGACAAAGAAAATATTACGGTACGGCTACTTCTAGCCAACCGTAAACAGAGATGCAACTGATTATTCACTATGTTGCGACCGGTGCCATAAATTTGCGAAGATTCCTAGAACACCTCCTAGTCAACTTTAAGTCAATGGTGAGTCCATGACCATTCGCTGTGTGGGGGATAGACATCATTTGAAGCTTACCGATCGCTAAAGGAGGAGCAAAGTATGCAATTGTGGCCATATATCACTTTACCAAATGGGAAGAGGTCGAGCCATTAACTACAATCACAATGAAGCGAGCGATTAATTTTGTTGTCAGGAACATAATTTGCTGATTTGGGATTCCCAAAGCCATCATAACTGGTAATGGAACTCAGTTCGACAGTACGGAGTTCAATGATTTCTGCCAAAAGTACAAAATAGAGGAGAGATACAATGTAGTAGCTGACATGCGATCAAATGGAAAAGTTGAAGCAGTAAATAAAATTATTAAATCCATTCTTAAGAATCGATTGAAGCAAGCGAAAGCCATATGGGTCGACGAATTGCCTTTGGCGTTGTAGGCATACAGAAGGACCTACAAATCAGCGACTGGTCATACTGCCTTCTCACTTTCATTTGGACCGGAGGTGGTCATTCCAATGGAATTGAAAGTCCCCTCCCACAGGATAACATATTATGGTCTAGTGACGAACAAAGTGCTTCTTCTTGAATCCTTGGACATGATCGAGGAGAAGAGAGATGAAGCATATTTACGTGCCTCAAGGCATAAACATCAGGTTGCATGATACTACAACAGGAGAGTTTGACCATGGACTTTTGAACCTAAAGATCTGGTCTTGAAATGTGTCTTCTCGACCCCTGTTTTTCCGGGTTCGAAATAGGAAGGACCATATGCCATTTAGTAGAAACTTGATAAAGGAGCTTTCAAGGTAACGACCTTTGTTAGTGATGAAGTCTCCAGAGCATGGGATGCCCCGCACTTACGACACTATTTGACTTAAGATTGGATTGTTTCTTTTGTTTTATAAACTATGTAAAAAGGCATGACTTGCAAAAAACAGTCTAATTATATAAACAAAAGATTATAAAGTGGACATAGGCAATGATTTGTTCAAACAACTATAAAAATAGTACGTGTCGTTTGCTTTTATTGCAGTTATTTCTTTATATCATGTGATTGTTTTGTTCTAGGCTTAAAATATAGAACTTGGGTAAGAATTGAAAGTGAGTCAAACTGACGAGACTCCTCCCTAAGGAATAGGTTGTAGAAGGAAAGCCAGAGCGAATGGAATGGCTATTTGCATGATATAATATAAAGGACAAGAAGACGATGTCCTAGACTCTAACACTCATGATCCGAGAGCGAGTTAAAAGGATGGGAAGATGACGTCCTCAAGGCATGATGGTGCACAACGATTAAAGACCGCCTTGACAACATTCTAATCTGGACATACAACATGAGTGTATATAGGCGCTGAGAACGAGTGCCAGTGAAAAATGATCCTTACCCCACTGAAGAATTGGTGGAAATCTAATGCGATCCTAATTAATCCCTAACAATCCCTAGCCAGGCATTTTATTCAAGATTGATTGGGGGCATACACATACACATCACACCCCCTTTTCTTGGTTTTTACTATTTTGTTTAGTAATGATCTTATATAGTGCACAGATTTTTGTTTACAGGGAAGCTCGTATGGAACTTTTTTTTGTTTTATGATGTGATTTATCATTTGTACTTAGATTAATGCACTTGATTGAAATAAATGACAAACTTGCAAATATTTGGTATTGCAGGGACAAACTACTTTATTTACATGAGTGTAGATTTACGTAAAGGACTAATCAAAAGGGATGTGAGGGTCACACTCGCAACAACAACAGCGGGCCAATGGAAAACAAAATGAAAATACTGGACTATATTTCATTTGGGCTTTAGGGAGGACTTAGACTTTTTAGCAACCTTGAGCTTCTATTTCTCTTCCCTCTCAGCATCAGTGAGGAGACTTTTCTTCTTTTTCTTGCCTGAAGGAGTCACACTTAGATCGGTATAAGATATCTGAGCTGAGCTTCTAGTTATTGATCTAGTAGAAAGCTTGACAACCAATTCAGATTAAGGAGCAATTGTCTAGAGGGGATTGACGTTAAGAGGTTCTTCAGTTTCCTTCTCAGCTTTAGCTTTCAAAAGCTCGTCATTCTTCGCCTTAAGCTCCACCAAAGTCATGTTTTCAATTTTTTCTGAGCCACCACTTACAACAACATCATCGTCTCCCTCGTTTCCGTCATTGCCTCCATCGTCTTTCAAAGCCTCTATCATATCTCCATCCTTGGGAGTTTCAGTACAGAACGACATGATAATTTTATCAGTGACCTCTTCTTATTTCACCTCAGCCTTCTCAGCAGGCTTTGCTCCTAAGGAACGAGAAGCAACAGTTATTAGTTCAGGAAAAAACTCGGGTTCTTTGATTGTTTGCCTGACAATACGGTGGAAAGTTGAAATGGATTTAATAAATTGAGGTGAAAAGTTGGAGATACCTTCAGATGACTTCTCAGTGGGAGAAGTAGAGGTATTAGGAGATGATTCAATGATTGGAGATAGGAGAGTTGCTTTTGGGATCTCAAGACGATTGGGATCGTACCCCTCTACCTCGGTAGGCCCTGAAACAGCAGATGAAGAACCAGCCTCAGCGGTTTACTTTCCCTTGATCCGACGTCTCTCCTCCTCCAAAGCCGCTTGAATTAGTTTATGCCCTTCAGTTAACGCTCTGGCTCATTATCGTTCAAATATTTTCTCATGAGTTCTTCCTCATCGATGGCATCCTTCTTGAGCTGTCGCTTTCCCAATCAACCACATGGTCTCATACGTCGACCAAGGACACCTCATAGTTCTTGATCCAGGAAATATCTCGATATCAGATCACCTGAGCAAATAATTCTATCATTAGCTCACTATAGTCATCCAAATCCTTTTGGGCTTCAACAAGTTGCGTGTTAGCATCGATAGTGGACTTAATAGCAATATTTGCATTCTCCTCAGCTAGAACTGCCCTTTCTTCAACTTCAGCTAGCCTGGCTTCCAAAGCGGCGTTCTTCTTCGATAACTCTGCCTTCTCCTTCTCAAGGAAGGCATAAGTTGACTTCGCCTCAGTTCTGTTAGATTTAGCATCGTCAATTTGCCTCTTCAAGTCTGTGCGCTCCCGACTATGAGATTCGAGCTCGGTATGGTAACGTTGTTTTAGCTCTTCATATCATTTCTTGCAGTTGTCAACATCACGTTGTGCGAGAGCAAGTTGAGCTTGCGCATCCTCAAGCTCCTTTTCTATGTTTTGTATGGCGTTCTCGTCAAATTCAGCCATATCCTTCATGTTATTCACATCACCTATCAAGTCTCAGATGATTTTGGAGAGGTTGCGAGAGTACCTATATATCTCCTTATATTGCTTGCCTATTAGATCTATATGATCTTTAACTTCATCAGCCCACTTTGAGGGAACCGGCTCAAGAGCTGGAAAGAAGTGCATGTTTCCCAAAATGGTGATCTAGAAATTGCTTTTTTAGAATTTTTAGTTTTGCTTCGTTCTCGGTGTCAAGTATCGCGGGCCTCATCGTAGTGATATCAATGTTTCGTCACTTAGCGGGCACGAGAGCCATTTTGCCTTTTTCCAACTCTCTGCATGAACCCTCGGTTTTTTCCTATGAATCAGAGTATTTTGGTAATGGTTTGTCCCGAGAATGTGTTTCTTTTGGAAGAAATGGAGCTTTGGATGGTTGCTTATCCCTTCCACGATGGTTCTGATGGCTTTTGTGCTTATCAGCATTTGATTTGTGCGGGGAGCGACAACGTGAAAAGTAAGGACAGTTTGAATCATATGTTGGAGAATGGAGTTTTGATGACAAAAACCTTATTTCAATTATCATTGATTATAAAATATATGCTAACACTTCTTGTATAGAATACGTATATATATATATATATATGTGTGTGTGTGTGTGTGTGTGTGTATGTGAGTGTGTGTGTGAAAGAATTATATACAGGATATATTACTGAAGACTGTATAGTTATAAAGATAATAGAGATTCAAAGATCAGAGAAATTTCAAGACTCATGAGTAATTAAGATTTCAAGAGTTCAAGATTAATATAATTATAGAGTCTAAATTTTGTAAGACTCTAAATAGCACTCCAGGTTCAAATTCAAATTCTGATTTTCAATTCTATCCTCAATCCTCTTTATTTTTGTTTTTCTCAATTCTCTCTATTTTGTTTTTCTATTTTTATTTTCAATCCTCTCAATTTTGTTTTTATATTTTTGTTCTTCTTTGTTTTTCAAACTTAAGTTTTTATATATACTTTATTTATATTTTATAGTTTAAAACCTTATTATTTTATAAATATATTTATATAGTTAAAAATATGTTTTCATATGTTTTTCTATCATATAATATTGATTTACAACATTAAAATTTTATTCAAGAATTTCTAGAATTAGTTTTATATCAAAACAATTGAAAATGCTTTGAAAATCAATTTTATACATAGGTATATCGACATAGCATAATATGTATGTCGACATATAGCAGCTAGTTTTTTAATTTTGAAGGGAAGTGTCTTTTCACTATTTGAAACGTTTCAAAAACCTTGCAACCCTTCATTCTCTATAAAAAGAGGCCAAAACCGAATTTTCTAACATCTCTTCTTCTCCATCTTCATCCCCTTTCATCGTACCATTATTCTTATTCATTTTTATGGTTTTTATACTTATACTCTGCTGAATTCACTTCTGAATTGATCAAACTTCTTTTCTCTACACTCTCTACTCTCTGAATCAAGTGTGATTGAAGAGTAATAGGGATATTTTGTAATTGCTTGGATTGAAAGATCCAATTTGTAAGTCAAGAGTAAACGGTTTTATCCTTAAATTCGTGAAATCAAGGTTTAAGAGTCGGTGTGCCCTTGTTGAGCCGTGAAATCAAGGGATAGGAGTTGGTGTCTCCTTGTTGAGCCGTGAAATCAAGGAGGGTGTATTTGGCTATTTGAAAATAGTAGTAAAACTCTGCACAATCCAGCGTTGTGCGGGACTAGATGTAGGAGTGATCCGAACCAGTATAAAATCCGGTGTATTATTTCCTTTTCTGCATTTTCCTTTATTTCTGTTTATTTTGCATTTGTGTTTGAATTGGTGTCTGTGATTGTGTGGTTTGATTCACTACATAATTCTATTTAGATTTAAGTATTGTTTAAAATTCTTACAAACACTATTCACCCCTCCCCCGTCTAGTGTTTGCTTTGCCTTAACGATCCTTTCTGCAATCCCTAACAATTGGTATCAAAGCAAGGTCTTTTAAAAAGTTCATAATCTGATTTTTGAAAATGTTAAACGGCAAATTTTGAACACCAATTTATATTTATATATTGCATCAGTATTAGATGAGTCTGCATTCAATTTTGTTGAAAAATTAAGTTACTATGATTTGATTTTTGAAATTTGAAATTCTTGAAATTTTGAAATTTTTAATATATCATGATATTATAGTAGATAATTAATTTGAAAAGTCTTGATTATTTAAAAAGTCATTTGAATTATTTGAAAAGTTACTTGATTCTTTGAAGAGTTGTGTTGTTTTACGGGAAAAGAAGTGTTATATGGCTAATGGATATTCAAATTCTGAAAAGATGGGTGACGTGATAATGGTAATTCAAATTCCAAAATTGTGGCTATTGAAAATTCAAACTCTGAAAAAAAAATCAAAAAGAGGAGAAGAGGAACGACGATTGGTGAAGAGACATAAAGAAGAAATGGATATATATATAATATAAATCAACAAAGAAATGGGTACCAAATCAATTTACAACTTTGTATTTTCATCTACAACTTATCTTTATGTTGTACTTCTCTTCATTTGCTTTGTAATGTCGCTGGTTTCATGAGATTCCGTCAAGAATTGGCCAAGTAATGATTAAATGAAGTTTTGATGAATAAAGAGAGAGGGAAACCAAAACTATCAATGGTTATCTTCAAATTGCATCTACAGGTTAGACTATTTTGTCCAAACCCGTTTCCAGATTGTAGTTCTCATTCTTACAGTCGATTTGATGGGTAGATTGTCAAATTCCGATCAAAATTGAGTGAGATATTGCATTTTGAAGTTGGCGATTCAAAACAGAAAACTATTATAGGATTTTATGCATACCTCTTACTGTTTCGAGATTCTGCACCCCAATACCATCCAAATTCGTCCCCAAACTACAACTATATCATGGTCCTCGAATTCCTCTTTGATTAGACGCTGATTTCGTCCAATTCCGTCAAGAAACGAAGAAGTTATGCCTCTTGAAAGCTTGATTGAAAATGAAAAACGAGAAGAAGAAGAAGAAGAAGAAGAAGAAAGGAAGTGATTATGAAGAGACATGACTTTTGGGCATCTATATAATAGTAGAAGTGTCCATTCATTCAAAATTCAAAATTCAAATTCAAATTTTGGTGCCAAATTGGTTGAACTACTAAATATTCAATATCTTTCTCATATGATGTTCAAATTCAGCAAATGAATACACTATCCTGATTAGAAAAACGAGCCCGTCGCAGTAGAGTAGATCTCATCTTCAAATTCCAAAAGATCAATTAAGAATTCAGAGAATATCGAAGAAATGAATCTAAAAACCGGGTACACCGTAATTAATTTTTAAATTTTTGGTTGGATGGATGTTTTGCTTGCTTTGCTTTGTTTTAAATTTAGACTTTAAACTATAAAATTTAAATTTGAAATTTGAAATTTGAAATTCAGAAATAATTATAACAAAATTAATATAATAAAATAAATTTTGGATGTTTGTTAGGATTAATATTATTTAAGGAAATAGTTAAACCTGAAACATATATCGATAATATAAAACCAAGAAGTAAAAACAATATGTTTTTTTATTTTCCACATATATGTTGACATACATAAATAGTCATGTCGACATAATGAAATTAAAATTTTGAATTTCAAAAGTTTAAACTTTCAAACTTCCCACTATTTTTTTTAATTAATTATAAAATGCCAGTTCAAACTCTAGTTATTAACTTTGTTTGCCTACTTATTTTTCTTATATCTTGTTTCAAAATATATATATTATTCTTATAATTTCATAACAATTTTGGGTTACATCATCACAAATACTATTTGTAACTTGATACTTATTTTGACTTCCTATTAAGATTTATAAAACTTGTATATTTAACTTAATATAATGAAATATATGTGTGTGTATATATATGATTTTTTTAAGTAATTTAAATATAAGAAGTTTTATAGATTACTTTATAATGTTTTTATAACTACAGATTTCTTCTAAAATATAAATGGTTTTTTAGCAAAAAAAATATGTTTTGATTTCTAAAGTTTAAACTTAAAATTGATTTGTATCAAATTATTGATGTTATCTCATAAATTAAATTTTAAGTTCTTTTTAAATTAGTTTTATATATACTTATGTATATATGTTGATATAGCTTACTTTATATTATACAAATTTTATATTCTCTTTAGAAAGATCTTCAATTCTTACTATATTTACCCTACTAATATTATTTAACTCCATAATTATATTGAATATTTTACTACTTATCATGAATATTTTTTAATTAAACTCTTATCTTTATTTCAATCACTTTCATTAATATAATTAACCTAAGTCTAGAAAATAACATTATCCTCGTTTGATTCAAATAATTTATTATATGCATAATAGTTAGATATTACTTTAAGTATCTTTTATAGAAATACATATCATCATCAAATCATTCTATATATTATTACCATAACATCATTACACATCTTATTTCATATCTTACATCATTATAGTACATATCAAATTAAAATCTTTTACATCACAAATTACATTTCATTCAATATATTACTTCATATAGTTTTGCATACGTCATATTGCATTATTACCAACACACTGCATTACATGTTAACTTTAACTTCACTCATAACAAGTATACATAACATATTTACTTTGTCTTGATTAATTTGATTGACTTATTTGGCTTGATTAAATTAATTGGATTGATTGACTTGTTTGGTTTGCTTAGTGATTGAAAGGAGCTTTATAAGTTTTAAAATAAATAGAAGTTATAATAAATGTTTAGCTTTGAATTTATTAATATTTTGTTACAACAAAACTCAAGTTGGTTGATTGTTTGGATTAAATCACTTTACTTAACTTATATCATAGTTTTAAGGATATCTTATCAAAGTTATTTCTTAACCCAGATTAAAGTCTTATTATAATTTTAAGGAAATTAGAGTTTAGGATAGGTTTACTCTTGTATTAGATTAAGGGGGAGTTTTACAGTTTCTAGGATTAGCTTAAGGTTCAGAAGTGTTTATTAACATATATGACATAATTTGGTTGATTTGATTGATTGCTAGAATTTATTGTTTGAATTTATTGCTTGAATTGCTTGTTTGAATTGCTTGTTTGGATTGATTGCTTGATTGATTAAAAATATTGATTGTATTGCTTAGTTTATTATCCTTCTATTTAAAGTAAGGATGGTTTGAATCGTATGTTGGAGAATGAAGTTTTGATGACAACAACCTTATTTCAATTATCATTGATTATAAAATATATGCTAACACCTTTTGTATAGAATACATACATACATACATACATACATATATATATATATATATATATATGCAGGAATTATATACAAGAAATATTACTGAAGACTGTATAGTTATAAAGATAATAGAGATTCAAAGATCAGAGAAATTTCAAGACTCATGGGTAATCGAGATTGCAAGAGTTCAAGATTAATATAGTTATAGAGTCTAGATTTTGTAAGACTCTAAATAGCACTCCAGGTTCAAGTTCAAATTCAAATTCTGATTTTCAATTCTATCCTCAATCCTCTCTTTTTGTTTTTCTCAATTCTCTCTATTTTTGTTTTTCTATTTTTATTCTCAATCCTCTTTACTTAGTTTTTATATTTTTATTCTTTTTTGTTTTTCAAACTTAAGTTTTTATATGTACTTTATTTATATTTTATAGTTTAAAACCTTATAATTTTATAAATATATTTATATAGTTTGAAAATATGTTTTCATATGTTTTTCTATCATATAATATTGATTTACAACAGTAGAATTTTATTCAAGAATTTCCATAATTAGTTTTATATCAAAACACTTGAAATGCTTTGAAGATCAATTTTGTACATAGGTATGTCGACATAGCATAATATGTATGTTGACATATAACAACTAGTTTTTTAATTTTGAAGTGAAGTGTCTTTTCACTATTTGAAATGTTTCAGAAAGGTTGCAACCCTTCATTCTCTATAAAAAGAGGCCAAAACTGAATTTTCTAACATCTCTTCTTCTCCGTCTTCATCCCCTTTCATCCTACCATTATTCTTATTCATTTTTATGATTTTTATACTTATACTCTGCCGAATTCACTTCTAAATTGATCAAACTTCTTTTATCTGCACTCTCTGAATCAAGTGCTATTGAAGAGTTATAGGGCTGTTTTGTAATTGCTTGGATGGAAAGATCCAATTTGTAAGGCAAGAGTAAATGGTTTTATCCTTGAATCCGTGAAATCAAGGTTTAGGAGTCGGTGTGCCCTTGTTGAGCCGTGAAATCAAGGGATAGGAGTCTGTGTCTCATTGTTGAGCCGTGAAATCAAGGAGGGTGTATTTGGCTATTTGAAAATAGTAATAAAACTCTGCACAATCCAGCGTTGTGCAGGACTGGACATAGGAGTGATCCGAACCAGTATAAAATCCGGTGTGTTTTTTCCATTTCTGCACTTCCTTTATTTTTTGTTTATTTTGCATTTGTGTTTGAATTGGTGTTTGTGATTTTGTTTGTGTTGTTTGATTCACTCCAAAATTCAATTTAGATTTAAGTATTGTTTAAAATTCTTACAAACACTGTTCACCCCCCTCTAGTGTTTGCTTTGCCTTAACAATCCTTTCCGCAGTCCCTAACATCATAGTGTATCCTACTATCTCTCCCGCGACTATCACCCCAATCATGCTCCATATCTGAATCGAATCTGGGCATACTTGATCGAACGTATCTAAGGGAGTAACGGTGGTGCAGCATATCTCCTGCGAATTTGCATAAAACAAAAATTAGAAATCATGATTAATATAGTACACAAGTGTTATGATATGCGGTTTAAGTGTAGTGCATATGTCCTAATTGATCCCCTCCAGCGGACCAGGGCCTGGAGCTTGGCTTGTTTGTGTTATCTCCTCAGCTTTTTCAGGAGTGGCTTCCTCTTCGGACATGGGAAAGAATGGTCCTGTACTAATATCCTTAGAAGTAAAAATCTTGTCAGGTAAGGGAAGTTTAGATATACTCCCAAATATGGGGTCTATGGGAGAAGATCCACCAATAGGAGACCTAACAGGAGAGGGAGTCTTTTAAGACGGTTGCCTTTCAGCAATAGAAGACTCTTACGGATTGTCATCTTGTTGTTTATCCCTAGCCGATATGTTCAAAGCATCGCCATCCTGAGTCTACAAAGGAGAAGGACTTTGCGAGAGTACAATCAGATTCTCCTCCCCTTTCGTCCCTTTATCTCCTAACTGCAATTCCTAACTGGAGCCTATGAGTTTTTGACCTTTCAAGCTCTCTCTTCTCTCGACCAAAGTTGCAGCTTGTCCCTCACCTAGAGGCACGTATGCATAAGCACCACTCTCGTGTCCTATGCTCTGAGTCATTGCAAGTAGATGATGACGACGAAGATATTCATCCACCAAGCACTCTACAACGGTTAGTAGTTTTGGATCACCATCAAGTAAACGGTTCATGCGATGCAAATACACTTGGTGCCCCTCCTTTTTTGGGTTAGCATCTGCAATAGAATAAGACAAGTCAGTACATTTACGGCAGAAATTAATGTAACAGCCCGCATTTTATGTATCGAAGGATCGTAAAATATTTGTATTTTATTCTCTAAGGGTTGGATCATTCTCATATTTTAATATGTTGTTTATGGGTATGTGAGACATGTCCATAATTTTTACCAATTTTGTTTGTGATCTTTTCCCCTGTCAATCTTGTACAGGGGATAACTTTTGACTCAGATTGATTTAAGTGCTGAGATCAGTCTCATTGGAAAGGAAATGATTTCCATTCCGTAGAGAGGTCACATTAAGGATTTGGCTCAGCAGTTTGGGAGGAGTCGTTGTTTTAAGGTTTCATAGTTGGCTATTTAGGTTTTTAAGTCATAATGGGCTGATTTGGAAAGGCCCATTAGTGGGTTGGTGGAACGCTATAAATAGGGGGTAAGAGGCATGGAGAATAATTTACTTTCTCCATTCTTTCAATTGGAAAAGCTAGATGTCCTCCATTACTCCATCTTCGACACCTTTCCACCACTAGAGCTTAGAGAATCGAAGATCTAAATCGCTTGAAGCTAGATCTACGCCATTCCACAAGAGAGTTCATCGAATCGAAGAGTTTAGAGCAAATTCTTCGCTGTATGGAATCATAAATCATTACTTTTGAGCTATTTTGGAGCATTGGTGAGTGATATGCATCTCTCACACGGATTCGATCAAGTATATGAGTTTTATGTACATATTTTCATCATTTTAAGTCGATTTCTCCTAGATCTACACCATGGTAAATCTATTTTCATATGAGTCGCCTATGACCTAATTTAGCAACTTAAAACCGGTAATTTCCATATGTTTTTATATGTTTATGCAAGTTAGATTCATTATTTTGGTCATTTATTCATTTATCATGATTTTGGTGAATTTCATATAGTTATTGATGAATTTTTTTGTTTTAATGATTATTGGTGATTGATTTTGATGAATTAGTTAGATCGAGTAGTTTGCATAGATTTTGAATCAAATTGAAGTTAAATTGGGCAGGAAATCATGTTTGTGATGGATCTATGACGAAATGGATCATTCCGGTTATGTGATGGATCAGTGATGGAATGGATCAGTCTAGATCTGCAATGGATCTGTGATGGAATGGATCGGTCAAGATCTGCGATGGATCAGTGACGGAATGGATCGGTCATGGATTTGTCTGGATCTGTGATGGATCATGCATGGATGGATCGTGCATAGATGCATCGTGCATATATGGCTCACGCATGGTCTAGTTCTGCGATCGATCAGTGACAGAATGGAAAGGTCATGGATTTGTGATGGATCGCGCACGGATGGATCATGCATAGATGGCTTGCGATCTACTACGGATCAGTGACGGAATGGATCGGTCATGGATTTGTGATGGATCACGCACGGATGGATTGTGAATGGATGGATCATGCATAGATGGCTCGCGCATGGTCCAAATCTGCGATGGACCAGTGACGGAATGGATCGGTCATGGAATAGTGATGGATCGCGCATGGATGGATCATGCATAGATGGCTCGCGCATGGGTGGATCAGTGATGGATCAATGACGGATTTATCAGTGACGGATTTGCGATGGATCGATGATGGATGGATTGCACATGGATGGATCGCGGATGGGTGGATCAGTGACAGATTTAACATATAGATAAGCATAAGCATTGGGATGAATTTGCATCGCAGCAATCTGCATTCGTCTTAGAAAATCACTGATGAATGGTGGAAACAGAGGGATGGCCCCTACAATACACATCAATCAGCTAATCGCCATGTATCCTTCGGGTGGATTATGAGGTTGATCTGTTTCAATAGCCACCTTGTTATCTTTCCAGAAATTCTATGTTTTAAACATATTCATATAAGCTTGGGTTCATCAGTTGTCGAACGAACAGAATCCATAGGTGCTTCTGAGAAAGTTGCACTCACATATTCGTCAGGAGCATGATTGTGTCTCATGCCTCCTTCCTCTTCTTCATCCATGGAAACTTCACTTCCAGACGATTCACCACTGTCATGAATTGTTATCTCGTAGTCTGAGCCTGCATTATCCCATTCTAAGTCTGAAGTAGATGAAATATCCTCGTGATTAGGGTTTTCTGATGGTCCTCAAGCTTTGGCTTTTTCTTCCAGTCTCGCTGAGCATCTTCCAGACATGATTACCGTACTATCTAAGAGATGTCAGAAATTAGAGTATGGTTTCCCATGCCCCCCCCCCCGTGTGAGTGTACTAATATGTGCCGATGTGTGCAACATTGGAATAAGAAAGTATAAAGTAAGTAGAATATAAAGCAGCAGAAAGGAAAATCAAACAATCGCTTGTTCATCCAGTCTAAGAATGTCTAATTCATAGGGATCTATTCTAATTGTCCATGAATTCGTAGGTCATGTTCAAGTTTGGTAGGATCATGTGCCAGAATATGTCAAGAGTCATCGTCGTTAAAAAAATTTCAGTTTCCGTCAAGCATGGTAGCGTCAAGTAATGCATATGTTCAATATCAATTGTATCAGCTGGGATCGGGGTTGTGGAAGGAATCGCAGCGGGTCGGTTCGGAGTCGCTTAGAGAGTCCACAGCTGTTCTGATCGGGGTGTGTGAAGGAAATTGATTTGGGCCGGGTCGGGATCCTATGAGAAATTATATTTGTCTGGATCGGGTCGAAGTCCCCACCGAAGCAGATTAGTGAAACTCCACCCGAACGAACCCAGCTCACATTGACTCGGTTACTTCACTTAAACACTTCTCAATTCGCCTTAGAAACATCCATTTAGATCTGAACCATGCCTTTTCTCCCTAATTCACCATCTTCTTAGTCCCTTCTGCTTCACCGAAAATCATACATTTATTGTCCTCCATTCATTGAGTATAGGCACACCCATGAATCAATACTCTCGACGTTGGGCTTAAGCCACCAAAGCCGCCACTTTTAGGCAGTGATTACCCTCACCAATGACGACGGCGGCAAACCGAAGACCACCAGTGTCGGTACTAACGCCGGCGAGGATAAAAGGGCATAAATCGATGAGTAATTCAAGCATTGCTTGATCAAAAATCAAAAAAGATAAAATTCGGCACCCACCTTTAAATTCGATTTGAAGGATTGAGTGGTTTTTAGGATTTTTGGGAAATTAAGATTTCCTAATATTGAGGAAGGCGGCGTTGAAAAATAAGAGGAAGAAGGAAGGGTTAGAACGGTTTAAATAGTGGATTGAAGAGGGTCTTTCATATTCCTTGAGATGACAGCCCAATCCGATCCGTCAGCCCCAAAATAGCAGAGGCTTAAGATTGGTCAGTTCGGATATACGGAGTAGTGAGTGACACTGATCCGATCCGTTGCTTAAAGGTCGACCTAGCAATGCTCAAAGAAAATTGAACCAGATTAAAGACATAGTGAATTCAAGGACTTTATTTGAAGTTACACAAGCATGCAAGCATAGACAAATAAGCTAATTTTTATTGAATTGAGTAGTGGAAAATTTTTGAGATAGCAGAAATCAGAAGACTTACCTGGACGCCAACTTATATCCTACATAAAAGATCCACTAGTCGAATGAAATGAAGATGACCACGAATTGATCCCCATATTTATAGATGCATCACCGGAATCAAGAAGTGTGATTTTATCGTGTCGTGGTTCTACAGATAGACGCAACTGTTGATTAGCACCAATTTGAGAACGCACGGGTTAACGTTTTCGAAGCATGACCCATCACCAATGAAAACGTGCTTCGAGAGGGCAAAATGTTAGCCTGCTTTGTAACCAGGCTATACAAAGCTTGGGATTCAAACGTTGGGTTTACTTTGAAGAGAAAGACATGGACTATTGAAGAGAGGAATAAATGGATTGGGTGGTAGAAGAAATGGGAGGTCGGATCAGTTTCAATCCCTATTTCCTCCAATCACTAGGGAGCAAGACCAGATCGAAGCACACTGGTCGGTTCAGAACCCCCCTACACCGATCTAATCCAATAAACTGCAGTTCAAAAACGGTTACATACCACGTTCCAATAGATCCAGAGCGGTTACCACCCACTTACCTATGTCGCTAATGTGTTGTCCTCACCCCAGAGCATCTATTTCCTGGATTCTCGGGATGGGCCCCACGTGGCATCTGATCCGCCTGCATATATGGCCTATAAATACACCATAACACCTCATTTTTAAGGATCTATTAGCTCTCCATCTACTCAAACTCCATCGCCAATGATATCTCTTTGTTTATTTCAGGTTGTTCTTAAAGTTCTAGAGTATATTTCGAAAAAATTAAAGAGAATATTGATTGTACTAGTGAGATGGAGTGGTTATTATCATTGTACTTGTAATCATTTCATTAATCAAAGAAGTATAAAGTGGATGTAGGCTCGTTAACGCCGAACCATTATAAATCTTATCTGTTGATTGCTCTTCTGCTTATTTTTGAGTTATTATTCTCTAGAATTATCAGTCAATTGGGTATTAGAACCACTTTTTGGCCTAACAACAGGCTTCCTTTGAGAAGAATGACCAGTGCCCTGAATCTTCTACCAGTTCCTTTTTTGCTGCTCAAAATTTGACTTCCTTTTCTTAGAATTGTCAGAACTTCCCTATAACTGAGATGCCTACACCGCTTATTTCTGCTTTCCTTTATTGCTAAGGTTCTCAATCTGATATCCAAATCGACGAGATTGATAAAAGTGCAACGGACATGGCTAGTCAAGCGGTCATAAAACATTGGTCTGGCACCATGAATAAATTTTTCGTCCTTCTGCAATGGGGTTTCTATCAAATTAGTACCTTATTTTGAGAGTTCATTAAATTTCCTTTCGTACACCGCGAAATTCATATCGCCTAGCTCTAAATCCATAAACTCTCTGTAAAGCTGAGTCTTCCCCGAGTCAGGCATCCACTTTGCCACAAAAACATCCCTGGAAAGAAATGGATTTAAAATCAAGATAGATTCGAAGAAATGACAACCAAGATAGGAAGAACAAGTTTAAGTTTTTTTTTACCTAAACTACTGCCAGGTGATGTTTGACTCGACGGTATTTACTGTAACTGACCGCCACCAATTATAGGCAGCATTCTTCAACTGCCAAGCAACTAATTGATGCGTCTGAGCATCAGAGATAATAATACCGATGAAAATTCTCTCGAGATTATCCAGCCACTGCTCAGCTTCTATGATACCCTCTAAACCCGTGAATTTAGTACCTTCACGCTGAACATACTCTTTGCAAAGTTTAATGAACTTAGTTAGCTAGACTGGCTGAATAACTGCTGGTTCAGCCAGGGAATCTCCACTACCCCTACCTCTGGTATTCCTTCTAGTACTAATCTTGAAAGGTTCAAATGATTCTTTAAAACAAGGAATAAAGATAATTGTCAAAAGAAAATCAAACAAAAATCTAAATTGAGGGTTTCAAGGTAGAAAGAATATAATTTTGCGATTAATTTTCTCAATTTAGGGCATTAATACCCTATCTCTAATAAGATTTACTCCATATACTAAATTTTCCTAAAACCTGGCTCCGATACCACTTGTAACAACCCACCATTTCGGACGATCCTATTCGACAATAATCCACGCATGCCTCGCTTGAATTGCTCAAAATAGTAAATTGTTATATAAATTTGCAATACTTAGCATATATAGTGAATAAATCAATCACATATCATAGACATAGAATATTACAACATTTGCAGCAGAATAAACAACATAGTGGTTCATGAAGCTATTGGAAATAAACAAATTTTCAAATCAAATACATAAGAGAGGCCCAATATAGCCAAGTTGCTAAAAAAACAAATAACATGAGTCTGAATGAAAATAACTTAATAACAGAAAACTGAACAGATATATATCTAGCTAACTCCAACAGCTTCAGCTCCACGAAGAATTCCTAAAGCTGCAACACTCAGGCTGACCCGAGCGTAAAGTAAAACAAAACACTCAAGTCAGGACTAACATTCTCATGTAAGTAAACAAACTCAAGTGAAATGTCAAAAAGAATGCACAAGTAACTTAAAGGATATTTGAGATCATTATCCTTTAAGAAACCGTTAAACTATTCACTACATAACAGAATATGATACATACAACAGTATCTATATGTAAAGTAAAGTATCCAAATAGTATAAGTGGGGTTACCATTATTACCCTTACACTGTTTATATATTCCTATAGTCAAAACAGTACTATAAGCACATCCAAACCTGTGGGATACTCAGGGAGCACTCCAATGAAAATAGTACAAATTCGTAAGAGGCTTGATCAGGCTAACAAGACAAGGCATGTGAGGCAATATCTAAGGTAGGAATCTACCGTTTTACAGAATCGTACTGGTGGTGACACATAACCGCAACTACCGCCCACCTTGAACACACTTCGAAATCAAAGGTGTGCACCAAATCGATCACAAAAGTAATAGAATGGGTTCGAAGAAGCATGCTCGATAAGGGGTATAACCCTATTGGTCTCGGTGTAGCTCCTGTTTTAGTCATTTTAATCATGGCTCGAAAGTCAAGGATATCCATTATCGTTCTTTTACTACATTCCAGTAGCGTTCTTTGAACCATTCTACTTCATTATGGATACTTCACTACGTACATAGCTGTTAAACTAGTTTTCGTATTGGCAGAGAGTATGACAATGTCCGATTTCGGCCTCTTTAAAAACCAATCGGTTATTTCACACCATGGTCATTTAAATAAAACATATTTTTATAGATTTTGTAAAATAGGTTTAAACAAATAGGATATTATATATTCAAAAGTACTTTTCATTTTATACAATATATAAATAATATTTTTATTTTTTAGAATTAGACAAATTAGATCATAATTGAAATCTTAAAATAAAGTTTTAAACTTGGTATTATCTTAAAATCTATATCTTTCACGACATACTTTAGTGTAAAATAATTTCAAAACATAATAAAAATCATTTAAAATCGGGTGCCCGTCATAACATTTTAACCTATGTCCAAGTGATACAGGTATATCATTTCAACTCGATATCCCAAAATCCAATTTCAATAAAAAATCGTTCAAATCTATCATTTCAATCCATAATGATTTTTCCTTATTCTAATGTCCTTTCGGGTATATATCATTTCAACCCATAGTGATTTTCCTAAATCTAAGGGAACTTGCAGTATGAGAATAATTAAATAATATCAAAAATAACATAATAACACATGCATTCGACATGTAAGAAATGAACTATTCAATAACTACATGTATGCATGAGTAGGTTTACATATGTCATATGTCACAGTTTAAGTATTTAAGTTCCTACCATCTCATAGTAAAAATTTAAATTTATTCGAACTTAACAATACAATTCAATCATTATTTCATTTGCAACCAGTTCACTTAGCAATTAAACGTCAGTCCTAAGTGTTTACTTACCTTTTGGGAAAAAGAATTTGATGAGGGAGAAGAGTACGAACCGAGGAGTTGGCTTAGTTTCCTTATTATCTTTTCGAAAAAAAGATGAGGGACAGCTGCACGTTGGTGTTGAGTTCGGCTGGAGTGGGCAGAGATTTGGTTGGAAATCTGAGGCAAGAGTTTTGGGTCGTCGCTGGCCGTGTTGACCTCAGTTCGACATGTATCGATGGGCACTGGAAGGGGAGAGTGCTGTGTTTTCGATGTGGTATTTTTTATATAGAGTGAGAGAGTTTGATGGGTGGAAGGTATGGTGTCAGTGGATCGGAAATGGCTACAGGCCAAATGCTTTAAAAATGAAAATGGACGATAAATTATTATTTTCATCCCATACAATTCGAATGGATACAAAGCGACATATTCTTAGGAAAAAAAGGATCTCAAGAACCTTTAAAATAATTTGAATTTTTGAACATGCAGCATAAAATGAAAGTCACATTGCACTTAAATTCTGAAGACAAAACAAAAAAAGGGATGAAAAGAAGAACAACATGTGACATGCAAATTGAGAATATGCCATGCGCCTCACCATTTATCCCACTATCGGGAGAGTAAAAAAAAATTCAAGAACCAGAAATGATCATGGCTGAAACGAAAGCCGGAATATAATGTAGGACATGTCACCGCTTCAAAAAGACACATGGATGGACACAAAACTAAAAAATAACATAGTGTAGGGTACCGATATAATACATTGTTTTATTAATACGGTTGTTCGTCGGATGCCAAAATGAGCAAATGAATATATCATGGTGATCAGTGCGACGAGACGGACGTAAGGGTACAAAGACATTTGTGTCATGACTCTCCTGTCAAAACAGAAAATTTTAAATGACAGTATGTTGCTAATTCGTATGGAAAAATTCAAACGGAGCTAGAAACGTCTGAATTTTACGAAACGAATTATGTCATTTTCTTCAGAATGAGAAAAATATTTTTTTATGTTCGTACATTTAGGTTTCGAAAATAATTTCGATCATTCAATATTTGAACTTGCTTACGCTAAACTAACACTACTGAACGGACTTCTATATTTTTTGACGAAAATTTACCTCTCACAATTTTTAAATGGATGCATACAAACAATCAAAATTTTATTGTTCACATCGGCCGCAAACATTCGATACAAACTTTGATTTAGTCGAAGTTTAAAACGTAGAAAAAATGACGAATCATTACAGGCCTTCTGTTGGGCAATGACTCTGGGGGCCCCTTGGTCTTGATTCGAGGATGGAGCTCCTTGCTTCTGTCCCTCGGGGCTACTTTAGATTCGTTAAGCTTCCCTTCTCGCAATAACTTCTCAATCATGTCCCTCAAATGATGACACTCATTTGTAGAATGGCCATATGTTTCGTGAAACAAGCAGTACTTTCCTGTTTCACATCCCTTTTTCTGTAGAACTCGTGGAGGAGTCTTTTTATACTGCATCACATTGCATGTATCAAGATATGTGTTCTCCACAGTATCGATCAATGGTGTACAATTCTCGAATGACTCGAATCAAGGCCGCTTCTTAGCATCCCTTTTTAATTCGGATTTCCTTTATTATTATTCTTTCCTTGGTGGCCATTATTCTTTTTTTCATTCTCGACATAGACTTCCACATTTCTAGGACTATCACCGGACTGTTTTACAGCAATATTATTCTGAATTTCCTCCTTTACAACCTCACTAGATGTAACAACTGTATTTTCAGAATCAATTTAAAGTTTTAATTTAAGTTATTTTAAGGAATTTTGAATTATAAATTGGTTATTTTTGCTAAATAAAATTTGAGAATAATTTTTAAATTAGTTTTTATATTTTATTTGACATAAAACAAACTAAGTAAAATTATTAAATTGATTTATAAGCTTTGTTTTTGAAAATTTTAAAAATTCGAGTTTTAAAATCATCGCATAGCCCTTAAAAGTGAGGTTTTGCTAGGAAGCCCAGAATTTGACGAGATAATTTTTTTTGGATTCATAATGAAATCATTGTCGATTTCCAAAATGCGCATCGAACGGAGTCAGTGTGTAGCCATGCGAAGCAAAACCATTTATTCAAAAGCAGGCGATCAATTTACAAAGAAACATTATTGAGACGATCTCAGAATTTGATTCCCTTTTTTTGGGATTCGCATCATCAAATAATGGTTAAATCCAAAAGGCCAAAATATTTGGACTTTGCGTTTGAGCGTACAAGAAAACATGTATGCTAAAATCGCATTTTTGGAGCTTATTTGAGCATCTTTGAGAATTTTAATGGAAGGTCACACGAACTCGGAATTCGATGAAACTTGATTCATTGGATTCGTCTTAGTGTACCATCTCGTGTCCGAAATCCATGGCAAAGGGAGATCGTTTTCAATCGAGCGATTCGGAGAGAAATGGGAATATAATCACTTTTCTTCCTTTCTCACTTCATTGTTTTCACCTTCCCTCTTCCTCTTTCTTTCTTCATTAATGGGGACCTTCCTCAAATCCTTGTAGGCACACCCCATCCCTGCTGGTCACCGCCTCCCGGTGCCACCACCCCCCTCCGTCGCCGCCACCCCCTCCTCCTCCTCTCTCTCCTTGCAAATCCAAAACCCTCAAACCCCAATTTGCAAACCCTAGCCCCCCCTGACTCAACCACCATCCTCCAGCTACCACCCACCACCTCAGCACCGTCAATCATGCCTCCCCCTCCGGCATGGGCCCCACCATAGCCAAAAAAACCCGTTTTACAAAATTTCCCGTTTACAAATAACACCCTCCTCTTCTTTCCTCGATAACTTTCAATTCGTGCATTTCTGGCTGAAACTCCACAAAACCAAAGTTGTAGATCATGTTTTTCTCTATAATTTTGATTTACCACAATCGAATTTTGGTGTTTGGTGCTGCCCGGAAAACGCGTTTGAAGACTGCAGATCTGGAGCAAAGATTTGTGATTTCTGCGAATTGTTGCATTTTTGGAAGAAAGTCCACTAGGCAAAAGTTGTTCGGAATGATGCGTTTGTGCTAGTGACCATGTTTAGTGAGGATTGGAGGTTGTGTACAAATTCTAGAGCCAGAAAGGCAATTTCGAGTGCGAAAAATGACGAATGGCGAGTGCACGACATGAAATTTCTACATAAAAAGAGTAGCGGTGATTGGTTTAGCTTATGGGTAAGAACTCGCTCACTAAATTACTTAGGTTATTGTATCATGTTTTGTTTTGTGGTTAAGTTGCAAGTTAGAAATTGCATCATGTAGTTATTTTGAAGTTCAACACCTGAACTACTCACAAATCATTTGCATTAAAAGCATTGCGTGAATATGTGACACTCGCATTTCGTACTCCGTGGATGGACACTTGTGTTTCCTTAAATTGCATTTGGTAGTTGGATATTTATTTATTAATGATTACGATGTGTGCATGCGTTGTATGAGAGTGATGATTCATTAAATAATTGTTGTTGGTTGAAAACCCCACACGGATCTTGGGATGATATTTGACTCACGCATCTCCCTTGTGTGAATTTGGGGTTAATCGATGGATTGACGGATTTATGTAAGTGTCAATTATTTGATTGAAGCTTACATAAAAATAAAATGCACATTGTATGTCATTTTGGATGTTGATAGTTGTTAGCAACTATTGTTGGGTATTTATGGTGAATGTAATCCATATTAATTTATTTATATGGATATTGGTTGGGATTTTATCCTAATCGGAATGAACATGAATATTTTTGAAATGTTATATTAAATGAGAATTGAAAAGTGGATTTTGATGTCCGATTTTGGATGGACACGAAAATATAAAAATATATAAAGACGTGTTAAGTAGAAAACTCTATTTTAACTCGAATGGATTTTATATCGATTTTATTCATTTTTAAAATGAATATCAAGAAGATTGAATTTCAAAATATGACATTTTGAAAATATTATTATTTTGAGATCATAACAAAATGCAATGTTCAAATTTAATTTAAATTGGTAATGGAAGTGAAATTGTTTTAAAATGGATGTATAAAACGTTTTGTAAAATACATTTTTAAACAGAAATCAACGATATCTATATATTACATATATTGAAATGATTTGAATAGAACATATCGCACAGCGGCCATTCGCGAATTTCAACCATTAACTTGAAATGGATGTTACGGGAGATCCGACCGTCGGATTCTCCTAAATCCGAAACCATTGGGTTTATATCGAAAATATCTTTCCAATGAATATTTGAGAATTAAATTTGAACAGTTAGATTGTAAAATTTTCCCAAATCAGTTTTGGAAAAGGTCGTTTTGGATGTAGTTCGGTGGCCGATATTGGAAGCCGGCTGTAAGGGCCTTGATAAAATTATTAAAAATATGAGATTTGAAATGATTTTGGATGAAATATTCCAAGTTTGTAAAGATAAAATATATTTTTATTTGAATAAGTTGTTTATCAACTTGAGTAAAGAACTGAAAGAAGTTATATGGTTTTGATATAAGTAGAATTTTCCAACGTATGAATTGGTAAGGATTTGAGTGGAAATACTCTTAGGAATATTTCGATATTAGATTCCATGATTATACGGATATTGTTGAGGAATTTGAAAGAGATAGATATCGTTATTCCCAATACGATATCCGTTGGTTTCAGAATTTGATAATGAATATAAGCCGATATAACTTCTATTCGGAGCCTTGTATTTAATATCAAATTGGGTTTTGGTTTTGTCGTGAATGGGGTCTTCAATAACACTATTCTTAAACCCAGTTGAGAAATGAATGAATCTTTTAATTAAGACACAGAGAAATTTACTAATTAATTAATTTAATTGGAATTGAATAGGATTTTGGGTTTATCATGAGCGATGTTTTAAATAACATTAGTTCTTTAGCCCAATTAATAGTGAAGATATGATTTGGAATTTATCAATCATTTTATTAAGATTTAGTGGGATTTTCTAAAGTAAAGTTATCCAATTTAGTATATTAAATTTGAATCGAATGGAATTCGATTTATAATCGAGATGGGCTTCTGTGAAGGAAGAACGTTACTATTTATGGAATTTAAAAAGGCCTTGCCGTTATTTTGTTTATAGTATTAGTCTGATACGGAAATTGATATTGATTATATACTGATCAGAATTCCGTAAAGATTCCATTTTGATGGAAGATGATTTTGGGTTTACCGTAAACTGTGTTTTAAATGACATTGGTTCTTTAACCCAGCTAAAGCCATGATTAATTTCCTAAAGTTAAATAATCATTAAGTAATGATTTTTGAGATTAAAACTAAGTGGATTTTTAATGAATCTTTAATTAGATTTAATGTGAATAAGGTAATTAAATTTACTGAATTCAAGAAATGTTCGAGAATGGAGTACCACCAGTTTTACTCCATGTGATAATTAAATCTTTAATAAGATTTAAACGTTAAATTGTAACTAAATTTACCGATAACACAATGGGTGTTAGATATGGATTACTTTGGTAAGGCTCGATAAACCCAACTAGTTTGATGAACCTTAATTTGGTTTAAATTGTGAAAAGAATATTTGAATAAAAGAATATTCTGGATTGGAATGAGGCGTAAGATGTGTTTTTATATCACTTGATTATAAGGTACGCGAGTTATTCGGAAAGACCGGGTTTAACTCATTCAGAATAACTGATACGACGACTAAAAGTCGAAGAAGACTAGAGATCTTCACATCGTTTGGATGATTACCAATGTCTTGATTGGGCTATACAACCAAGACGAGGTAATAAGTGGTGATTGTCAAGGCGAACTTGGAGGTCGACCGGATATGCGAGGGCCTCTCTCCTGTATTGGACATATGGGATGAGGAATAAGTTGCCTCCGGTTTCGTTTAGAACTAGAATGGACTTGCACATGGATTGTATCTCTGACGTTGTATATCGCGCAGTATTTGTTGATCTCTGCTAAATATATATCTGTTTGGTGGCGGAGAATTTATTCGCTTGCTTAGCACCCTTCTCTGATACTTTCGAGCTTAGAGGTTATATATTGGTAGAAATCAATGGTATGGTATGGATTGATAATGTGGCATGCTGAGTTGCATGGATCAAGGCTTGTGTTAAAAAGCAGAGTCTTGTAGTTGATGATCAAAGCTCAACTTTAAGTACAATAGCTTTGTGTAGCATTAATTCGCGAGCTTCGCACCCAGGTATGAACCAAAAACGGGATGAGGACAGAAGAGAAATAAAAGACGGTGTTCCCTTCAAGCTATATGTGATGTCATGGTATGGAGCCCAGACATTTTACTTATGTGGATGTTGGATTATGATGGATAGCGAGGTACCTCGAATATGGCTGACTAAAAGGCCTTTGATTATCGACATACTGACCAAGATTGTGGTCCAATTAGAACAGGGAACGTACTGTTCAGGAGTAACCCTAATAAGTGACGATTGGCCGGCTCTGCAGCGCTAGGTGCAGATGCGCGTGAGTCCTGAGGCATTTGCTAGAGTGTCTCTTAATTCAGATGAGAACGATCCTTTGCATCGGTTCATAGATGGAATTCAATTTCCAATACGTGATTTTACGGTTTTAGTTGTAAACCTATATGACGACATAATATATTGGTACCAATGCTGCCTTTGATTGATACATTTATATTTGAAGTTGATTTCTTCACTATGCACTAATAATAATAAAAGACAAATTTCGCTTATCAAGCATATTCGGTCTTTATAAGGTAAAACTCTATCCTCTGGTTTGTTTTGCATTGTGTGATGGGACCTGAGTCTTATATTGGTTGCATTTTTTCCTTTTTAGCATTGCGTTGTTTATTTTATGGTATTCTTGGGAGAAAATCCATTCCATATTATACTATGTGATCCTTTGATTTATCCAACTTTAAAATAAACTTAATAACTGTTTTAATTCTCACACCAGTCCCATGGCTGACTCGTAGTTTATTGTTTCCACCTAAACTCTGGGTGCCCATATTTTCCACACAGGCAACTTGTAGATTAGTTTTCGCATATATTTCCTTTCACAGGATCCTGGATTACGGCTAGAGCTATATATGGAATGCATTGTATTCTTGTATTTCTTCCATCTGTGGTAGTTGATGTTTTCCGCTACACATTATATTCATGTATTATTTTTCCGTTGTTTTGTAACTTAAATCTCTGATATTTTCCATTGTATATTATTTGTTTGAGCTTTGATATCATGTACTCTGATGTAAATTATTGTCATAGCAATGAAATGTTCTTATGTTTGTGTTTTGATGCGTCGGGTTCTCAATGCAATCCGCCTTCTTGTTCGGTCTAGTCAGCCAGGAGGCGCGGGTCATCTCACTAAACCTTTTTTTCGATTTAGAAATGTGTCTTTTTGTCTCAAGCACACATTTTCCTTTCCATAAAAACAACTCTATCGTCGTATGAGGCTTTCCGACCAAATATCTTTTGAATTGCGAGTCCTTTTCCACACCATCAACCATGGCCATCAGAACGGTCTCTATGTTAGGGTTGCTCACTACAGTGATAGCTATGCTAAAACGATCGAGATATCCCCTCAAAGTCTCTCTAAGGCCTTGCTTAACTGCGAAAAGCACCATCACGTGCTTATACTTTGATGCCTGCAATCAAAATTGAGTTAAGAACTTATCGCTTAAGTCTTTGAAGTTGGGAACTGATCAGGGAGGAAGCTTGGTGAACAACATCATTTCCATCCCTTCAAGATATATCTGGAATGATTTACACATAATGGCATCAGGAGCCATTGGTGGTTCATATACCACGAATAGCGCATTAAATGTAATCACAGATCTGTCCTTCCCAAAAAATGACTCATAGTAGGAATATTATACCATCTCGTGAGCTGTGCCTCATAAATATTGTCGCTAAAAAGAGTATGGCTATGATTTGTTCCCCAATCCTCATTATTATTGCCTCTGCTATCATTCATTATTTGTCTTATCATTTATTCTACCTCTGCATGTGTTAACACATGTTCTGGTTTGGCACTTTCGGCTCGTAGAACTATATCTACTCTCGTCTTAGGAAACGTCACCTGGGATGTTGTCTTGGCGGCACTCCCTGCCCTTTGTAGCCCCGGTCAATCACATTTCAAGTGGGTGGAAGTACGAGTGCACGAGTAGTCCAGGGAGTGCCACGTTCCTTAAGGGAGATTGATATCAGGTCGGCATAAGAATGGGTTCAACCAGACTAAGATCATCAAGGCCGAGCTGAATTGTCGCTTCTTCCTGAGAAAGTAGTGTACAGAACCAGAGTTGGCGAAGGTTTTCTGGCCTTTCATAAGGTCTCCTTTGACATGGTGGTCGTTCACCTTCTTAAGATGAAGAAGATTTTTTGGTCTTTGGCGAAGTGGTAGAGATAATGTCCTTTGCCTTTGGAACTCTTTCTATTGCCTTCCATAGCATCCACATCATTCCTCAACATTGCATTATCTCACCTTTGAGCATGCAGGACAAAAGTGGTATTTTACAACTTGCTTAACAGATGCACAAAATCATCTTGTAACGAAGGCTGAAGAAGGAGCATGATTGGCAACTGGAGCAGCGTCCTCCGTCACCAGTTCAAATAGGATCAAACTCAATTCGGGGAGGTTCGAGCAGGGCGCGTTTGATCCAAGGCCCTGTAATGGCACCATCTGTGAATTAGGCTGCTGTGCATCGCTGGCTGATGCTCCACGGGAAGCTTGTTGAGTGCCATCTCTTTTGGAAACCATTATGATTGAAATTATCGAAAATAACGAAAATATGGACTATTCTCTTGGACTTGGCGATTTGAACAATGGATAAACAAACCAAAAGGCTAAAAATTAAATTTTCTCAGTGAAAGCACAAAAATGTTTGATCAAAAAATGGCACAAACACCCAAAAACTAAGATCTATAGAGAAAAATGAAGAAATATCAAATGAAAACAAGAGAAAAGCAACAAGCACACACAATCTATAGTGGTTCAGTGTTAAGGAGCCTAGTCTACTTTATAATTTCTTGATTCGATAAGAAATTATAAGAACGATGATTACAATCCCTAAACACTATCAATACAATATGGTTTCTCTCGAAATACTATGTTTTGATTTGAAATATGGTTTGGATTGGTGATCTCGGTTACTATCTCATGCGTGTGTGCGGTGTAATGAAGTGCCACAAGTTTGTTTTATCTACTCAATATCGTGTATTTATAGGCATAACAGGAGGTTGGTTTTCGGATCGAATATGTGGAGCTCGAGCCTCATTTTTGGGAGTTAGTGGTGGCGGTTAGAAGGTGATTACAGGAAAGTGGGCTTACAGGTTCGAGATACCTGGGTTCAAATGTGAACACATGGAAGCATCTCTGTGTATTTAGGAGATCGTGGTGAAAATGGAGGAACCAATTGTACTAGACCTACTCAGATCGAAATAGGGATCAGATCGAATTCGATATGGGGCTCCGTTCGATCCAGGACTTCACACCCTGGGTTGTTTCATTGGATCCAATTAGTTCGAACCTAGGCCATTCGAGCTGAGGTTTGGAGTTGCAAAAACTATTCTTTATCGATCCAATCTTCTTCGAGCCAAAACAAATTCTGTATCTAGGAATATATTTAAGGCTCTGGGACTTTTGGTTATGAGTTTCTGGACCTTGGATGGCCTTGCTAAAAGGCAGGCCAACATGTACCATACCATTTTCCCTTAAATACTGACCATCCATTTATGTTTAAATAAGTCAGTGGGAAGAAAAGAAATGAGAATATATGGTGGAAATCTGCAGGAGGACTAAGTATTGCACTATTTGGGATGCTAATGATCCTTCCCCATATGTATACATGTACACACACACACACACATATATATAAGGGTTTCAGGGAACTCCTATTTTATAATACCCATTTTGCACCTTAATGCAAGCCAAAAATTTATGATTAAATAAGCTAGTTGGGGGAGAGAGATTTAGTGGGAAGAGAGAGAAACATAAACGTGCGGTGGAAACTAGGGCTATATGGGTTGCATTATTTTGTGTGCTCTAGATAGTGCACCATCAAATGGTGCAACACCCTTATAGCCCCCTATAAATACACACACATATGTATATACACATACACACACACACACATACATACATACATATATATATATATATGTATATAATATATATGGAACACAATTCCCCATCTTGCCCCTATCATAATTCCTTTTTATTATGTAATCATTTTATTCATTGTTGACGCGCCTTTCGGCAAGACCATCACAACTAGATTTCTATTAAAACATGCCACTCAGGACTTGAGTGTTAACTCTGGTTAGCTTGTAATCACTTGGATGAAGTGTTAACGTGTTGGATTTTATGTGCTCGAAGCTCTGATTCGGATCAAACCATTCAGGTCGAATGAGAACATCTCCGCCTTATTATTCCATCTTCGGTCGGTGATAGCTTCGGGTCGAAGCTTTACGGTCGAACAGCTCGGGTCGAACTCGACCCTGCATCTACGAAGAACTCTGGCAAGCAGGCATATCTTCAGTTCGAGCTGATCAACCTGACCCCAACTGAGTGGTTATGAAGACATCAATGTGGATATATTCACTTAGCACACTCCACAGTCTCCACTCTCTTATAAACTCGAATCAAGTTCCTCCTAGCATACATGACCTGGAGAGGCTTATCCACTACTTGCACTTTGGCTCTGAGAAGCGCTGGATGCTTGCCACATGACAATTCAACCCGACCCCATATGCTGCTTATATATACATGAAACCACGACAATTGAAAGGGGCTTTTTCTAAATTCAGATTTTCTTCTCCATTAACGCAAGGTCATTGTGCTTCTCCTTAAACACAAGGACATTGTGTCACCACCGAATTCACTACTTAACATGAAGATTTCGTGTATAAAATCATGTATTCGACACAAGGATTTTGTGCATAAACACTCTTCTCTCTCGCCCCTTTCTTACAAATGTACCAATTTCTCCTGTAATCTATCAGTATAAACAAAAGATTATAAAGAGGATGTAGGCTTGGATTTAGCCGAACCGCTAAAAAAATATCATGTATCCCTTGTTATTATTGTTTCCATACTCTATGATTTGTGTTTGTGAGAGCATTTCATTCTCGATGATAAGATTTATCACTTTGGCGTGCTAATGCCAATTTTTAGTCTAACATTTTGGCGTACCAGGAAGGGGCGCATGCTGCCACTTCGACTTCTTGTTTGTAAGGAAACAGATTGCTTGGAATTTTGGATAGATGATTAAAAAGAAAGAAAGATGGAACCTTCTCTCGTGCTGTGGATGTTGGCAATGAAGCCACTGGGAACAAGGGAAGCCATGAGGCTTCCTCTCGCGGTGACACATCGATATACCTCATTAGAGAGGAAATGGATGGCGTTCTTGCTGAACTAAGAAACCAAATGGTGTGGTAAAACGAACTTCTTCGAAAGCAATAGGAAATGATGAATAGTTTCTTTACTCGGATGGATGGGAGGCCGAGCAACAACTATTTACTTGCTGGACCAAGTAATGTTGGTATGCAAACAGCAGCAAATTCGGCTCGAGCAGGTTCCGTCCCTCAAGTCAGATCGTATGGGATCCCAGATCTAATAGAAAAACTCGATATGGATGTAGCAAGGGGCAACCAACCGTCTTCCATTGATATACATCAAACTACTTTAACTCATAACATTCTGGATAAGAACATTGGAATAGCAGCAATTGCTGGAAATTTAGGCTCAGCGTGACCAATATCTGCTCCAGATCAAATGGTTTCCAGACCATTAGAATTAGCACAACTCCAGGATGGAGCGCCCCAGGTCAAAAATCACGAACTGGCTCGGGCGAGCAGTTCGCACCGTGAGCCAGGGGCACATTCGACCCAAATTTTAGAGTCGAGCATCGGCTCCCTTGCTCTCTTGGCTTAACGTTGGGGGCACCAGCGCAGGATTGGATGACCAGCAACAGTTGCGAGCTGAAGGAAATCACATTGCCAATGTAATCTGATGCTTTACGAGAGGAAGCACTTCTCATGATGACATGGATAACGTCAACCACAGCCCATTCTCATAGGAAATCAAGAATTCCCGCAGCCTTCCAAACTTCAAGCCGCCATTTTTGGATCCATATACTAGCAGGAAAGATCCTACCGTACATCTGATGTGCTATATGTGTCATATGAGAATTTTATCGGCATCTGACAATGTCATGGACAAATGCTTCCATATCTTCGTAACCGATATAGCTGCTATGTGGTTTCGGCAGCTGGAATCTGGATCGATTAACAGTTGGAATGTTTTGGTCGCCCGCTTTATTGAGCAGTTTCGGGTTCACATCTCTTGATCCAAGAATGTTATGTCGCTCACTTCAATCAAACAGAGGTCCAATGAGACTCTGCGTTCATACCTAGAAAGATTCAACGCTGTAGTGGCACTAGTAGACCGACTTGAACCATATATGGTATTGATGGAAGTGGTGTCTGACATTCTCGATAAGTCGGACTTCAAGGTTTTTTTGCACCGAGATCCATCGAGAGATCTTGGCGAATTCTATTTTGAAGCAGACAGATTTCTAAGGGAAGAAGATGCAAACTCCGAGAATGACATTCTCGATGTTAACATGGTCAAGGACGGAGGTCCATCCAACTCTGGAAATGGCAATTACAGGGGCAAAGGAAAAGACGCTGCTAAGAATGATCGTAATTCTCAGCCCCGAAGAGAGCCTAGATATGATAAATACACAGAAATCAGTGCTACACCAATTGATATGTATCCAGATACGAGGGATGCTATCTCCTATCCAAAGCCTCCCAGGAGGGAGCCAATATAAAGAGAGCACGATTCTGGAAGACATTGCTATTTTTATGAGATGGACAGTCATAATACCAATGACTGCAGGCATTTGCGAGACTTGATTGAGGAATGCATCAGATGAGGAGAGCTACCCGAGTATGTCAAGCAACCAACAGCGCCTACACCTGCGTTGCCACCTCCTGCCCCCGAAGAGGGAATAATCCTGGGTCGAGTACTCGCGGGATCATTATCAGCAGATCTGGATTATATCACCATGGATTTTTTTGCATTTCTTAAGACATAAGATATGTTTCTGATTGCTTTCAGTTTTTCGGATGGCTACGCTGACTCACATATGCATGGGGATTAGGATTTAATCCTCGGACATACTCTGTTCCGACAATAAAACCATCTGCTGAATAAAAGGCTAAGCTTAATTACACACGTACAGGATTAGGATGTAGTCCCCAGGCATGCTCGGGATTCAGCGATAAACATAACAAGATTTGTTTTGGCTCTATAATAATTTTTGAATTGAATAAAATGGATTTTTCAAGCATGGATTATGTTTGGCAAACTTATGTGTCTTATTAGGATGTGGCAAGATTATCAGTCTCAACCTAAGTATGGCTTATACCTATCTTGGAACCCTAGGTATGGATTATGCATAGGAATGGACTATCTTGTCAGGATGTGGAAAGTATAGCTCTATCTCGATATGAGTATGGTTTATACTCAGTTGGATTCCCAAGTATGTATTATACCCTAGAGCGTCAAATGTCTTGTTAGGTTTTAACAAAAAGAACTCAATAAAACTCGATTATGGATTATGCTCAGTCTGAAATTCCAAATACGGATTATTCCTGGGAGGTTGGGTCCCCTTGCCAAGATTTGGCAGGATGATTCCAATGTCACTCGAGTATGGTTTATACTCAAAACGGATGTCCAAGCATGTCTTAATACTGTCAGGATTTGACACATTTGTTTGCCTTATCCCTTCACAGGTATGGATTATACTCCCAGCCGAGCGAGCCCGGTGAGCCCTTGGTTTTCTTGGATTCTCTTATAATACGATCCTGGGCGATCGTCAGATTTCTGGTTTTCTATTTAATAAGATCCGACGCGATCGTTGCTTTTTGGACTTTTATTCACCTTCGATTTCTATGGATTATGGATCCAGAACACATCTTCCTTTATAAAGAAAGATATGTTCTAAGGGGCAAAATGTTGAGATGTCTTTTGGCAATGCCATCACAACTTGATTTCTATCAAAGCAAGCCACTCAGGCTTGACTGTTAACTCCGATCAGCTTGCAATCACTTGGATGAAGTGTTAAAGTGTTGGAATTTATGTGCTCGAAGCTCCAATTTGGATCGAACCATTCAGGTCGAATGATAACATCTTTGCCTCATTATTCCATCTTTAGGTCGAACTCGACCCCACTGAATATGAAGAACTCTGTCAAACAGGCATTTCCTCGGGTCAAGCTAATCGATATGACCCCACCTAAGTGGTTATGAAGACATCAATGTGGACCTATTCTCTTAGTACACTCCTCATTCTTCACTCTCCAATAAATCTGGATCAGGTTCCACCCGGCATACACGACCTAGAGTGGTTTTCTCCACTGTTCCACTTCGACTTCGAGAAGCACTGGAATCTTGCCACGTGGCGATTCGACCTGACCTCATATGCTGTCTATAAATAGATGAAACCATAGCAATCGAAAAGGGGTTTTTCTAAATTCGGATTTTCTTCTCCATTAACGCAAGGAAATTGTGCTTCTCCTCAAACACAAGGACATCGTGTCACCACCGAATCCACTACTAAACATGAAGATTTCGTGTATAAACTCATGTATTGAGCAAAAGGATTTTGTGTGTAAACACTCTTCTCTCTCCTCCTCCTTACAAATGTATTGATTTCTCCTGTAACTTGTTAGTATAAACAAAAGATTATATAGTGGACGTAGGTTTGGATTGAGCCAAACCATTATAACAATATCGTGTGTCCCTTGTTATTAATTGTTTCCGTACTCTATGATTTGTGTTCATGAGAGCATTTCATTCTCAGTGATAGGATTTATCACTTTGGGGAGTTAATTCCAATTTTTGGTCTAACATTCATTAAAACTAGCTTAGTTAATTATAAATTTCATAGCAGCATCCTTCTAGGTTATTATACTTAATTTATCTACTTAAATTCTTGAATATGTTATGCTAAAAATTAAGGGTGTTACACTTTGTCTTAAGTTTGTCATTTAACCTCAGTCAAATTAGGAGTGTAAAGTGTGATTTCATTGATGAAATTGATTATTCAGCTTTTACTCATAAATTAATCTCTCCGTTTTTGTAACTATAATGATTTTATAATATATCCCTCTTGTATTATCTTTCATTAATAAAAGAAAGAATATATGTTAGATTCATGAATGCATATAATTTCGTATAACCACATTAGAACTTAGTTTGTGTTCTTTATTTTTCTATTTTTCTTTGTTGGTGCATTGTATTGGATGTTTGAGCATGCTAGATTTTTTGAACCCTATTTTTTTACAATAATTATAGATTTATAATAATTTATATACAAGTTATGTTGGCAACATCTATATATTTTCTCATGGAGAAGGGGACCAATTCCTTTGTCTTCAAAATTCATGTGGTAGGTCTTCAATGAAATCCAACCATCTCATAGCGCGTTCATATAGGAACTAGTGTCGCGGCTCTTGCGCGTCCCTACATTTCATTGGGGTCATCTTATTTCTAATGTCTTGTTTTCACCTACATTTGCAGGAGAGGTCTCCTCCTCTCCTGTCGTTGTTTCCCCTCACTTCTTAGTAAGAGGAGATAGCGATCATTAACGATTGCTTATCTTGCCTTATTAGGAATTTGTATCCATCATGGACTATTATTTCGCAATCTGACACTTCTCCGGTTGTCCATTTTTCTTCTGTGTGTTGTAGACTGAGAGCATCTCCTTGCACTTCCCGCACCATTTGCACATGCTCTATAGTGGCGTCCTAGCAGATCATTAGATCTGGTCGTCATAAGCTTTATCTTATTTGAGGTGTGCGGGGCGCTTCCTACTATGGGAGCTCTCTTCCCACAGCTTCTGCTCGTTCACTGTTTTCCCCAATGGCGAACTTCCTTTATCTAAATGGTCGTGGTATTGATAACGATGCGTCGATGGTTAGACTGAAGCACATCATTTGGAAACGTTTTGTCTTCCTGATTGCTCTTTTGGAGCCTTTTTTGGGTCTAGAAGAGGTCACCAGTGTTGTTTTGACTCTTGGCTTCGGTTTTGCTTTATCCAATGTGTCTGGGAAGAATTGGACCCTCTGGTCCAAAGATGTTGTGGTTCACTCTGTTTTCGATTCGACTCAGCTCATTTCGGTGGCTTTCTCAGTTCCTTCTTTTTCCTCTTCTTTTCTTTTCTTTTCTTGGTGGTTTACACCAAATGTGATCGGACTAAGAGGTTAACCCTTTGGTCTGACATCCTCTCTCTTTTCGACTTGGGTTTTTTTGTTTCGGTATTAGGAGGCGACTTCATCGTAGTCTCCTGCCAAGCAGAAAAACAAGGAGACATTGCTGCTAACCGTATGACAATTGCAGTTTTTAATGCTTTCATCGTTGGCTCGGGCCTTTCCGAGGTTTTCTTGGTCGGTTCGGCTTTTACTTGGTGTAAAAAACCAGGAAGGGCCTAACCGAATTCTCTCTAGACTTAACAGAGTCTTCTGATCGAAAGGTTGGTTTAACCTTCACTTCTAGTTCTCCGTTTCTTATCTGCATCATACCTTCTCGAACCATGCTCCTATGCATCTCAGCTGCACTCCCCATACTCTAACGACCCCTTCCTCTTTTAGGTTCCAGAGTATGTGGAGATCTCATCACTCATTCCATCGTGTTGTGGAAGACTCATGGAAATCTCCTGCACTTGGCTCGCCTACTGTTGTGTTTTCTCGTAAGCTTAAGCGTCTCAAGGTTTGCCTCAAGTCTTGGAACATGCAAGTATTTAAAATATCTTCGACCGTGTCAGAGCAGCCGAAGAGATTCTTATTCTCGCAGAAGCATCTTTCGATGAAGATCCTTCTTCTGCTAACAAGGAAGCATGGGGGCTGGCCCAATTAGCCTTTTCGTCGGAGCTTCATGTTGAATCATCAAAAGGCAAGGGTCAAGTGGGTTGTCGAGGGTGATACGAACTCCAAGTTCTTCTACTCTTCCATTCGTAAGAAGAACAAGCTTCTTATGATCTACAGATTCAGCTTCCCGATCTTTCTGTTGCTTCCACTCCAGGGTAAGTCAAAGAGACCAACCTGTCTCACTTTCAAACCTTCCTTGGTTCTCCCTCTGTGTTGGTTTCTGATCCGAAATTACTAGCCTTCACTCCGTGGTTGGTTCTTCCTTTGGAGAGTGCTGACCTTGCCATACCACCTTCGTCAAAAGAGATATGAGCTCGTGTCTTTGCTCTTAGTAAGGATATTGCTAGTGGGCCTGATGGCTTCAATGTGGTCTTCTGCCGGAGTGGTTGGTCAATCTTACAATTGGATTTCTGCCTAGTTATTCAGTTTTTCTTCTTCGGTAGAGATCTGCCTCAAGATTGGACTTCCACCAACTTGGTCCTTATCCCTAAGTGTGAAAATCCTCGCTCGTGTGCGGATTTTCATTTGATTAGCTTGTGTAACTTCTCTAACAAGGTTATATATAAGGTTCTAGCCTCTAGGCTAGCTCCATTTCTTTAGCATATTATTCCCTCTTCTCAGGCTGGGTTTTAAAAGGACGTTTGATTACGGATAACATCCTTTTATCCTAGGAGATGATGTCTCAGATTGATCGGAAGGTCGGGGGTTCTAATGTGGTTGTCAAGATGGACATAGATAAAGCTTACGATTGCATGTCATGGCTTTTCATCATTATGGTTTTAAGGGATTTCGAGTTTCCCGAACCCCTTATTGATATTATCTGAAGGCTCATTTCCAACTGATGGTTTTCGGTTCTCATCAACTGATCGACTAATGGGTATTTCAAGGCGGGAAGGGGACTTCATCAGGGAGATCCTATTTCCTCTACTCTGTTCGTTATCGCTGTTGAGGCTTTCATGCGTGGCTGGCATCCCTTCGAGCTGCACTCTCATTTCTTCCTTATCCTTTGCTGATGACATTATCATTTTAACGCATGGAAGTCGTCGCTCAGTCCGTCGTCTGATCTGCCTCATTTAGCGGTACGAGAGGTGTTTGGGCCAACTCATTAATTTTGCTAAAAGTTGCTTCGTCCCGGCGAGAGACTTGTCTCTGGTTAGATCCTCTTGGACTTAAAACTTCTTCGATTTCAAGGCTGCCTCCTTTCCCTTACCGTAACTCGGTATCGTGCTTTACAGACGTCGCAAGTTTAACGTCATCTTCGATCCCTTGACAGATACAACCAGTTGTAAGATCATCCAGTGGAATGCTGCACTTCTCTCTCAAACAGGTTGACTGGTTCTCATAAGGTCTGTGATGGACTCTATAGGATCGCACGTCTTTACTGCTATGACTCCTACCTCCTCTTTCTTCCGCTCATATCGATCATTGGTTTCGTCCTTTTTCTAGAGTAAAAAAGGACAACGCTAATTGTCACCATTTGATTTCTTGGGACATCATTTGTTGTCCCAAAAGTAAAGGGGGTTTAGGCCTCCGAAATCCAAATAATACATGTACTGCCTTTTCTTGCAAGCTGTGGCCTCGGTTTGACGCGAACGATTCCTTATGGGCGACGTTCTTTCACCTAAAGTACCACAGACTTCTGGCCACGAAATTTTCTGACGTCTCATCCTACGCTATTGAGACGTGGAAACGGATGCAATCCGTGAAGGCCTTTTCGAATTCAAATGGTAATGGATCCGGATGAGACGCTAGTCCATTTTCGATTAGGGTAGCGTGGAGCTCGACGAGGATGCCAACTCCACGTCTACGTCTCTTTTCCCTCATCTGGAATGTCTGTATTTCCCTAAAAGTTTCTATATTTATGTGACGGACCCTACATGATGGGCTACTAATAAACGAAAACATCGAGAAGATTGGCATCCCACTTGTGTCCTGTTGCAGATGTTGTGGGCCTGGTGATATGGAATCCATAACTCACTTATTTTTTCTTTGGCTATTCTGCCAAAGGTATTTGGAATTACTTCGGGAACTTGGTTGGTCTTAGAGGTAACGCGTCTTCTATTGTTGAGTTACCGAGATACTGGTGAGCCAGTCTCAGTTAAATCTATTCATTCAATCATTTTTCGGTTGATTCCTTGTATTATCTACTGCCATATCTTATGATCGCGGAATAAGGCAATTTTTGATGAATTGCCTTTGGACCCTCCTACCATCTTCCGAAGGGTAAGAAATGGTGTTTTCCTTGCGTTTCGTGACAGATCTTTTAGAGGTTCTATTGGTTCCAGCTCGAGAAGGTTGGTTAGTACATTTGGTGTTACACCGGCACCAACTACCCCTAGGCGGGGATTGGTTGAACCTTCTAGTATTAGGTTAGCGGGATTCGTCCTGCTATCCTCTCCTCACACCACCCACCTTTTTAGATCTGATGTTGTTTGCTAGTACTGTAAGGCCTGGTTTTACATGTACTTATAGGATTGCCAATCTTTGGGTTTCCTAGTTCTAGGAGTAGTTATTTTGGAGCTGGAGCTTTCAGATGATATGGGTTGCGCTCATCTTCTGTCTCTATGTATTTGCTCGACCTTTTCCACGATCCTTGCCATCATCTTTTAGGTTGTGTCGTTTTGATGGCTTCCTCGACTTGGCAGTCGGCATAGCTTTTAGCATCGATTTTGGCTTTGTTGGTCGCTATGTATTTGTGTTTCGATTGCTATGTTTGTCGTACTATTATTATTATCTTTTGTGTGCACAAATCATGTAATCATTTTTATAGAATTGTTTTTGTGAGTCGTTGAAGAATATATATATGTGTATATATATAGGAGCGTTCAATGACACCCCAAATAATGAGCACCCCAATTGCCCTCCTTTCTCTACCTCTTATTTATTATAAATTATCCTAGTGGAAGGAGAGAGAACTAGTGGTGGGAGAGAGAAACGAAATGTGGGGTGGAAATCAGAGGGCATTTAGGGATGCTGCACTATTTGGGGTGTCATTGAACTCTCGCTATATATATATATATATATATATATATATATATATATATATATATATATATATATATATATATATATATATATATATATATTAAAAAAAATCCAACCATCTCCTGTGAGTATAATCCCCATTATTTAATATTTATTCAACTAATTAATGGTAATTAATGATTAGTTGGGACATGGAGAATAGAGCTTGGGGAGAAAGAAATTGGTCCCGTGCCGGCGGAAGTGCTAATATTCATAGTTTGTTGTAATACAAAATACGCAAGTATTTAAACAATGGTGCCAAATTCATTCTGCATCCCAAACTGTTTCATGACTATAAGTCTATACGATCTCAAATGATGAAAGGTTGCTAGAATATGTTCTCATACCAATCAGTACTATCTCTTATGCATAAAATAATGATACTATTCAATAATCTGCAAATTTAAAATTATATTTTAACATATTTATTTTGACTGATTTCATTTGCTCTTAAAGTGCAAAATTAATTCGAAACATTCAGAAGGTGGTCAATTAATGGGCAAAAGATAAGAAATGAAGAGCGGTCACATGTCTTCCTGCAGGTTGAAAGAGACGCCACATACCATGAAAAGATTAGGAAAACAAATCTGGTACGAGACAGCAATCTGCAAAGCATTACATTACAGTAACTAACAAACTGAAGTTCCATGAATTTTTGCAAAAATCTAAAATGTACACGAAGACAGATTGTTTTGCATGGAGGAATTATTTAATTTTCTCTATTAATATCTTCCTTTTCCCTACAGGCCACAACACTCTTAACAGGCAAAGAGACAAACATACATAACATGTTTATGATCATGGTCAAATGATGATCTACTCCATTGTAATATAGTCAATAATAATAAATGATTCTTCCAGCGTTTTGTTAAGAGGAAATTTTGATAAGAAAAATATTCGTTGACTCAACCCTTTCTATGAAGGTGTTGACATCAACTTTGTATTTTTGGAATTTATCTCACTGCCTAAACTAGGAACAATCTTAAAACATGCATCAACTCAATTTAGCAGATATTACTTCAATCAGTTTTGTGCTAGATTTTACTGCTCAATGCTTATACGTTTAAAACTGAATTTGTATATATTTTGCATCTTATCCTTTCTGTATGTTAAGCTGAAATTTAATTCAAGCATCAGAATTCAGCTGCAGATTTGATTAAATTTGAGAAACTAAGCATCAGCCAGCTTAGGTACATATATTAGTCAAGATATCCAGAAATCAGCCTTTTCAAAATCTTTGTATTCTACAGTTTATCCCTTCATTTGATTTGCATACCCGAGTAAAAAATAAAAGTGACAAAATAATTTAGTGAGACAAAAATATCAGTTGTGCACGTACGACATGAATGGAGACAGCTTAACAAACAAACAGTCAATTAACTTGACTAAAATTGTAACAAACACATGAAAACTGTGGAATCAACAATGATGAAGAAATTACCAATACCAAATATGTACAAAATGACTTATTATATATGATGCTCTGCGATGATACGTTTAGAGTATATGATCCACTCATAATATGAAATCTAGAAGAATCGCGAAAGGTCAATGGCAACTTCTGAATGGTGACCATCCATAAATGGTTGCTTTCAACAGATCAGCCTGTGCCAGAATCAAAAGTAGATCATGGCAAGAGCTAGAAGACACTTGGACACAGCATTTTTCTGCTTTATACTGTAGGGGGCCTTGAAAAGAAATTAATTGATGATGATAGTGCACTGAGATGTCAATGTGTTAAGCAGTGGTGTACTGACAGATGATGCCAGAAGTAAATGAGTCATTTACATGTACATGCAAGGTACGTTCTTGAATCGCTAGATGTAGTATTTCTGTTGATGTGTCATACAGTGCCTTTGTAGCCGAGATTACCGTTGATATGGTTTTCTCAGCCACAACTGAAACTACTGCAAATGTGGCTTGTACTGTGTAAAATTTGACAATTGGTACCGAGGAAAATTTAGGGAGAGTTCACAGTCAAAAACAAAGTTCAGGTCTGCATGCAGTACTACTGAAAAATAATGTCAAGAGACAAATTTAAGAAAAGAAAAGAGGGTGTCATGTTAAAAAAAGGAGTGAGCTGACACACACTTCGGGTCCGGCCCTGGGTATAGGCAGCCCAAGCAACGGCGTAGAGCCTCAAATTAGATGAGCTTATATATATATATATATATATATATATATATATATATATATATATATATATATATATATATATATGACAGCAATATTAGATGTGGACTAGGTGAAGTGGTTGAGTGATTTGCTTGCCTTCAGGAAGGTCCCAAGTTCAACTGTGGTGGATTGCAAAGGGCTTTGAATTTATTTTTCCCAACACCTTATTTTTTCCACTTTCTCATTAGATTTGGTGCCTAAGAAAAAGATAATAAACGAGTAAAGAAATAAAGTAAATAGAGAAAGAACTAAAAAAAATAAGAATAGAAACCTAAGAGAATAAGTTATGAAACTGCAAGAGAAATTGTTTTTAATGTAAACTGTACTTGAAAAAGATAGAATTATAGCTAGAGCATTAAGGATGGTTCCAAGTATAGAAAAGAAGGATATATAAAAGAGCAAGGGAAAATACAAAATTTTCCATTGACACCCTTCTCTAACATAAGAAATCGAGTTTAAAAAAGTAAAATCTTCAAAATTCAAATATTAAAAAAGGTATGTTAGGATTTTGGATGATCAAATTGATGCAAAATTGGTTGAACTGCACTTCTAATGGAAGGATGAGAAAATTTGAATGAAAGACTATTTTTGGTTTTCAATGATTGCATTCGTATAAAACTGCAAGTATATTTAGCATGTTTGCACCATGTTTTGAAAAAAATCTTAAGAAAGAAGTATTCGTATAGGAGGTATAGCTTAGAAATGTGTGTTCATTCATGTCATTTATTATGTGTTGCATTGTGCACAGATAATTACAAAATTGGTAGTGGTTGTTAGTATAGAATGGATTGGTGAAGGTTTACTTAGCCTTGTCTAATTTTAGAGAAGCAATTCCTAAAAGATAGGAGAATGTAACACCTCGCATTTTTTTAGTAACTAAATAAAGTGAACATAATTAATAAACGTAATAAAACAACAAAAATGGAAATTTTGCAAATGTCGGAATTTGACCCCAAAAGTTATATCATTGTGTTCGTGGTAGTTTTCTTATCAATTCTCGTATGTAATACTATTCAAATGCAATTCAAATGAAGAAGTTATGACCATTTGAAGTTTTAGCGTCAGAAACACTTGCTATGAGAAATGTGCCACTTAAATTATTGATTGATTGGTTGATTTATTGATTAATATTAATATTGATAGATTATGTTAATATCCAAATTTGAAAGGATAATAGATGTGTAAAGTAAGTAAACTGTGAACAAAATAAATTATGCATAATATTGGGTAATATTTGAATTCAAATTAATGTAATATGTCATGTATACTTGTAATAAAGAAATAAATCAATTGGGAATTGATTAGGAATTAATACGTAGTGTATCATTACAAATTAATAATGAAATCAAAATAAAATAGAATTAATGTATGCATATATGTAAATGCTTATATGTATATGTGTACATACATATAAGGATTCCAAAAACAAATTTACGTCTGAATTTGAAAATCAATCATACATAAGCAAAGGAGAGGATTCAATAATAATTAACATTGTAAACTTAATAGAGAATCTAAAAATAACATTAAATACAATTACATAGGAATAACACTACAAGAAATCAACCCATTCTCAGTATCAATACACAGCGTTTTGCCTCGTTTGTTGTCTATTTTACAATACAAACCTTGAATTAATATGGAACAGCTTGTGAAATCACTGTCCAAAATACGTTGCCTACTAAATTTTCGTTTCCTTTCATTTACCCACGTATATCTATTTCCTTCCCCGTTTTGCCTATTTCCTCCTCCGTTTTCATCCTCTTTCTGGTTAAAGTCAAAATCGATCCAAAATCAATCGCTTCTATTTCGTCTTGAAACCTTATGCTTCGAATCATTCATTCCTAATCTCTAAACTTAAATCCGCGATGCTTCTCATATTCCAATTCCTAAATCCGCGATGCTTCTCCTATTCCAAATTCTACTGCAAGTATGAGGAAGAAGGTAGATAATTTGTTGATGTTGGAAGAAATCATCTGTTCTTCCTGCTATTTCTATGTCTATGGTAATTTGCTTTTAATGGAGTTTTTTTAATTATTTTTCCCTCCATGTTGACTGCAATGGAAATAGAAATTCGGATAATTTATAGAATGAATTTCTTTGAAAACCTTGTAAATTACATGTTTTTTGTTTATTATGAATTGGGTGTTGCAGACGACTTTAAGCATGATGCACAAATTGTAGATATAGATGCAATAGAACAGCAAATTCTGGTACTTACTTTATTCATAATTTATTTTCTCATACAATCAAATTTTCTTAGAGCCCTTTCTAAATCCCATTACCTTAACTAAACTGTGTTCCATTGATTATCCCTAGCCGACTCTGTTCCAACTTCCAGTTATATTACTACTCGTATAATCCTTACAAAGTCTTTCCTCACTAGACTTAGTAAATTATACCTGTGTTTGATATGTGACAACATTAGAAAAGATAAATCAAGAAATAAATATATTGGGAATGGTTTTCACATGAGATGAGATAATCAATGTCATTATGCTTCGACTGGTCGTTTCATTTTCATGAATAGAAATCATAATTATATGATTTTAAATTTGAGCTTCAGATGATATAAATGGAAAGCATTAAAATAAAACATGACTTATTAAATGAAATGATGCTGCACTTTTATAGTAAGTCATTCTAATTTTGAATTCTAAATTTGTTTTTCTTCACTTATCTGTTAATTTTAACGATTTCTTATACTTGCTAGTAAACTAGATAGCTGGATATATATGGAAAAACTAAAATTTACATCAAAATTTTAGTTATCTCTGGTTTCTTATGTTGTGTTGGATATATTTACTTTTGGGATAAATTAGTTTAAAGGGTTTTAGAGCAATCTGCACATGAGTGTAGGTTGCTTTGGAACTGGTTGTAGAATTGCATGGAATCTCTTGTTTTTGTTGTTCAAGGTCAATGAAGAGAAAACTGATGAAGACATGCAGGTTTGTTCTTTAAGAATTGATATAGTTTATCCTACTTTTGTTATGTTTTTTATAATTTTTATGTTGAAATATTTGATATGAACAAAGTGAAAATAATGGAGTGTGTGCGTTAGGATTTGAAGATCTATTTTACCCCTCTAAAATTGACTTCTAGCTATGAAATTAATCATCAGTTTGGCCTTAATTATGTCGGAGTAAAGTATATTTGAACATTTCTAGCATTGAGTGAGTAACGATACACTTAGCTGCAAACTAAGCTATGAAATGAAATGGACGTTAAGACTTTATAGAGGACTTATGCATAAATTTAGCTAGTTTTATTTTTTACGTTTATTGCAGCTGACTACCCTTTTTCCCAAATCCAATATCATGTTCTCAGGTACATGCTTAAGTTTCAAAAAAAAACCATTGAAACCGCTAAAGGTTTAGTTCTTAGGTATATTTGTTGTTTTCTAGTCTTACTCTCATTTGCTTTGCTGATAAAAAAAAGCTAATGTACTACATTTTGTTTGTTTATTCATAAATTCCTATTTTTTTCATCAACTCTTATATTTTTATTTATTATAGTTGTATATGTAATTGAAAAAGCAATTAAGTATATGTGACTACCAAAAACTCAACATCGAAATAGGTTGTCGGTGAAGGAGTATTGAACCGTCAGTAGCATAGAAGAATGATTTGAAAGCATGGACCCGGCACTAGGTTAAGACCGAAAGCATAAGAGAAGCATTTGGCACAACAAGCAATCGACACCCTCATGAAAGGAGAAAGCTTGGACTCAATATGAAGGAAGGAAACCGGAAGGATGGTTCCAACACGAAAGGAATCTAATGTAAACTCGATTTCGAAAGACAAACCACTTGAAACCGGAATCCAATGGAATGACAAAAAACATCAAACCAAGCTGAAGGAGACGAAAGGGCTATCGACATTAACTTAATGCCGAAACAAAAGAAGATGAAAGCATAAGAGAAACCTTCGAAAAGCCAGCTATCGAGACTAAAGCTTGATGATTACCGAGAGGAAACTTCGGAAATCAATAAGTAGCGCACATAAAGCATCCTTCTGGAAGGCCGAAACCCACCCCAAAGACCTACCGAGAGCAAACCAAAGCTTCTAGGAAAAAGAGCATTCCACACTAACTTGCTTAATGTCAATACCGAAAGGGGTGATGATTCCCGGAACATGGGAAGTGGGAGAATGAAAACTAATACCATGAAGACTTGAAGACAAGACCGGAAGCTTATGACCGAAAGCCGAAAGCCTTTCCCATAGCTATCCATACCAGCGAGCTTGGTATCGATACGAAAGATGGACGCAACATCAGAAAAAGTCTCCAAGATCGAGACCGGCCTTACGAGAACCAAGACCGACACAGTGAAGGCTTCGTTACCTCTATTAATAAGGCCAAAAGAACGACCGAGTGCCAAGGCAACCGGAAACAAAAGATAAAGGGTGGCCGACATATACCTGCTGCACGCTAAAGAGACTTCTGCTGACCCAACGACGAAAGGGGTCCTGATTTGTCTTAAAATAAGACCCTAGGGGTCATATTTTGGGGGACCGAATTCTCATTCCTCAATCGTGTACTCTTTTCTTATAGAGTAAACCCTAATTTCTAAATCAATTTGGGGATTTCCTCAGTAAACACTTATGTACTCAACTCAATGAACAATTAAAAGTGAATCGACACTTAGCGTAATTCCTATGAGCTGTTTAGCTACTTCCTTTACATACTACCTTATGCTTTCTACATGACAAAGGTTTCCTACACAAGTCTAAACCCTTCCTCAAGATTATTGAGAAACCCATTCTATAAACCATCTAGCTTTCTATCTTGTGTTGTGCTTAGGGAACCCTTATCCCAAGGTAACTATTGGTTGTTAAGTCTCGTAAGCGTGATACTCACCCCTTGAGGGAAGAGTAGCTAATCTTCGGGCTTAAGACCTTGATATCTAGAAAATGGTGAGCTAACTCAAGTTTGTAGGAACAAAATAATCCCATTTTCCCCTTAGGTCCATTTCCTTAGACTTATCTCCGGTATTGACGAAAAATATCATTAAGATTTTGGCACTGGAAGGAGGGCCTGAACCTCCGACCTTGTGGTTATTTCGTTAGGGACTAATTTGGTGAACTTATTGCTTCATCGCAGAAAAAGATGAAGCCAAAAAGATTGGAAGAGCGAAATAAAGTACCAGCTCCTGTTGCAACTATTGAGGAGAACGTGAATCTAACATTCAACTTGAACAACAACGAAGTACGAGAAGCTTCTAATCCGATGCAACCACCAATTCTAAATGCCCCGGACAAAACCGCTGCCAAGTTTATGGCTTTAGAGAAGAAAATCAGGAAATGCAAGCTCAAATGGAAGTTGTCTAAACACAAAGGGCCTCAAAGCTCGCTAAGTCAAGTCAAAGGGAAGAAGATGAATCTCAAAGAAGGATGGTTCCCGCCTACCGTCCCGAAGAAAAGGAGGGACTTAAAGAAACTTCCTTCAAGAAGAAAAGGTCTCATTTAACGGGAGTGGACCATCAAGGGAATCAATGCAGTCAAGAACAGTCTGGGAGCTCTACTTCTAAAGGTTATGATCCCAAGATATAGTATTATGATAACATAGAGGCCTATCTCAAGGATATAACTAGGAAAACTGTCAAAGATTTGTTAGGAAGTAAGGCAAAGAGAACCCAAGATGAAGGGATTAACGACAATGAAAGGGTAGCCCCTTTCACTAACGAGATCATGAACACTATGATACCATCCCGAGTAAAGGTTCCAACCATAAAATATCTAGGAACTACCGACCTTGATGACCAGCTAATGGCTTTTGACAGCCAGATGGTTCTCTATAATGCTTCGGGGGCCATTTGATGTCCTCTTTTCCCAGTAACCCTCCAAGGGGCCGCAACCATGTAGTACCGTCAATATAGAGAGAATACCATCTATTCATGGAAACAGTTTGCTTGTGAATTTTCTACGTAATTTTGCATCTGTAAAGATTCGACGGTGGATTACACGGTAATCGCTAACATCAAGCAAATACAAGGGGAGTCCTTGGGAGATTATTTGAAAAGATTCAACGTAGAAGCTTTGAAGACAAAGGATATGAATGACCGCGACAAGCTCATCACAGTCCATTCTTGGTTGAGAACACCCTTTCTGGAAAAAACTATACATTCATGGATGTAAGGACCCACAAGACTTCCATTTTCAAGCTGATGAATTCATTCGCATAGATGAGTTATATTATACCAAGAAGAAGTTCAGACCTCAAGGGGAAGGAGGTTAGTCGGGCTTCGGTCGAAAGCCTCAAAGTGGAAGGTTTAGTCCAAATGGAAATCATAAAAGGCCAAGATGGGAGGATTCTAATTCCAACTCGGTGGCCTTAAGCAAACCCATCTCCTTTGTGTATGTTGTGGCCAAGGAAAGGGTCAATAACTTCCTTGTTTCGTTTAAAGCCAAAAATTGTCCTAAACCCCATAGTGGAGGAAAGTACTGCGAATATCACAAGACAAATGGCCACAAAACTGATGAGTGCAAGGTGTTGGAAGAGATCATTCAAAAGCTCATTCTCGAGGGTCATCTGAAAGAGTTTGTTCTAAATAAGCAACCATATGCTTCACATCCTAATGGGCATTAGAAGGTTTTAGCCAATGCAGTGGAAGCTCCAACTGAAGAGGGTCATTTGGATTTGGGCCCTCCAACAAACCAAATTAATATGATCCATGGTGAGCCACATCTAGCTGGAAACTGCCCAACGGCTCAAAATCGATATTTGAGGGAGGCCCACGAAGGAATATTCTCTATTCAAGAAGAGCCGTCATTGAAAAATGTCCTCTACGGCGTCAAAATGCACAATCTAGTGATCTCTCCAGACGAGATAAAAAGGGGGTTCGTTATCCGCACAACGACCCTCTCATGATAACGGCTCAGATTGGGCTTTTTGTGGTTGTCAAGATTCTTGTTGATACTGGGAGTGCGGTAAACATAATCTTTAAACACATTTTTGAACAAATAGGAATCTTTGAAGATAAGCTAGAGCCAAGCAATGAGCCTATCTTTGGATTCAACAACAAAGGATCAACTCCAGTAGGGCAGATTAAGCTTCTTGTTTTAAGTGAGATTGTCTACTATCCACAGGACCTTCAAGACCCTCTTTATTGTCATCGACCAGCCTTCCTACTATAATGCTTTCTTTGGTCGTCCTGCTCTAGAGGAGATGGATGCTTTTGTTTCGTCCAAATATCTTATGGTGAAGTTCTTAACAAAGCAAGGATGGGGTACCATCAGAGGAGAGCAGTTCAGTTCTCATGAATTGTATTTCTCCATAGTTGACAAATATACAAGAGAGTGTTCTGCTTACTTTGATTCCTCTACTACTTTTCAACCTCTGGATGATTGATTTTTACATCCAACATTCGAAGCTAGAATAAAAATCAACAAAACTGACAAATGTTTGAATGGTAGGTACACTTCTTTGAGAAGAAAGAGAAGAAGGCTGATGAAATAAATTTGATAGAAAATAAGGAAATTATGATAGAGTTAGATTCCCGAGGGGATACTGATAGAAGACTTGGAAGAAATCAGCGTTGATCAAACTAACAAAGTCAAAACCATCAGGATATGGAGAAGGTTGGAGGAACCATTGAGAAATGACCTGATTCGGTTCTTACAGATCAACAAAAATGTGTTCGCCTGGACTCATTCAGACATGGTAATAATTAACCCCTCTGTCATGAGCCATGCCTTAAATATCAACCCCTCCATAATCCCTATTTGCAAAAGAAAAGGCAGTACAACAGAGATAGGTCAGAGGCTTTGAAAGAGGAAGTTAAGAAATTGTTAGCAAATAAGTTTATCCGAGAAGTCTTTTATCCCAAGTGGCTCGCCAACCCTAGACCAGTAAAGAAGTCCAACGGGAAGTGGAGGACATGTGTTGACTACACGGACCTAAACAAAGCTAGCCCAAAGGATTGTTACCCCCTTCCATGAATAGACCAGTTGGTTGATGCAACGAGTGGATTTAGGTTGTTATCCCTTATGGATGCTTATTCGGGATACAACCAAATTCCCATACGCAAACCCGATGAAGAGCATACAAGTTTCAATACAGATTGGGGAACATTTTGTTACAAAGTCATGCCCTTTGGATTAAAGAACTCTGGCGCAACATATCAATGGTTGGTCAACATAATGTTTCAAGATCAAATAGGGTGAAACATGGAGGTGTATGTGGATGACATGCTAGTAAAATTTACCATAGCAGAAAGCCATCTAAAAATCTAGAGGAAATGTTCAATATCCTAAGGGAATACCAAATGAAGCTAAATCCTCAGGATTTCTCTTTGTGATTCAATCTGGGAAGTTCCTAGGGTATGTGGTTAGCGAATATGGAATTGAGGCTAGTCCTGATCAAATCTAAGGCATAAAAGATATGGAGGTGCCCAGAACAAGCAAAGAGGTCATGAGCTTGAATGAAAAGATAGCAGCCCTTAGTCGGTTCATTTCCAAAGCAACAGACAAGTGCGTCCATTTCTTTGACGTCATAAAGAAGAAGAACTTTGAATGGATGAGGAATGTAGAAAAGCATTCCAAGAACTAAAGGGTTATATGGGGAAGCCCCAGATATTATCTACCCCTGAGAAAGGGGAAAATCTATACCTCTACATGGTTGTCTCGGAATATGCGGTAAGTTCGGTCCTCATAAGGGAAGGTGATGGAAGCCTATGCCCAGTTTACTATGTTAGCAGAAGGTTAAAGGATGCATAAATCTGATATCTCGTAGTGGAAAAGCTAGCTTATTGTCTCATACTTACAGCACGGAAGCTCAGAGCTTACTTCCAGGCACACCCCATCAAGGTTTTAACCAGCTTTCCACAAAAGCAAGCTTTAAGGAAGCCAGAAACCTCGAGAAGGTTAGTAAAATGGGGAATTGAGCTTGTCCAATATGAAATTGAGTTCCACCCTTGGCCAACAATCAAGGGGCAGGCTCTCGTAGACTTTGTAAATGAGTGTACGAGTTTCATCACAAAATAGTCGACAAAGGAAAACAATCTAAAGGCTAAGTGGTAGTTGTTCGTAGATGGAGCTTCAAACGAGCAAGGATCAGGGGAAAGATATATAATAATCACCCCTGACAGACATCACCTACGTTATGCAATGAAGCTGGGCTTTGCAGCAACAAACAATATAGCACATTACAAGTCAATGATGGCAGGGCTAAATCTAGCACTACAATTAAAGATACCCCGGATTGAGATCTTTAGTGACTCGCAGCTGATGGTGAATCAAATCAAGCAAACCTACCAAACCAAGGATCCTCAATTAGTCTTATATGTGAAAAGAATACTGAAGATGCTCTCTCGGTTTGAGGTCTTTTCCATACATCAAATCCCAAGAGGGGAGAACTCTCAAGCCGACTCATTAGCAAAATTGGCCAGCTCATGAGGAGCACCTGAAACTCTAATAATCCATGTTTCCCTAACATATGCTTTCGGCCGAGGTTGATATTCCCTCACACATAAGGATAGCTTATGTTTTTAATCCTATCCAAGAATTAAGGAAGGAATCCTTAGACCTAATCCTAGGGTTGAGAGATGAAGCCGCTATTAGGACGGCCAAATAACAAGGAGAATTACTAAATACTACAATTCGAGTGTTAAAGCATGGAACTTTAGTAAGGGAGACTTAGTCTTACGAAGGGTAATGGCCAACAAAAAGAATCCGTCGGATGGTCCACTTGGCCCAAACTGGGAGGGACCCTTAATCATTCACCAAGAGGTCATACCCGGAACGTATCGACTCTGCAAACCAAATGCTGATCTTGTACATGGAACATGGAACTCGGAACACCTAAGGCCGTACTTTTCGATGATAAGTAAATAAAGAAAGGTCTTCTTTAAGAACACTCTCATAAACAAGGGTACAGAAACCCTCTCAAAATTTCGAACTACCCAAAAATGGGGTAAAGCAACCTACAATGGTCAAAAAACTTTGTCATCGCTAAGATGGCCAGAGAAAGGAACCTTCCCGAGGAAGGTGGACTGTAAGCCTTTAACATCATCCAAGTCGGAAAGGACTAGGTTAAAGCATCAAAAACGTAAGCCTCCGATCTACACCATAAATTGTCGGACGAAGCATCTAATTAGCACGCCCTGCCTCTGCTCGTAGAAGAGTATGCCCTGCCGTTGTTATGAACTAAGCAATCTCACAGAAGAGCAAGCCCTACCTCTGCTTATGTTCCTCATATCCCGCAGAAGGGAATGAACAAGCACGCTCTTCCTGTGCTCACAGAAGAGCACGCTCGGCCTCTGCTTCGACTAAGTACATCCTTCTTCTGCTCGCAGAAGAGCACGCTATACCTCCACTTATGTCTCCTCCCTCAAAAGGAGCAAAATCCCAGAGAGTGGCTTATGAAGCACGTCTATCCTCTGCTTCAACAAGAAAAAGCCCAGAGAGTGGCTCATGAAGCACGTCCATCCTCCGCTTCAACAAGCAAAATCCTAGAGTGTGGCTCACGGAGCATGTCCATCCTCTGCTTCGATAATCAAAAGTCCAGAAAGTGGCCTATAAAAATCATACAACCCCTGCTTTATAAATTAACACCAGAAGTGGATTTCTAGTCTTCCATCTCAATACCTGAATCTGGGTTGGTTTTGGACTTTTACTAATAGCAGAAGAGGATTTATGGTCTTCTATCTTAATACCTCAATCTGGGTTGGTTCAGGACTTCTATTGTTATCAGAAGAGAATTTTTGGTCTTCTATCTTAATACCTGAATCTGGGTTGGTCCAGGACTTCTATTGTTACCAGAAAAGAATTTATAGTCTTCTATCTTAATACCTGAACCTGGGTTGGTTCAGGACTTCTATTGTTACATGAAGAGGATTTCTAGTCTTGTATCTTAATACATGAATCTAGGTTGATTCAGCAGGACTTCTATTATTACCAGAAGAGGATTTCGGGTCATCTATCTTAATACCTGAATCTGGGTTGGTTCAGGACTTCTATTGTAACTAGAAGCGGATTTCTGGTCTTTTATCTTAATACCTGAATCTGGTTTGGTTTAGGACTTCTGATTATACCAAAAGTGGACTTCTAGTCTTCGGTCTTCAATACTCGAATCTGGGTCGATTCTGAACTTCTTTTATTTCCAAAAAGGCTCATATTGAAAACATATGGAATCCAGCAATGAAGATGAAGTCAATCCGCATTTTTTGCGGCCAAGAAGTTCTTCTAGACCTTATTCGCTATTTTTTCCAGCAAAATATAAAGTATTAACAATTGAGGAACTTTAGTTGCAGGCTTAACATGTTATTGGGCTTAGGCCCGAACAATGCCTAATATGATGCGGATGAAAATAAGTGTAGAAACTATGCAAAGACTAAAAGACTAACACAAAGTATTAGTCATTGAAATTTATGCAGGGAAAGTGCGGGTAAGAATTTAGGTAATGATGAAGAAGGAAGGACTAACTTGAAAATTCAGAGACACCCCTTCACTAGGTGGGCAAATGTTACTACCAAAAACTCAACATCGAAACAGGCTGTCGGTGAAGAGGTATTGAACCGTCACTAGCATTGAAGAATACCATGAAGACCCTCATGACATGAGAAAGCTTGGACTCAATATGAAGGAAGGAAACCGGAAGGATGGTTCCGAGACGAAAGGAAGCTAATGTAAACTCGGTCTCAAAAGACAAACCACCTGAAACCGGAAACCAATAGAATGAAAAAAAGCATCAAGCCAAGCTAAAGGAGACAAAAGGACTATCGGTGTTAACTTGCTTAATGACTATACAAAATAAGATGAAAGCATAAGAGGAACCTTCCAAAAGACGGCTATCGAGACCAAATCTTGATGATTACCGAGAGGCAACTTCAGAAATCAATAAGTAATGCACCGAAAGCATCCTTTCTGGAGGCCGAAACCCACCCTAAAGATCTACCGAGAGCAAACCAAAGCTTCTAGGAAAAAGGGCTATTCACACTAACTTGCTTAGTGTCGATACCGAAAGGGTGATGGTTCCTGGAACATGGGAAGTGGAAGCCTGAAAACTAATACCATGAAGACTTGAAAACAAGACCAGAAACTTATAACTAAAAGCTGAAAGCCTTTCCTAAAGCTACCCATACTGTGACGATCCCAAAACCCCGAGACACGGTGTTAAGGATAATCATTGGAATATAACACATTAATCACCATTAGCCGATCACAGATAATAGCATAAGCAGAAAATAGAATAATTTACACACATGTGACAGCGGAATCATATAGATATCATCACATCAGAGAAGCACAGTACAAGATACAACTTAGTGCATAATGATACATAATCAGTCACCATCGCCTGAGGCGGAATCATACATAAAGAGTACACAAAATAATATCAGTCTACATCGCCAATGGAGGAATCATAATATAGATACAATAATGGCGGAGAAAATCCAAGTCAGCACGGTGTAGTCAAGCCTCGCCATGAGCCAAAAGCGCGTCAGAAACCTGTAACTAGACTGCCCGTGTGAAAATGAGGGCACCCGAGTTTGCAAGGTGAAACAAACTACGAGTCAGTCATGGGACTGGTATGAGAAATCTACTTAACTTATTAACAACAATAATATGGAAAATCAAAGGACCACGCCACTTTCGTGGAACGGGTTTACTCCAATGAGTGCTAGTGCATGAAATAAAGTAAATGATTAAATCATCGCAATGCTTTTTATAAAATGAAGCCATTATAAGACTCAGGTCCTATCACACAATGCAACGCAAGCCGGAGGATAGAGTTTTACCTTATAATGGCCAAAAATGCTTCATACGTATAAAACAAAAGTGTTTGATATTATTACTAGTGCATATATGTTTCAAAAGCAAATTCAATCATAAATATCAATCCTAGACGGCATGGGTACCATATATCATGTCGCCATACTAGTAATACAATCACATTCGCATATTTCGTATTGGAAATTGGATTCCTTCATGAGTCGAGGCAAAGGGGCAAGCTCCTCTCCGATTCGAAACACTCTAGCAAATGCCTCGGGACCGCACACAGCAATCCCTGGATCCTCCAAGGCCGGTCCTCCCTTACTTTTGAGGATTAATTATTGCTGAACACACGTTTCTCGGTCCTTACAAACCTATAATCAAGGCGCCTCGTATTCCAACAACCACACAGGTGAAAAGTAGATATAAATGTCAGGGCTGGGAGGTCACTGACACCACCATAGCTAGAAAGAAACGTCGTGCACTCCTTGGGTCCTTCTCCCGTTTTTGACTCATACCGGGGTGTGAGGCTCGCGAATTCACGTTATATACACAAAGCTATGTCACACAGACCATGCTTTGATCATCAACCACAAGACTTTGCTTTGCAACAGAAGCCTTGATCATATGCCACTCAGGCGTGCCACACAGACAATCCACTCCATATGACTGATTTCTGTCAATACATAACCTCTGAGCTCGTACGTCTCAGAGAAGGGCGTTAAGCAAGAGAATAAATTCTCCGCCGCCAAACAGATATATATTTAACAGAGATCAATCAACACAGAACAAAATCCAATGTCAGACACACAGTCCATTTACAAGTCCGTTCTGGGTCTGAACGAAACCGGAGGCACCAATTCCTCGCATATCCGTACAATCAACAGTATGTTTGGATGGCTACTACTTCAGTTCATTCATGGTAGCTACTCCAATCACGAGCGTCAGTAGCGCCCATCCATCCAATGTGAAGATCGTCGGTCTTCAACCGTCTTCCACTCTTCGACTTCTCAACGTCGATCGATTATTTGAAATGAGATAAGCTCGGCCTTTTCAAATAATCCACGTATATTTAGATTTTCAAATCGATTAATCACATGGTTGGACTATTCAATATTCACATTTCAGTTCTTTAGTTATAATTTTCATGTTAAATACATTCAACCATCACATATCAAGCAAGCACAACAAAATTGGTTTATTTCCACTCTATATCGTCTATAGTATTTTATAACGATATATCGCCATTTTTATTTAATTTAAAACGACCATATTTAATTAAACGACGTTTCAGGTCGTGTCGATGCACTGGCGCTGCTTTTCACTAATTTTGTTTTACACATATCTGAAAATCTAACCGTTGGATCTTCACAAATTTTATATCATTAGAAAGATCATTTCAAAATGAATCCAACGGTTTCAGTTTTGGGAAAATCCGACGGTCGGATCTTCCACACTAGCCATTTGAAGTTACGATTTCAATTTACGAACTGCAGTGTCGTTATTCGATTTAATTTAATTATATATATATATATATATATATAATCGTTTCTGGCGCTGTTTTTCTTCATATTTGAATCAAACATTCCAGACAATCTAACCGTCGAATCTTCACAAAGTTGGTGCCATTGGAAAGATATTTCCAAGGCGAACCCAACGGTTGCGGTTTCGGGAAAATCCAATGGTCGGATTTCCCGCATTATTCATTTGAAATCACGGTTTCAAAACACTAACTGCACGGCCACGTTTCGTTTTAATTTTATTTATATTTTTATATAAATATAGTTCATTCAAAAATTCCTATATCATTTTCACTTCAATTATTTCACTAACGCCTTTAAATTTTGGAAAATTTCGCCATAACCTCCTTTGTACGGGAGGGGCTGGAAAAATTCCCAAATAGCTACACGGGCGTCTCATGTCAAAAAGAAAAAGAAAAAGCCAAGCGGCTCATAAAATCATCACCCAAACAAAACAGTAAATGTGTACCTATTTGTCGGGCACAAAATTTTATTCCTCTTCTCTAGCCCCTTTGCTATAACCTGTTCAATAGATATGCATGTACATATATACAATTTTTACCACTTATCATTTTCCATTCAACTTCATATTTGATTTACTTTGGTTTAAAAACACCATTCATTCTAATGTTGCATGCATAGGCTAAAATCATATCATTAGCTAATTAATGTATATTTCAACTCATGCACATTTATTTGAACAAGTGGCTATTTTTAACACTTCACATTTCAAAGATGATAATTTGGCGAACTAAAATAGATTTCAACACGTGACTATTTTATTTAGTTCCTATGCATGTTAAAAATAATATTTCTTCACAAATATTTATTTCAACGTCCGCATATCTTTAACATATCACATATATGATAAAAATGATATTTTTATCACTTAAAATATTTATTCGACAAATGGATGTTTTCAACACTTCATAGTTTCAATAAAAATGTAATTTTTATTGTTCGATCTTTTTATTCAACACATGAACTCTTCCACTACACACACTTCTCAACACATGAGCATTTCCACACATGGATATTTTATTTATGTTGTTCATTTTAGAAAGATGGAATTTTTGTTGTAGAAACTATTTATATAAGGCAAATATTTTTCATACTTCATATATATTATAAAAAGGTGATTTTTATTGTTTAAACACTTCATTCATTCACAAATGAATTTAATTTTCACACATCACTTTTAAACACATGAACATTTCCACACATGGATATTTTATTTATGACTTTAATTTCAATGCATGAAAATAATTTCAACATATGAAAATTATTCTAACACATAAAGATTATTCAAAATTTCGGCAGCATAACGGCAGGGTAGTTAAAACCGGCACCGTCCCTAGTACAGCTCCTCGCTCTACCTTAAAACCTCGTGGTTTTTGACAATGGGGATTCATGCATCTAATTCGCACGCAGGCGGCATGTTTATTTTTATTTCCACAAATATTTCCAATTCATTTCAATCACCGATGTGTATTTTTCAACCACAACCAAACAATATCAACCACAAACAATTATTCAACCATTCGTATTTTTCATCCAATATTTCACACCAATTCACAACAATAAATATCGTCCATGGTTTGTGGACGAGGGGAGTGTATATATATATATATATATAATATAATATAATATAATATAATTGCTATATTTCACTTGCATTTCAACACATATATCAATTATTCTATGCATGTAAAATTCATACTTCGCTTATATAGCTTACACAACGCACGTACATGAGGTATACAACACGTATGTAATTTATATTTCGCTAATATAATTTATACATGACATTTTCCATTCAAATTCTTTTAATTTAAATTTCTCACTTTGGTTTTCGGAGTGCTAAAAATCGTAGATGACTCAGAAAAATCCGCGGCTTCTTCTATGTGGTAGAGAGCTTCCTTGCGGTCCCGATGTTTCCTGTTTCATCGAATTTCGTCAACACACCAAAAAGATATGATTTTTCAAAGTGCAAACATCAAAAAGAACTCACCTTTCACGATGGTTCAAAACTAGGTTTGCGGTTTTCGCGAGAACCGAGGCACGAGGGGATGATCGACGAGTTGGACGTGGAAGAGGGAGGAAAGGGGGTCCTGTCGGTGGTGGTTTGGTGGCGTTTGGTGGTCGGGATCGTCGGCGGCGGCGATGGGAAGGTCGGAACTTCCTAGGGCTCGTGCTCGACGATGCGGAGGAGGGAGGAGACGAGGGTAGGTCGAATTTGAAGAGGGGAGGGAGGCGAAGCGAACGGCGGTGGTGGCGGAGGCTGTAGGTGGCTGAGGCGGCGGCGATCGGGCCTGGAAGGTTCGAGTGGTTTTCGCTGTCGGTCGAGATAGAGAGCGAGGGTTTTTAGTTTTTTTTTTAAATAATGAATGGAGAAATATGATTGGTCGATGGTTTTAATAAATTTTTAAATAGTGTTTTCCTCAACAAACTCCTTTTCAAACCCAACGACTGTCGCCCCTAGCTAAATACCCCCATCCCGGACACAATGGGATAGGTGTCGTTGGCCAGTACGACTGTTACAGTCAGTTATTTTTCAAATTAAAGTATAAAACATTTAATTTTTAACTTTGAACGTACATTTCAATTTGCCAGGGCCACATACTGATTCGAAAAATTTCAGAAAAATAAATCTAGCTATGTGTTGACGCTATGGTCCCAACAAAACTAGTTTCGTCGAATTCTAAGATCGTTTGAAAAATGGCCATTTTCTGGTCGATCCAATTTAACAGAAATTGACCAAACGCATTTTCTTTTGCCACGCTCACATACTAGCTTCAAAAATTATGAAATTTAAAACCTAGCAATAGTTTGACATCCCGGACCCAACAAAAGTGGTTTCGTCGAATTCCGAGGTCGTATGCAAAATATCAATTTTCCAGGGCTATATATTCTATATAGCGACCATTCAGAAAATTCATTCGGCCATAACTTTTGATTCCCGTTATGAAACTTCGATTTTTAAGATTTGTTAGAAAGGTATTGATAAACAAATTTAAATATTTTTGGTTTCACTAAAATCCGTTATATTCTCCACCCTGCACAGTCAGTCTAAGTTTGAATTCAAATTTTCAAACTGACTCACTATTTCTAATTCACTATTTTATTGAAATATTCTTTTTCAGTTGTTCAAATTCCTTTGAAATCACCAATTTAAAATTTTTAAATTGGCCCGTATTTTCCGGGTTATTACACATACCAACGGGCTTGGTATCAATACGAAAGGTGGAAGCAACATCAAAGAAAATCTCCAAAGACCGAGACCGGTTTCCAAGAACCAAGACTGACACACCAAAGGCTCCGTTACCTCCATTAACAAGGACAAAAGAACGACCGAGAGCCAAAGCAACTGGAACAGAAAGGTAAAGAGCTACTGACACATAACTATTGCACCCGAAAGAGACTTCTGTTGACCCAATCACCAAAGGGGTCTTGATTTATCTATAAATAAGACCCTAGGGGGTCACATTTTGGGGGACTGAATTCTCATTCCTCAATCTTGTGTTCTTTTCTTATAGAGTAAAACCTAATTTCTAAATCAATTTGGGGATTCCCTTTGTAAACACTTATAAATTTAAATCAATGAGCAATAAAGAGTGAATCGACACTTAGCGTAATTCCTATGACCTGTTTAGCTACTTCCTTTACATACTACCTTTTGCTTTCTACATGACAAAGGTTTCCTATAAAAGTATAAAACCTTCCTCAAGATTATTGAGAAAACCCTTTCTACAAACCATCTAGCTTTCTATCTTGTGTTGTGCTTAGGGAACCCTTATCCCAAGGTAATTATTAGTTGTTAAGTCTCTTAAGTGTGATACTCAGCCTTTGAGGGACGAGTAACTAATCTTAGGGCTCAAGACCTTGATATCTAGGAAACGGTGAACCAACTCACGCTTGTAGGTACTAAATAATCCCATTTTCCCCTTAGGTCCATTTCCTTAGACCTATCTCCGGTGTTGACAAAAATATCGTTAATAGTATATTTCTATAAAATGTATCATTTATAAAAGAATCATATATATTATCTTTCGATTCTTTAGACTTAGGAGCACCTTTTTATATAAACCTAGGACATGGAATTTTTAAGCCACACTTGAGGTAGTATTCTATTGAAGATAATATCACAGAAAGCATTATTTGCGAGCAGTTCAGCTACTAATTTGGCATAGAGTGGAAAAATATACAAGATTATGTGTAAAGAAGTATCAAGTTGTTTACTTCAACATTTGAGTACACTCAAGTGGTATTAATTTTAAAATAGGAAGAAAGGATTCTGATCTTGTAAATAGGAGTAATGGTCGATATATGACCAGGAGTTGCGTAATAGACGATCCATATAGTTAATAGTTTATTACATCTCCTTGCTTTACGTTTTCTCAACTGGTGACGTCAAGGGTCTTTTTGTCTTGTCTAAACAGTCATAACTATAGAAGTTGCTCAGATGTGAATGTGCGTTGTTGCCATGTCATTAAATGTCAATCTTTTTTTGTGACTGCCTACATCCATGATGGTTGATGAACCTGGGATATTCTAACCGTTGTTAGTGTTTGCCAAAGATTGATTACCTGCTGTGTTATAAAATAATTGAATAATTAGTTCTTTATTGGGATAATGATTTATATGTACATCTTGATTTATCTGGAACTAATCATTAGTTTGGCCTTAGTTATGTTGTGGCTTTTTCTTAAAGATTAAAATACTCAGGTCAGTTTTAATGCCCCAGGTTATCAAATAAATCGGGAAAATCGTATTAGTTTTGAATGTGGGAATTTAATATCCACATTGTTATAGGGGATTAATGTTTTTTATAATTTTCTTTTGGATTCCAACTTAGGCTTTGTTTTTGTCCAAAAATCCAGGCCCTGTAATACTTCGACTTAATTTAAGTATTACAGGCCTTATATGCCTTGTGCCCTTGCTTGGTCAACTTCATTACTAGAATAGCTTCTGCACCAGATATGAAACGCGCAGATAGGCCAGACTCAGGCTCCTGATCAAGCCGAGTCCATTGTTGTCCTTGCTTGATCAACTTCAGCACTGGATCTTCGCCTAAGGTAGTAGAAGCATTTACAATTGTAAGTGTTTGTTGAATTGTTTTGTGCCTCTTTTGCCTTTCGGTTGCTTGATGAAATGTTTTCCATGCCTTTCTTCTGCTCAATCATTTTAATGGTGCTTGATGAATGAATAGTGGGTCTGAAATAATGCTAATATACAAACAAGGTATAGGAAATGTGATTTGATTACCTACGACAAGGATAGTATTTATATTGATTCCAAGTGTACTCTAGCATATCTGGTATTCTTCTTACTTACAATTTTGTCATCAAATAGTTCTGTATTTGGCCTGATGTGTAATTAAATCCGTACAAGTTTTACACCTAGTCTTATATCAAGAGTGCCTTATCGATTAAAGGACATCAGATTATGTGAATAAACATTTGATATGTCTTAATGATTAACCGAAATTATCAATTTATATCAATGCATTTCCTATTTCATGATATGCTTCAGAATTATGACGGTTTGATTTATTGATTCAGTGACATTTCAAATAATGATCTCTGTGGAACCATTCCGATCAATGGGCCTTTCTTTAACATCCCACTTCAAAGGTACTTTTCTCTAGAAAAAAATTTGTTGTTACTTTGTGTCATAAATTAAAATAGAATCATGATTCTGACACACACATGCTAATGGAAATATCAGAATTAATTTTCAATGGTTTCTTTACTATGCTTATCTTCTTCAGTGTCAAATATTATATCACACGCACATTTGTGTGCACGCGTGTGTGTATTGTGATTGTTTGAACAATGGAGTTTATACTTTATTATCATAATCGGCATGATTTTGTGAGGTTTGTTTCATTTGTCAGCAGTGTGCAACTACATATAGTTTGTGAGGTCTGTTTTATTTGTCTTTGCACTTATATCTATGACTAGATCGTAAATTTTATTTCTCTTGAACAGTCTTTTTTCTTACCATTAAGCTTTTTTAGTCTCTCATATATACTACAAATTGAGTGTCTCAGTTGATTGCTTCTTGGACATTGGAAAGATGGAGAGCATTGCATGCACTCTTTCCTTGTCGTCACATGCTTCTTGTAAGATGGAGAGCATAATATTCTGACCATTCAGAAATAAGGGAATTATAAGAAAAGGTATGGTATTAGATTTACAGAATAAGGTCTAAAAAAATATTTAGGAGAAACCATTTATCTAGGATCAAGAATATTATCTAGATTGTTGTGGTGATTTGGGAGTACGTTCGACTGAAGTGTAATTGGGAGAAGTTAGATTGTAGAGTTGAAGTCTGGTGAAGGTGATGCGTATGGCAGTCCTTGTTTAATGGTTGTTTGTAGGAGGTGGGACAGAAGTTGGTGATGGCACAGTTTTGATTACAGTGTTGTAGGTTATGATGCAACAGTTCGAGGAGTTGGGGGCATAGAAGATGTTACTGGTTTTTTGAAGCGACGGATGGTTTTTTAATGATCAGTGGTCACCTTGGACAGTTGGACTCTGTATAGCTGCTTCACAACAGGTAACCAAATAATGCATTAAGAGTTATTTTATACAATTTGATGAATATACCCTCTATAAATATGTCACTCTGATACAATTTATGTTAATGTTACTTACTAGGTAAATGATATGAAAGTAAACAATAGCTCGGTTATATCGGCTCTTTTTCAAATCAATTTTTAATTTAGCTATGACGTTTGAGTTATTCCAACATTATGTTGCATGTGAAAACAGAGAAAGTGTAAAAATATAATAAGAAGACGAACTCCATACATAGATATAGTATATATTAATGCATTATTGATGTTACTTACTAGGTAAAATATAATGCTCAATAATTTATATTGGATTGTATTGATACATAACACATTTATGTATGTGCATGTTACTGTATTTATATGTACAGTGTATTCACGGAAGATGAACTCCATGGGAAACGATACAACCTCAAATGGTCAGTCTTACATGCATGATAAACTAATAGTGTTTTCCCAGTTTCTTGGACATATCAATGTCATTGAACAGCAGGTGATTACAACTTAATACATAGATACATGTCTATTAGGAATATAATATTCTGATTTTTTTTTTGGTCCATTAACAATTGCTGGTATCAAGTATGCTAGAATGTATAGTGCTATGCATTCAATCAAGAAGGTATGTTTGCTTCAATATTGTCGTATTCAAATAGATCAATTTCTTAATTTACTCACTGTATTCTCCGGTTTTTTTAATGGAAGAAGTCTTTGCAATTATTACGGCATGATCCACTGCGATGTAAACTGAAAACCATGCTGGTGCACTTCACCAATGCAATGGTGCAGATGCACCACAGAATGGTGTTGCTGCACCACTGCAGTTACACCACATAGTGGTGCTATTGCACCATGGTGCAGCAGCGACACTATGTGGTGCAGCAGCACCACTACAGTCATGCGGTGCACCGATATAGTGCATTTGCATCACAGCAGTGGTGCAAATGCACCATATGGTGGTGCTGCTGCACCAGTACAGTGTTGTTACCGGTGCAGTAGCACCACTATGTTCTATAGTCTTGGAACATGGCCCGTGCATGTGTGCATGTAGTACACACTACTTTGCAGTAGATCTGAAATTTCTTCAACTAGCATTCATTGAATATATCAATTTATTAACATATGATATTTCTATTTAAGAAGTATGGAAGTTTTATAATGAGTTTGATGTGGAAAACAATATCAGAGCAGGCCAGACATCTGAAATAAATTTCAGACGTATGAACCAGACCTAGGAATTTCCTAAGAACATTTTCAAATGTCTGAAATGGTCTCAGTGTGTTGTCCGAAATTCATTTTAGACGTCTGAAACCTATTTTCAGATGTTTGAACCAGGTCAGACGTCTAAAAATAGGTTCAGACGTTTGAAATTTGTTGTTGTTTCTAGGTTTCCATCTATCGACATTTGTTGTTGTTTTCCTTGTATAAATTTACAATTTATCGTTGCAGCAATGGCGTATACGATGACCATGTGTCAAATTTAATGCATAGGCATAATAGCAGTTTTTTAGCAATGGCGTATACAATTATAGAAGGTTATAGAAGGATTGCAGCTATACCCTAGACACAGACAAATTTCAGTGATAGCTGATTATGGAGAATGCGATAACTTTTAGTGGTTCATTTTGTTGGTATTCGGCGCAAACTGTTTTATGGATATTTTGTTTTATTTATAAATATCATGATTTGTTCGATGGATATTGTGTAAATTTAGTTTGTGGAAATTATGTAAACTTGGTTTATTGATGATGTCTTTGTGTATGAATATTGTGCTATATAATTTATGTAAATGATTAATAGTTATATGTTTATGTGATATCTTTTATATTTGATTCGAACATGTTATTGAAATTAGTTGGTTGATATATATTTACATGCTGGTGATATGTATGTGCATGAATATTTATATACTACAATATGTAAATGTTGTGATAGATGTACAAAAATGTTGTAGAATAAAGAACATGTAAACTTCCAGAAACGCTGTGATATGTGGAAAAATATTGTAGAAAAGGGAAGATGACAACATTTCTGAAACGATATAAAATGTTGTACAACATAAGCACAACGCCATTTGAAATGTTGTAGTATGTCAATTTTCTACAGCATTTTGGTATGTATTGTGGTATTTCCATGATCTATAACAACTTGTCGGTAACAGCGTTCATCAAAACGCTGTTAAAGGCTATCACAACAGTTTTTTCAACGCTGTTAATGGGAAAATTTCTTGTAGTGTAAGTATTACGTGTGTGTGTATATATATATATATATATATATATATATATATATATATATGAGGCATGCTCCATGGCAAATGCACCTCATTTTTATTAAAATAGGAAAGTGGAGGGAGGGAGAGTTAGTTGGAGGAGAGAGAAACGAAAATGTGTAGTGGAAATCATGATGCTATAGGGGTGTTGCACTATTGGGAGTGCTTTTGATCCTATCTACACATATGTGTGTGTGTGTGTCTGTGTGTGTGTACGCAAGAATTCCAGAAATAAATGTAAGTTTGAATTTGAAATTTCAATGTATGTCAAAAGCACAAAGAAGACAAACAATAAAGGATTTAAGAAGAGAAATTAATGTTAAAGTAACATTATAAAAATATAAATATGATATTGATAAGACGTACCGCCACGCACACAATTTGACCTGTAAGGACCGACTGCCTTTGGGCCGGGTTGACCCTAGCGGTCGACCGCCCTAAGGGATAGGTCGATTCTAACGCAACCAGGAACTGTATTTTGGAGATACGCTGAACAAACGGATTTGTTCTATTATGAATCAAACGAACCACGTTGTTTCAAACCCCAATAAATAAACATGTAAGGTTAGCCTCCAAACTCGTTTTATTTTAAATAAGCATGGAAGCCTAGTCACATTTCTTTCTTTTCCAATTCTTCAGAAAATTATATAATCCGAATTTAGGCCTTTTGATTTGTAAAATGGAGAAAGAAATTATAGATCTATGATGTGGTTCATTCAAAAAGAGTCGTTTGTACAAGGTAAGGTTTCCCTCTGATTTATTATTTGGCTATTTAGATTATTTAGATGCAGATTTGTAAATCCGTATGAATTCCAATTCGTAATTCCAAATATGGGTTATACAGGGAAGATTATGTATAATAGGACTGGAGATAAATCAGAACTAAAATTTGGAGTGTTTTTTCAGGTGGGTGGACTAGATTATTTTTCTTTTAGGATAATGATATATGATATCGTTAGATTTCCATTTAGATTATTTAATACGAATTGTTATATTTAAGCTAATTATAGAAATTAGTTTATTTAAAATTATTCATGCAAGATTATAAAGTTTTAAGTAAGCTGTACTTAGATACAAACGCTATTCAAAATATGATTGAACTTATAAGTAAGTTTGGCTTAATTGTGAAGGAAAAGGGCGCAAGCCTAAATAAGAAAAAATTACACAATAACCGTATCAGGTGTACAAAGTGAATAAAAAAGGAACTTAATATAATTAGAAATGGGGAAATAGTACTATTTTGGTTGGTTAGAAAATAATAGATTCCCATATTACAGTATTAAAAAAGAAGCGGTGAATGTGCTTACAAGTATAAAGACAAAAAGAAAAATGACGGTTACAAGATAGATGTGTTACTGTACTTTTGTACAACCTACCAAAAGAGGAGAACATGAAAGATATCTTATAATTACGAATCATTGTATAAAGAATCATTTTACAATAATTATGAAAATATATTTTACTAAAAATTCACTACCAAACTTACTAGAATATGAGTAGATACATAAGAATATGACTTAAGATAATAATGAGAAAAGTGGAAGCATAACAATTAAGATGAAGATAAAAAGAAATGGGTGGTAACTAAGTTGAATACTTAGTAAACAAAAGAAAAGATTAAAGATCTGAATGGTAAAAGATGTAAAGATAGATAAAGAAAACAGAAAAAAATTAGCATATGTCTTTAACACGTGTAAGTAAAGAAAGAAAAGAATATAATTATTATTATAAGTAATTTATGAAATGTATGCATAGTTTCTAGACAGAGACTATCTGGAAACAACAAAGAGCTTTAAAACAGTTAAATATCATAATAACAGAACAAATTAAGCAAGAGAAAAGGAAAGATAAGCTAAATACATAAAAAAGAATTAGACAGGGCCTCGTAAGAGTGAGGTTAAAACAATAACCTCATAAGATGCATTTAGAGTAGCCTAAAGAAATCTGGATGTAGATAATCATATGCGATCCATCACAGATACTTTAGCGTAAAGGAACACAAACCAACGATGAACCAGACATTCGTTGAAGCGGTATATAAGTGACTTCAAAGAGAAGTAAATGATACGTAGGATGACCCTCCGATGTAGGCGTTGTAGAGCTGTCCATTGGAGGCAGGGTCTATAGAGATCATCATGGGGGTATTGCCTTGACTGCACTTATGCAGTCTAAAGGCGAAGGGATGATTATGTGTTCATGCAATACCTAGTTCGACGCTTGTTTTAGGGGAACGATAGTAGCCTCCTTAGCATCGTTGTAACAACATGTATTCTACGTATCGGAGGATCGCAGAGTATTTATTTTATTTTCATACGAAGTCATATAGTCGTGTAACTTTAGAAAACGACTATTGGGGTCATTTCCCACATTCACGATTTTTAATGGATTTGAAATGACCGTTTTGCCCCTGGTGAATCTTGTTTCGCCTATAACTTTGGATTGGTATGAAGTTTTGACCTGAAACCACTTCCATTGGATGGGTGATGATTTCCCATTCTGTAGAGTGGTCACATTAATCAAACAGACTTACCGTTTGGGAGATATGGATGAAATAAGATTTAAAAGATGGAAAACGGCCTAATTGGGCTTAATTAAGTGATTAGCAGCTAGGCCTATAACCCAATTTGAGATTAGGGTTATGGGAGGGTTGAAAGGAGTTAGAGAATCATCTCCTTTCATTTTTCTTGCCGCCACAAACCTTTCTCAAACCCTAACAATGGCTTCCATCTTCTAAATCTCTCTAATCACTTTCTAATCACTAATTAATCAAATCAAGTCGGATTAACTTCAAATTCGAGGCAGAGCTGCTACACTACATAGGAATCTGAGACAAAGAAGTAAAAGTTTCAGATCTATCATTTATTATTGGCTAAGGTGAGTGATTTGCATGTTTATACACTAATTAGTACTAGTTAGCGGAGATTAATGATAATTAGTGAAATAATACATCCAAAAATTATGGAAAAATATGCATGAATTTCAAAATCATATTTCATGTCACATACATGAAATTGGGCTAATTTTGATTTATTTTATTAATCCCGGAATTTAGGGGATTAAGGGGAAAATCATGGATTTGGGTATGTTTGATATAAATTAACATGTGATATTGTTGTTTTGATGTTTTTGGTTGATTCTACATGTTACAACGGATGTTTGGTATGTTTTATGATTGCATAGGAAAGTTAGAAGGGTTGAAAACGTCGTCGTTTGGCAAAAATAGCTTGCTGGAAAACTTGCAGATTTTCGGTCCGGATAGGAGGAGGAGACCCAAACCGAACAGGATAGGAGGAGGAGACCCGAACCGAACCGGAAAGGGGTGAAGAACCAAATCGAACACCAATTCGACCAAAACCTGGGATGCAAAGGAAGTCCGAGTGGGAAGTTATCACTCAGGGTCCAGATGGGAACCAACGAGTTAACTTCAAGAGTTGGGCTTTGCTGCTAGACATATGCAAAGGAATTATCGATATCTATAACTTTGGTTCACTATTGAAAAAGGGGGCATGTAGACGAACTAGAGCCAGGGCGGTGTGGACTGGTTGGCCCGTACCCCAGAGCCAGGACAGTGTGGACTGTATAGGGTTATTGACTATGGACCAGGGCAGTGTGGTCATAACAATAGTTGTACGGAGTCCAGGGCCGTGTGCATCTATCATGGCCCCAATGGATTTGGTAATCAAAGCGGTAGATGTTGTATGCTTTACGCACTGAGTAAGAGATGTGAGGAATGATTGTTATGTTTGATGTTTTCTATCATCATGACACACACACTTCCATTTTGCACTCTATGTTAGTGTTACCTTAGAGTATTGTACACCTTGTTGTGCTAACTCTTTGGTTGCAGGTCCAGGTGAAGTATGATTATTTATATCCATTACTGCTTTATTCAGTTACATGGATTTGCTATCGCTCACACCAGAATTTCGTCTGACCCAGAGTTTTATATCTCTTCATTACTCTAGGTGCTCCTAAACGAGTAGACTTGAGGCAGGTTATGTGGTTATGCACGAGTAGTTGTCCGAAAACGAGAAGGAGGTTGCCACGTACTTTATACATATTCTCCCTGTGTTGTTGTTGGTCACTACTTTGGGCATTAGTAGTGTGCCTCTTTTATTTCCTTTTAGAGACAGTATTTTAAAGTTGTAATAATTGGATATGAAGCTGTATTTTGTATTCCGCTACTCTGATGGATATGGTTTAGTTTTCAGCTTATATACTGTCTCACCTATTTTATATTAAGTTATGTTATTATTATATTTTATTCCATGCGCTGTGAGATATACTACAGGTTCTTTGGTAATTCATCATTCCAACTTTTTTGACGATCGTCCCGTGCTAGTCGGGCATTGGCACAACGCATTTCGGGGAAATGTCTGATGGTACAAGGCGGTCGTCACACTTGGTATCAGAGCCTAGGTTGCATAATTTAACTTAGGGGAAGATATTAGGGAGAGATAGTATATGAGAGTGCGTAATTGTGATATTTTGGTTTTCAAAAATTATATATATATTATTAATATATCTAAGGATGAAGTCGCACTGCACTGGCACCACTAAGGAGATGGTTAATCGTTTTCTCTTTACAGATTGAACGATGAGCCGAAATACGAGGAGTACGGTAAGGAACTCCACATCGAGAGTTGAAGAGGGAGCGAGTTCATGGGCAAACAATGGGAATGTCCCTGATATACGGATGATGTTTACTGCCTTCATACAGGAGATGCTTAGGGATGCTCAGGTATCAGTTCCTAATGCCACTAACAGTGGTGGTGCAGTAGTGTAGGTGCCTAGAGCCGATTTCGCCAAGCTTAACAAGGATTATACTAGTCTTGGGGGGAAATCATTCCATGGAACGAAATTAGCTATGGAGTTTCAGGACTGGCTTGATAGTTGTGAGCGCATCTTCGAGGATTTGGGGATCGATGATACAATGAAGAGAAAGCTAGCATCGCGTCAGCTTCAAGGACAGTCAATGAATTGGTGGAATGCTATTAAAGCGGCTACTCTCGAAGATCAAGTTACTTGGAATTAGTTTAAGACTCGCTTCAGTGACAAGTTTATTGCAGCTGCTCAGAAATCATAATTAATCCAGAAAATTTTGAAGCTTAAGCAGAATGGTAGGGCAGTCTCAGAATATATTGCTGAATTCGATACCTTATCAAAATATGGATTATCTCTTATTGATATCGCCGAGAAGAAGAACGAGAAGTTCATAACTGACCTAGATGAGTACTTGGGCGAAACACTTATAAACCATATCGATGGGACTTTTGAATCTATTATGGGGAAGGCATTGAGATCGGAGAGCCTTTACCCTAAGACGAAGACCGAGGTTGTTAATACATCTGCAGAGGAGCCAAAACCGCAGGCAAGATGTGAAGGTAAGAAGAAGTTCTAGAATAAGAGAAAGCAGAACCAAACCAAGGATGGTTAGAAAAAGAAGAATAAGAAAGATATCGAGTGCTTTGGCTGCGGCAAGAAGGGCCACTATATCAAAGGTTGTCGAGCAAAGCCAGGGGAGAGGAAGTGCTTCAACTGTAACCAAGTGGGACATTTCAAGAATGAATGTCCATAACCCCCTAAGGAGAAGCAGATCGTGAAAGCATATGCTATAAACGTTGTTCCTTCTTCATCGAATGCCCTAACTGCAGCGGAGTAGGGAAAGGGTGTCATTATTCAAGGTATGCTTTCTATTTATGATGTTCCTTTTCGAGCATTTTTTGATACCGGGGATTCCCATTCCTTCGTATATAGTGACCTGGTAGATAGGTTGGAATTGGAACCCGAGATTGTCGATAGACCTTTAGTTGTGACGAACTCGAACGGTGGTTCGATTAACCTTTGTGATTTGTCGAAATTTGATGTTGTCGAGTCATGGATGTATGTTTGCTTATGATTGCTTTGTTTTGGGCTTTACTGGGTTTGGCATTATTTTGGGAGTCGATTGGCTCTAAAGGTATGGGGTGGAGGTAGACTCTGAGGGGTCTTCGGTGACCATTAGAGCAGATGATGGGTGGAGGGTGGTATTTGGTTGCCTACCTAGTGATGGGAAGATGACTAGTTTTCTAAATTCCCTCGACATCCCGCATGATGAGTTATCAGATGTGCCTATTGCTGGCGAGTATCCAGACATCTTTGAGGGAGTGACCGGACTTCCACCACACCGAGAGATCGAGTTTCGTATTAATTTAGTGAAAGATGCCAGACCCATAGTGATGCCTTTTCGTCGTATGGCACCAAGGGGGCAGCGAGAGCTCGAAGTGCAAGTAGGAGATCTTTTGAAGAAGGGATTTATCCGAAGAAGTGTTTCTGAGTAAGGAGCACCAGTTGTATTTGCTACCAAGGCCGATGATTCCCTTCGCTTATGTGTAGAGTACCGCGAGTTGAACAAGGTGACTATAAAGAATAATTATCATCTTCCACTGATAGATGATTTGTTTGATCAACTAAATGGAGCAAGAGTGTTTTCTTAATTGGATCTTGCAATAGGATTTCATCAACTCCGAGTAGCGGTTGAGAGTATATTAAAACGGCATTTCGGACGTCGTCTGGATTCTATGAGTGGTTGGTCATGCCATTCGGGTTAACCAATGCACCTGCATATTTTGTGGATCTTATGAATAGGGTTTTTAAGGATCAATTAAATAAGTTTGTTCTTGTGTTCGTGGATGATATCTTGGTTTACTCGAGGACAGAGGAAGAATACAAGGAACATTTGAGGTAGTGATGGAGGTGTTGAGGAAACACCAATTGAAAGCGAAATTTTCTATGTGTCACTTCTGGAGGAGGGAAGTGAGGTTCTTGGACCATGTTGTTTCAGAGAATGGTATTGCTATGGACCCTACAAAGGTGGCTATGGTGCAAGATTGGTCGACGCCCAAGAATGCAACAGACGTGAGAAGTTTCTTGGATTAGATGGATATTGTCGTAAGTTTATTCAAGACTTGTCCAAGATAGCGGCACTGTTAACTCAGTTGACCAAGAAGAATCAAGGTTTTTTTAGGACGAAAGTTGTGAGAATACATTTAAGAGTCTAAATGAGAAGTTGACGTGTGCACCAGTGTTTGTTATTCCTAAGGGGAACGAAGAGATAACCGTATACACGGATGCCTGTGGTAACGGACTAGGTGCTGTACTGATGCAAGGAGGTAGGGTTATAGCTTATGCAAGTCGACAACTAAAACCACTTGAGAAAAGATATCCTACCCATGATTCGAAATTGGCAGCGATCGTGTTCGCGTCGAAGATGTGGAGACACTATCTCTTGGGAGAAAGATTCGAGTTTTTTACCGATCATAAGTCATTAAAGTATCTTTTCTCTCAAAAGGATTTGAATCTTCGTCAGTAAAAATGGTTAGAGTTCTTGGCTTCATATGATTTCAATATCGTATACACATCCTGGAAGGGAAATGCGGTAGCTGATGTATTGAGTAGGAGAAATGCCAATTTGGGGGCTATGTTTCTTGAATGGAACCAACCAGAGTATATCGCGGGATATGATTTCAGACCGAAGTGTGAATTAGATCCAAAGATGTTAGCAAGTTTGACGATCAGACCCAACTTTGATTGAGTGGATCGGTTCCAGTCAGAGGGATGATCCTAACCTATTGGAAATCATCTCCAAGGTAGAGATGGGTATTGATGGTGAGGGAATGAATAAGTATGGACTTGATCGAGAAGGATGGCTTCGAAAGAATGGGAGACTAGTTGTACCCAACGTTAATGGATTGAGAGATGAGAGTGTCATCACTCGAAACTGACTATACATCCCGGTGGTAACAAAGTGTATCAAGACATGAAGCAGACCTACTACTGGGAAGGGATGAAGATAGACATTGGATAGTTTATATCTAAGTGCATGAACTGCCAGTTAGTTAAAGCTGAGCAAAAGAAGCCTACTGGTTTGTTGCAACCGTTTAAAATTCCTGAATGGAAATGAGAACAAGTCTCAATGGATTTCATTGATGGTTTACTAAGGACTAGATCGGGTCATGATATTATTTGGGTGATTGTTGATCAGTTGACCAAAAGTGCAAGGTTTATACCAGTCAAGTCGAATAGAATGGTAGCTATGTTATAGAAACTGCATATGAAGTGGGTAGTGAGATTTCATGGAGTACCTAAAGGTATTGTGAGTGACCGAGATCCATTATTTACTAGTTGGTTTTGAAAGAGCTTACAAGAGGCCTTAGGGTCAGAATTACATCTCAGTATCGCATACCATCCTCAACCCGGCGGTCAAACAGAGAGGGTGAATTGTGTATTAGAGGATCTCTTGAGAGCTTGTATATTGGATTTGGGGGGGGGGGGGGGTCATGGGATGACCATTTGCATCTGGTTAAGTTCACATATAATAATAGTTATCAGTCTAGTATTGGTATGGCCTTAATTGAAGCTTTGTACGGAATACTGTGCAACTCACCATCATGTTGGTTGGAAACCAGTAAGAAATTTGTGCTTGGACCAGATGTAATAAGAGAAACTTCAGATAAGATCAAGGTTATTCGACAGCGAATGAAAGCGGCCCAAAATAGGCAAAAGAGTTATGCTGATAAAAGACGAAGAGATTTGAAATTCTCCGTTGACAACTTGGTATTTGTCAAGATCTCTTCATTGAAGAGTGTGATTCGGTTTGGTAGGAGAGGTAAGTTAGCACCAAGGTTTGTTGGTCCATTTCCAGTTCTTGAGCGAGTTGGGAGTTTAGCGTATAAAGTTGGATTACCTGACAAGATGGCAGGAGTGCACAAGGTATTTCATGTTTCTTAGTTAAGGAAGTTCGTACATGATTCTGATACAACTATTTCACCAGATCAGTCGGATGATATCGAGGTAGAATCCGAGATAGTTGGAAGTCGCAGAACGATTCGTGTTGTCGGGCACGACACGAAACAGCTTCGAAGGAAGACGATGAAATTGGTTAAGGTCCAGTGGGGTGATAATGAGAATGACTATAGTTGGGAAACCGAGGAGAGCATAAGTAAGTCGTATCCAAAGCTCTTTACCTGGTAAGATTTTAATCGCGATATAGTTATTCCCTTGTTAATAAACAGCATGCTAGGACAGACATGTTGTGTTTATTACATATGTTTAATTGTTTGTAAATGGTTGATAGGCATGTGGGGCACTATTGCATGTTTTCTTAGTTAAGGAATTTCGGGGGCGAAATTTCTTAAGGGGGGAGGGGGGAGGAGAGTGTAACGACTCGTATTCTACGTATCGGAGGATCGTAGAGAATTTATTTTATTTTCATACGAAGTCATATAGTTGTGTAACTTTGGCAAACGACTATTAGGGTCATTTCCCACATTCACGATTTTTGCTATATTTAAAATGACCGTTTTGCCCCTGCCGAATCTTGTTTCACGTATAACTTTTGACTGGTAAAAAATTTTACCCTAAAACCACTTCCATTGGATTTGGATGATGGTTTATTATTCCGTAGAGTGGTCACATTAATCAAACGGACTTACTGTTTGGGAGATATGGCTGAAATAAAATTTGAAAGATGGAAAACAACCTAATTGGGATTAATTAAGTAATTAGCAGCTAGGCCTATAACCCAATTCGGGATTAGGGTTATGGGAGGGCTGAAAGGAGTTAGAGAATGATCTACTTTCATTTTTCTATCCATCGCAAACCTTTCTCAAATCCTAATAATGACTTCATCTTCTAAATATCTCTCTAATCACTTTCTAATCACTAATTAATTAAATTTACATCAAATCAAGCCGAATTAACACCAAATTCGAGGTAGAGCTGCTGCACCACATAAGAATCCGAGCCAAATCAGTAAAAGTTTCAGATCTATCATTTATTATTGGCTAAGGTGAGTGATTTGCATGTTTATACACCAATTTGTGCTAATTAGGGTGATTAGTGGTAATTAGTGAAATTATACATCCAAAAATTATGGAAAAATATGCATAAATTTTAAAATAATATTTGATGTCACACATATATGAAATTGGGCTGATTTGGATTTATTTTGTTAATCCCAGAATTTAGGGGATTAAGGGGAAAATCATGGATTTGGGTATGTTTGATCTAAATTAACATGTGAAATTGTTGTTTTGATGTTTTTGGTTGATTCTACATGTTACTGCGGCTGTTTGGTATGTTTTATGATTGCATTGGCAAGTTAGAATGGTTTGAAAAGTTTGGCGAAAATGGCTCGCTGGAAAACTTGCAGAGTTTCGGTCCGGATAGGAGGAGGAGACTCGAACCGAACCAAATATAAGGAGAAGACCCGAATCGAACCGGACAGGGGGTGACGAGCCGAATCGAACACTAATTCAACCAAAACCCAAGATGCAAAGGAAGTCCAAGTGGGAAGTTATCGCTTAGGATCCAGATGGCTACCAATGAGTTAACTTCAAGAGTTGGGCTTTGCTGCTGGACGTGTGTAAAGAATTTATCGATATCTATAACTTCGGTTCACTATTGAGAAAGGAGGAACGTAGACGAACCAGAGCCAGGGCAGTGTGGACTGGTTGGCCCGTACCCCAAAGCCAGGGCGGTGTGGACTGGGTAGGGTTACTGACTATAGACCAGGGAGGTGTGGTCATAAAAAGAGTTGTATGGAGTCCACAGCTGTGTGGATCCATCATGGCCCCAATGGAGTTGGTAATCAAAGCGTTGGATATCGTATGCTTTACGCACTAAGTGAGAGGGGTAAGGAATGATTGCTATGTTTGATGTTTGCTATCACCATCACACGCACACTTCCATTTTGCACTCTATGTTAGTGTTACCTTAGAGTATTGTACATCTTGTTGCGCTAACTCTTTGGTTGCAGGTCCAGATCAGATATGATTATTTATATCTATTATTGGTTTATTCAGTTACATAGATTTGCTATCGCTCACACCAGACTTTCGTCAGACCAAGAGTTTTATGTCTCTTCTTATTACTCAGGGTGCTCCTAAACGAGAGACTAGAAGAAGGTTAGGTAGTTATGCACGAGTAGTTGTCCGAATACGAGCAAGAGGCTTCCACGTACTTTATACATATTCTCCCGTATTGTTGATCACTTCTTTGGGCATTGGTAATGTACCTCTTTTATTTCCTTTCAGAGCCAGTATTCTAAAGTTGTAATAATTGGATATGAAGCTGTATTTTGGATTCCGCTACTCTGATAGATATGGTTTAGTTTTCAACTTATATACCATCTCGCCTGTTGTATATCAAGTTATGTTATTACTATATTTTATTCCATGCGCTATGAGATATACTACAGGTTCTTTGGTAATTCATCGTTCCAACCTTTTTGACGATCGTCCCGTGCTAGCCGGGCATTGGCACAACGCATTACGAGGAAATGTCTGATGGTATGTGGTGGCCGTCACAATCGATCATCATCAGTCGATACTCAGTAGCGAGCACGGGGAAGGGCTTAGGTTAGACCTCTATTGACCAACAAACTTTCATTATCGAGACACTAAATTGGGGTAGGAAACGCCACATGATTTTATTATTTTGCTTGTTTTAAGGCGAGGTCGTTAATATATGAGAAACACCTTCCAACTAGTAAAGGAGTGGCTACGCGGGGAATAGCCACACTAAGAAAGGGATAGGCCATAGTTACAGTTAATCCCCGACTGAGTCCCGTATAAGGTAGTCACTAGGGTCTTTTATGAGCGGAAATCAAAAGTATAGACAGGACGATTACGTGCAGGTCCACAATATAGCTATAGTGTGACGGTCCATTGTGGATATCTACAATATAAGCATAAAGGAGCGGTCCATTGCGGATGTCGTTTACATGTTTTCGTACCAAACAATAGAGCATTTAGATTGTAGGCATTATTGGTATTTCATTTCAGATGCAGTTTTAACGCTTTTGGAGTGAGATAGTGAAATCCCAGTGAGGAGGATACGAAAGGTACTAATGGAAGTACCTAGGAGACAGGTTGTCCAAGGGCATATGAATATTATATATATGGGGGGTGTATGGGTGTGTGTGTACTATTTATTAGGTTAAGTGTACTAGGAGTAGATGAGAGAGATCAGACATGAGAGTATTGTAATCTTAATAAACATAATATAACAAAGATAGTTATGGGCTCGAAGGCAATAGAAATTCAACGAACTTGGTTTCAAATTTGTTCATTGAGGGAATCGATGGTTTTGATTTTTGAAATTAAATAAAAGGGATGACCATGTTTTCTGATTTTTGTTCAATGGAACAGTAGTTTTAAGAGTAGGTAAGGGGAGAAAGAGATAAGGGTTTAATTTATATATTATTATATTCATCTTCTTTTAATTCCATACTAAAAAGAACATGTGCCTTAAGCTCATGCGATCAAACGGTGCATTTGATCGCCACACGACTCAACTACATGCATCATCGTATTATCATGATCCTGATGGTATAAGTTTCGTCGCAATCTAAGATTGTGCCCTGAAGCAACAATTTACGTGTATTTCAAGGCTGTTTTGACAACCAAAACGATTAATCTTGAAATATAACGATTCTTATACATTTGCTTCTACCGCGACAAATCCTGAGCGACAGCTGTCTACTATAGTTCCACCTTCCCTTTGATCGACAAAGATGGTTTTAAGTTAGTCACTTCCAGGCAAAACTCACGATAAATGAAAAAGGAGGGAAAATAGAATAAGCTTGCTGCAAATTCTCCTATGACAATGCCAGCAAACAATCCAAGGAACCTAGACCGGCCTTCTCTCCCAGATGCCGGATATGAAAAGAATCATTCAAAATTTTCTTCTATAAGGAAACAGATTAAGAAAAGCCTCACTATGAGTGCTTCTTCAAAGAAGAAGCCATTGTGTTTTCCTCCACCAAAACAAATAGCTGCATGGATTCCTACTATTGGACAAAATTCCCAAATGGATGCCAATCAGGCTTGGAACATGGTTCTCGCAGGCAATCGGATTCCGTTTTTTATCCCACTTAAGTACTATCATCCTAATGACTAACAGAATATTAAATGTGCTAAAATGTATCTTAAAATAGTTCAAAAAGGAAGAAAAGAATGGGGAAATTCTATAGTTATATATGTTGTCGGTTCTAGGCCTCACTGTCCATTTTTAAAAGCTTATATCTATAGAGTGTGGCAGCCGATAGGTGAATTTATTATATATTCTAAGGAATACGGGTTTTATATCATTAACTTTGATAGGAAAGAAGACTGTGATAGAATCTTGGAGGGAGGACCTTATTCTTATGATAGGAAATTAATGATGATGAAATGATGACCAGTGGGTGCGAAACTTAACAAACATCTTTTAAGTTCAGTCCCAATTTGGGTTACACTTCCTAGATTGCCTTTATAATATTGGATCTAAGAGGGAATCAGTAGAATAGCGTCTGTAATTGGCAGTTCGATTAATCTTGATAAATTGATTGAAGGAATTCGGAAAATTGCATATGCTAGAGTTCTAGTTGAAATATCCCACTCATCTTCTTTTCCTAGTCAGTATGTTCGAACTGTAAGAGTCTCGTACATATTAATAGCATTTGCCAGTTTCCAAAAGTCTGTGTCCCTAAGCAAGTAGATTTCCAGGACTGTAACAAATAGATAATTGATATTGACTTGGGTTTATGTCCCCCAGAAGTCAGGATCAGGATACTCCCCCATTACATACACAAGGACGAACTGAATGCATCGACCTTCAAGTTTCTGATGAGCAGACAGTAGATGCGGAAGAGAATTAGGAGTTGTGGATGCAAATAACTGCTCCACGGGGATCTTTGTATGACCAGCCACCAGAAGACGTTAGTTTTATGTTTACTGAAGATGAGGTGACCATAGTAGACATGATGGAGACTCATGATGGCATTAACTTAGACAATTCCACATCAAGACAGGGTGTTTCTAGAAATAAGGCAATATGAAAGGTCAGATCTAATGAAGAGCCTATTGAGTTTCAAGCAGCTCTAGAGTCATGGGTGAACTACAAAATTAAGGATAGGAAAAAGAAGAAGGTGAAAAGTTTAAGCAATTAGAATCCTTATCCTTCTCTGGTCAAGGTGCTTCATCTGGTGGTCAGTGGTGTCTTATAACAGTAGTGAGATTATTTGTCTTTGTAGGTCTTATAGCCAGTCTTTCAGTTTGGTCTTATATTAGGCATATATGTTGTTTTTAGATTTTATATCTTTCGTTGGTTCATTGTCCCATTATGAGTGAGTTTTCCAAAGTGAGTAGTATTGTCACTTGTTTTTACTTGTACTGCTAAGGATGTAAAATCATATATATATATATATATGTATATATGTATATAACAAAGTACCAAGTTTCTACAAATCTAGAAAGTCTTTTGATAAAGCATGGAGAATGATATGCCTTTTCGTGGAATGGTGGGAGTCAGTGACCTATTTCTAAGTTAGCAGAAGATAAATTAACTAATGTTTAATTTGGTTAAATGAATTGATTTCTCATGAGAAAAACAAGTCATTCATCATATATTTGGTTCAGATATTAATAGATGCTTCTAAACATCAAGTCATGTTTTTATTCAAGCATATACAGTATTTTTTTAACAAATAACGAGGTCATGAAGTTTTAATATTGGCAATATTAATAAGTAACCATAACTGATATAACATATTATTAGCTTGGAAATCAATAGACTTACCTCATGGTTCTAAAGCAATAGGATATAATTAGATATAAAGAACATACAAGGTGACAGAAAAATTTAAGAACGGAATTTTTTTAGGGTTTTATTAATCTATTTTCACATATGTGTCTGATAGCTAGAATTTCAACTACGATGACATCAATAGAGTAATTTTATGTTCATAACTTTGAATTCATTAAATGACTACTAAAGCACATTTTAACTAAAGAACTTGATAAAGACATTTCATATTTATATGTTCTAAAGAAAATATTTACCAGAAAAGAACCTAAAACACGTAAGCATATTAAGCCACATTATGACCTGAAACAAAAAAAACAATATTATGAAAAGTTCAATAAATCACAGTATCAAATGGAGTACAAAATTTCATGCTTATAAAGGATTGATTATATGGTTTTATGTAAAAAAAATACGTGTATATTTAAAAACTCATACTTATATGCTTCTATTTAAAACTCATACTTTGAACACAAAGGATATAAGAATAGCTAAAGAGACTTAATGAATAAGAATCATGAAAACAACATAATTGCTTTTGTATACTCTAACCTTAATATATTAAGAAGATTAAAAAAAGGATCAATTAACTTGCTTACAATTCCACCATGTTTGATCTAGATATACGGTTATATATTAACACAAATAGATCTAGATCAACAAGAATATATTGGATTTATTAGTTTGATGTTTGTTATAACATGCTCATGATTTGATATTGTGATATGGTGCTAAATTAGAAGAAAAAGAATAGTAGCAGAAAGAAGAAGAACATGTATATAAGAGATTTTTTCAGGAAATATTCATTGTCATCTCTCTATTTCCATCCATACATATATAATACTCAGCCTAACTAACTTGCCTACGTGGCTTTAATCATGGGATGCTGCTATATAACAACTTTGCAGCAATAAAGTAGTAACTGAAATAAAGAAAATAACAAAATGTAAATACTGCTTTTTCTCTAACAGATTGCCTTCTCTTTAGCACAGCTTCTACCCAGGAATCTTCTAGACCTTTAGCTGAGTTACCTTCATAAGCAGGTGGGTTAGTAACATGCATATCACATGACTACTCTCTTATAACTGTATCATTACCAACACCTCGAAAACGACCTTGTCCTCAAGGTCGAAGGTGCACTGAAGGTTAAATATACCACTAGGATCGAAGATGAAAATTTTGATTTTACATTTTAACTTGTTCATTTCAACAAAAATACTAGATGCATCAACCCATTCCCGTTTCAGCTTGTCCATTCAACAAACATGTTGTGTGCACCAATCCATTTCTACTCAATATGCCATGTAGAGTTCAATGCTTGTGTGGCACCCAAAGCATTAAAAAGTGCAGCTATGGCGTGTACACATCTGACTGGTAGAGGACACTATTTTTCATAAGCACAAAAGTAGGATAATGTGCTGGAAGAGGTGAATTCATTGGTGGTGGAAGAGCTATATAGCTAGAAACTTTAGTAAAGATATATAGAGATGTATGGGTCTCATTGGAGGGAGGAGATGTTGTTATAGAACCTACAGCAGTAGTAGACAACGTAGTTAGAGGAGTCGAAGATAGAGGGAGAGGTGGTGGTTATGTAATTTGAAGGCTATGTTTTGTGGCGATCTCGGACACAGAGTGAATGATATGGTTAATGGAGGTTTGAAGGTCGACGATGCAGGTTTTGATATCGATGATGTCTTATTATTTAGTGTGAAGGGTTGCTTGAATGTCGTTGATGGCGATTTGATGTTGAGTGGTGATGTTATAGAGTTGTTGGATGTATTTGCCGGTAATGTGGTTATGGAAGATGGTTTCTTCCATGATTCAGCCTTTTGAAAAGACGAAGGAGGTGAGATATAAAAGAAAGGAGGTGAGAACGAGAGTGAAAGCACCAAATTGATATGGTAGATAAGAGCAATGATAGATAAGAGCAATTAGGAATATTCCTAAGTGGAGCGGTCTTATATTTAGAGTAGTTCCTTAACTATTAATTGCTTGACGTGTAACAATAACAATTGAAAAGTGGACATTTTGTCACGATGATGATAGGCATGCTCCTACAGTGATACATGTTGTTTTGAAAAGACTATCATTCATAAAATTGTAGAAATCTCCATGTGTTTCATTAGCTTGACTAAGGTAAACAAATATGTTTGTGACACATGATGATACTTGTATTTTTAGGAGCTTATATTCATAATCCTGATTGCATATAACTTCATGTCTTTGATAACCAATAATTGACATTTCTGACAGCTTACATCTCATGCTTTCGATAGTCTCCATGTCATGCTTTAGATAGCCTTCGTCACATGTGTTCAAAAGAACAGATCTCATTCTTTTGATAGCCTCCATCTTAAGCTTATAATAGCCTTCATCTCATACTTTTGATAGCCTTCATCCCATATCTTCAATAAATTTCATCTCAAACTTTTGAAGCAAAAAATAAAAAACAAGTATCATATGTTTCATTCCAATGTAAAAGTGATTGGTCCCTATAAAGACAAGAAAGATATTGTACTGCTTAATACTTGAAATGTTTGAAACATTGACTATAAGGAATTTTTGACAAACTTACGTATATGAATGTGCAAAGGTTGTATTGTCTGCAAAACTAAGGTTTAGTCTCTAATGGAATTTCATGAAAAACACTAGTGATGCCAATCAATGTAAGAACATATTATCCTTTCCAACGAACTAGAAAAGCAATGTGCGAAACAAATCTGAAATGTCACGAAGAATCACTGGTTTAATGTTTAGTCAACCACTCAATCCTAGCATACTCTGATGATTTATCGTTATGAAATTTAGAAACATATATATAATTTTATTACCTGTAGCGTCCTAGATTTTTAGCGATTGAATAATTAATTTATTTAATTATTTAAATATTAATTTAACAATTTAAATGACTTGAATTAAATAATTTGATTATCTAATTAATATAAATAGTGGGGAAATAAATTTAATTTCCGAAATAGTTAGAAATAGTTGAATTGATAATATTGTGTGAATTGGATAATGTAGGAAATCTAATCAATTTTAGATTCGAATTATAATAATGAATTTATTTATTAAACGACGTTTGAATGTGTTCGTCATAATATAATTAAAAATGAGCTTGTACCATCGCGGTGGTTATTCATTTTACATTTTGAACTTTAAACGGCTATATAGGATTCGTTACAAGTCAGTTTTCTTTGAAACAAAAAATGTTCGAATCTACTGAACTATATTTTTCTAATGGAAGAGAAAAATGGAGATCTCGTATTATAGATTATGATTTCTGTCCAAATCAAATTTTTAGAAAATCATTATGGATTCGTTTATAAACATAATGATTTATTTATATAATAAAAAAGGGTTTTTATATAAACTGAATATCGTTTTAACTTGAGAATAAAAATATCGAGTTATACATCCAAGTATGTTTATTTTGGAGCTATATGATATTCTATTGGGATATATACGATAAAATAAATTTATTACTATTAAATTGAATAGTTTTATAATTAATTAATATTTTATAGGTTTTATTTGAGCCTTAAAAATAGTCATTTTGCAAACGACCTCCATTTTCGGCGAAACCGATTTTATTAAATCAGTAATGATTAATTATTGCTATATTTCAAATTTCATGCCAATCGGAGTTGTTTTGTGACCGTGTGAGATTAAAATGAGAATCGATCAATAACTTAACTTTAAAATAACGTTGTGTGAGAAAACGGATTCAGAATTCAACCAAACAAGTTCCATTAAGTCTATAATGTCAAACTATAGATGTATGTCCACTTTCATCAAAATTGGATATCGTATGGTATCGTATGAATTTTTAAATGACAAATACTAGTAGCAATTGAATAAAAATAAACATAAAAATAGAATAAAAAATATTAAACTACTCTATAAATACGCTACCTACACTTACCTTAATCCTAATTTTTTTCCCTCTTTCTAGTCAATGTCATTTCATGGCCTCCACCTTCCTAATGAAAACGAGAGTTTTAAAAATCAGTCTAAATTCAAATAAAATCCATTAAATCCCAAAATAAATATGGGTTCCTGAAGGGGTTCTCTACACTTAGATATAGGTTTTTTCATGTTCAAGCTTGGTTGACGTCGCACCCATGGCTGCAGCATGTTCTAGGGTTTAGATTTGTGAAATGTTGAGGCATTAATTCGTGATTTGGTTGTTATATTCGAATTTGTGAGGTTGTGTAGAGGATATGTGAAAGATTTTGGAAAATTCTATGAATATTATGTTCGATCCTTCTTCAGTGGTTTTGGGCGAAGATCTGCGAAATGCAACTGTGATGTTGCGTCTGAGTAAGAGAAGAATCATATGAATTTGAAGAGATTTTGACGAAGAAGGAAATGGTGATTTTAGTTTGAGTTTTTGTGGTGTGGTGAAGGAGATAAAGGGGAAGGAATTGCGACAACAGGGGAAAGCTATGTTACGGGTTCGTGGAGTTTACTGGGTGTAGAAGAATATGAGCACCATGATTTGTTTCTAAATAGGGTGATTAGTGTATAATTTATTATTATTTAAGAGTTAGTGACCATTATTGTAATGGCCCGGTTTTTACACATATCGCTAACACAAATATAAATTGATCGTACGTACGTATTTACAAATACGATTTAAAAATCCATACTCTGAATAATTCAAAACATGTCAACTTGTGTACAATAGCATGTATCATAGCATTTGCATAGATATGTAAAATAGCAATTTTGAAATTCATTTAGCATTTGTATGATAGTATGTGTACGACAGCGTTTGTTTAAATTCATTATTACACATGAATGTAGGATACCACTTATACATAGCAAGTATTAAAAATGCCTTTTTTATATATATATTTCACGTGTTTTGTTCATTTTTTTTCAAAGGATTTAAAATATGGGTTTTTGCAAATTTCTTGAGTAAATAAAAGACAAGACACTTAAACAAAATTTTATATAAGGCTACCACTTCCTTTGCTATACAAGTTCAAGTGAAAATCCTTTGTTCACATAAGCATCAAACCAAAACATGGAGTGCCATTCTCTTTTGCAAACATGTTTCACATATATACTTGAGAACACAACCTACACTAGAAATAGGCTAGTAGAGAGGATCCAAGAGGAAATATCTTCACATGGCAAAATCATTTTATATCAAATATTTTCAGTTTTTAATCTTTCTCTTCTCTCACATGTGATTTTATGAAAATACTTTCCTTTTTCATTTTTCAAAAACATGTCTACATTTGTCACAAGACATGTGCATAAAGATTTTACAAAATCTTGCATATAAACCATGAATCTTGCCTACACTAGATCTTTACTAAACACAAGGATTTTCTAAGATTTTTCTAGGCACATTCATCACATGGCCATTGATTTTTTTTACCAAAACTTTCAGATTTTATATAACCTTGGAAGGCAAGTAAAAGTTTTAAATGATTTCTTGTTAAATCACAATGTCATGTGAGAAATGTGGTTTAAAAACCCAAGGAATTCTGAGCATTTATGGTACAAATGGTGGCTACCATATTTTTTTAAAACCAAGGAAAAGATTTGAGAAAACATGGATGTACAATTGGCGTTAAATGTGAGGGTTCCTAGTTGGCCAATGAGAGTGAATGGAGTTGTGCGTAGGGAATTTTCAGAGCATGAATTGGCTGAGTAAAGCCATGTGAATCTAGGAAATAATGCATTGATTTTGAGAGAGAAAAGAATTTTTAAAGTTGTCGATCTTTTGGTCACAAGTGAAAACTGTTTTCTGTTTTCAAATCATAACTAATGCACCAGTTATTTTATTATTTTCCTACTCCTATAAATAGACCTGGCCATGCACATCCTCCCTCACAACACAAACCATTCAAAGAAAAATCAGTAGAGAAACTAAGGGCTTCTAACCAAGACCAATGAGTAAACTTTTCTAGAAAATTTTCTTTACTGTCTTTTCTGTTTTGACTGAAAGGTTGATCTTGCTTGGTGATCATATTGCTTGAATTGTATGGTTGTTTGCATCTCAGTTTGTTTAATCAAAGAATTATTGGTTGGCACCTAAACCCTTAAGTATCAAATGTTTAGGAAGTTGGATCATACTGTAAGCTACCAGGTCCTATCGATTTGTGTAAACAAAGAAATTCAACATGACTAAACTGATGGGTGAACCCAGGTTAAAGGAGTTGAATGAGATGCCTGGATAGTTTTTAAAGGCTTCACATAGCCAAATAGATGTTTGTATATGGGGTAAAGGCATTTTCAAAAACCACTGGTACATGAAAACAAAACACAGCAACTCTTTGTAATCTCAGAGCCAAAGTGGATTTTCAAACATGATAAAAACTCGTTTTAAATATATTAATGGAAACCTAGCTAGAAATGATGATTTTTAAATGTAAAATCAAGATTTTTAAGGTTGGGAATCATGAGAAAGAGGATGATGGTCGGAGAAGCAATTTTGGGAAACTTCCGGCAAACTACTTATCTGGTGATGGTGGCATTCGGCTAGAAGGAGCAGGGGAAGCTGTAGACTATAGGAAAAATGAAAAATAATTTTTATAATAAGGGAATTTGGGGTACTAGATCGAATTAGGGTAAACAGGGTACTTTGTAGGTTCGGTTTTCATCATCGAATTGCGCCTCAAGGTGGTGACTAGGGGGTGCGGTCCAGGGGAAAGGAGGCGTCGGAGTGGTGTGGTGACATGGCAAGAAGGGGGCGGTGGCACATGGACGAGGCGAGGAGTGGTGGTGGCTTTCTTGGATGGTCAATTTTCTGGTAAAGGATGGGGCACGGTGAAAAGCAGCTGTCGACGTGGAAGGGTTGATCAGGGTGGTGCACGATGATCAGTGAGGGGAGTGTGACGTGTGTAGGTGGTCGTCGGAGGTGGAAGTGAGCTCCGGCGTGTGTGCACGTGCACAGGTAGCTGGTTTGATCAAATGGAGTGGCGCTGGGATTTTTATGTGATCGGACGTGTTTTAAAGGTGGTACTTCAGGGACCTGGTACTTTGGTTAATCAAATGTGGTACTTTGCAAAACCATGAGAGCCAGGCCATTTTTCGTGTGCGCACACCACGAAGTTGAACTAGTACTTTAGGCAGATGTGGTACTTTGACAAATTTTGTTTTTAAAAGAAGAATTTAAATATAAATTTAATTAAAACCATTTTTAATTAAATAATAAAATAAATAAAAATAAAAATAAATAATAGAATAAAATTAACATTTTTATTTAAACTGCCGAGTGGAAAGGGGAAAGTGAATCAGGTTTATAAGATCAAACGCAGTTTTGTCAGAAGTGAAATAAAGTGCAGAAACTGTAAATTAAAATATAAACTTTGTTTATAATTAGAATTAGAAATAATTTTCTAATGAAAATATTTAAAGTTTAAAGTCAACAAAAATGAAAAGGGAAAACCGTATGCTATACATACGCTCAAATTGACTATTGTAAACTGTAAGTCTGAATTTCCTAACACAAGTAACTGATCATATATTGTTCTGTATTTGATAAAATAAGAACTATAAATTATATTTTTAAATTAATAATTTAGAAAGAAAATGTTTCGCTAATCATTTTAAAGAGACCGGAATGAATATTCCACTTTGATTTGGTTATACGCCGTGCGTCAGAGATTTTTAAATTGAAGACGGCAATATACAAGGACTATTCTTGAATAGTACCTTCGGTTTGTCCAATCCCAGGACAACTTGTATGGACGAATGTCTGACAAAGTAATTCTAACTGATCACGTACGTTGATCTCTCCAAACGTATTTATACGGTAGCAGAGGAATTCGTTTCTCTCGCTGTATACGTATAATATTTTTTTGGGGAAGTCAATTAGTGATTGGCGAATTTCGGCGATGTGGCATTCAAAGGAAATAAACAGTGATGATAAAAGGGTAAGTCTAGCCTCAAGCCTCACACCCAGGAAATGACAAAAAAAATCGGGCAGGCAGCATGGCTATGTGGGTCGCTCCCATTAGGGTGTAATATCACCTATCTAGAGAAATTCCTTTTGTTCCTTACTCTATCGATTCTGCCCATTTGGGAAATGGTTTCCGTACACAACCATTGGTGATATACACTCGATACACTCAAGAGAAATGAGTGGTCGGTCATGTGTGGGCCAGATTACAAGAAGTTCTTATTGAACCCAGGTGTATTTTCCTCTAGAGATACATCATCGGAAGGTGGTCCCATACCTTGTCATAATTGGAAATCCAATTTCCATAAGCGCCAAACGGTTTTATTTGTATACTATAACGAGGAATGTGAGATGTAAGCATTCTTCTAGATTCTAAATTATTTGTGAAACACCTAGACACTATAATAATATCTGATTTAAAGTATACAAATTGATTTATTCTCACAAGGTAAAAACCCGTTCCGTATTCACGGCGTGGTCTCAGGAGATATTTTTATTTCTTTAATCTGTTTTAAACTGTTTACTCATACCAATCCCCTAACTGACCCAGAGTTTATTTTATGTGTTTCCCTTAAACTCTTGGGTATTCATAACTCTTGTTAAATCAGGTTAGGAAAAACTTGGAAAGCTGGAATGGAACTTTCTGTAGGCTGGTCCACTTATCTTATCTACTGTATAATTATATGTCTGTATGTTGGGTCATAAATGATATGTATAATTAAAGATGTACTATGAAATGGCTTGTATCACGAGATCTATGATGCTCTGATGTAATATGTATTGCTGTGTAATATTATGAAGTATCATCCTTTGAAAAATTCCGCTGTGAGATTCGGATGTTCTCTGTGATTTTATCTTCTATCTATTCTTATTCTTATTAATGGCACGACTTCCGATGTGTTCGAAAGTTGGGTCATTACAGTAGGTATCAGAGCTTAGGTTACTAATTACCTAGGCTTTGGGTGAGTGTGAGAGAGCATATTTTTATTAAAAGTTTAAAATAAATTTAGATCAACTTGAATGATATACTTGAGTTAGTCATATCCAGTCAAGTCTTGATTTGGCAACCTGTTATATTCAGGTGATTAAAATGAGTAACCGAGGACGAAGAGGTCGCGCTAGTGTGACTTCCACTACCACTGGTCGTAATACTGGATTCCAAGATCAAGGAGAAACAGTGGAGGAAATTGTACCAGTCCAACAGGACAAAAGCTTTGCAACTATCTGTAAGGAGTATACCACTCTGGGAGGGAAGGTATTCAAAGGGACTGAATCTTTTAGTGAGGTTCAAGCATGGTTGAGGTCCTGCGAGAGGATTTTCAAAGGATTGAAATTGAATGATGAGTAGAAACGTCTCTTAGCCTCATGGCAACTCCAAGAAGCTTCTGTAATCTGGTGGGATGCTCAAACTGCGAATGTTCCTGAAGAAGATTTTACTTGGGACAAATTCAAAGAGGCATTCGAAGCGCAATTTCTTCCTGCCGCTGGAAAAACTAGGATGTATCGGGATTTCATCGATCTCAAACTTGGAAACATGAAAAAAATCCAAATATGAAAACAAATTCAATGCACTTTCCTGTTTTGGGCCAGAACTGATCAACACTCCACTCAAGAAAAATGAAATGTTTATAGCAGGATTGAAGGATAGCCTACAATTTCAAATGATTGGGCATCTCAAGATTCCATTTGTTGATCTAGTTGATATGGCAATTCGTTATGAGGCACTAGAGGGAAAGAAGCCGGTTGCAAAAGCGCAGACAGGAGGACCCAGTAATGAGAATTCCAATAAAAGGAAATTCAACCCAAACTGGAACAACAAGGGAGTACCAAAGATGGGGGAGAAAGCCAAGGAGCGATCCAAGGATACAAAATGCCACAATTGCCTACAGAAGGGGCATACTGCTAAGTTCTGCACTAAACCAACAGCGAAAAAGCCACAGCAAGCTCAGTAACTGAAACACCCCACCTCCGTTAAGGTCACTCAAAAGGGAATGCCTTAATTTCGGTGGAGCATTATAGGTAAAAGATGCAAATAAATTACAAGACAGACAATTAAAGCAGCGGAAAATAAATAAAACTTTATTTCATTGATAAACAGCGTGTACAAAGATTATTTTACAATACCAAAGTATACTGCCTTGTTACAAAAATAAAGAAGCATAAAATGATTTCCCCAAATAAAGCATGAGCCAGCCATAGCAGTAGAAGAGAGAGTCCAAGGCAAGACGTATAAGAGTCTTCAAGCTTGGAAAGAGTAACGGTCCAAACAAACCTGAGCTATTCCCTCCCTAACTACTTGGGGGGAAACGGAAGAAAAGAGGCAAAAGCAAACTAGGTCAGACATAAAGTCTGGTAAGTCCAGTGATTCTTAGTATTTAAACGAGGAAAAGGGGTCATGACATGAATAAACTAAATAAGACTAAACCATAGTAACAAGATAATATGGGATAAGCATGGGATATGGCAAGATAAACTGAATGTACTGATAAACTAAATGCGCTTCTACTCCTCTGCTTCGCAACTACCCTGTTTATACTGATTTCTATATCTCTGCACTACAAAACTGGTGTCCAAACTAGTATTCTATGATCATATGATAACGTGATCCCAATCCCCGTATTTGCGGTTTCCTTCAGGTGTGCTTCTATTATGGGGGTTCCGTTTTATTACCTAGATCTAATCTAGGCTTACTATCGAGTGCTTACTAGATTCAACCAGGGTTTACGCTACCCAGGGCCACTGGGGTTTATGCTACCTATTGAATGCTTCTCGGATTCAGGGTTTACGCGACCTAGATCCAACTAGGGTTTATGCTACATACGTGTATTAATTTTCCACGTGTCTGTGTCAGTCGGCCCTCTCTTGCGTGTAGATACTCTGTGCTGGCCCCACCATAAGGTGTATCAAGCCTTATGATAGCGACCCGACACGATTCAATATGCACAATGTATAACTACTGGTACCCAGTGCCTGCTTTTTCCCACTCCGGAGTACGTGCACGCCCGTAAACCGTCGGAACCTACACTGACGTACCTCCTGCCGTTATCTTTGTCCGCTTATAATCAGCCCAGTGATCGTGTCCCACCCTGCCTAGTTTCAGAGTACCATAATATATCTATGTGGGTTACTGCTGAAACAGGTCCCCGTTACTAGGTTTCCTGCTGGTTAAGTTTGTGGGCCTATATATATAAATATTACCCACCTATACAAGATGTACTTAACCCTCCCACCGATTCTAGCATGTTTTCTTAACGGTTAAGTTTTGTAGGCCTATATTTACTAATATTACCCACCAACCTGACGTGCACTTAACCTTCCCACGGATTCAAGCATGTTTATTTAATGGTTAAGCTTTGTGGGCCTATATTTACTAATATTACCCACCTACCCGACATGTACTTAACCTCCTACTCGTCAGGTCGTGTTGGTCAAGTGGTTCTTATTAACTTAACCTTTCTTTCTTACCATGTTGGATTGGTTAAGTGTGATTTATTAACTTAACCCTGTTCATTCATCAGGTTATATTGGTTAAGTATTTCCCCTTTAACTTAACCCCATTCGCTCATCAAGTAATATTGATCAAGTTTCATTAATCAATTCAAGTTGACTTAACCCATCCACCCGTCACGTCATGTTGGTTAAGTGTTTCCTTCCGGTGTTGACTTGACCCTACCTCAAATCATGTTATATTGGTTAAGTGTTGTTCTCGTGTTAACTTAACCCTTCTCATACATCATGTTATATAATTGGTTAAGTGTTTTCCTCTTGTATTACTTAACCCCACCACATGTCATTATATATTTTGGTTAAGTGTTACCTTAGTTAACTTAACCCTATCATCTTCTTAATTAACATGTTACAACGGTTAAGTGTTCTAAATTTACTTAACCTCACCCACTTGTCTAATTAACATGTTATTATGGTTAAGTGTTCTAAATTTACTTAACCTCACCCACTTGCCTAGTTAACATGTTATTACGGTTAAGTGTTTCCCTAATTACTTAACATCACCATTTCTAGCTTGATTTATTCATGAGCCTTAATTAATTAATTAATTAATTAATTAAAGCACCAACCACTCACATTAGACAGATATTGTTGTGGTTACTAGATGAGCCAGTCGGTTCCGGGCAGGTTTACAGCACGACTCAGTCTAACCTTGGGTCTTTCTGGGCTTGATGCATTGACAACCCACATTAGACAGGTATTGTTGTGGTCACTGGATGTGCCGGCCGGTTCCGGGCAGTTTTACACCATAACTCAGTCTAACCTCGGGTTAGGCATATTCGTCTTTTACTAAATTTACTATTTATGTAAATTTTCCGTAAATCAATTTAGCCTAGATCATATTCAACTGTCATGCAAATTAGCATACTTATATTCTATGCCCAAAACTTGATTTACCAATCAATTAACCCAACTTGCAGTTTATACCAATTTAGATTTAATATTCCCCTTTTACAATTCATGCCCAATCTAGATTAACATTCCAATTTACAGTTTATGTCAAAACTAGATTTAATATTCTAGTTTTACCGTTTACATCCAAAACTTGGTTTACATGCCAATTACATACTTTGCGACCAATTAAAATTTATCAATTTATGCCCAAGTCTAATATGCATGTAAATCATTCACCATTATAGCCAATTTAGATTTATGCCAACATATTTATTATGCCAAACTAACTTAATTAAGCTACGCCCAAATTCCCGCGCCGTAATCGTGCGTATAACATGATTTCACAAGTTTATAAGTACTCATGAAATAATACTAATAGTATCAAAGCAAGGAATAGGGGATAAGCACGAGAATTGACATAAAAGAATAGCCATGCAAGAATGAACCAAATACAAAAATAATGGTTCCAAAGTGTTTGATGTACATAACAGTGAATAGGAATAAACTAGACAAGTTACACCCCAAAAATGAGATCCAACATAATTAAGGGAATAGGCATAGGTGATTTGGTCCAACATAATGCCAGTTCGAAGTACAACCTAATAGGTAAATGGGAATAGGCATAAGTCACTGAGTACAATAGTTATAGGAATTTAACCACAACAGTCATGGGCGACTAATCACAATAGTTTCTTAATCAATGTCATAGGCAATAGTCTCATAGTCATGAATCTTAGTAATAGTCTCATAGCAATAGTCTCAAAATTATGAATCATAGTCATAGTCATAGGCAACAGTCTTATAGTCATAGTCATATGTAATGGTCTCTTTGTCATGAATCATAGTCATAGGCGATAGTTTCCTGGGCAACAGTTTCATAGTCATTGGCAATTAGCCACAATAAGTTCTAGGCCATAATCGAAAATCAGATCCAAAGGCATAGATAACGTTAGATTTGACATAAGCATGAATCAAAGATAATTAACTCGCAAATAGGCACAGTTCTATATTTTTAATTCATTACATTCGCGAGTCCAATTACACGTTCAAATCTAAGGATAACCGAACTTACAGTGATCGGTTTAGAAAAAGGCGATTTGCTATGATTCGAGTGACGTTGCTTGAAGCAGAATGCTTATGGTCCAACTTGAAGCTTTATCTTGATTTGGATCTCCAATTCGAAGAAGAATTATAACTTGTTTTAATGGAGAATAAGATCTATTTTAATTAGGATAGAGGCAGAGTTCAGGCGTACTGAAGTTGTGGAGAAAGTGAAGTTTGGGGGCGTTTAAATAGCGTAGAACTCATGAATTTGGTCCAAAAAGGCGTCTAAATACAGAAAAATGCATCTGTCCACGGATTTGGGAATAGGGGGGAGGTCGACCCTAGTGTCGACCTGTTTAGCCAGGTCGACCCTAATGTCGACCTGGATCCTGGGCGGGAATTTTCCCGCCCAGTCCGGATGTCTGTTTTGAATTTCAAACTTTGAATTTTGAATTCCGGGCTGATTTTTACTGAAACTTCTGAAGGCCATATCTCCTTCATACGGATTCCGATTTACGCAAACTTGGACTCTATTCCAAGCAGAATTTCGAGACGAACGCATTGGCATAACCTGTTTTCCTTAATTCTCACATTTAAAATTAATTATACTTCATTTTGTTACTCTTCTGTTTATAGAAAACTCGGGGTGTTACATTCTCCTTTCCTTAAAGGATTTCGTCCCCGAAATCTTCAAGTTAGGAAGAATGTGTCCTACCATCCAATCACCCATCTACTCAATCATCATCCACAAGCATCCATTGTCCTTAGAAAACTTCTAATGTTGTATGAACATATGCAAAAGTGTGTGTATATGTTCCTTATCTAATGCAAAGATTAGGCGGTCTACTGATTTAGTTGACCTCCTTGATGTGAATTATGTCAGTGCCATGAGTCCAACATGTATGCAATTTTCCTATTTGATACGTATTATTTCTATATGGGTGCACAACCATTCACCCAAATGCAACGTCCATATGATAACACATCAAGTTTTAATCCATAAACCAATACATATATGCATATGCAATATGGAAGTGACTGAGTCGATCTAATGCCTAATGTGTGTATATGCATCCACGAGCAACCACTAGCAAATACTTGCAACCACTTGCATCCACCAAACATAACATGTCTCAAACACATGTTTACATCCATTGGCTTCTACCTAAGGATCGAGGATAGGACCGAGAGGATATACTTAAAAGCTAAAGACCAGCATGCAAATAGATTTTTATAGAAAAAGAGGAATCAAGGATATACCCTTAAAAAGGGTAAGATGCGCGTATCTAGTCTTCAGTCTTCTAAGTCGCACCTTCTTGAGCTTCACTCCACTGTACCTTATCTAATTTAACTTCAAGATTGCGAAGCTTCTTGACCTTCATTTCCAAAGCCCACTAGTAAAGATAGACCCTCGATCACTTACTATGCTAGAGGGTATCCAATGTAGTCGAACTATCTTTCCAAGATAAACATATATTAAACATGATATCGAGTGTATATCCTAAGATGATTAGAGGTCTTTCCTCTACTTAGCTTATCCATCATGCTGCAAGTCTGAGGGTCCAAAGCTAATGTTTACTATGTGCTTATTACCTTTCTTAAGGTCAGCCTAACTTAGAGTGCCAGCCCCCAACCATTTATTTCTCACACAAACCATCCTAGTCGAACTCGACATCCCTTAAGTACAATCCCCAAAGGCCTAAACCAATATCATACAAGCACCCAAGGGATACCTCCTTCGAATTTGGACGATCTATGTGAGATGATACTAACCAAACAATTGAGCACTCTACCGACTCTGGCTATCCTCGCCAATCTTGCTCCAGAATTATCATCGATCGCATAACTGGCTTTGCCGTGTCATCTAGATACATGCGGAAGTCTGTCTCGAGTTTTAGGGGGAAAACACCGACCCTAATCAAAATATCTTGCATACTCATGGACTACCCCAACGGATCGAAAATCGTTGATAGATAAGTAAAGTGATTCTAGGTAGCTAAGACAAACTGACCCCTTAGGATCGTACGAAATTTCAAGGGTATACCCGAGGCAAGTCGAAAGTCTAACTACCCTTGTTTCATAGTTACTATCTAACCAATCAATGCCTAGAATCAACCCATAGCCCAAAAACATAAGCATAAATATAGCTATTCTCAAATTCTCACAAGTCAAAGATAAATGGGTTGAACTAGCAATTGGATTTGAGACTATAATGCGATCCTCTACTACACAATATCTAGGGTGTAGAGACTCAAATATGGAAGCAGATATATACGGATGTGAAGCGCTAAAATCGGAAGGAGTACTAACAGGATAATCAAAAAGGAAAAACTCTTTCAATCGAAATCTTACTACTTCTCTCTCAAGTATGCTGGCAGTGAGAGCATGCGCTCGCCTTCCGGAAAATCCTGTCCCTTGTCCTCAATTATATGACCCGTTATACCCTAGTAAAGATACTTCCTCTTGTCTTAGGTTTTACTATTTTTTTCCTCCCCTCCTTTGTGATCCAAGTCCATATCCATGGGTTCTTCATCCTTGTGTTGTGCTCCTTAGCCAAACCCTCTCATTCTCAACTTTGCCACCCTTGTGTAACTTGTTGACATGTCTCTCGGAAGCTGCCTCCATTGAATGGAGAATCCTATAAAGCTCGAAAGAAAATTACGGCTACAGATGGAAGTTAGGCACTTATTTGCCCTTTGACAAGTGTCGTAGTCTCATCAAGCCTACGGAACAATGTCGCGATGAGGTTACCTTCCAGAAAGCAAGGAGCCCTGGAGACTAAGGAAAGAAGGAAACAAGGATTCAAATAGAGGATCAAAAGATAATGCATATGGCTTTGGGGAATATGCCTTTAAAACAAAACTTTTCTTTTGAAAATGCTTCTTTTAAAATCGTTTTGAAAATAATTTTTCAAATCGTTTATCTGATCCGGTAACCTTCAGCTCTGATACCAAGTGAATCACCCCACCTCTGTTAAGGTCATTCACAAAGGGAATGCCTTAATTTCGGTGGAGCATTATAGGTAAAATATGCAGATAAATTACAAGACAGACAATTAAAGTAGCGACAAATAAATAAAACTTTATTTCATTGATAAACAGCTTGTACAAAGATTGTTTTAAAAATACCAAAGTATACTGTCTTGCTTACAAAAATAAAGAAGCATAAAATGATTTCCCCAACTAAAGCATGAGCCAGCCATAGCAGTAGAAGAGAGAGTCCAAGGCAACACGTCAAAGAGTCTTCAAACTTGGAAAGAGTAACGGTCCAAACAAACCTGAGCTATTCCCTCCCTGACTACCGGGGGGAACGAAAGAAAAGAGGCGAAAGCAAACTAGGTCAGACATAAAGTCTGGTACGTCCAGTGATTCTTAGTATTTAAATGAGGAAAGGGGTCATGACACGAATAAACTAAATATAAGATTAAACCATAGTAACAAGATAATATGGGATAAGCATGGGATATGGCAAGATAAACTGAATGTACTGATAAACTAAATGCGCTTCTACTCCTTCTCTGCTTCGCAACTACCCTGTTTATACTGATTTCTATATCTCTGCACTACCTAACTGGTGTCTAAACTAGTAATCTATGATCATATGATAACGTGATCCCAATCCCCGTATTTGCGATGACCTTCAGGTGTGCTTCTATTATGGGGGTTCCGTTTTATTACCTAGATCTAATCTAGGCTTACTATCGAGTGCTTACTAGATTCAACCAGGGTTTACGCTACCCAGGGCCACTGGGGTTTATGCTACCTATTGAATGCTTCTAGGATTCAGGGTTTACACGACCTAGATCCAACTAGGGATTATGCTACCTACATGTATTAATTTTCCACGTGTATGTGTCAGTCGTCCCTCTCTTGCGTGTAGATACTCTGTGCTGGCCCCACCATAAGGTGTATCAAGCCTTATGATAGCGACCTGACACGATTTAAGATGCACAGTGTATAACTACTGGTACCCAGTGCCTGCTTTTTCCCACTTCGGAGTACGTCCACGCCCGTAAACCGTCAGAACCTACACTGACGTACCTCCTGCCGTTATCTTTGACCGCTTATAATCAGCCCAGTAATCGTGCCCCACTCTGCCTAGTTTCAGGGTACCATGATACATCTATGTGAGTTACTGCTGAAACAGGTCCCCGTTACTAGGTTTCCTGCTGGTTAAGTTTGTGGTCCTATATATATATATAAATATTACCCACCTATACGAGATGTACTTAACCCTCCCACCGATTCTAGCATATTTTCTTAACGGTTAAGTTTTGTGGGCCTATATTTACTAATATTACCCACCAGCCTGACGTGCACTTTACCTTCCCACGGATTCTAGTATGTTTATTTAATGGTTAAGCTTTGTGGGCCTATTTTTACTAATATTACCCACCTACCCGACGTGTACTTAAGCTCCTACTCGTCAAGTCGTGTTGGTCAAGTGGTTCTTATTAACTTAACCTTTTTTCTTATCATGTTGGATTGGTTAAGTGTGATTTATTAACTTAACCCTGTTCATTCATCAGATTATATTGGTTAAGTATTTCCCCTTTAACTTAACCCCATTCGCTCATCAAGTTATATTGGTCAAGTGTCATTAATCAATTCAAGTTGACTTAACCCATCCACCCGTCACGTCATGTTGGTTAAGTGTTTCCTTCTGGTGTTGACTTGACCCTACCTCAAATCATGTTATATTGGTTAAGTGTTGTTCTCATGCTAACTTAACCCTTCCCATATATCATGTTATATAATTGGTTAAGTGTTTTCCTCTTGTATTACTTAACCCCACCACATGTCATTATATATTTTGGTTAAGTGTTACCTTAGTTAACTTAACCCTATCATCTTCTTAATTAACATGTTATAACGGTTAAGTGTTCTAAATTTACTTAACCTCACCCACTTGTCTAATTAACATGTTATTACGGTTAAGTGTTCTAAATTTACTTAACCTCACCCACTTGCCTAGTTAACATGTTATTACGGTTAAGTGTTTCCCTAATTACTCAACCTCACCATTTCTAACTTGATTTATTCATGAGCCTTAATTAATTAATTAATTAAAGCACCAACCACTCACATTAGACAGATATTGTTGTGGTTACTGGATGTGCCGGTCGGTTCCTGGCAGGTTTACACCACAACTCAGTCTAACCTCGGGTCTTTCTAGGCTTGATGCACTAACAACCCACATTAGACAGGAAATCCAAAAGGAACTCGAGTTTTTGGCGCGATTGCTCGGGAATTGAGACAGTTGAATTTTACTAAAATAGTTTCATTAGCTCCCGAGGTATTATAAAGACTCATAGTCATAGATCAAATTAGGATATTGTTCTAGTAGGATATCTGAAATAAACCCAATTAATAGATTGTATTGTTGTGGTCACTGGATGTGTCGGTCGGTTCCGGGCAGTTTTACACCACAAATTAGTATAACCTCGGGTTAGGAATATTCGTCTTTTACTAAATTTACTATTTATGTAAATTTTCCGTAAATCAATTTAGCCGAGATCATATTCAACTGTCATGCAAATTAGCATGCTTATATTCTATGCCCAAAACTTGATTTACCAATCAATTGACCCAACTTGTAGTTTATACCAATTTAGATTTAATATTCCTCTTTTACAATTCATGCCCAATCTAGATTAACATTCCAATTTACAGTTTATGTCAAAACTAGATTTAATATTCTAGTTTTACCGTTTACATCCAAAACTTGGTTTACATGCCAATTACATACTTTACGGCCAATTAAAATTTATCAATTTATGCCCAAGTCTAATATGCTTGTAAATCATTCACTATTATAGCCAATTTAGATTTATGCCAACATATTTATTATGCCAAACTAACTTAATTAAGCTACGCCCAAATTCCCGTGCCGTAATCGTACGTATAACATGATTTCACAAGTTTCTAAGTACTCATGAAATGATACTAATAGTATCAAAGCAAGGAATAGGAAATAAGCACGAGAATTGACATAAAAGAATAGCCATGCAAGAATGAACCAAATACAAAAATAATGGTTCCAATGTGTTTGATGTACATAACAGTGAATAGAAATAAACTAGACGAGTTACACCCCAAAAATAAGATCCAACATAATTAAGGGAATAGGCATAGGTGATTTGGTCCAACATAATGCCAGTTCGAAGTATAACCTAATAGGTAAATGGGAATAGGCATAAGTCACTGACTACAATAGTTATAGGCAATTAACCACAACAGTCATGGGCGACTAATCACAATAGTTTCTTAATCAATGTCATAGGCAATAGTCTCATAGTCATGAATCTTAGTAATAGTCTCATAGCAATAGTCTCAAAATTATGAGTCATAGTCATAGGCAACAGTCTTATAGTCATAGTCATATGTAATGGTCTCTTTGTCATGAATCATAGTCATAGGCGATAGTTTCCTGGGCAACAGTTTCATAGTCATTGAAAATTAGCCACAATAAGTTCTAGGCTACTATTGAAAATCAGATCCAAAGGCATAGATAACGTTAGATTTGACATAAGCACGAATCAAAGATAATTAACTCGCAAATAGGCACAATTCTATATTTTAATTCATTACATTCACGAGTCCAATTACACGTTCAAATCTAAGGATAACCGAACTTACAGTGATCGGTTTAGAAAAAGGCGATTTGCTATGATTCGAGTGACGTTGCTTGAAGCAGAATGCCTATGGTCCAACTTGAAGCAGAATGCCTATGGTCCAACTTGAAGCTTTTTCTTGATTTGGATCTCCAATTTGAAGAAGAATTATAACTTTTTTTAATGGAGAATAAGATCTATTTTATTTAGGATTGAGGCAGAGTTCAGGCATACTGAAGTTGTGTGGAGAAAGTGAAGTTTGGGGGCGTTTTAATAGCGTATAACTCATGAATTTGGTCCAGAAAGGCGTCTGAATACAGAAAAATGCATCTGTCCATGGATCTGGAAATAGGGAGGAGGTTGACCCTAGTGTCGACCTGGGTCCTGGGCGAGAATTTTCCCGCCCAGCCCGGATGTCTGTTTTGAATTTCAAACTTTGAATTTTGAATTCCGGGCTGATTTTTACTGAAACTTCTGAAGGCCATATCTCCTTCATATGGAGTCCGATTTACGCAAACTTGGACTCTATTCCAAGAAGAATTTCGAGACGAACGTAATGGTGTAACCTGTTTTCCTTAATTCTCACATTTAAAATTAATTATACTTCATTTTGTTACTCTTCTGTTTATAGAAAACTCGGGGTGTTACATCAACAACAGCAACCTCAACAGCAACAGCAGAAACAACAACAAGGCCCTGGAAATGCAATGGCCATGAAGACTCTATGTTTAAACTGTCATCAGCCTGGACACTTGGTTAAAGACTGTCCACTCATGAAAAAGGCATAGCAACCAAAGGTATATGCTATCAAAAGTGAACCATCAACTTCCCAGGATGTGAAGGGAAAAGGAGTTCTCGAAGGTACTTTTGATTTAAATGGAATTGATGTTCATGTTTTATTTGACACCGGCGCCTCGAATAGTTTCATTTCTTCTGGAACGGTAGGAAAATTCCGATTTATCCCAAAGATTTCCCCAAATCCAATTTGCCTATCAAATCCATTGGCGGGAAAACTGAATTAAAAATGTATTGCGATAATGTAGCACTCTCGTACCTTTCGCATTCCTTCCTTTTTGATTTCTACGTTTTGGATTTTAAAGGATTTAATTTTACACTTGGGATAGACTGGTTGAGTAAATTCCAAGCTAGGATTAAATGCAATAAAAAAAATCGTAACTTTGATAACCAGTATCGGAAGCAAAGCTAGGATACCGTGTGGAAAACCCGGTATTCATATGTGTAGTTTCTTCTATGCTTTGGAAGCACCGCAAGAAAATTTGGAGACGTTAGAAGTAGTTAGAGATTTCTCTGACGTATTTGAAGAAGTTAAGAATTTACCCCCACATCGCGAGATTGAGTTCCGCATCGATCTAATTCCAGGAGCCAGACCGATAGTTCAACCAAAAAGACGAATGACGCCAAAGGAAGTCATGGAACTCGAAAAGCAAACTCAAGATTTATTGGCCAAAGGATTGATCAGGACAAACTTAAGTCTGATGGATCACTAAGATTATGCGTTGACTATAGAGAGTTAAATAAAGTGACCATCAAGAATAAGTATCCTTTACCTCGAATTGACGATCTCTTTGATCAGTTGAATGGAGCTATGGTGTTTTCTCAAATGGACCTTGCAGCAGGATTCCATCAGTTAAGGATCGCTGAAGATAGTATTCCTTTAACTGCTTTCAGGGGCCCGGATTTCCTTTATGAATGGTTAGTTATGCCATTCGGGCTAACCAACGCACCTGCGTATTTTGTTGACTTGATGAATCGTGTCTTCAGAAAGATTCTGAATAAATTCGTCCTAGTCTTTATTAATGATATTTTAATCTTTTCAAAGACAGAAGAAGAACACCGATATCATCTTAAAGTGGTATTGGAGACTCTAAGGACGAATGTATTGAAGGCAAAATTTTCTAAATGTCATTTCTGGCAATCTGAAGTTAGATTCTTGGGGCACATTGTGAATGGCGATGGTATTTCTGTGGACCCAATCAAAGTTGAAGAAGTGCAACAATGGAAGCAGTCCAGAACACCGACGGAGGTCCGTAGTTTCTTGGGATTAGCAGGATATTACATGAGGTTTATCCAAGATTATTCTAAGATATCTTTTCATCTGACTAAGCTAACTAAGTAGGGTGAGAAATTTATTAGGACTCCAAAATGTGAAGAATCATTCAAGGAGTTAAAGAAGAAATTGACAGAAGCACCTATTCTAGCTGTTCCCAACGGAAAAAGTGGATTTGAGGTTTACACCAATATTTTGTTTAATCATTCAAGGATGTGTCGGTCGGTTCCGGGCAGGTTTACTTAACCAACCACTCCAATTAAACAACTTTGGGGACCAAGCAGAATTTAAGTACCGCTTATCATCCCAAAACAGACGACCAAACAGAAAGAGTAAACAGAATATTGGAAGACCTGTTAAGAGCATGTATTCTTGACTTTGGAGGATCGTGGGAGGATCACTTACATCTAGTTGAATTCTCCTACAACAACAGCAACCAAGTAAGTATAGGCATTGCACCATATGAAGCTCTCTATGGTAGACTGTGCAGATCACCAACTTGTTGGGTGGAGTCAGGAAATAAACTTGTTCTTGGACCAGATATGATTCGAGAAGCAACTGAGAAGGTTGAGTTAGTTAAAAGAAGAATTAAGGAGGCCCAGGATTGACAGAAAAGTTATGCAGATAAAAGACGAAGGGATCTGAATTTTTCTGTTGGAGATTTTGTGTTTGTAAAGATTTCACCAATTAAGGGAACGGTCAGATTTGGTAAAACAGGAAAGTTAGCTCCATGATATGTGGGACCTTTCCGTGTTCTTGAGAAGGTTGGATCTCTTGCTTATAGGGTGGAATTACCAGAAAGAATGGCAGGGATTCATATTGTTTTCCATGTGTCTTATCTCCGCAAATGTGTTCACGACCCGTCTTTGATTCTAGAACCATCGGTTCAGGAAGATCTTGAAATTGAATCAGACTTGACTGTGGTAAGATATCCAGTCTAGGTAGTGGATAAAGAAGAAAAACGACTTTGGAATAAGGTTGTGAAACTGCTTAAGATACAGTGGAGTGAGAATTCGTATGACTGTACTTGGGAAACGGAGAAACACATCAAGGAATTCTATCCGGATTTTGATTTGAACAAGGTGTTGCCTATCCTATGTTTGATTTGGATGTATCCTATGTATGATGGTATTGTATGGCTTGTTATGGATATTATCTTTTGTCTGGAAATGGAATTTTGGGTTTTCATCTCTGTGGATTGTGGATGGTTTTGAGGACTCAGTATTCGTAGGACTTATGAACTCTTTCAATTTACTATCACTTGTACTGAAATCTGTTCTTTGTTTCTTTTCCAAATGGCACCTATCTTTAAGAGGACATCTAGGAAGAGACTGACCCCATTACAGAGATTGAGATTGCACACCGGCATCAGTATTCATGAACTTGTAGGTACTCAGGATGATGAGGGGACGAGATGATATATAGACATAGAGGAGTCAGGTATCTACGCCGGGGAGTCTCCCATTGAGGAGGACAGTATGGACTTTCTTCAGGAGCCCAATTACGAGGGAGATGACGACCAGGAGGAGTACTATGCAGGCGAGGGAGGGGATGATGGAGATAGTGATGATAGCAGCAGTGGAGACGACGGAGACAGGGATGACGATGATGATATGAATGATGAGGAGGAGCCTGAGGAGGAGCCCGAGGAGGATCCAGAGGAAGAGCCTGAGGAGGACATCCCACTTGCTCAGCCATAGTACGAGCCATGGGTTGTGACCCCATCAGTACCTATGGATGGGCAGTTAGCAGTCCTGTGGGAACAACTCGCATAGGAGATGGCACAATTTCAGGCAAATGGAGGGAATATAGGGATACATATGGATTATACCTACCCCGATATGATGCTATACCCACCTTCTCCCATTGAGATCATAGAGCTCTCAGATGATGACGACCCTGAGGAGAGTGATGAGATAGTTGAGGTGATTGATATCTCGGATAGCGAGGATGTGATTATCATTCCAGATGACGAGGAAGTGATTACCATTCCAGATGACGAGGAGATGGTTATCATTTCAGATGATGAGGATATCATCGAGATCAGTAGCATCTTAGAGTAGGATGGATGGACTGGGATGGTATTGTATATATAGTAGTACTAGTAGTAGGGCAGTTATGTATATTATAGTAGTCTATAACTTGATACTAGTCGAGTATAGTACTTGTATTTTGCTGTAGTCAAATTGACGTATTATGGTATGATATATAATATCTTTTGCTTATCTCCTGTTTACAAATTTCGAGGACGAAATTTTTATAAGGGGGGTAGATTGTAATGACCCAGTTTTTACACATATCGCTAACACAAATATAAATTGATTGTACGTACGTATTTACAAATACGATTTAAAAATCCACACTTTGAGTTCAAAACATGTCAACTTGTGTACAATAGCATGTATCATAGCATTTGCACAGATTTGTAAAATAGAAATTTTTAAATTCATTTAGCATTTGTATGACAGCATGTGTAAGACAGCGTTTGTTTAAATTCATTATTACACATGAATGTAGGATAACACTTATACATAGCAAGTTTCTAAAATGCCATTTTTTAAAATATATTTCACATGTTTTTTTCATTTTTTTTTTCAAAGGATTTAAAATTTGTGTTTTTGCAAATTTCTTGAGTAAATAAAAGACAAGACACTTAAACAAAATTTTATATAAGGCTACCATTTCCTTTGCTATACAAGTTTAAGTGAAAATCCTTTGTTCACATAAGCATCAAACCAAAACATGGAGTGCCATTCTCTTTTGCAAACATGTTTCACATATATACTTGAGAATACAACATACACTAGAAATAGGCTAGTAGAGAGGATTCAAGAGAAAATATCTTCACATGGCAAAATCATTTTATATCAAATATTTTCAGTTTTTAATCTTTCTCTTCTCTCACATGTGATTTTATGAAAATACTTTCCTTTTTCATTTTTCAAAAACATGTCTACATTTGTCACAAGACATGTGCATAAAGATTTTACAAAATCTTGCATATAAACCAGGAAATATCTAGAAAATTTTCTTTACTGTCTTTTCTGTTTTGACTGAAAGTGTGATCTTTCTTGGTGATGATATTGCTTGAATTGTATGGTTGTTTGCATCTCAGTTTGTTTAATCAAAGAATTATTGGTTGGCTTGCTTGGATGGTCAATTTTCTGATAAAGGGTGGGGCACGGTGAAAAGCAGCTGTCGACGTGGAAGGGTTGATCAGGGTGGTGCACGATGATCAGTGAGGGGAGTGTGACGTGTGTGGGTGGTCGTCGGAGGTGGAAGTGGGCTCCGGTGTGTGTGCATGTGCACAGGTAGCTGGGTTGATCGAACGGAGTGGCGATGGGATTTTTATGTGAACGGACGTCTTTTCAAGGTGCTACTTCAGGGACCTGATACTTTGGTTAATCAAATGTGGTACTTTGCAAAACCATGAGAGCCAGGCCAGTTTTCGTGTGCACACACCACGAAGTTGAACTGGTACTTTAGGCAGATGTGGTACTTTGACAAATTTTGTTTTTAAAAGAAGAATTTAAATATAAATTTAATTGAAACCAGTTTTAATTAAATAATAAAATAAAAATAAATAATAAAATAAAATTAACATTTTTATTTAAACTGCCGAGTGGAAAGGGGAAAGTGAATCAGTTGTAGAATATCAAACGCAGTTTTGTCAGAAGTGAAATAAAGTGCAGAAACTGTAAATTAAACTATAAACTTTGTTTACAATTATAATTAGAAATATTTTTCTAATGAAAATATTTAAAGTTTAAAGTCAACAAAAATGAAAAGGGAAAACCGTATGCTATACATACGCTAAAATTGACTATTGTAAACTGTAAGTCTGAATTACTATTCTGTATTTGATAAAATAAGAACTATAAATTATATTTTTAAATTAATAATTTAGAAAGAAAATATTTCGCTAATCATTTCAAAAAGACCGGAATGAATATTCCACTTTGATTTGGTTATATGCCGCAAGTCAGAGATTTTTAAATTGAAGACGGCGATATACAAGGACTATTCTTGAATAGTACCTTTGGTTTGTCCAATCCCAGGACAACTTGTATGGACGAATGTCTGATAAAGTAATTCTAACTGATCAAGTACGTTGATCTCTCCAAACGTATTTATACGGTAGAAGAGGAATTCGTTTCTCTCATTGTATAACTATAATATATTTTTGGGGAAGTCAATTAGTGATTGGCGAGTTTCGACGATGTGGCATTCAAAGGAAATAAACAGTGATGATAAAAGGGTAAGTCTAGCCTCAAGCCTCACACCCAGGAAATGACAAAAAAATCGGGCAGGCAGCATGGCTATGTGGGTCGCTCCCATTAGGGTGCAATGTCACCTATCTAGAGAAATTCCTTTTGTTCTTTACTCTATTGATTCTGCCATTCGGGAAATGGTTGCCGTACACAACCATTGGTGATATACACTCGATACACTCAAGAGAAATGATTGGTCGGTCATGTGTGGGCCGGGTTACAAGAAGTTCTTATTGAACCCAGGTGTATTTGCCTCTAGAGATACATCATCGGAAGGTGGTCCCATACCTTGTCATAATTGGAAATCCAATTTCCATAAGCGCCAAATGATTTTATTTGTATACTATAACGAGGAATGTGAGATGTAAGCATTCTTCTAGATTCTAAATTATTTGTGAAACACCTAGACACTATAATAATATCTGATTTAAAGTATACAAATTGATTTATTCTCACAAGGTAAAAACCCGTTCCGTATTCACGGCGTGGTCTTAGGAGATATTTTTATTTCTTTAATCTATTTTAAACTGTTTACTCATACCAGTCCCCTGACTGACCCAGAGTTTATTTTATATGTTTCCCTTGAACTCTTGGGTATTCATAACACTTGTTATGAATAGCCAAGTGAATCAGGTTAGGAAAACTTGGAAAGCTGGAATGGAACTTTCTGTAGGCTGGTCTACTTATCTTATCTACTATATAATTATAAGTCTATCAGTTGGGTCATTATGTATAATTAAAGATGTACTATAAAATGGCTAGTATCACTAGATCTATGATGCTCTGATGTAATATGTATTGTTGTGTAATATTATGAAGTATCATCCTTTGAAAAATTCCGCTGTGAGATTCTGATGTTTTCTGTGATTTTATCTTCTATCTATTCTTATTCTTATTAATGGCACGAATTCCGATGTGTTCGAAAGTTGGGTCGTTACAATTATCAATGTATAAAACTTTTAAAAATCGTAACTTTCTCATACTTGATCAGAATCAGTTAAAACAAGATCCGTTCGGATCATACAGATGAAGGCTATGCAATGAAACTAGTTTGAGCAATTTAGAGCTCACTGCAATTTATGGCGAAATGAAATGCCTAATCGGATCTATGGATTGTTTGCCGTTATTAACGACAAACGACCAAAGTGAGTAAACTCGCTAACTCGGTCTAATTTTATAATTTTATGAGCATATTTTAGAATTGAAAAATGATGATTGAATGATGTGTGATGGTTGTTTGAATGAATTTCTAATAAATTGGTTGAAATTATAGATATAGTTATATATATTTATATATAAATCATTGGTTAAATATTGATTCTATTTATTATGATATTGTTGTATATAACGGAACTGTATACACAATTATATGATTTTTGTTTGATGATAACAACCAAATATATATTCTTTTAAATGTGTTTGTTATTGTACTGTTATATAACATCATAGACAGGAATATAATATTTATATTTAAATAAAATACAACCGTACAGACATTCAGATATTTACATAGTATTTTGTTTAAATATAAATATTTTATTTCAAATATTCAAACGGTACAACTATTTATTAACTCCACTATTTGAACACATAACTGATATATAATTCATTTTCATATACAAAACTCCACACTACAGCTCTCTGTCACTCAGTCACTCTTTGTACAATTTCATTTATACAAGCAATCACAAACACATACACACTACTGCTTTAAACTTCATCTTCTGTCTTCACTGCACAGTTAGTCCAGTCTTCATACCTGTCATATACAGAAACACACACAGTATTTGGAACAGAAATAGTATTTTAATTTCTAGCGAATATAATTTTTATTTTTAAAAATTTATTTGCCTCAGAATTTCGATGTGTTTCTCAACATCTTTCATGACTTGATCTGATATGTGAATGTAGCATGCGCACGATATATGTATACACACATGTGTATGTATATACAGATTTTATAGTACAGGGACAGGAAAATCTATACTGAATGGCTGCATATACACACGTGTGCATTGCCTCGCCAATCCAGTGTGCAACTGAGGAGTAGCGACGTGGACCATCTCGACCCAGTGCATAAATAAAAATGGTAGAGTCATGATCGAGCAAAGTCAAAGTACATGCCATAGTCAAGAAAAGTCAAGGCATATATACAGGAAAGCTAAAACTAAATGGCCAACATGAAACAAAGACATGGTTCAATGATGCAAGCTCAACATATCAAAGTGCAAGTATACAGGATGAATCATGAACATCAAAGTGATCCAGCCAAGACTCAACACACATGTACATGAAGGGTGGTGTAGTACATATTCAAGTAAGGTTTTTAATGCAACAAAGCATGGTGAATGTATGACAAAGCAAGAACAGGTGAATGTGCTCAAGATACAAACACAAAACATGGTGCCACGAACAAGTCGACAAGCAGATAACCAAAGTGCGCTGCATGACTCATAACAGCAGCAAGTGTCAAATGGACAAATACAATGACAAATCAAAGCAAATGTATGATCAGCATGGACATGGCATTTGCATGAATATGAGCATGTACAAGTGGAGGTAAATGAACAGTGCAACTCAGGTGATGGTACAAACAGCAATGGTTAATGAAACAGTTATGTCAAAGCAGCATACATCCATTCATGAATCCAAACATGGGAGTATTCGCATATGTGATGAAAATAGTGGAGCAGTACTCATGTGCAACTCAGTCATGGTCAAGTCAGTGTGGAGGGAAGCACAACTTCAGGAATGAATGAACTCAAATGAAGATGAAGAAGATTGTGTCGAGCACAACATATAAATTCACAAGCTAGCATGGTCGAGAGAATGGTGAAGGCTAGTTTCATGTGCATGAATACACAGCATGTTTCAAGACAAGTATTTTTGTTCAAATGCAAATGGCTCCACACAGATGAATGGTAATACATGGAAAAGGTTACAAAGAAGTTCTACATACATAAAGGAATGACACCATAAAATATGTCAAATGGTCGAGTCACATAGACACAACAAAGTTGTTGTGCAATTTCATGGATGTATGGTGCAAATTAAATGCAATAAACATTTCCAGATTTACAAATATCAGCAAATCATTCAGCAAGTCAATGCAACAAATTCGAATGAACATATAAGGTATGTTTTTTTGGCCTCAAGTATTTCAGAATAATTCAAGGAAAAAAGAAATACATGTTTCCAGTTTTGTCAAGCAAAAAGGGGAAAGCAATGCATGCATCATCAATCAGTAAAGGCTAGGAAATAAAATCAAGTTCGAAATGGCAAGTTATTTGGCAAGTTTTCAAATCTGCTTCCAGATATGGAATGATTAATGAAAATCATTTTTGATAAGTAAATATCAATTCAAGACTTTCCAGTTTTTGCAAAGGAATTTCGAATGTAATTCAAAACAACAAAATAATTATTTTGCTTCCAGTTTTTGCAAAAAATCAAGTTTTAAAATTGGCAAGAAATCATGTAAGTTTTTCTCCACAATTTCTATTGTATGCTTCCATAAATACTCAAAGTCTCAGAGGAATACAAGCCTAATTCACGCAATTTTCATATCCTCATTTTCGTATGCTATGGTAATCAAGAATTCAAGATTCATCCAAGGACAAAAATTAGGCCAGGTTCATCAATATACTCTCGCAAGAATCAACAATCAAGCAAACTTTACAAATCAAAAGGGGAAACTCGAAAATCAGCCAAGTCATATCGAGTGAAATCAGAGCAATTAGGGTTTTTCTATTTACCCTATATATTACACCTTATCATCACTGGCAAGCATACATCGAAACCAAAATCAACTCAAGCAAGAATTGAAAATCAACTTTTACTCACAGTTTCGATCGAGGGAGAAAGCATTTCCCAAATCGAAGCACTGAAAGCATTCAACGTTTCAAGAGCATCACTGGAGAAATTCCATCAACAATCAAAGGATCGCGATTTTGGGGAGGAAACCAGAAAGCCCTAATTTTGGGATTTTGTAGCCGCCATTTTTCAGAAGCAACGTGGTCGGGTCAAAGAAAATAAAGGGTGGAACCAATTCAATAAGGGCCAGCTAAGCATAAAAGAGAAAAGGGGGATAACCCTTTATATTTAAATCCTAGGGTTTTTTATTTTTAATTTATATTTGTTTTGTTTTTTAATCTGTATTGTAAATCGTCTGATCAGTTCCAGAGTCTGTAAAATCTAGGAGAAAATCAGTTAGGGATTAGCTGAAAGTTTATTAGTGTCTGTAAAACTAGGGGAAAATCTGGTATAGTGGATATAGATTAGTCTAGGGTTTTGAGCGTAGGGTTAGAATAGGAGCAGGGTTTGCAAGTGTACATGGTCTTGTATGCGGGATCTGTTCTATCACCTAGTAGAAACCTTAGGAATGCAGCAGTAGGCAGGGTTTTGCCGAAGCTAGGTATATCTGTGTGTGATTTATTTTCTGCACTTTTATTTTTGCTGCATTCTGTGATCTGTTTATTATTTTAATATCCTGTCAGATTTTTTAATTCAACGAAAAAATGTGATAAACCCTATTCACCCCCCCCCCTCCCCCTCTAGGGTTAATCTAGATCCAACAAGTGATATCAAAGCAGGTATTTTCTGTTAACTGTAGAGAAATGGTGAATCCTAGTTGTCAACTTTCTGAGAGTCAGTTCGGTCGTATTCCAGTTATTTTTAATGGTACATATTTTTTAATTTGGATATCAGAAATGGAATCTTTTTTAATATATGTTAATTTAGAATATTGGAATATTATTGTAAATATGGGTGATATGTTAGATAAGAAAAATAAAGTTACAAATGCTCGTGTTATGCATATTCTTTATTCTTGTCTTAGTAACAATCAGCTTGATCATATCTTCCATTGTTTGACTGCACAGGAAATCTGGAAAACTCTCAATGCGTTGTATGGAAATGACAACAACTGCTCAAAATCCTCAGCTGCCAACTCATGCTCAAATTTATGTCTAACAGGAGTCACAGACGGAGTCTCAACAGATGATGATAGCGATGAAGACTCAACAGGAAATTTCTCTTATGAAGATCTGATTCATCTTTGAAATGACCTGACTAAATCTGTTGAAAATCTCAAATCTAAAAATAAATCTTTGAAATCTGAGAATCTTGAGTTAATCAGCAAAAATAATTGTTTGGAATCAAAACGTGAAAATTGTTTATATTTGGAAAGCAATCTTGTTCATTTCAATAAAAATATTCAAAAGCTTGAAAATGAAATTCAGATCTTAAAAGAGAACAAGATTGAGCTTGAAAATACAAACAATTTTTTACAAAAGGAATTGGATAATCTTAAGACGATTCATAATTCAAAACATAAACTTTCTGAGGAACTAAAGATGAAGACAAAATCATTTTTGAGAAAAAATGTTGATTTTGAAAAAGAAATTGAAAAGTTTGAAAAACTTGAGTCTGAAAAGCAAAAGCGATTTGAATCTGAGATCACGAAATCCCAAGTTATAATTAAATTACTTGAATCTGAAAATTTGGTTTTGGAAACTGATTTTGAAAAGAATAAGATCACTAAAAATTGTTATTCAGAATTAATGAAAGAAAACAGTGATCTCAAATTTAAAATTCAACAACTTGAAACAACATTGGCTATGTTTTCTAATGGTGAAAAATCTTTGAATATGTTGTTGAAAAACCAATTTTCTTCTAAAAATAAATGTGGTCTTGGCTTCGGAAAAAACAATGGTTTTGGAAAACGAAATTCAATTGTTTTTAAAAATCCTTCAGCCTTCTTTGAAAAGAATCGACTTGATAATTTAAACTCTGATAATTTCAAAGGATTTTTAAATCGCAACCACGGTGAAAACTTGTTATATAACAAACCTCTTAAACGATCTTGGATCCCAAAAGGAAATAAAACAGGCTTCGTAAAATTCAAACATATTTGGGTTCCAAAAGGTACAAAGGTAAATTCGAATGGGTTGTTATACAAGCAAGCCTGGGTACCAAAACATATAAATACATCTGTGAGTGGTTTCACTAATTTTGTCAGACCATTCGATCCCCTCAATTGTTAGGTACCGAAGATGGCTAAGGAACTACTTTGCTAAAGAGAATCTGAAATCAAACTGCATCATCTCAGTGAATCATTTGATGTTCCTTGGCCAAGTCTGTTGAGTTAGAGATTCTGATTTACATTGGATTCCGGTATGGTCTCTAAACTCACCTTTGTAAATATTCTCTGTTTTTATTTTCTTTGTTTATTCCTTCTTCTATCCTTTCTTTTTTTTTTTTTTTTTTTTTTTGCTTGATTTGTCACTATCATATCATTGTAACTTCTTTTGGGCTTCAATAACTTCCAATTGTAGAACTCATATTTTCTGGAAATTTGCTTTAGTTGAATAGAACTCTGATGTTTTAATTATTTCCAGATCTTGTAAATATCTGCAATTGTTTTGAAGTTTATCTTTCTGATTTCTGAATTCACTGCAGTGTTAATGTATTCTTGTCATATCTTGAACATTGTTTATTAGAATTCTAAACACTTGAAGATCTGAAAATTTGATGAAGTTTCACACAAATCTTCTATTTTGAGTTTCATCTAATTGATTTTAGAAAAGCTTGAAATATTTTACTCATTACAGCACTCTGCTATTTATCAGTTGTGATAATTTCATTGATTTTCGGATTGGCTTGGAAATTTTGAATGTCTTGAATCACATTGTTTACATCTTGAAATTCATTGTTATTTATAATCATCTGGTGTAGATTTTTTTGTTTGTCTGAAATCATCTTGAAATTTCTGATATTTTTAATCTTACTTACCTCTCAGCTCTGAAATTATTAATCCTGTGTGATTGATTCATTGTATCTCATGTTTTACATTTGTTCATGTGATTTCGGATAAACCTTTATTTATGGATCATGAATTATTACTCAATCTTGATGTAATTATTCTGAAAAATTTCTTGTGTCATTGTCAGAAAATACTTGTGAAAAATTCTTTGAAAATCCGGTTTTAAATCTCTCTGTTATTTCATGGTTATTTGATTTAAATATTTGTTTGTTTAAAATCATTTGAAATTACTGAATCTCACACATATCTTGAATCTGAAATTAATAATCTGGTGTGATTGATTCATTAAATCTTGAGTTATTCATATCCCTCAAATGATTTCAAATAAACTGTATTTTTTATCTTGAATCATGAATCATGTTTTTGTGACCTTCAGGAACATCCTCTCACAAGTCTGTTGTGATATTGTTTTCTGTGCTGCTCTGATACTGTCTTTGAAAAAACGTTTTCAAATAACTGCCTGTTTTGTGATTGCTGCTCTGATGGATGAAATTATTGTGCATAATTTGTTATCTTGTCTGCTTGGACTTTAAATTTCTGCTGTTTGTGATATCTTGGTTTGTCTCCAGTATCTTGTTACAATCTTCATTAATTGAGACACCAATTGGTATCAGAAGTGTTGATTTTTTTTGTATATATTTTTTCTATTCCCTCTTGCTTTGTATATAACTTTTCAATTTCCTCTTGTAATTGATTTTCAATTTTAAAATTATTTATTGATTATTCATTCAGAAATTGAAATCAATATCCAAATTGAACTGTATTTATAATTCATCAAAATTATTATTAGATTTTGAAATTGTGATGAGTTATGACAACAATATATTTCACAACAAAAGGAGATTTTATTTGGATTTTCATGATGGTTGAACATTTATTATAATATTTTGAATTAGCGATTATTTCACGACCATCTCCTATATCTATCATGTTTCTGCCATCCATGATATTTCATATTAATGTGCAGAGTTAATATGTTTTAAAATCCTTTTGAATAAACAATGGAAATATTTGTGATAGAAATGGGACTATGTTATTATTCAGAATTAGTGATAATTGAAAATTTTCAATGATCCCAGTACAATCGAGCATATTTCATAATATAATTAATTTAGAAATTTATTTCACAGTTCATCTCTGTACCTACCCCATTTTCTATCATTCATATATTGGTTTTATATACTGAGAAGTTTTTCCTTTAGATGCTGAAAATAATAAATATAATTAATATATAAGTGTGTCTCTAACCTCATTTAAAAATCCAAGCTCTGGTCATGCATGGTTAAGAGATAACTTATAATTTAAGCTGCGACTGACCTCATTTAAAAATCCAAGCTCTGGTTATGCGTGGTCAGTGTGCTCTTAAATAAAATAAAAAGAAAAAAGAAATATTGTGCTAAAAATTGAAATTTATCTGAAATTCTCCTTGGTGTATAAAAACTAGCCTATCAATCCATGTTCTAATTTGTAAAACGTGTTACTATTTTAAGAAATATTATGATTTGTTGATTGATAGCTATTGGGATTTGAGAATATTTGATTTTGTCACTTAAATTGAATTATTAACTATAGTCCAAATCCATCACTGTTTTTGTACTTCATATTTAATTTTTTTTTGAAAATAATTGGAAATCATATTTTTGTAACTCTCCCCATTACATATAAATTTCACGTAAATCCGGCATTCTCTACAATGTGAAATTTTCCACTGATTCTCAGTTTATTATGATTTTTGTTTGATTGATTGAGATTTATGATGACCGTTCTTCCTCTTAAGCTGAAATTATATTTCTTAGTCATTTTTCATCTATATTTTAAATTCTAAATCCTTTTGATGATAACAAAAGGGGGAGAATGGGTTGAGATTTCGATTTATGAGTGAATATTTTATAAATATTTTAATTTTGAAAATTCCAATTTTCTTTTTTAACACTCTATTCATTCATGCACAGTTATAGGGGGAGTTTTCTGTTGTACGGGGAGCTAATAAATAGGGGGAGTTCAATATTCACTGTCAAACACATTTACTGTGCTCAAAATCTTTTATTTGTTTGTCATCATTAAAAGGGGGAGATTGTTGTATATAACGGTGTTGTATACACAATTATATGATTTTTGCTTGATGATAACAACCAAATATATATATTCTTTTAAATGTGTTTGTTACTGTACTGTTATATAACATCACAGACATGAATATAATATTTATATCTAAATAAAATACGACTATACAGACATTCAGATATTTACACAGTATTTTGTTTAAATATAATTATTTTATTTCAAATATTCAAACGGTACAACTATTTATCGCTCCACTATTTGAACACATCACTGATATATAATTCATTTTCATATACAAAACTCCTCACTACAGCTATCTGTCACTCAGTCACTCTTTGTATAATTTCATTTATACAGACAATCACTGACACATACTACTGCTTCAAACTTCATCTTTTGTCTTCACTGCACAGTCAGTCCAGTCTTCATACCTGTCATATATAGAAACACACAATATTTGGAACATAAATAATATTTTAATTTCTAGCGAATATAATTTTTATTTTTAAAAATTTATTTGCCTCGGAATTTCAGTGTGTTTCTCGTCATCTTTCATGACTTGATCTGATATGTGAATGTAGCACGCGCACGATATATGTATACACACGTGTGCAGTGCCTTGCCAATCCAGTGTGCAACTGAGGAGTAGCCACGTGGACCACCTCGACCCAGTACACAAATAAAAATGGTAGAGTCATGATCAAGCAAAGTCACCATAGTCAAGAAAAGTCAAGGCACATATACAGGAGAGCTAAAACTAAATGGCCAACATGAAACAAAGACATGGTTCAATGATGCAAGCTCAACATATCAAAGTGCAAGTATACAAGATGAATCATGAACATCAAAGTGATCCAGCCAAAATTCAACACACATGTACATGAAGGGTGGTGTAGTACATATTCAAATCAGGTTTTTAATGCAAAAAAGCATGGTGAATGTGTGACAAAGCAAAAACAGGTGAATGTGCTCGAGATACAAACACAAAACATGGTGCCATGCACAAGTCTACAGCCAGATAACCAAAGTGGTCGAGCTCAGCTACATGAATCAGAACAGCAACAAGTGTCAAGTGGAAAAATACAATGACAAATCAAAGCAAATATATGATCAACATGGACATGGCATTTGCATGAATGTGAGCATGTACAAGGGGTGGTAAATGAACAGTGCAACTCAAGTGATGGAACAAACAACAATGGTAAATGAATCAGCTATGTCAAAGCAGCATACATCCATTCATGAATCCAAACATGGGAGTATTCACATATGTGATGAAAACAGTGGAGCAGTACTCATGTGCAACTCAGTCATGGTCAAGTCAGTGTGGAGGGAAGCACAACTTCAGGAATGAATGAACTCAAATGGAGATGCAGAAGATTGTGTCGAGCACAACATATAAATTCACAAGCTAGCATGGTCGAGCAAATGGTGAAGGCTAGTTTCATGTGCATGAATACACAACATGTTTCAAGACAAGTATTTTTGTTCAAATGCAAATAGCTCCACACAGATGAATGGTAATACATGGAAAAGGTTACACAGCAGTTCTACATACATAAAGGAATGACACTGTAAAATATGTCAAATGGTCGAGTCACATAGACACAGCAAAGTTGCTGTGCAATTTCATGGATGTATGGTGCAAATTAAATGCAATAAACATTTCCAGATTTACAAATATCAGCAAATCATTCAGCAAGTCAATGCAACAAATTCGAATGAACATATAAGGTTTCAGAATAATTCAAGGTGAAAAAAAATACATGTTTCCAGTTT